>OW121786.1:35411516-36661516 GCA_933228815.1 Machimus atricapillus | reverse complement strand
ATGATGTTTTGAATTTTGCGTAACGTTTTCAAGTCGTTTTTCCTTTTCCTGAATATTGCCTTTCCCTGGTTTATTATAATCACAATTGCTCTTAATTTAAGACATTAATGATGCCTGTTTTTTTTCATTTGCTTGGTAAGTTAGTCATTTTAGGCATTTTAAACCCCAATCTGCGGAAAAATTCCTAGTGAGCTGAATTTTCGTATACACCTTTATTACGGCGTTGTAATAAAGATGTGAAAAATCGACATTGATATCGTGCCGGCTAAAAAAGTTATAAAGGTCAAAAGGTCACGAAAATCAGTTTTTCGCAAATATCTCGCGACCTATTGCTCGGAGGTCAATAGAGGTCATTATAAAAATTGTTTATCGTGAAATTATCTACAAAAAATGCCTATTGCATTTTTCTGTCAAATTAACCGTTTTCGAATTAGAGGGCTGAGAAAGCGACTATATTATGACGATGCACTCGTTTCCTCATTAGCTTCACCTGTAACTATGTAAGAAATCTGGAAGTTATTTTTGACCCACTTCCCGGTTTCCGATTGAGCTGAAATTTTGCATATACGTTTAGTTTGGATGACAATGCATGATTGGCTAAGTGACGTCATTCTAAGTACAATATGGCGGAATGTGGAGCTATTTTTGGTTATGTGTAAAGGAATCTTGGAAGTTCCCAAACCTCTATAATACAAGTATATTTTTCACAAAACGCCCAAGTATCAAATAGAAGTTTTTAAGACACTTACAAACATGAATAAAAAGCAATAGAGTTTACGCCTTGGTGTACGGTATACAATACCGTATGTGATCTATGTATCTAGTCGCTTTCTCAGCGCTCTACTCCGAAAACGGTTAATTTTACAGAAAAATGCAGCAGGCATTTTTTTGTAGATAATTTCACGACAAACAATTTTTATAATGACCTCTATTGACCTCCGAGCAATAGGTCGCGAGATATTTGCGAAAAACTGATTTTCGTGACATTTTGACCTTTATAACTTTTTCAGCCGGCACGATATCAATGTCGATTTTTCACATCTTCATTACAACGCCGTAATAAAGGTGTATACGAAAATTCAGCTCACTAGGAATTTTTCCGCAGATAAAACCTAAAATGACTGGACTATTAACTTTAGGCATTAATGATGCCTTTTTTTGTGATTTGCGCGGTAAGTTAAGCTCAATTTAAATTATAACTTACTTTTTTAAATTGCTGTGAAGTTTGTTTAGAAATGTAAAAGCTTAACTAAAGATCATGCGCCGATTAAATATTTAGCCTTCACAAATCATGAATAAAAATACCAATTGCATGGTAATAACTTTCATGTTTAATGATCTAAATATCAGAGAGTCAAATCTGGCAATTAAGATTATCAGGAGGAATAACACAAAATTTAAAGTTAGTTATAATTTTCCGAAAAGTACCATTATAACAAATGTACATAAATATAATCAGAGCCAAAACCTGTCTCAACCATGGTAGGAATAAGGTTGTTTTTATTCTTCACGTTAGTAATTTTGGTCGATCCAGTGTTTCTTCAAGTAAGAATTTTTCAATTATTACTTAATAGTAAACAAGTTTCCTTTTAACAGCTTTTTAGAAATGTTATGAAACCCATTGGAGTAAAGTATCTTAATAATCCTAAACGAGTTACGAATGTGTCATTTTCGATTAAAGCAAGAAGCCGAAATGAGTACCTTATGAATTTTGAGGCCGATTTGGTTCAGCCGCTAAGGAATTTCAGTGTAAGAAACTATTTTCTGAAAATTAAAATCTAGAAAGATACATTAACATACCTTTGTATTTAGCAGGCTCGAATTGAAGTCTCTCGGTTTTATAATATCTACCGTCCCTTCATTCCAAATATAACCGGAAATGTTTGTGAATATTTGGCGGGTAGGAAGAAGAGTCCGATGCTTAAAATTGCAATGAAACATCTGACGCACACATCATCTTTCAACACATCTTGTCCTTACACGGTGAACTTACATAACTAAAATATAAATTTTAAAAACCTAATGTTTAAAAATATTGTCTGATTCCAGAACAAAATTATAGTTCGCAATTGTCGAATGATGCCTGAAGCTTTTCCGTCTTTGATTCCACAAGGAAAATATAAAATTCAAACCACCATTTATGATGATACCGAAGTGGAGCCTTATGTCGGAACTTTTATGTTGTTTTTAGAGGTAGTGGAAAACGTTATCAGGAGAAATAAGCACATCAAATAAATAAAATTAATAAGTTTTGCAGTTCGTTTTGAATGAACATACTTTTTTAATTTATTTTATTTTACAAAGTACCTAAAACTATATGTGTAAAAATAAAATGAAAAGTGCTTGAAATGAAAATAAATAAAGTCAGGTATTGAAAAGAAAACAGTTTTAGGCCGTTTTCGAATTCACATGCACTTGCACTAAAATCTATTTTCTGCACTAACACTTTTTTATATGTCAAAATCGTAGTGTACTCGCGAGTATACACTAAAGTGGATTTTCTGGATATTGTGATCGCTGTTTATAAAACTACAATAGTTACATTTAATTTTGTCAGGCATATTTAGAAAACAGCTAAGAAAAGACACAACCAATCTGTCGAGGTGAATAACAGTTTCCGAATTAAATTTAGTGTAGTTCAATTCGAACAACCTATTTAGGGCGGAAAAAAGTTCCAAGTGCAAGTGCGGTCGGAAGTGTTAGGGAGAAGTGCAAGTGCATGTGAATTCGAAAACGACCTTAGTACCTACATATATGCAAGAGAAAATACTGAGTTTTATTGAGATCACTTAAGAAGTTTCCTTTAGTTAAATGAAATATTTTCTGGTGTTTGAAAAATCATGTATGGAATCACTACTAATTGTCGACTTTTCTTTTAAAAGAATTTGTTTGGTTTATTCATTCGCGTATTCATAGAATATGAGATTTCGTTTCGTTTGGTTCATGGAGGATTTTTGATGTAAGCCTAATTGAATACAAACTTCGACTAAAAAGCACAAGCTTTTAATTTCCATTTCATTAAAAAATCTTTACAAATCCAATATTACTCTACCTATATTTGTGCTTGTCTTATTTTAATAATAATGATAATAAAATAATTCAATTAGACCATTTGCTAAGTCTTAATCAGCCTTGTTGCATATAAACCTAAAATGCACATGAAAAAAAAATAGCAAATCACTATTTAACAATTTTATATATGTATGTTTATTTCACTCATTTATGAGAAATAACCTAACCTTAACTAAATGGAAATCAATAAATAAAAAAGCGGTATGAAAGCAGTATTAGGTACATCAATCTTTTAGTCTTTATTCCTGTTTTAACTCGGCAAAAATTAGGAATTTAGATTTATATTTTGTATTAAACGTATAGCAATCAATTTCTATAATTATAACCCTAGGGTTGATATATTGCGTAAACAAAGCGTTCTGCTATTTAAAAAATTAAATTAACTTGTTTCATTTTTTGCCCCATTTTAAAGAGATTAGGTACTCTCTACCATGATATTTTGAATTTTGCGTAACATTTTCAAGTCGTTTTTCCTTTTCCTGAATATTGCCTTTCTCTGGTTTAATATAATCACAATTGCACTTAATTTTAGACATTAATGATGCCTGTTTTTTTTCATTTGCTTGGTAAGTTACGCTCAATTTAAATAATTAAACTTACTTTGTTAAATTGCTGTGAAGTTTGTTTAAAAATGTAAAATCTTAACTAAAGATCATGCGCCGATTAAATATTTAGCCTTCACAAATCATAAATAAAAATACCAATTGCATGGTAATAACTTTCATGTTTAATGATCTAAATATCAGAGAGTCAAATCTGGCAATTAAGATTATCAGGAGGAATAACACAAAATTTAAAGTTAGTTATAATTTTCCGAAAAGTACCATTATAACAAATGTACATAAATATAATCAGAGCCAAAACCTGTCTCAACCATGGTAGGAATAAGGTTGTTTTTATTCTTCACGTTAGTAATTTTGCTCGATCCAGTGTTTCTTCAAGTAAGAATTTTTCAATTATTACTTAATAGTAAACAAGTTTCGTTTTAACAGCTTTTTAGAAATGTTATGAAACCCATTGGAGTAAAGTATCTTAATAATCCTAAACGAATTACGAATGTGTCATTTTCGATTAAAGCAAGAAGCCGAAATGAGTACCTAGTGAATTTGGAGGCCGATTTGGTTCAGCCGCTAAGGAATTTCAGTGTAACAAAATATTTTCAGAGAATTAAAATCTAGAAAGATATATGTACCTTTGTTTCGGCAGGTTCAAATTTCAGCCTTTCGGTTTTATAATGGCTACCGTCTCTTCGTTCCAAATATAACCGAATATTTTTGTGAATTTATGACAGGCAGGAAGAAAGGACCGTTGCTTAAAATTGCAATGAAACATCTGATGCACACATCAACTTTCAACACCACTTGTCCTCTCACGGTGAACTTACATAACTAAAATATAAATTTTAAAAACCTAATGTTTAAAAATATTGTCTGATTCCAGAAAAGAATTATAGTTCGCGAACTTCGCCTATTGCCTGAAGCTTTTCCGTCTTTGATTCCACAAGGAAAATATAAACTTCTATGCATCGTTAATGATGATACCGAAGTGGAGCCTTATGTCGGAACTGTTATGTTCTTTTTAGAGGTAGTGGAAGACGTTATCAGGAGAAATAAGCACATCACATAAATAAAATTAATAAGTTTTGCAGTTCGTCTTGAATGAACATACTTTCTTAATTTATATTATTTTACAAAGTACCTAAAACTATATGTGTAAAAAGAAAATGAAAAGTGCTTGAAATGAAAATAAATAAAGTCAGGTATTCAAAAGAAAACATTTCTATAGCACCTATATGCAAGAGAAAATACTGAGTTTTATTGAGATCGGTTAAGAAGTTTCCTTTAGTTAAATGAAATATTTTCTGGTGTTTGAAAAATCATGTATGGAATCACTACAAATTGTCGACTTTTCTTTTAGAAGAATTTGTTTGGTTTATTCATTCGCGTATTCATAGAATATGAGATTTCGTTTCGTTTGATTCATGGAGGATTTTTGTTGTAAGCCTAATTGAATACAAACTTCGACTAAAAAGCACAAGCTTTTAATTTCCATTTCATTAAAAAAACTTTACAGATCCAATATTACTCTACCTATATTTGTGCTTGTCTTATTTTAATAATAATGATAATAAAATAATTCAATTAGACCATTTGCTAAGTCTTAATTAGCCTTGTTGCATATAAACCTAAAATGCACATGATATAAAAAAAATAGCAACTCACTATTTAACAATTTTATATATGTATGTTTATTTCACTCAGTTATGAGAAATAACCTAACCTTAACTAATTGGAAATCAATAAATAAATAAGCGGTATAAAAGCTGTATTAGATCAATCTTTTAGTCTTTATTCCTGTTTTAAACTCGGCAAAAATTAAGAATTTAGATTTATATTTGTATTAATCGTATAGCAATCAATTTAATTTAATTATCTTTGTCATCCTGAAAGACCCCTCCGTTGTTGTTTGCTTTTGTGGAACGATCAAAACAAAGCCCAGATGAACATAAATTACCTCAGCATCAAACTTAGAACGACTGTTGCCCGGCGAAATATGAGAGTTGCCTACGTCTAAGGGACATCAAAAATATTTCTTATTAAATATTTGGGGCGTTCTCCCCAAAGTCAGGGATATATCTGCCCTCAGGAAAAAGCCCTTTACATAATTCTGATTATTTTCTTTCTTCCTTTTATCTTTTTATCGTTTCGTCATTATTGATTGCCTGGAGGTCCAGGAGCAGTCTCGGGACCGCATGAGCAGTTTATGCAACAATAAGCTCAAGTCAAGGAATCGTCCTTGGCTATTGCCTTCCCGCCGAAATATGAAGCTGGTGAAAGGCTCGTAATTCTTTATTCATCTTATGTACATCTACGGTACTCTTGGGCGCTTATTTGATGTTGGTAAGCTCGGTATTTTTTTTTCTTTTTCAAAACGTTCGAATCCATTCACACTCCTTCAGCGTTTTTCCGGATAACCAGGCAACAACATGTATGTAAAATATAATTCAACCTCTTCCAAAACCTTTGAAAATTTCCCTTACTTGTTTTTTTGGAGTCCACCGCTGCTAGTTGCCCTGTTTCCTGCCAGTTGCCTTCGGTTGCTCCTTAAACTTTGTAGTCTAGAATTTCCGACGAAAAACTTTTTCTTATGCTCTTTGTCTTGAAAAGTTTTAATCAACTCTTTGGAAATAAATCACTCCTGGAGGGAAAATTCTGAATAATCTCTATAGTGACGAGAGGGAGGAATCCGGGGGCGGAAAGGACCCTATGAACGTAGGCAGTATCAGACGAAGAGATCGCTGGAAATTAACCCAAAAGCCAACATGTTGTAAAGAACGCCGCATCGGCATCAGAGTTTTTATCTGCTCATTTGACTAGCAGTTTAATTTGATAAGTGGATGATTAAATTGGAAAATGGAGAAACCAAGTTCTTGCCTAATGTCATTAATCACGAGCTCAAGGTTTTAGGGACGCAGACGCTAATCCTTTTCCGGAGTTAAGTGAAAATGATATCGCCGTTGTGCTCTGCAACTTCGCTACTTTCGCTTACATAACAGAAAGGGATTTTATTGTGTGGATAAGCACTTCAAGGGTCATTTGCTCTAACAGCGCCCTTGATTCCATTATTTAAGTGAATTAACTCAAGCGAACTTATTATTCTACTCGGTAGGAAGAGGCTCGCTAAAATTTTCCGCTTCCGCATTTAAGATAAATGTCGTCGTATCGTAGATAGATGAAGCTAGAACTATGTCACCATTCAAACAATTTGGGTTTTATGTATAAGATTTGCAAATTGCGATTGAATAGAGTATTTTCTGGCAAAAAATGATTATCTTCTTTACTATATTTTACAAAACTGACTCATGTAGAACAAAACGAAAAATGTTTTTCTCAATTAAGTAATGAAAATATATTAAAGAGTAGGTACCTACAATATCAGCTTTTGAAAATATCCCTTAAAACTGATATATGTAATATGTACTTAATTGTTTATTCACGACTTATAGACATTCGTTTGTTAAACTAACTATAATTTGGAGAAACCTATTTATTCCAAAAACCTAATCAAACAAAAGCAAAATCAATGTAAGCATATTCTGCAAAATAAACCTTAATCAACTAGATTCTAGGACATTTAAGGTATGAAAATAAGCAAAGCTTCTATTCACCAAAGTAACATAGGTACGCCTTCTCTAAGAACACCAGTCCTTAGAGTAGTGAAGTATTACCTTTTTTTATAATAAAAGCAATTTTTAAAACTAGAAGGATTATAAAATGAATTCATTCCATCAGTTCCAACAAATTAATGACTGCTCACAGCTACAAAAAAAAAGTTCTTTTCCTGAATTTTCAGCGGTTATCATAAGATATGTATATTTAAAATCCGTGGAAAGTAGGCCAAAAATTAAACTGTGTGAAATTGCGAATAGGTAAATCGTTTTTCTTCCCCGCTTGCCAAAAAATGGCATGTACAAGACCATAACAAGGGGCCATACGAACCCTTGCAAAACCTCCGTGGAATACAAACATTTATGTTTTTTTCCCTTGTAAATCCATAGCAATTTTCGATGCTGTAAATAATATCCATAAAAATATCAGAAAATATATTTTGCAATCGAACGTATGCTACATGAATTTTCTAAGGAAATGTTAAGCAACTTTATGTGGGAATAACCGTTTCAATGTTTGAACACTGCAAAATTTTTTGGCATCTGGAAAACTGGCAAACTGACAAATGTTTGTCCAATAGGGGTCAATGCATGAACTAGGTTCCGTTCGCGGTGATTCCCTCCTTCCTTTCTCAAAAATTTTATATGTATTGATAATATTATGATTAATGGAAAAACCGAAAATTGTGTGTAACTATCACACAAGGTTTATTTATCAGAAAACACTCAGTCTTCTAATGTAATTTCATTAATTAGTACAAGAAATTTTGCATCTCCTTCGACTCGAGGAGTTTCTTCTCCCATCCTCGATAATTTGCTGTATTCGAGGCAATTAGTTTTAGTGTGGCTTGCCGAAATGAAATTTCCTTCTCCTGAGACGCGTTCCAGAAGCCCTTTGAATCTTCAGCGGAAGACGAATCGGTTTTAATTCTCATGTACCTAAATAATTGTTCTTGCAAGCATACATATATCTAATTATAATTTTCTCTTGGTTCCTAACTAAAATATAATTTGGAAGGGGATTTAAAAATTATTAAATTAATTATACCTGAACTAGCAATTTCCCCTTAGCTAAAAAGCACAAGAAAACCATATAACGAACCGAGTGACATATCCAAAATCATTTAATGACAATTATATTGTACTGTCGGAAATAGAATAGAAATGGAAGCAATCTAAATTTGTAGAAGTTTATTATAAATATGTCACTAAGTAAAACTTTTCGTATAGAAAACATTTTGGGCATAGAAATAGTTTACACTGAGAACAAAATGTAGTCAAAACATTAATAATTTTTGATTTTTCAGAACATCAGTATGAAAAAATAATGTTAAAATGTTTAATTTGCTATTTACTATAATCGACAAAGTGATTAATCGTCTTATATAGTCTATAGTGATATTTTCTTACTTTTTACATAAAACGTAGTCACAACAAGAAATAAGAAAAAATTAACTTTACTATCTATAATGGAGTGCATTATAGTTTTCAATTGTAACTAATTGGTTTAAATCGACAATTTTATAATCAAAAATACTATTATTAATAATGACTATATTCTACTATGCTTTTATTAGTTTGATAGTAAAAATCAACTTACTTTACTATTATTTCCGAATTTTTTATAAGTTGTCTGAAAATTAACCAAAAACGTTATGGCAAATACCTAAGTTATTTCAATTATGTTCTGTAGGAAAATTATTTATATAGCTATTACTGTACTAAAAGTACATGCATACTACTCGTATCAGTGAACTGAAATTCAAATTGATAAATTGAATTACTTCAATATTTTTCTTTACTACCAATCCGTGTAATTGGGAGCTCTGCAAGTAGTCGTAACGTAACTCATGTGCTCAAGTGAGCAAATGCATATGAAGTTTCAAGATAGTGTAAGCTGCAAATCGTTCGTCTATTGGTCGTAAATCGGATGGATTATGGTAAAGTATGAAGCACATACATATGTATCGAATAGTTATGACTATGAGCGATCCCCAAAAGATATGCACTCAAAAGCTCATAAATTTTATATAGAGACCCGTCTGCTGGCCATCATAATTGATTGTATTGTGCAGTTGGGTCGCACAGGATTTCTTAAAGGTGGCACTCCGTTCCAAGGAGTGTGTCGGAGCGAAATTTTTGTGCCAGTCGCATTCATCCCTGTCAACTATTTCTTAAAAACTTTTATAACATCTGTGCAAACAATATTTATCATGCGATCATTCGCGAACACCTGTATTCTGCACGTAATTTATTTGTGCGATCATAAGAAATGGCCCGGTGGTGCGCTCGCTCCTCCGGTCCTTCGCCCACTTAATTGCTGATATATTTCCGGAACGCTGCTCGAAATGTATTTTTCTGGTGTTCAAGGAAGGTGGATACTTCTGTATAATGAGATTAGAACACCTTTCGCCCGGTATCGCGGACCCATCTGCCCCGCCCTCGGCCCTCTGCTCTTTGTAATTGCTTTTTAACGCTTGAAAAGGTTTTGCAATAAATCAAGCAGAAAAAAAGGGATTGCCGAACCCCAGAGCTTGAAGTACATAGTTCGGCTTGTTTCCAGAGACGGCCACCAGGGTGTGTGTAGTATAGTTAGGTTAAGGTAGGGTAGCCGAAAGTTAACAATAACAGCGATAGAGGGCCATGAACTGGATGCCCTATACGCTGGATCGGTTAGGGGCGCTCCTCCTACCCGTCGTAATTAATGAGAAAACCACCTAAAAGTTTGTCTTAAGCTCGCAGCACTAAAAACTTCTCTACCTCGCACAGCTTGCAATTGACGTGATTGCTCGAACGTAAAAAAAAACTAATTTGCCTAAGGCGCTGCCGAGGCATTCCTTCCTTCCTTTTAAATTTCTCGGCGCTCCCCGGCACGGCGCTTGATAAGGAAGATAACCCAATTACGATTTCATGGCGTTTACATAAGACCGCCGCGAGGTTGCGCCTGGACGTGATAGGCGGCTGGGATGTTTCCATTAGGAGGACCCACCGGAAAAAAAACTCTCCATCATATTACGCGAATAAATAACCACAATTTTCAATTATGAGTGTTTAATGCGACCGGGATAGGTATCATTGCCCGAGATGCGCGCCCGTTTCCCGTGGGGGCACTTTTCTGCGTAGGTTTTTGTCTTAATTCGATGCCACAAGCCCACCCGGTGTGGGTGTGGGTCTTGTGCCGCCCTCGCAGCCCATTTCCTTTCAACCTACCAGAGAAGGTACAGGAAAAACCCCTTTATTGTTTTCCACATAAAACGGCGCCGTACACTTTTCATATACCTCCCAGTAATTGTTTAGAATTCTCCTCGGATTCCTCGGAGGCTGTCTGTTCTAAATCTCTCGAATAATTGCGCTATGATCCAAGCCAGAATAATTAAAGTACTTCTGTTCTAAACAACAATTCCGGTGAACGAGCAGAATGCTTACAGGAGCTTCTACAGCGATAATTAAGAAATTTATGTTAGTTTGGTTAATTAATCAAACCTTCGTCTTAAATTAATTCCGCAACAGGGAATACTCTTGCGCAATCAGTGTCTGACGATGCGTGCAGAGAGTGAGGGGCATCCTACTAATTTTAATGAGATAAACATCAAACAAACAACTCGAGAAATTCTTTCTAATTAAATTATTTTCAAATCTACCGCTCCTCTCAATTGATGTAAATAATTTATTTCTTGTTTTCATGCGGGAACCTCTAAATGATTGTCCCGTCCGTAAAAAGGAATTTTTATGAAGCTCCAATTATTTGATTTATGGCCCTTCATTTTCTTGACTTTCCCATTTAATGGACATTTACATAACTAAAATGCTCCCTATAGAATAGACCTTGCGGCCATTCAACTGAGGAGAGTAAACAAACTCAACAATTTTCAGTTTTTGAAAGTTTTATTTCGGAGTGCAAATAAACCCGAAATTAATTTCTTTTTCAAGTTTCATTCATTTTGGAAATGTAAATGCACCTCTGAAATAGTAGGGTAATTTAGGGTACCTACATTTAATAATAACTTCAAAGAGAAGCCTTTCGCCTGATTTTTCAGATCCCACTAATTTATAAACTTACATGTACTCGTATGTATGTATGTATATCGGTCTGTACATTCATTTCTTCAGTGTTACTTATTAGGTTGTGAAAATTTGTTTGTCTGTTCGTTTGAATTTGAAATGAAAAAAAACGTGGAAATGTCTTTCAATTTCCTACTGAAACTATTGGATCACATGTTTTTCTGTCTTATAAATCCCTCACGTGCCACGCCGCAGATGATGTCATAAGTTAAGCCAAATTTTATACGCTTACACGCTTGCCATTTGTATGTCATATTGTTTAACATGTAATATGCCAGATTTCACGTCTTATGCCTTTTTATTCGCATCATAAATATAAATATAAATTTAGGTGCCAAGCCAGGAGACGTACCTAATTATTTAGCACCTTTAAAATTAGAAAATGGGCAAAGTATTTATTTTGTAAAAAAGGAAAACAAACAACTTATTATGCAACACTATTTATGATTTCCAAAAACAATGTTTTTTTTCTAATTTATTGTAGCTTCAGAAATTTGAATTTAAATTTCGAAACTACGAAATATCGACGTAAATAATAAAATAAAGATCAAAGAACATCATTATTTATGAATTACACGAAGTTAAGTAGGTACCTATATATGTAGAATCTAAGATTTAACTCATAATATTTATTGCTTTTTATTTTGTGAAAGAACCATTTGATATTATTGGAGTCAAATTCCGTCACCCTTCCTTTTATACTTACATTTCCAGAATAATAAATGCATTCCAGGATATAGTCACATATAATCCGATTTGTGATAGAGTTCTTAATAATTTATGTTAGTATCAATCATAAGGAATCGAAGTATTAAAAATAAGTCTAGAAGCGTTGTTGAGATAATGCTCGATCCGACCATATCCAGCGTATAATAACAAAAATCAAAACAATCGAAAAGTAAATCAAAATAAAGTGCCATTAAGCTGTCACATTAAGACTCTCAACGACCAGTCAATTGACTACTTCTATTCATTCCACAGAAGAGTTTAACTGAATTGCCCTCATGGAGCTCGTCCGTTTGATCCACAATGAAAGATTGTGGGGATTTAGTAACGCGAAGGTATCTTTTTCGTAACCATAAAATTGGACTTATGTTGACAGCTTCTGAAGATGCCTGCCTTCAGAGCTGAGCACTCATTACAACATTATTTGAGATGAAATGACATAAAATATGAGAAGATCCAAGAAAATGAAATTCTATTAAAAATTTTTAAAAAGAAACACAACAAGCGTAATTTAAAACCGAAAGAGCAAACCCAAGCTCATTTTAATACACTCTTACAGTTAGTATATGCTTTAATTTATAATTTAAGGAGCAAGCTATTTTGATTACCAGTGACAATTGCGATGAATTTGCATACAAATACATTATGGCACTACCTAATTTACATGTTCGTACTTTGCATCAGAAATGATTTCAATTTCTGAGTCAATTGAGTTAAGAATGGTAATTTATTTATTTTCATTGCTTTCAAACTTATTTTTATTAGGAAAATACACTGCCCAAATGTATGTTTCGTTCATTATTTTCAGTTTTATGGAAATAATCGAATGAACTATTAGCGAGAAACGTATACCATGGCTCTTTATTATTTAAATTGGCAGCAAAAATTATTGAATCCGAAATATATTCCTAGAATATCAAATCTATTGTTACATTTTTTATTTAATATGAGAGATGAAAATAAATTTTAATGTCGAAATGCAAACACTGCTGAAATTCATAACCATCAGATATTGCATTCAGGAAAATTACTTTGTAAAGGCAATATTTGTTTCTATACCACGATATTATTAAATATTTATAAGAACTTCACATTTTTCAATGAAATTTTAATGACGAGAAAAGTGCCATGTTTCGATGAAGCGATACGGACAAAAGTGTATGAAGTTTTTACAATAGTAGATATAGGGATAAAATATTTCGACTTAAACTAATAATAAAAATAATAAACTGAGGGGACCATCAATAAGTAATAGAAATGTATTTTGTTTTATAAGATATAAATATTAAAGATACCCTATCTTCTTAAATAATGAAAGATAAAATAATGCAATATACTGCGGTTAAGAATCTTTCTAGAATTCCTTAATTGTTAGCATGAAGTTCATTTCTGGTTCTATATTATAGGTATACATTCATTTTTTTTGGAAAATAAAAACAAATGTAAGAGGAAAATATCTACAAGTAAAGTAAAATAATTTAATAACAATTTTGTTTTTCGAACAATATCATTTCTATGCAAGATATCATTCTAGGATTACTGGGGTAGTCGGGGTTGAAGTATCGTTTTCATATAACCACATCAGAACTAAATTTTGTGGACTATGACCTCATAAATTTATAGGTAGGTACTAAAATATTTCAACTAGAAACTCTATCTTCGTAATAGCTGAATATAATAGAATTCGAAAACATCATCAACAATACATGTCGTTATAAATACTTACACAAGTAAAGTTGGACATCCTAAACTCAAACTTCATTCACAAATTATTGAATTTCAGTTCGTTATACGTACACATAAAATGTTGACAAGCGCCCACATTGTAAGTATAATAAATTTGGCGAAATTCGGATACTTTGAAAGTTTCCAGCCTTACGGTGGTACAGCGAATAAGGAACGTCTGAGAAACTCATATAATAATTACACAATATTAAGGAGCATATAGCAGATAAAGTGAGAGCCATTAAAGTGATTCAGGGCGTAACGATTACACGGTAGTCTACGTATGTTGAAAGTTCGGGCAAAGATAAACTCAAGGAGTTATAGGCGAGCTCAAGTTCCAGAGGGGCATTGCTGGCATCTGCCTTGAGCCATCTAATGATATTGGACCCGAACTGAATATCGACTACTGCGGAAACAAGGTGTGATGATTAATGGTTAGTTGTTGCTGCCCGTATCTTCGAAACCATAACTCATATCCGCAGGAAAATTTTAAGGATCCTCTAATCTTTTGTCTCCAGCGATAAATATAAATGGCCGCTTTTCGACAAAACCCAAGTAAATCCTGGTGGATATCCCTTTCCTGATAAAATGCTCTGATTTCCCAACATTCACGACAGATTTTGTATCCTCTGCCAACCTAGTTTTATTTGTAGATTAAAATTTCTAAGGGTCAGAGCGTAAAATACAAAAATATGGGTCAAATATAATCCGTCCTGATGCGAGGGGTTGGATAAATTTCATTTTATGACAACCTGTGTGTCAAAATAGTCAAATAACTAAAATGGACATTTTAAATTTTCTGCGTACGTATAATTTCCTGTAACGCTTTATTTCCGGAGAGGAAACGTTGAGTACCGGATTTTGTAATAAATTGACATAATTTCCTAAATAAAGTAGAAATATGCTTCGGTGAGACATTTCGCTTTGTCCAATTATTCAAATAGATTAATACATTAGATAGCTGACAATAAATTGGAGAGAAATGAAAGATATCAAAGCACAAAGGTTTGGAAGTAAGTACCTAACACTTCAAGCGAAATTGTGTTGATTTCCTGGTCGGAGATAGATTCTATCATTTCGATATGAAGTTGGAAATAGTAGGTATAGAATATAGGTACAATTTCTAAATTATTAAGTATTAATTGAGGTAAGTATTTAGTCAAAAAATGGTCGCATAAATTTAAAATAAATCGTGTATGATGTCAAATATATAAAAATATTAGTTTACGTGATGGCTTACAAAAGCGTAAAAAACGATTTATGTGAATAAATTGATAAAAATATTAAACTTAAGCGTTAGCCGTAATTATTATATTTAATAAGCTTTTGGAAAGAAATACTCTTATTACAACTTGCTTTTTTTAAGCTAGAATTCTGCTATTCAAATTGAACATAATTAGTATTTTAAAATGTTATATCTCAGTCCTCTTTATCAAAGGTACTTGTGGCTTTTCAAAATAAATTGGACTCTGAATTGACAATGCCCTTTTGTGTGTTGACAATATATTCAACGTTTAAAAGGTCAGGACATTGCCGGGAGCCGCTTAGTACCCGTCACCATCATTTGCTAATCACGTTGCGGGTCCTAGGTAATTTCAGCGCCCTTAAGCCGGGCCGCTTATCATTTTTCACTCTCGGCCTCCTTGTAGATAGCACGCGACCCGTGAAAACGGCCTGAATATAAAAATAACACAAATTTTAATTTTATCTCTGAAAGCCATTCACCTGGCTGTTTACCTTTCGGTGGCGAGTACATAAATTAGCTTAATGCCAGACTCCTCTTGACTTTCCTGGCTGTGTCCGACCCAATTTCATTCCTTTGGTCGATTGCTGCCAATGCGGCAGCCTTTGTTAAAACTGGCGAATGTAAAAATATGCTCAGCTTTATCATGATTGGTGCCCTTTGAGGCCGGCAACCCATGGTGGCGGAAAAATTATTGCTATCAAGGGTGTGCCAGCGAATAATGCAGTGATTTAAATGGAAGAAAACGAACAAAACCATCCTTTCAGAGTCGCAACCTGTAAATTAAAATGCGGACAGAATTTATGGACGTTTCCTTGCAGTGTAAATCATGTAATAATTATAAATTATTTCTGCACTATTCAATTACTGATTTGAATAAACCTGAATGAGCACCGCGATAAGATATCCGGTGGGGAGTTCTGCAATTTCAGATTATCAGAAAAAGCTATTTATCATATTGGCAGCGGGACTGGTTGAATTCGAAAACCAATCAGAAAAAAAACAAACAAGAGCCGACCTAATTAGATTAAAATGGGGTGCAGAACCAAATCCAAAAACTCTCCTGGGAATTCCCTGGAAAAGTAAATTACTGGGTGATTATTTCGCGTCTCAGCGGTCTCCCCGTGATCTGAATGTGTTTCATAGTTGACAGTCCCCGAAAGTTGGATCATAGTTCTTTCGGCAAGCTCTTTGCCGGAATTGGGTTGAAAAAATTGCCCTGAAGTTTGTTTTAGAAATAATAAAGTTACTCCGACAACTGTCATCAAATGCAGAAGTTTCGTAAAATTTCTGCTTTCATTTCATAGACAAAAGTTTTAAAGTTTTCTTTGGAAAGGGTAAGAGCTGAGGAGGAAGGTTTTGTAAAAGTTTCGCATATGCCGCGCAACCTTTTTCATGTACGTTTGCTAGTTTTGAAAAGGAATATACAAGACAAACATTTCATGTAATTGACAGATATTTTTTCCTTCGTCACTCATTTGCAAGATTTTAAAAACCCTGAATGACAGTTTCTCAAAACATTTACTTTTTCAGTTAAATTTCTCCAAAGTAAAGAAAGGAATTCAAGAATTATTTTTATTTCAAATCATTTTATAGAGTTTTAACTTAAAATACTTGAAAAGTTCCTTTAATATGCCAAAAACAGAAATTTTTAATAAAACTTTTCGTTAGAGATTCCACTTTACAAAGTATGAAATTTTCAGAAAAATAGTACCTACCTACTATTTTTAAGATATTAAAACTAAAAAAAAATTGATCGTACAAAAAAAAAGCAGAATAAAAGTAGGTATATTGGAAAACCTTTGTTTTGGTATTATCTACGGAAAAAAATAATCATTCTTTATAATAAGTAGATATTGAAAAAAAACATACGTAACTTCCAAATTCACCATTTTACAGATTTTGAAGTTTGAACAATTCTCACCATTCAGGATCCAATCTGTTACTGTTAAAATACACAAATTCTCCCAGTATGTTTTGTTTTTGAGTCATTCTGTATGCATAATAACATAAAGATTACATTTCATAAGCTTCTTTTATCGTTAGCATGAGATTAATATACATACTTAAACAACGATTATTAAAATTATAAGTATCAATGATGCCATTATTAATAATAATCAATTATGTAAGCACCTTTATTCTTCGTCGCAGAAAACTGCTAACAATTTCAATTATACTGACGTGCTGTGCGAAAGTTCCTCGAAGTTCTTAAAACTTTTTACAATTTAAAACTTGCCGTAAGGGAATCTTCGGCAAAACTAAAATGACGGTTTCTTGTAAAATTCACCAATTAAGAGATATTTGTGCACACCTGCAATTGCTCCCACTGATATTAGGCCATAAAATCGTAGGAAGGGCATCCTGAGCGTCCGTTTAATAGCACAAACAGACAAGTCCTCCTTGCGTCTTGCTTGCGTCGTCCTTGGAGCTGTAATAAAATTCCCAAGAAGTTTTGATTTTATCAGAGTCCTTGCCCTCTTCTAGGGAACTCCTTAAAATTCCGATATTTTCCCCCAGAGTTGACAACTACATATGTACAGTACATATACTTATACAAGTTTTTATGGCGAAAAACATATAAATATGTAAATGGAGTAATTTTGGTATAAAGGGGAGATCTCTCAGAAGCGATGCCTCTTCTGGACGAATGCGAATTTCATAGCAATAAAAACTTGAAAATATTTTGATTTGAACTACAACAAATTTCAGATATATGTATCTACATTTATTTTAATTTTCTAGTACCTACTACTGAAATAAGACTTCTCATGAAATTCGTGAAATGAATAAATCACCTACGAAATTCTGAATGACATCAATTTTAAAACTCAAGGAAAGTCTGAATTTATGATTATTTTTATCCACGAGTGTAAACTTTTCGCATGGGAAAGGAAAACTCATAAAGTTCACAAATTTGATTTAACATAATAAACTTGTTAATAGGTATGAATTCTCATAAAAAATAAAAAGAAAATAAATAATAAAATGCCAAAAGCATATTTCTTTTGAACCACTGGAAATAAATTCTGCCAAAGTTTCTTCTTTCAGTATCCAAACTTTCGATAGTGCTATTATACTACATTTCACTTACATATACATAATTTTAGCTACGTATTTAAACTAAAGTGGCTTGAATTGAAATAATTTTTAAGTACATAGTGTGTCTTATATGCAAAAGTTCTATACTAACAGGTCTAAGTATGAAATCGCAATTCACAAATTATCTGAGTTCTAAAACAAGCAAATTTAAAATAATATCTTTTATTTCTATAAGCCCTCCATTTTTCTTTAACAGTATATTTTTAAAGGCAGGAAATGGGTAAATTTCCCTTTTTTTCTTTGACGCCCTCATATTTCACACATATTTGTATAAATCTCATTTTTTACCAAAAAGCTGGAAATATACTCGTGCATGATGGATGTGCTGCAGACGACGTCGCGAACTGGAGGGAATTTAGGTAGCGAATTTGTGAATTATTAAAGGCGGCACGGAATCAGTTTTTTGCCTTTACTCGCATGAGAAACTGAGAACTTCCAACACCCCGTAACTTCTAAAACGCAATCACTTAAATAAGGAAATTGCGTTTTTATGTGATTTCCTTTTCCAGATGTTCATATTTTCCTGATTTACAGCAACAACACGGGCGCTTGGTTATAAATTTAAAAACGTTCGAAACTGGATTTATATAATACATAATTTTCTTTTCTCTTTAAAATTTGTTCAAAGGATTTGATGGATGGAAGTTTAAATTGCACTTTTCATTCAATATGAAGTAACAATATTGCAAAAACAAATTTTTTTTAGGTTTGTGTTCTACATCATATAAGCTGCAGTTTCCGTATTCTTACACATTAACATTGTTAAATTTATTAGGATAAAGTTCTTTAAAACCAAATATGTATATTTTCTGAGATATTAATGAAACTTTAACATTCTGAAAAGTTATAGTTTCTGAAACAATTTCTCCGTACTCTTGCAATCCTATGGTGCTAATAATTATAACAAAACCTTTAAGAAAAATAAAGAAAATTTTGCTTATCACCGTCAATAACTTAAAAATGATATTAATGAATTAATTGTTTAATTTCAAAGATTCTTAAAGAATTTATAGAATGAAACTTCTCATGTTTATCCCCACTACCATATGAACATTTTTACTAGATTTTTACCCAAGAAAATTTCACCCAAAAGTTACCATACAGACCTATTATTCAACGAATGTCAAAAGTGAACCGAATTTTCATTTTACTCAACTTTTACTTGAAGTCGTATTGATATTTTTCTGTTTTTTATCCCTACTACCGTGTATAAGTTTTTACTAGGTTTCTGCTCAGCAATTTATCCAGAAATAACATGCAGACTTAATGTTTCATCAAAATCCTTGAGGAGACTTCAAACTCAATCTCTTCCATTTTTTCAAACCTGCTTTAATTCGAAATGTATTTATTTGAAATCTATAAATGTTTATGAAAACCATATATGTATATTTCGAAAGGACCACCAATAATTTTAAATATAAGTTTTATAAATAGATTATTAAAAAAATGTGTAGGTGTCTGGAGGTTTTCGATTGTCTTTTTACTTTTTTAACTGTTTTAACTGAAAACATTTTAAAGTACCTACTGTTTGCCATGTTGGCAGCCATTGATTATAAATTAACTAGATATAATATAAGAGCCAAGTTGAGTAACGATAAATACGAATCATTTGATATATTATCCTGTGTGTTATACTTAAACCATATGTCCCTTTTATTTTTAATTAGAACTTTTATGTAATGCGAGTAAAATAAAAGATTTTAATTTAGACAATATAAAGAGTAATTGAACGAAAAGGATATGAGTCCGTGTGAGTTCACCCAGGACGTCCCTTACATATGAGAGAAAGCATAGAAAAAAGTAAAGTGTATATTTATATTAACAAATGTTCTGTTCATACTACTCCAGCTTGGAAGACGAAACATGTTTGAGAGAATTCCTTCCGTCAATATAAACGAAGGAAAGCAAATTCCCCCCCCTGCGTACCATCAACTGCAAAAGGACTGTCTTGTCATCGTCAAGATTCCAGAGATGGAAACTTCTGCAGACCAAGAAACTATGTATTTGTCTTCAGATTCACCTGCCCCAGCGGGAGGTCAATAATAATCAACAGGAAAAGAGCAGCATTTGGCACGAATTCCTTGCAGGTGGCCTCAACTTGAAATAGCTACCTAATTTTTCTCCAGTTAATTGTCTTCATATCCAGCAGCCCTCTCAGGCCATAATTTTGCGCCCAGGCCTTGTTCTAGGAAGCATTCATTTTCCGTTGGCACAGCCGTTTAAGACGTTTTATTATTCGTAGCCATTAGTCTAAGAGATGGAAGCAGGCCAACAAAGGTTAATTATTATACGTTAGGTGTGATGAACCGGGCTCACGTCTTGGCGCTATATAACAAAACGTACGTGTCCTCAACATCTCCTAGGGTGCGTTCTTCTTGAACCCCACTCTGGGGACTGCTTGAATCGCACAGAACTTGGGCACGCATCATCTTGCAATTATGCGTTAACTGCGAACATGATTTGATAATTTAAAATGAAACCAAATGGGATCTTCATTTAAGCAGCCCTGACGATATTATTTGCATATGTTCCTTAGCTGTTGGCTCGTTTTACGCAAATCCAATCTTCGCCTGTAAATCACCCGAGCGTTGAACTCTACTGACAGCTGTGCTTAAGAGATCTGCGAGCTCCAAGGATGAAAGATTCAATATATCGTTCGTAATTACATTTTAAAAAATGGCATTAGGCTTTGTAAAGTTTCCATCCTTTGAGCTTCTCTACGTGTCGACGTGGTTTCTGATTACCGGCTTACCTGCCTTCAATTTGGCTTTGAAATTTATTTGGGACACGCAATAAAAATCCAATTATTTGAGCCTTTGGCATAATTAAAGGACTCGGTTGTATTCGAAACTAAAACGAATATATACAAGGGAAGGAATTAATTATGTATGAACTTATTTGGTGTAATGTAACAAACAAGTAAACACATTTTGGTTTTGAAGTACTTTAAATTAGGTGAAAAATTTCATACTTACTTATTATTAAGTAAAGCTTAGTAAACGTTAGTAAGTAATAGACCTTCGTAGTTCGTAAACACTCTAAATAAGTCAAACTATAAAGATCAATATCTGAGTTACAGTTTCAAATTACTTATTTATTTATTTTTTGCTAAATACAACCGGCGAGAAAAAGGTAGAAATAATTTTATTTCTAAAGGGTACTTAGTACCTATCTGTTTAAAAAACATTAAATTGAGAGGATTTTTTTTTTTGTGAACGAGTCACACAAAAGGATTTACTAACAAAACGATCAATATAAGATTTTGAGGTTTTTCTGAACATATCTTAAAGTATGCAAACAAAATTTGATAAACACATGAAAAACTTAATTAAGCAATTTTAAAACTTATTCCAATTTTAAAAATATCGTTTATTCAAAGGACAGACTATGAGACAATAAGGTTAGAGGCCTTGAGGATTGCACTAATTAACACTAATTTCATTTAATAATTTGAATTCTAAGAAATTATTAATGGCTTATTTTCTGGTCACTCAACAGGATCGATCAAGCGAGTAATCATTATGAGATATACATATGTAATTTTAAAACATTTATGACTAGCCAAACAATTTTAATAAAAGAAGGCAATTTACAATATGTATATGATGGTATGATACTGAAAATAGTCCATTTTTTACTCCAAAGATCTTTCATCCACGCTAAAAAATCGTTAAGACTAATTGAATGAAAGAAAGAATCTAGAAATTCTTCAACGTCAAATATCTTACTCTTACAAAACGATTTGAATCGGACAGTTTTCAAGGATGGACTCTTCTACTTTGTCGAAATGAAATTGAATTTGCCATTTTATTTAAAAGACCTTGACACTAATTGGGGAAAAAATTTAGGGGGATGCTGGCTAATTAATTGTGTGCGGTCCCAAGGGAACTTAGTAATTGTCCGCCCGTTAACGTGCCTGGAAGGCAAAATCGTTTTCTCATTTCACCGGTTATGGTCGGAAATTAGCACATTAATAATTCCCGCGTTGGAATAATGGAATGTCTCTAAGGCGGTTTTATGAACATTGCCTCCGCCACGGCTCTAATTTTGTGCCCGGAGTTTGGCCCGGAGCCGGAGACAGACCCGAGACCCGAGGCACATCTTTCGAAAACAATTACTTGTAAGTGCGCGCTTCATGCAATCATTACCTTGGCGGGGTATCGGTTTCCCAAGAATGGAAAACGCGCCGACTATTTCGACTGGAGTGTCTCATAAATTTTAAGATTTCGCCACTCTGCGCGTTTTCGCCGTGTGCCTGGCAAAGTGATGTCGGAAAGTAGGGCGCGGCCTAAGGTTGAATTCGGGCGATTTCCGTATGCAGAAGTCGTAAGTTGTTTTGGTAAGGGCCTATGTATAATAGCACCCATTTGCCTTTTTATGTTTTCAAAAAAACAAAAAAACGAAAAAAAAAACGTGGCTTTTTCATGGTGATTTGCGAAGAAAAATGGTGGGTACTTAGCAGAAAAAGCCTGAGATGCGAAAACAAATTTCCACAGAACAATTCTTCTCATCACAAGGATTTTTTCTTTATCACAAGTGCGGGACTGACGGAAACAAAGCTTTATATCTGTTTATTTTTCCGGGTTTTTGTTGACCCAACTACGAAGATCAACGATGCGAATCTCTTCTGAATGCTTTGATTTCGCATTTTGTCCTGAAAAATTCGTTTTAGATTAAAAAACACGCGAAAAAGCCCATTGGCATTTGTTGCGGGAGTTACTATTGTCCATGTCCCCGGCAATTGCTTCATTCCCATTTCTGTGTCACACACTCGAATGAAGCCTGAGATAAGGCAGCTTCCGATTTTTGCATAGCTGAGAATGGGCAAAGTTTCCAATTTTAGAACGTGAAAGTTGTCTTGATGTTCGCCGTTGGCTTTTCTACTTCAAATATTAACAACAAAAGACATATTTTGACTTGAGATTAATTGAAGTTGTTAAAGTACTCATGTGGCAGACACAAGGAAATATATAAATCATAGAAGATGTAACGGGTCATTTTAATATTTAAAATAATTTCAATAAACTTTATTCTGAGTACCTACTCTGACTGAAAATCTGCCAAGTCAAAAATTCCTCCGGGTTTTTTGTGCAGCTTCTGCAAGTCTTAAGGACGGTAACTAAAATATGTAAATAATTTAAACTTTAAAATGACATTAGAATATTACATTAATGTCCCAATTATCCTATTACATATCTCAGAAATTGTCCGTAAAAATCAAAAATTCTTTTCATGTGAAAATGAAGTGGAAATAATATTTTTCTGGATTGCTTTTTGTTTTGGATGAAATAAAAAATGTTTCAGAAATATGTAAAGGAACTAAAAATTAAATTACACAATTTCATTTTTTCTCTTTCTCTGAATGAAACCTGTGTATTGCTCTTACGCAATTTAATTTTAATATTATTATGCTTTTTAAAATATCGAAAAACTGACTAATATTTACCAGCAAAGTACAAACTTTCAGCTGCAATAGAAGCTTATATTTTCTATTTTAAAGAGAACGTTTTCACAAAAGCATTTTTCGAGCTTCAAAGCGAAAAATTTGTATATATGTATACAATTTATTTGATTCAATTTATACATTTAATTCGGAAAAGTCAATGGAAGGTTCAAAAGTATGTGACTTTTCTTGTTGCTCTTGACGACAAATAAAATTCAGTCATTCATAATGTAAATAGACAAATTTATTAATTTTACCTGGCTTTCCCATATTGACATACCTATTCTTATGCTTCATGTAACTTTGGATATTTTATAATACTTATGCTCGCCATTGTGTGATGACTTTAAAAAATAATTATTCACTCAATTTCATAAAAATATCGACAATTTAGAAGATTACTTTTTGATGTCTATAATGAAGAAACGAAAACATTAATGTGCCAGAGTTATCTATGGAAGTTAACCAAGAATGACAGCCGAAATCACTTTCAGAAGCATCGATTGAAGCGGCTATATTTAATTACGATCAGGAAAGTGAATTTTCTACTAATACATAAGAAAAGGGTTTACGTACGAAAATAAATCTCGGGAACCATTTAGATGTCGGAGTTACTACGAGGACAATCAAATCTGCTCGAATGGGTAGACTCCTTGCAATTTTCTTCCCAGGACGGATTTTGCATCAACCCATCCAATCCTATAGTAAATAAAGGCTCAGAAGACGGTTTGCGTCGCTGACCTCCTTATGCCGTTGCGGGCTAAATTGAAAATAGTTCATTCTGTCTTCGCCCGCGGGTACTTTTCATCTGATGCTGATTTATTTTGGCCCCCTCAACTAAAGAAATTCGACAGTCCGGGACGTCCCAGTGCAGTTCGACTGGCAGCGTTTGCACATTGAATCTATCACGAGATTGCAGATCGATATAGATTTTATGGGAGCACTCGGGCGTTCAAATTACCCCCGAAATTATTAAAGGTATCAAATTTAGATGGATATAATTCTGGCATTTTATACCCCGAACTCCCGAAGTAAGGATCGATTTACAGGATAACAGCGCCTCTGAGAACGCACTGATTGCCCATTTAGAGCTACACATTACAGGTTTATTACGAGATGGGGCCGGCTGCAGATTAGGGACTTCGGCATGGCCCCACCAATTGATGGAGCCTATAGTTTTTCTGGGAATCGTTCTATTTCTGATCCACTCCGCTCCAGCCTCAGCCACTGTTATCGATACTTTTATTGTAATCGGCGTCTCCCGGTTGTCCTTATGAATCGCCCTGGCTCAATGGACGACGAATATAATTGCCATTCTGATGCCGGGCTTTGTGTTTATGCTCCATTAAATCGGGAAAATTTAGTGGCCTGACCTCTATCACATACATATATCTCAAACAAGCCATATATCATCTCTAGTTTGGAAATGTCTTTTCGCAAATGGATTATGACCGAATTGCACACTATACTTTTAAAGATTGCACTATATGTAGGTATATAGTCTTTGATCCAAAAAGAGGGTGTTTAGAACACGTTCCCTTTTTATCTCTTCTTTAAGATTCAATCTTGGGCCGGATTTATCTGGTCGACTATACATGGAAAGGTGCTAATTCTCCGGACCGTTGCTACCAAATTAAGAGCGATATCACGCCAGAGTGCCGGTGTAATCCACTTCTTATCTGGTGGTCCCTTAGCATAATTACCTCCTGCTGTTCCATTTGTGGGTGAATACTTTGTCACAAAATGGTTTACGTGTTTTAAATAAACAAGAAGGGCCGGACAGTTTTAAATTTGTGTCACGTCCAATATTTCCTTTTCGGTATGTATGGGGCCGGTTCGGGATCCTTTCCAGTCTATTAGGACTTAGAAGACTCCGCCACCTACACGGGGCTCCTCGCAAAGGAGAGGATGATGCACGTATGATGAACCCACCACGGATCTCCAAATTCATCTTGGGAGAAATGAAACAAATTATAGAAGCGATGCGGGGCGATGTGCGATTATTAACAGTTGTCAAAGTGGAGTTGACTTGGCACGGCCCGGGTGCTCCTGATGGATGATATGCCCGAGAAGATGTCAGGAATTTTAATTATGTTGCGGTGACGTGATACCTGGGAAACAACACGTGTTCCCACCAAATGCTTTGTGTAACCCGCTTGTCACAGATGTGATTGAGTGATTGCAAATTTATTTCCCTGCCCTCAGGTGACATCTTCCTTAAGGGACTTATCTATCTACTGGATTACGTTAAACACCTCAAAATTAAATTATCCTCAAAGCGGACATAAATTGGATAAGATGCTGCTTCAGAGAGGAGCTGTGAAATACCTGCAGACTAATCTTCGCTTTTCCGGTCTTGTAACAATAAAATTCCCCGAAATTTACACGACATCTGATAAAATCGAATCGCAGAAATTTCTTTAAAGTTTATAAATAACCCCAAGCCACAAAAGTGTGGCTATGGATTTTAGTTATTCAATATACCCGACGGTGAATTACGCGCATTCTATAGTAATAAAAAACTTTAATATTGGGGACAAAATAACGTCCGCAATTATACTGTTAGTGAGAGGATTCTACTTTCCTGAGAGAACGATTTATTAACCTGGAAAATATACCATTATTCTTCTTCTAATTATAGTCTTTTGCATCATGACTAGCAATATCACGTTTTTATTTCAATTTACCCATTTCTAAATACATATTTCAATACTTTCAAATAGACTACCTAAAATTATCGCTTTTCTGCTGACATTTATGATATAAACTTTGACGTGTTTCTGAACTTTGCCTCTAAATCACTCTTGGAATAGAAATAGAGTGTCTGTCTGATTTTTTAACTTCTCAATAGATATTTTCACATTTGTTTCTACATATTCCGCTCAAATATTCGTAATATCTGTCATAAAGAGAACTCTATTGAACAAAGATAAAAAAATTTATTCTTTATCTCTGATCCCGAATTTAATTGAAAATTTTTGCGATGTTAGCTTTGGATATATTGGTCCATCTAATTTTGATCCTTTGTCACAATAAAATTTTTGGCAGCAAGCGGGCAATTAAAAATATGTATTATCATTACTCTAAATATTAATAACTTACATATGAATCGTTTACAGGCCATATACTAATATGACGTGAACGGAGAACTCCGAATAAAGTTGAAATTAAACAAACAAAATTTCTGCCTATATTTTTCTATAAAAATATGGAAGTCAATAGTTTTAATTCATAGTATTAGGCAATTACATTATACTTATTTACTTTGTCCTTAAAATTTTGGGAATGCTAATTTCTCACACACTACTCCGGGAATATTTTCTATTATTTTGGACAACATTTTAGCTCATTAATCTTAATTATTATACTTTCTCCTGGTGTCTATTCTATTTTTACTCTAATTTATACGTACATGTGTATGATGAATATTTTAAAATTTTAATTGGTTGGGTCTTATACAGCACATTAAAATATGTAATATTGTGAAATCCAAATCTTAGAATTATGTCAATGGATACTCGATCTCTGCCTGTCAAAACTATATATAGGTACTCGTAAATGCAATTTTTATTAATGAAATAATCGCAAAGTGATCGTTTAAAAGAATCATTGAAATCCATTATTAAAAACACTTAAACACTAAAATAGTTCAGGTATTTAGATCATCAAAGAACTAAAAAACTCAACAATGACTAGCAAATGGATTTTTTATCAGACTCAAAACAACAAATTTTCCCAATAGGCTTTACCCTCAAAAATTTTTTCCAATTCTAAACAAATGCTCTAAAAGGAAACAATAACAAGCGAAAGGGACGTTAACGACAATCCCACTAACTTCGGAGGCAATTGTTTCGTGCCTCGCATAACTTTTAGCTCAATGATATTTATTTTATTTTTTGTAGAATCTAATGAAAATACGAAATTTTTAGGCGAGTTCATTTCGGGACGACGACGCGGCAACATCCATTTCAATTTGCAACGCATAAACAAAGGAAATCAGAGCAAAATATACAAATCAATTCAGCACCTTTTGTAACGTTTTTACTGTGGATAGGCACATTTTCTGTGGTGAATTCCAAAGTGATTCAATGAAAGCGAATTTAGCAAAAATTGTTTTGAAAGTTTCGGCTCTTCCGGAAATATTGTAATTCAATTTACACACCCTTAAAGAGGACAAAATAGGACGAAAATTGTGAGGATGGTTAGAAGCTACATCCACATTTGTATCTATATATATAGTCAGTTTAGATAATAAATGAAAAGATACTACTTCAAATATTTTAGGTATAAATACAAATATCATGTTATTATTATAAAAACCGATTTGCGAGAAAAATATAGGAAAGAAAAGTGTAGGTACTACGTATAAATAAACTATAAATAATCATTCATTCACCTAATTTTAGTAGCTTAATTGACGTAATAGTGCGTACAATATGATTGATGTCTTAATGGGAATGAAAAATAATGTGCTATTCAACTTTTACTATCTTTTTTTTACATAACGAAGTACCTTAAAACTTTTTTGTTGTTTGAACCGAACTGCACTACTATAGTCTTGAATAGTTATGATATAAATAATAAAGCGACATTTTTATTTTTATGCTCCTCCACGATCTCCAACCCTCTTTCAATCTTTCATTAACATGCAGTTGTCGCAGTTTATGAGCAACTAAAAGTTTGAAGACGCTGAAGAGAGTTAAACTTACGTAAGGATAAGCAGAAAGTAGAAAACGTGATCGGAAAATTTGTTTATACTGACGACGACTGCGAGGGAATTAGTAAATTTTCCAGGTTTGCTGAGCCCCCTCTCGAAGGGCTAATCAATACGACAACATTTGTGGCATGGATTAGCCGGGCTTAGGAAACTTACGTTTTGCTCCAATTTGTTTCCGAAACTTGCTGAGGGTAGGTTCAAACTGATCTCCGGTCGGAGGTTTTGTGTGACATGAGATTACCGCTGTGACATAACATAATGTGTAGGATGTTATGCAAATTATCCGCCCACATGGGGGGATTATTAAATATAATGTTTTCCTTTGTGAGGTCGCACCCTGCAGTGCAAATGCTCGCTCCGGGTTCTATCTCATGGCTGGAAAAAAAAAATAAAATCAGAAAAAGTCGAATAACTCCGCCATTTTTCGTACCGCCTGTGATAAGGGTAACTGAATTCACATAAAAATTTTTACTACTTCTGAAGGAAAGTTGGAAGCATGAGCAGAAGAGGATTTTTGTCGCATTTCCTCAGATGACTTATTTTACCCAAAATTGAGTGGTAAGAGGAGCACTGCCGGACCGGAATATTGTTTTGCCCTAAATTTACTCCGGTTTTATGACTCCGGGACGGGAGTTGCAGGGAGAACTCAATTTGATTGACAAGAAAATTGAAGGATATTGATTCTTTGGTGAGCAAACACTTTGGCCTTTAACAACTTTTTCATTTCACATTTTCCAATTCAATTAAACTTCCATTCTGGAGGATATTGGCTCACAACCTTACAGATTTTAATTTGGACCGGTTCCCCATTGAGAGCTGTTTAATTATTTCTAATTACTCGCTATGGTTACGAAAACCATTTGTGGATACAGAAAATTTGGTAAATCTATTCTTATACCACGACCCGATAGCCTTTAGTTTTTAGTTAAGTAGGTACGAGATTTTCCTTCTTTGAATTTCTAACTTGAAACAGAAATTAAAACAATTTTTAATTTCCACAAATCATACCTTAAATTGAAAAGGTTATTGAATTACCTACACTTACAGAAGATTTGACTCTAGTTTCAGTAATATTTGCAATTTGGAGAAGTATATAAAATCCTTGGTGTCAAAATTCAGTTCACAACTTCACGGATTTATGTATCTTAATTTATATGAATTTAGAGCGAACGATTTACAACCAAATATAATCTGTTTAATTGTTAAACATAACTTGAATGAAAGATATAAAATATGCAATAGGAAGTCGACATTTCAATGCAGCTCACATAACTCATATTCCAGTTTACTGCAAGTAAAGTTAGTGTGGCCTAACTTTCCCAGAATTTGAAATTTTATGCTAAAAGCGAGTTAGTTTACTGCTATGATTTCATGCGGAAGGTAATCTGCGGGAGGAAATCACTTAATAAATGAATTAGTCAAAACATGCAAGTCTAGGAGCATCAGTTTAATATGAAGGGAATTAAAATCATAAAATGTAGTAGGTACCTATAACCGACAAAAGTTATGCTCAAATTTATTTCTAACTAAAACTAAAATGATAATACAGAAATAGATAAATTTAACAGCATAATATATGTACCCGGATATATTTTAGCTTTTATTCTTGTCGGTAAATATTTCAACTAAAATAAAGTCATTATTAATTTGGATAGAGATTGTCACTACTATATTAATTTATTCTTAGACATTTTTAAAAAGAAGAATTATAGTTTACAAGCCTGATATTATAACGAATCTATTTTCATACTTATTCTTTAGTTAGCTATGTTTCATTAGGATCCAACAATTTGATATAATTATGTGAGATATTATGTAAGAGTATGTTAAAAGGCTTATCCAATCAGTTTTACTTTCATTTCAGATACATGATGTAATGGATAAAATAACTACATATCTTCTCCTGTTCTAGTTGATTTTATTTTATAGTCTTTTATTTTGATTATGAAAATGTGTATCTTAATTATTAAATAACGCCATACTGAGCCAAATTTAAAAAAAATATAAGACCGGACACAGACAAAATTGACGTTATTCTCTGCTTTTATAAGGAACAACTTCTTTTTGTGCTTTGTTCTCTTTATCGAAAACTCAAAAGCGATAAAATATCTGCTTTATTTAGAAATTTCGTAGCTCAAAAGAGCACCACAAGTCCACAACTAATTTTGCTCAAACCTCATACACTCCCAGTCCCAGGATAAGAGTATCTAAAGAAACGGAGGCTGTTGCTTCTTTTGTTGCTACGTCCTATCTTTATATATCTATCGATAGAATCAGGTATGGTTAGGAGTCCCCAAGTATAAGTTTCTTGTCCTTTTCTAGTCCCCAGGAAGGTGCCTATCACATCGCAATGATCGGAATTCTAATATGAATTTCTAATCGCAGATTTTATCCCTGGACTAGGTCCAAGAATGCAATAAATCTTTTGGATGAAGCACATCCCCTTTGGTCGGTTGCTCTACAACGATTTATAGCTGGGCGATGGCTTCGGCTAAGGATCTTTAATGAGATGGATTTCGATGACTCCACAATTTAAACTTTAAGAAAAATTGTATACCGTGAAATTGGTTCACACTTTTACGTTTCCTCTCCCTAGCCAGTAGATTCTTTCCTTGGGCTGTTGTATGAAATTTTAATATGAGTCATGACTTACTTTTTTACCTTGTTTTGTCGGCACAAAATCTCCAAACTCATTTTCCTTTAATACTTTGGGTTAAGCAAAGAATAACAACTTAAAACTTTGTAAGAAAAATAATTGCGCATTTGCTTAACTAAAAAAATTACTTACCGCTTCTTAGTGAACAAAAATTCAAATGAAGCGAATTCCCTTTGGAGTCATTTTATAGTACACCGAGAAAAAAATTTGTAATAATAATAAAAAAAAAAAAAGTATACGGAAGAGAAGAAATTTCGAATATGATTTTGATGTAATCTAGAATTTATTTAATCGAAGTTATACAGAAATGTAAACACAAAACGTGCACTATTATTTTAATTCTGAATTAAATAAAACGTCTACGTACAGCAGATATGCGTACTCCTTTTAAAACGATTCTTTCTTACTTTCAGTATACGGTTTTACCAGACTTAGCCTTTCCAGTTTCATTTTAAAGCTAAACGTTCTAAGCTTTACAACTTGATAGAGTAATTTTCTTTGATGTTAAAAGAAAGAAAGTGTTTGAATAAGGGACGACTTGATCAAACGCTCTTGCAACTTAATTTAAGCAGAAATTTGGTACGTTTGGTATAGGGTTTTTCTCTCTTTTCTCTCGTTTGATTATTAAATCAAATTATTGTATGGCTTATCATTATTCTTGTATAGGTAAGTACATTAAAATTGAATTCCGAAAACTTAATACGTAGTATTTGTCTTACAAAATTTTGGGAGGACAAACTAAATGCATATTGAAGTTTAATTGAAGTACATAGGTACTACAAATTGTGAGCACCACAAATTTACATAATCCAATACACTTACACAGGTATAACTTGTTGCACTTTTTCACAAAAATACTCAATGTCAGGCACACTTTGCGGGTAGTTAGAGACTAGCCGACCGTGAAGGGCTGCAGGTTTTATAAATCCTTGATGCACTTTGTTGTTCAATTAGTAACGAGCTACGAATTTAATTTTCTACCAAACTTTCCCTCCGGAAACTTTAAACCTTTTGGTGAATTTTTAACGTTACACCTATATTTGGTGTCCCCAAAATGATTTAACCCCAAACAAGAAAAGTCATGATTTTGCTAATGAATTCATAATTAAAAATCTAAAAAGTTCTCTAGAATAAATATGCAAATGAAAATAGCTTATAGAGGAATTTTAACAATTTGTTTTGTAAGTATGTATACTTTATTTGGTGCATCAAATAATTCGTCTTTACTTTAGGTAGATATAATTAAAATAGCCCTTGGGGAAAAATGAAGTGAATGAATGTATGTTTTTTTTTTCAGTGGAAGCACATATGTATGTATGTAGGTACATATACTTATATAATTTATAAACGAACTCATGTCTGAACGTTGTATGTACTTAGTTGTACAGAATTAATCAGATACAGTTTGATAAAACCAGCACAATTATAAGTGGGTGTAACTAACTCCCAGTGGAGTATTTAATGTATTTAATTATAAAAACCATCTGTAAACAACCAAACAGATGAGACTTTTATAACCTAAATCATATGAAATTTCAGTCAGAAATATTATCATTTAAACCGGAGCGACAATATTTAAATTGTAATGTGGACTCGGTAGTGTTTTTTGCAATTAAAATTCAAAATGTGTTATTACCGGATACCAGTAAATGACAGAAGTATTTGAAAATAAAAATGCGAATACGATTGTTAATTGTTTATATACTTTAACATTCTAAAAATAATTGAACATTTTGTAAAAGAACGTGTCAAATTTATTAATATGAAATGTGTATTTTAGGTCACATATTTATAAATAATGTAATGAAAAAATGGATGTATAGCAAAGACTTCAAAATAACTTACAAAATAAAGACTTTGGTTATAAAAAAAAAGGGTTTTAATTTCAACGTAAGAAATTTAATAATAACTTTTCCATCGTTATATTAAATATATTTTAAAATAACGCAGGGCAAAGAAAATTTTATACTTAAACGCAAGTTTTGTATATACATATACATTAGTAAATTGGACCCCAAAATATCTAAAAAATTTAAATTAGTTTGAATAGTTTATTTTACATTATCTAAATTAATAAAAAATTACTAAAATATTACGTTATTACAGATGACACATTTTCTTTTCAAAAATCAGTAAGTACAAGAAAAGTGTGTTTGTAAGTACATATTTTAAATAAATGAAAACTAGGTAAGTATATTTCATACCTCTTTATACGCTTATTATTACATTACATATTGCTCTATTCTGTTAAACCGTCGACTTTACAAATGGTATTCTTTTAATGGCATGCAGTATTTGACCAAAAATAATGGTTGAGATTCCTAAGAATATACACCATAGCCATTCTGACTCATCCAAACTCTTGGTCGACAACACTATGCCGCCATATTGAACAATGATTACCTGTAGTTGGAAGTCAAAATCGATTCTCAAAGGTCTGTGTAAAAGATCAAAAAGAATGCTTCTGATTCGTCATGTTTCGGTTATTTTCGGAAAAGTTTAAAACAATAAATGAATTTTAATATGTATATGCTAATTCGAAAATTATAATCAAAAATGTTTTATTTTGTTTTTTCAACAAGTTCACCAGACAAAACGGATTAGAAGCATTTTGTTTGATCATTAATATTTACTTGTGCAAGAATCGATCCAAAGAGGATTAGGCAAAAGTAGGGATTTGCGAACATGCCTTTAAACACATTTCTCTCTCCTTTCAATTTTCTTGAGTTTATCTCGTTACATAAAGTCATCATCACGAACGCATTGAAAACAAAAGTAAAATGCTTACTCGGACCTTTCTCCGTGCCTTGTGGGATATTGAGAAGTGTATGCCCTTTAAAAAACCAAAAGTAACATTAAAGTTATACTTCAGAAACACAACTTGACTTGCCACTATAAAGGAATACAAACATAATGATCAATTGATAAATTCCTTGTCCAAAAATGTTTTTATACATTGTTTTTGAAATTAGAGGTTTAGTTCGGCCGTATGGTTTTCTAAGAAGGAGGTCTTCTGTTGGAGCCTCTGTTGCCAAAGCCAGCGAAGCAAGCGAGTCCATGATAAGATTCACCCATAACATTTGAATAGCCTGTTTACGCTTTAGTAAAAAGAAAGTTTTATGTAAAATAAAAGGAATTGTTAACCTACACTGATTGGTACAAGTTGAATAGTGGAGGCACTGACAAAAGCACAAGTGACTGCTACAACATTAACAGTCAATTGAAATTGCAAGAATTTGCAAATTGAATCGTAAACATTGCGGCCCCAGAGAACGGCTGCAACAATACTATTAAAGTTATCATCCGTCAAAATAATGTCTGAAGCGTCTTTGGCAACGTCTGTTCCAGAAATTCCCATCGCGAAACCAACGTCGGCTATTCTTAGAGCTGGACCATCGTTTGTTCCATCGCCAGTAGCAGCAACAACTTCGCGATGTAAGTTTACTTTGCTATCGATAATACCTGTTTAATAAAAGCATACAGCTAACACAATTTTAAATTTTTTATAGAACATGGTTATGCTGAAAATTTAGTCTTAATTTTAAAAGGCAAGAAGCATAAGCATCTCACATGATTGTTTTTGAAAAATATATTGAAAATCATGGTCAAAACTTTGTTGTGAAAAGTTTCGTAATAACATTTTAATTGTTATGAAATATGCCCTCCAGTTTTATGTTGGATGGTGGCTTTGGTTTTCTCAACTATAGCAAAACAGAAATTGCAGAGTAATTCAAACAGATCGTTAGAGTGGATTGATATTTTAGAGCAAAACTTTACAGTCAAGGAATCCTAAGCTTTGACATGATTTAATTTTTCTTTTATTTTTCATTTGGCCTTCATTCATAAAAATTGTTATAAAATCACTTTCAATTGCTGAAGAAAGATATGATAGAATTTCCATCAAACTTATTCTGCATCTTTTCGGAATAAAAACGACATCATTTACAAAAGTAATACAATAACTTTACAATAAAATTTAAAAAATAATTGTTAGTTACCTTTTACAAGCGTATATTTATCTGAAGGAGATGATCGTGCTAAAACTCTCAATTTTGGCCACACTTGGTCCAATAAATATTGATGAAACTGAATTATGAACTAATATTTATCACATTCAGACCGGCTATTATCAAAACCAAACCTGTCCTTTGGCATCGCGAATTCGCCTATTAAACTCTACACCATCCAAAACGGAGTCGGGATCGTTAACATTTTCAGAATTTAAAATACCGCATTTTAGAGCAATAGACCTAGCAGTATTAACATTGTCGCCAGTTACCATGCATACGGTAATGCCAGCCCTTTGGCACTTCCTAATAGCTTCAGGAACTTCAGGCCTGAGCGGATCCTCGATTCCAACAATGGCTATGCATGTCAAATTTCTAACAATATGGTCTTCGTCATCCCAATTCGGTTCGGTCTCGATCAGTTCTTGATTAATGCCAGCTTGCTTATATACAAAATCTTTATATGCTAAGCAAATAGTTCGCAAGCTGTGTGATGCCATGACTTCTATTACATCCCGTGTCAATTCATCTCGCATTCGATTATTGATCTCTTGTACATCCCCGAATGCGTTATACATAAAGGAACACCTATGAGAAACTATTTTTAGTGTAGTGTTTCATGAAAATAAAGAAGCCACTATTTGAATACGAATAATTTAAATCGTTTTATAAATATGAATAATTTTGATGACAATGCATAAATTTTTCATCATACATTTCATTTACGCTATCATGCAATTAAGTGTCAATTTCGTGAACGCTTTCAGTCATGAAAATGAACGTTATATTTACCAATATCATATGTAAATGACACTGTTGTATTATCCTGCCTTTACACGGCATTTTTTTATTGATTGCTAGGACAGACTCGATTTGGCAAATTACAACCTAAATACATAACATTTTTGCGGATATTTATACGAGTTAAAGTCGGCGCCAGTGTCACTAGAACTGATCCATGTGAAGACCGGGTTTTGAGCGGGATTTTCAAGAAATCACACTCATGAAATTGACTCATGACTCATGAAATTGACTCATGACTCATGAAATTGACTCATGACTTATAGTATAAATGGGGTCATTAGTTTGTAAAAATTTAAATCTCATCGTATTCAGTAATCAACTTCCGGTGTAACTGAGATACTTTTCAAGTATAATCTCCGAAGCTCCTTTTGTATAGAGCCTATATCCACCGCCGCGTCGCGGTATTACAGTACTCATCGACTTTCTAACCGAATTGAATGTGTAGACCTTTATAAATGTTTCTTCTGGGTTTTCCATTCTAAGAATTTCATAATTAATCCCTAAATCCTCCACAAAACCAAGCAGGGCACATTCAGTTCGATTGCCTACATGATAAGGAAGTCCATTGGGATGTAGCGGAGGCTATAAAATGAATATGCAATTAAGAGTGTTTAAAATATTAAAGAAAAACCTATTTCCATACCACCATGTTTGAGCTATAAGATGTATTAACAGCTATACCCTCAATTAGTGCATGTCCTACTGCAGATGGCATATTATAAAATCCTGGAGTCTGTGTATACAATTCTCCACAAATATATGAAGTGACGACGGTCATTCGATTAGTCGTTAATGTTCCAGTCTTATCAGAACAGATAACAGTGGCATTTCCCATAGTTTCACATGCATCCAAGTGTCGTACCAAATTATTGTCTTTCATCATTTTCTGTAATTCAAAAATGAAACATATTGTTTCATAAAAATCGTAACGCAACAAAAAAATAGACAATACCTTTACAGAATAGATTAAAGCGAGTGTAACGGCTAGAGGTAAGCCCTCAGGAATAGCAACAACCAATATCGTAATACCAATAATAACACAGTGAACCAAATAATGAGAATGTATTGCTTCCCACTGTTTGCCTTCTACGATATAGGTTTTTATACTGAATCGGATAACTAATGTTACCACCGTTAGAATAGATACCGCCAAGCCAGCGTAACCGATTTGAATTGCTAGTTTTGACAATTTCTGTTTAAGTACCGAAACATTACTACTGTCAGAATTTAGATTTTCTGGTAGACGACGTATTATTCTAGGATCTTCATCAGCTAGTTTTTTTAGATGACTTTCTGAAACTGTATAAAAATTCATTTTTGATTATAATAGAAAATTATAATTATGAACACCGTCAGTGGGATTAAATTTGTTTTAACGATTTATGTTGTAATCTAAATGACATACTATATTCGGACAATATTGGGGAAAATTAACTAGTAAATATATTCGTGTACCTAATGAAAGTCTACATACCTCTTTGTTTTGTTTCCTTTTGCTTTGGGTGGCTAGTCCCAAGTAACACTGATATAATACCAACTTGCGAATTAACTCCAGTAGCGATTACCAGCATTTTTGCGCTGCCTTCCATCACATTAGTTCCTGATAATAGAATTGGATTTTTTGCATCTTTTTTCACAACATCCGATTCACCAGTCAATGATGACTCATCAACCTAAAAATATTTCAGTCAAAGACAGTATTTTTAATTTAAATTAGTACATCTAGTCCTCCCTAACAAATAAAATTTTTTTATAACAAACGAATTTATTCATTTATTCCATGAATGCATTCATTACGGAAGGGTATAACACTTTGTATGTATAGTAAGAAAAACATGTTTTTTTTTTCTTAGTGCAATTTTTTAGTGGAATTAAATGAGATATTCAAAATTTGTGCACATAATACGTATTGCAAAAAAATTATTATATTTGCTCATATGTAAGGAAAGTGGTAGAGGTAAGGCTTACCACAAAACTAAAATCTTCCAAAAAGTCGTAAAATAAAGTAGAAAAAATTTCTGCTCATATACGACAACGCAAGATTTACTACATAGTGTTCTATATTTATATAAACTTAATTCATAACCCCTGACCAAATAAATTTCTTATATCACCTTTCTTGCATACTATATGAGTATAGTAACGAAGGATCATGGACAAAGAGTAACACACAACCAACTGAATAGAGAAAATTGCCATGTGACAGATACTTTTAGCTATATTTAAAATGATTAAATGAACTAATTAAACTAAACAAGTTGTGATATAAAATCCAAATATTATATTGAATTCAATAAATTGACTATTTTATGTCGATTCTAGTTGGCTAGCTCAACGTATGTGGTTGGTACAACGTTTGTAGGAAATGTCCATGGTCCGTTGTAACCATAAATAATAACAAGCAAACCCTCAAATCATGACTCTGTAAAACCAATCCATCTGCTGGCACTTTGTCTCCATACTTGATCTGGCAAATATCTCCAACCACGATGTCAGTCGATAATACAGTTTGAGGATCGCCATTTCGAATGACATTAAGTTTATGTTGTGCTTGAACGCGGTTTTGCAAGCTGCGATATCGACGCTCCTTTGCCCAGTCGTTTAGTGAAGTTATTAAGACAACAATTAATACAGTTATTATAATAGCAACTCCTTCAATCCAACTATGACTGGTCTCATCTTCGGTGAATACACCTTTGTAAAAAAAGTGATATTAGTAAAAGAATAAATGTTTCTGAATGATACATTGACAACCTTTTTTTTTCTGTGGTCTGTAAAACGTAAGACCAATTGAAATTGCTGCTGCTACCATTAAAATAATTAGTGTCACATCCTGAAGTGAATCCCATACTAATTGTAAAAAAGATTTTCCTTTTTTCAAGACTATAAAATTGGAGCCAAAAATTTCCCGCCTAGTCTGCAAATCAGATTCATCGTGCGCCAAACCTTCAATATCGAAATGAAATGAACTTCAAGAGAAAAAAGAACATTATATTAATCTGTCACCATCATTTGGATTAGACCGCAATTTATAACAGATTTCGTTTACTCCACCAAGTTCATTAAGTCTAGTCTCGCCTAATGCTACAATATCTTGTAAATCTTCGACAGTCAATTCAAATGGTCCAAATTCACTGCTTTTTGCCATTTGCTTTCAGTAGATATACCTATAATAATAAATATTCATATTCAGAATATCTTTCTTCCATACTGAAACTATTAACAAAATCAAAAAATATTTAAAGAATTAAGCCCGCAATAGGGAATACAAATTACTTAATTTTGCCTTAAATTTAGTAAAGTATAAATACTAAAAATATCATTGCATTTAGGGAAATATAAATACTATTAATAGATATACAAGCCTGAATTCGTAAAATAGGTGAATTTCGAAAATACATACATGTTTTAAAGCATTTATAAGAAATTTCATATTAAAACGTATTCCAAATTCGGCGAAATACAGCAAATCTCTGACACGCGAAGTCTTATTTTACGGAATTGTTTGCGATGGTCACGATTAACCCTGCATGGCATATTTAAAAACAAAACCCAATTAGCAATAAAAGGCCCGAACAAAGAATATGTTTAAATTTAATTTATCAAAAAAAAAACGTATAACATTTTTAGTGAAAAGTTTAGTTTTTCGAGGTGTTGAAATTCTCAGTTCTAAAGTTTTATATTAATTTAGCTCATATCATTTCAGATAACTTAAATCAAATTAAATTTATTCAGATAAACAAGTATTTACAAAGAATAAAACCATAAAAAGATTAAATAAGAGAAATTCTTCAGTAAAGAGTTATATGTGCATGCGTACTTTTAGAATATTTTCAATGTAGACCAGTACGCATTCGCGTTTTGAATTAATACAAAAATTAATTGAATAATTGCAGCAACATACATATAGGTACTCTTGATTCCAGACACAAATGTTATCGCAACATATCGAGGGATTTGATATCAGACCCCATGCTCTCGGGAAGTAAAGGTTCTCATTGGACATCGTTTAATTTATATAATATATGTAACTTTTAAATAATTGCTCTGATTGTTACGAAATTTTGTAGTAGGTAGGGATATTTTTGAGATGATGCAATAACGTAACAACAACAAAATCGAATGTTCTGACTAATCGGGCTGTACCTACATATAAATGTAATCCCTTAATAAAATTCCGAATACTCAAACCAAAATCAAAAGAAAACAAATAATTTAATTTCGTAACTTTCTGTAGCCATGCAGTGCAGACCTTCCCTGTTTCCCAGAATTTTCTGAAAAACAACGTGAAGAGGAAATATTAGGTAAATTGCCAAGGAATACTCGTCCTAAAAAAAAATATATACTTATACAAAAGCTAGTCCATTTTGCCCTAGTTTATGTGCTCTGTAAAAAGCAACACCTTCAAATGTGGGCAAATTTGAGAGGAAAAAGCTTTTCCCATTTATTCTTAAGTGTTTGCTTAAGTCCAAAGTCCAAATGGAGCCATATGAACTGACAATGGAACACCACAGACAGCAGTTTCTCGCATAATGATAAATCTTGTTACCGTGCATTTGCATTAAAAAGACGTGTGCGTACTCGAGGTGCTTTCAGGCGTACTCGGTTACCTGGTGGGCAAAATGAAGAAAGTGGATTACTGTCGAATTTCATAAAAATGCTATGGTAGAAACTTCAGGTATAATAAAAACCATCTCCCTATGCGCGGGAGCACGACCTAATTTGATAGAAATACGGAATTATATATTTAAAAGGGTTTCCAGCTTTCTCTTTGAGAACCGCATTTTGAGAGAGATTATGATAAGGGACTTGCCGGCCGTTCGCTAAAATGCGGCTTCTGTTAATTCTGCGTGCGTGGTGCTATCACGGAAGCACAAAATTTCCCAGTTATCCCGGTAATTTATTATTCCTCTAAGAAGAAGCTAAAAGGCTAATGCGATGCTTTCGGATAACGAAAGCAACCCCAAAAATTCAGAAACATGTAGTTGGAATTAACCCCACCTTAATTTCTGCCCTTTTTGAGATCCGTATTCAGATGCCGCTTTTCCTCGTAATGGACTGGAAGATTTGCCCTTTTATCAGCGTCATAAAAATTGCAGTAGGCGTGGTATTCTGAAAAATAACCCAGAATAGTCAAAAACTATCAAATGGGATAAAATCATTTTAGGAAATAATTAACTAGTCGTTTAGGCATAAAGCACAATGCGTTAAATGCGTTTATTTAGAATATTGATTAGGTACTTTAATTTCACAAGGCAATTGTTAGAAATATCATCATCATAATTTTCTTTCAACAATGATATAATCTTAATAATGAAAAAATCCAATAATAATTCCATATCTGGCCTCTCCCAACTACTATAAAGTAATTTCGCTGCAGTAAATTGAGTCGCTTAAAACCTGAAGAATATAAATCGTGACGAGATTCGTTAAGCACTTTTGAAAAGACAAAGTGATATAACCCAAAGATATATTCCGCTTAGTCATTAGTATGCATCGATGTCAGATCGGTTACGTGCAGACATAAGTTAGACCTGATTTAAAAAATAAAGCTTCATAGGCAAAAGAAATCACGTAAATGAAACTCCCCAAAGGGATCTCCTTCGCCCAAGATGCTGATGCTGAGTAACGTTAAGAATAAGATGATGTAAATATATAATCTCACGAAAAAATCGTCTGCTGTCCTCTGCGTTCCCTATACTAATTTATTTATTTTGAAAATCAATGCGACGAAACATTTTATCGCACAAATACTATAGAATACATACATTTATATTTACTTATTCATATACAAAAAGAAACTGGAAAATTCAAAATTTAAAACTTTACTGGTTAAGTGAAGAGGATGAAAAGCTTAGAGCTGTACAATAAATGTCGAATATGTTTTTATATATATTTAAAAAATCTAGGACAGCACTTATGTAGGTATGTTGATTTTCAAAAAAGGTTTTGAAAAAGAACTTGTATGTATATTTCTAAATTTTAAATCTTAATAATTTGTTACTTTTAATATCTGAATACACCATTGAAGAAATAATGGAAATAATTTTTTTTATTTGTTTGATATTATGGAAAGACATTATTTGCTTTACGGAAAGACATTAGTATTAGGTACTACCATCAGTATAAAAATTTTGGCGTGATTGAGCAACAACATTTTATGTATCAAGGTATATACATATGTAGATTATCTTCGAAAAGGGATTTTTTTGTTATCAAATTCATATTAAAGATAATATATGCCTTATCTGACCAAAACATATTACATGATATGAAAATTTGGTCAATAAAATAAAAACTTGGAAGTTTTGAAATCACTTCTTCAAATTTAAAATAAGACAGAAATCTGTTTTCCAAAGTTGTGTATTTGCATCGGAAGACACGGTAAACTTTCATTATATCGAAACAAGACAGAAACAACGACAAAGTGTCCAATATCCAAAAGTTCGTATTCATGAAACTGGTGAAAATATTTTCAATTTCGAGATCACCTGGTTTCATCTGGCATTCAATTCCGTCTTCCAGAACTTAACTGCTCAAAGTTTAATAAGCCCTCTGTGACTACTCTCCGTAATTGGATACCCCTCATACGTTCTTTAAGGTATAAAGTTAAATTGAATAATTACATTTAAGGGAATAATTTCATATTCTGTTTGAGACATAATGGACTCCCCGCACTCGTGGCGAAAACAGAGCGATGCCCCAATTTCGAGTTATCGTAACTTTTCCTTTGGTCCCAGCTATTGTCTCGTGTAGTGCCAGATGTTGTGAAAAAGTTTTCATATCCAGTTTATTTCGTAATAATATCCCCTGCGTATTTCTGGAGCCGTTGACCCAACCTGGGTGACCTTTAAACTTTTTCCGCAATCTTCCCGACCGTGGATTAGTGCGAGCCTCAGGAGTTGAACGATCTTTTGAGACTGAAAATCCACAATTTTCGCAGATTCTGAAAGTTTTGTTTTATGAAATATTTTAGAACTGCGCGCAAAGTGGGGGCTCTTTTGCTAAAGCCATTTTCTTAAAACTTAGTTATAGAGGTTTTTCAAAGGGCAAAACTACCATTCGCCCATTTTGGGTAAAGAGCACAAAAGTGCCCTCCTACATTCCGCTGAGTCACATGTGTGCTCATGAAATGGCACTTCAGCCTACTTTTCACCTTTCTTCGATCGCAGAATAGTGCTTATTTGGAGCTTTTATTTTTTCTGGCAAATCATTTTATATCTTCTGCAAATATGCCGTGCCGTTTAAATATGTGTTTAATATAAGCGTTGAGATGAACAAATATTAGTCTACGGAATTCGCCTGAGGAGCCGGGCGCGCCCTGTTTGCCTTTCATCCTTTCTGTGCTCAATGAAGGACAAACAGTTTCGCGTTCAGTCAGCCCCCGCTCCCGTCTTTGAGAATAATTTTTGTCTTTTCTGCGGATTCTCGGTTAAGATAATGTCAGGATTCTGGCAGCTTCCGGTATTTCGAAGTGCTTTACACTCCATACAGCGTGCAGGACCCGTCATCGCTGGGCTTCCCCAGATACGAGTGCAAAGTTGAGATTTTGTTAGTGTAAGCTGATTTGCGAGAGGACGTGACTGTCCCCATGAAGAGGGTAATTCTGGGACATAAAAATTTCTGATAAGAAAATTTTACATTTATAGCTGGGTAGTGGTCCTACCGACGCGACATCCAACCTATTCTTCGAGCACAAAATCTTACAGATTCTGCTGGAAGATACAATATGTAACCGGCGCGCTGGATAACTAAGAATGCAGCGCAATTTATTGTGCTTAAGATATTGTCGGATTTTAAAATTTGAGAGCTTTACGCTATAAATCACCCCGTTATGGCATCTCCAATGTCGCAAAATTTACTGCCTAGAATCCTTAAGAAAAGCTTTTTTTAAGCTGAAATTAATGAATATTAAATACACGATGTTGATGCAAATATATACTTTAAATTTTTAAATATAACTGGATAACGATTATGCCACACCATTCCTAGTTGATATTTGAACACAAGACATTCCATTCTTAAATTATATATATCAGCAAACTATTTATTATTTATGTTAACTAATGCGATCCCATATTTTGGCTGACTATATTGAATCATAGATATTAAGTTAATTAAATCACTTTCATGTAGTTTTAACCCTGAGACATTCACAATCCTTTGAGCTCCTTAAAATTCGAATTTCATTTTCCATCGAATTAAACACAGAACATCTGTATAACATTATTAGATGAAAACCAGATTCGAAATATAATTTACCTTTTGTCCGATACTTTTCTGTTCGAATCAAGGCTATTAATACCACTTAAAACATGAACATTTTTGCAAATTTTTTTCTTCCATTCATCTGTCAGTATTTGAATAACAATTTATAAGTACATGTCAGCTGCAAGCTCTGTCAGATTTTGAAATTACAAAAGCCTGCCAACACTACTGTTGAGACACTAAAATTACGATGGATTTTGTAATACTTATGTGTTCGTAATTGTTATTCCAATTCCAATTTTTTAAAATTTTGTATTGAATTATACGCGAAATTCAACATGCTCACATTAAAACAAATCAACTGATGATTTCCATCGGCCACCTGCTATCTATTATAAATTTTGAAAACTATTGACAGTGACGTTATAGACATAATTTGGTTTTAATAAAGTAGATCTCTTATTTTTAACTTGTAGATATTTTAAAAAAAGATAAGTAATTAATTTGTTCGCTTTATAAATTTGATTATGTTAGTTTTTTTGGAGTTTTCCAAAGTGCAGTATCAGCCCAAAAAAAAGGTGTATAGCGTCATAAATGTAGGACACTACTACATATACGGAGAAAAGTGTACCTGTTCCTATTCTATACATAAATATAAACTTCCAAGGAAGGCTCAGCTAAGTCTGTGAAATATTAAAGGGATTTTGTGCAACAAGATGAAAATGTTAAGTAGATTGCGGGTAAACTTATATAAACAAGTTGGAAATTATTTGTCTGCGCCTTCGTATCTTTTGTGTTAACTAAGAATTATTCCAAGTTCTAATGTATTACTGCGGCGGCATATAATGGGACCCGGACAAAGATGCCAGTGTCGAGGCCCAATTTTGTACATGCACGTCTAATTCTGGGGGCTCAGTGTGCCTTGTGTTAATAGCTTCAAGGGATTTCGAGTTGAGAAATTTTTGTGGAAAGTTTCTACTTGGTTTATGCTTTTGATTAGTCCACCTAAATTTTGAAAGTCCAGAATCCAAGCTTAAATTATTCGTGCATATGCAACGCTTTTTTTCGGTAATCATACTATGATATATGTAGGTATACGTACAGTGCGACCTCAAGATTTGAGCAACAAAATAGACGCTCTTTTTATTATATGTATACTTTAATTCTCATCGCAATAAAATATACATAATATAGATTTTATATGTCCACGTACCTCAAGCTAGTTCGAAGCATTAACATAATATGTATCAAAACATATTTTATTTAAAAATATAAAACTTATCATTTTTTGGAGTGCGTTCTTTGTTATATTGAAGATTTTTAAAATGCGTCTTTTTTAACTTTATTTCATCTAAATAAAATAAAATGAATGCACTAACATTTTATCATTTTATTCAGCGATTATTTCACCATTACCTAGTATATTTAGGTAGAAACCTGTTAAAATACATTTGTCAACACAAGAATTATAACCTTATAAACTTTACATAACCACACTGGGTTAAACGATTAAAAAATATTTTATTCATACAAAAGTATTGAACCTACCATTTACAAATTATCTCGAAATTGGAGCAAAATTTTTCCCATTTCCGATCAGAAGTGATTATAATAAAACTAACTTTATTTGTTAATCCGCAGTACGATGAAATTTAAATACTAAATACGTTTAAATACTCAGGTCTGCTCTGAAGATAATACGAGCTATAAATAAAAGGACAACTCCAAATCTTCGTTTTTTGCCCGATTTTAAAATTTAATGTATTTAAAATCTTATAGGATTATCCAGAGAAATGATGCTCTATAACAGCTCGATATTGTCCTTCTTTTAATTAGTCATTGTTGGGCTAAAAGTATCTACCCATTCTCAAACAATTTCTGAGGTTAAGAGCAGTTTGACCCTTTCAACTCTAAAGACTTTACATAGTTGACCCTTTATGCAATCAGGAATTTCCCAATTTTCTTCAGATTTAATTTCCTCCTCTCATTGGCATCATAAAACTCTGAAAAATATTGATTTTTTTCTCGAAAGTCTCTTGTTGTCGGACCGAGTCTTACTGACTCCAGGCGTCAGTTTCTCACCCCCTGCTCGAGGTGCATATAAAGAATCTTCATTAATGCCAGAGGAAAGTTGCCTCAAAATTTAAATTCTATAAGTGGCTGCCAACGATGTCAGGATCCATGTGGTCGTTCCTTTTAATATTAAAAACGCTCCTGCTTTCAACACTTCTGAATGAATGAATCTCCATGCAAATTGCACAGCTTGCATGCTGACAATGAACTACAACGACTCCTGGACCACAAGCCATGATGGGCCAATTTAATAAAAATTCTCCTCACCAAGAAACGTCCTTCCGCAAAATCTGTGGCGCAACGTGCGGCACGGAATAAGCGAATAGAATGGTGCGATAGGAGCATGTGGCATTGTATCGAATTACACGTCTCGTTGGGGCTCTGAATATTATGCAAACATTAACTTGACTAGAAGGAGTTTGCAGTGTCGCCTGGATATATATGTATGCAGGCCGGTCGTGGCGAATTTTGCAAATTTCCAGTGTACATCATAGGGACTAGTGAAATATAGTATCCGGGCGTAAACTCTTGTTTACAGGACCTTCGTCTGGTGAATTCGTAATTGGCCGACACCATCAATTTCAGGGGCTGCTATTAATGCAGTGCCACGTTGCAGGCCAAATATGCAGAAAAAGCGATGCTCGCCACTTCTGGTAAAATACCGACTTTTCGTGCACTTAGTGCTCTCTATACTGCGCTATTAGCTATTCAGGAGAACGTCTTGAGTAGGCCTTCCTCATCGGTTGGGCTGCCAAATCTTCATTAAGAAGGATCAGAGTGGGTTAGTATACGAGGACTCTTGAAAATTGACCAATTTTTCAAAATTTCATATTGAGGACATTAGGGGTACATATGTATGTATATATATATATAACGATATATAATAATTTTCAGCTATTTATGAACTTTCCACTAAAATACATTAAATTACATACCTAATATTTTTATACTAAAATCAGCAACTCAAGTGTGGCGCAAAACGCACCACTATGCTTTAAAAGGTGTAAAATTAGCTAATGAATCAAATCTTAAGTAAGGCATATGAAAAAACATATTAACTATGTAAATGTAAAGCCACTCACATTCACTAATAATATTTTAGACGGAAAGCGCAACTAATTAGTACAGTCAACTACCGGAAACTCAAATTTTTCATTAAATGTTATTTACTTTATGCTGATAAAATACACGACATTGTCATTGTCATCGTTAATTATCATTATTATCCCGGGATTCAGCGATCCCTTGCCTTTTTAGGGGAAATTATGGAGCACGTGTCCACTCATATCAATAGTAGGTAAACAACGAAAATTGTCAGGAGAAATTAAGTTTACAAAATTTCACTGGTAAATATGATATACTTCGGTTTCGAGTTCAGAATTGACAACATCTCGTGTCGACACCAATATCAGTTAAAAAGCAGACAGTAAGAGTTTAAAATCTGAAAAAATTTTTATTATTAATATAATTTTTTAATGATTGAATTGCTGTTTTAATTTGAGTTTCGTCAGCCCTAATTACTCGAAGCCGGGGGCAACTTTTGCCAACTGCCGGGTGCCCTCTTCACCTCAGGAGGCCTGCTCAGCGAAAGGTAAATTAACTTCTTCGGCGTCACCGCCTTTTCCGGAGAATATTAAAGCTTACAACTTAAGGAGTGAGCTGCAATTCATCAAGATCAAAATTCCAATCCTCAGCGTTTTAAAAGTTTATAATAAATCATGTCCTGCTCATCACCTTTCATCGCGGGTCTGTCTTAATAAGGGGTAGTAGATTCCGGGAAGGTCATGCAAAACCTGAACAGTGAACGTCTTTAATAAGATTCGAGCGAGTGGTAAAATAATTTTCTCTTCCTTTTATCTTTACGTCGGCATCACTCTCAAAAGTGTTTATCTTTCTAAATTAGAATTTTCGGTGACAGGCCACGAAATTTTTTAAGCGATGAATAATGGTCGAGCCGAAATAGGTCAGATAAATCCCTTGAGGAGTTTGCAGTATAATCTCAAGTAAATTTATCCTCGCCACTCAGCCGGGTACCTAAAAAATGATTTTGTGACGAGTACCAGAATTGGCCGAGTTTTAGCAAGGACGCCTGCACCAATGTAGAGAGTCCATTTGTGCTAAATTTCAATTTTAAGTCGGTAAGTCCTTTCCCAACCCCTCAATTAGCTGGAAGTGCATTTTTATTAACTTCCCTCAAGTACAACTTACTATGGAAATCCTAAGGAAGAAGCCCAGCTGAGCAATGTCTTTCTTTGAAATCACAAACAGGATTTATGAGAGTAAACCGTGACAACGCTTTATGTTTCCCGGAGATTTTTCCAAAGCTTAATTTCCTAACAAATAACGAGAATAGGGGCCTTCCGCGACATAATGAATTAAAGTGCAATTTCCGTTCTTTTTTTAGACAGCTCTTTTGAAAGTAAAATTTTTCATCTTCTAGGCTCTCTTCCTGAAAATTATTCCTCAGATAACATCTCCTAAGGGCTAGCAGATAATTTACTAAACTGAAAGGGAATTTACCAAGAATACTTCAATGTTGAGGGTTGAAACTGAAACAACAGGGGATATTTTTCTGAATGTATTTTTTACTCCGGTGTTGGGTTTTGTTTTTAAAAATAACAATGATGCAAAAATATATAAATTTTCTTTAGTTAGCGCAGGTCTTTGAAGTGGAAACTTTTAGATTGGTAATAAGTTTATTAATTAACCTTTTTAAAGTACTAATTAAATTTAGGTACTAGCGTTATAAATCCTTGCGTATTTTGTTATAATTTTTCCTAAATCATGCATGAATGAAAACATCTTAAAAATATTTATATATATCTACTTACATATATATATTCTAATTCTATCAGGTATATACTATATTTTAAATTCCGACAGTTACTTAAATGGGTACGGAAATTATAATACAGAATATTTTCTGAAATTTGTGAGCTTAGATCCAATATCTACATATTTATTACACCTATTAATTCTTCAAAAAATTTTCATAAAAAGATTAATAGTTCCTTATTATCAAAATTAGGAAACTCAATTTAAGAAACCTTTCTCTAGTTTCTTTCGTTAGTATTTTAACTATATATTTACAATCGCAATAAGGCCAAATGTAAGCCGATTAGTGTTTCCGACATATTTGTATGCTTAAGAGAATTAGAATTTAATTAAACATAAAATTTAATTGATTTACTTATTTATTTAGTAATCGATCCTGTCGGAAAGAACATTTGTAACCTGTCATGAGATGCCGTAACGTAACCCTGAAAGTCAAGGACGATGATAAGAGTTCTTAATGAGTCCTTTACCAAAACCTCATTAGAACTTCTGAGGTATCTTTCAGAGTCTCCATAAAGTGCTTGATCTATCGGGTAATTCCAATGAGTCAGAAGGTCGTTATCAAATTAAATTCCACCCCCGAGTAGCACTCAGATGAAACTCGAAAGAAAACGACAAAACTTGCCAAAACTATCTTAAACGAAAGTTTTGAACTAAACTCTTTTATCAATACCTCTTCCAGGCTCTTAATGCTCATTTAAGACCACTTAGAATCACATAATTCGATCGCAGCGGAAAAGTTCAACTTTAAAATAATACGAATGACCTTTACTCGTTCCTTAGTGGTCGGCCAAATTGCCAAACTTTCAGTTGGGAGTTTCTTCGCCAGGTTTGTGTTCGTTGCAAGTTTGTAAATGCCCGAGTTAATTAAAGTTGTGGGCATTGGCGCTGGCAGGAAGGTTGCGAAACATCCAGGAGTTTCTCGAGCGCGGTCCCGGTTAATTACCCCGGCTACAGATCCTGACCACAGCTTCGATTCCCCATTCCGTTTGACAGGCCGGGCCCGACTAATCGGAATTGTTTCCGGAAGTTATTATAACGCGACGGATGTCCTAATGGTGTATTTATTTTAATTACAAAACGGCCGCATACAAACTGGCTTATACATTTTGAGTTTTGCGGAACAATGGCCCCTTTCATGGTGCTGCAGTGTCCGCCAGAGGGCGGTGCTCATTGAATTTCAAATTAGACGCCCGTTCCAACCGTTCAATTCAAACGCTGGCAACGGGCTTATTTCGGCGATTAGTGGAATTCATTCAAAGATACTCCTCCCAAGGTAGGTTCAATCCTCCTTAAATCGCCGGCTGATTTATGCCAGCGTAGACGGTAGACTTTGCTCTAAGTACGGGCGAATGCGCTAATTAATTTATTTTAAGCAATTCCACTTCGCTTTGCCGTTTACGTAACTCCAATTTCTGTCTGGGTGTCTGGAGCAACCCTTTGTCTACGCACAAACGCGTCGGAAAACATTGCACAGGCTTGAGTCAAATCAATTTTATATAGATTTGTATCTAATTACTATCAAACATTAATTTAATATAAATAAATGAATAAGTAAGACCCTTTGGATGATAAATTTGAGAAGGTACAAATTTTTTAAAGTGCCCTTATTGATAATGATGAAAGCTTTTATAAATGCCTTTCAATAGAACTCAAACATAAAATTTAGTAGAGACCAGATAATATTTTTAAAATTCATTCTAAACTAATAAGATCAACATTTAAAATAAAAAAATTCATATTATAAATAAGTTAATTATGTGTACTTTCATTTTTCGTTTTCTTTACAATACCTACTTTTTTGTCTCTCCATAGCATTTTAGAATATATTTTTCTCTTAATTAATTATCTTAATGTTCTTAGTACCTAATTAATACAAGGAAAATAAAATGCCAACCACATTTTATTTTGATCCATGCGAAAAATATTATTCTTTTTTTTAAAACCAGTCCATCAATCAGTAGAATTTAGTTTTAAGACTCATACTTTTTGAGCTTAATTCCTTCTTAATTTTAAATTTTCAATTAGTGAATTTTGAGATTCATTTTTAAAATCATCATCATCATTTGTATTCGTTAGAAGACTTATCAAACTTCAATTTCTGTGCCATACTTGTAATCTAAACCAAACCAATATATGGGGAACTTATTCAAATTTTAATTAAAAATTATTTTTAAGTGCTGCTATTTTTATTCGTTCCTTTAAACAAATTTCTGAATTACGGTTTCGATTTGATGTCGATCGGGAAGTCCTCGATTTGTATGTAATATTTTATCAACTTTAGACTTATAAAGCGTTTATACTCTTTATCTAAGAAATGTTTAGTCAAAGATTTTAACGTGTGTTTAATAACCTGAACAGTTTAATTTCAATTTAAACCCATAAAACGTTATTTTTATATCTACATATGTTATGTTCCCTACTTCATTTAGTCACAAGCCAACTTCCGTAAATTTTAGCTTCCTTTCGGATTCCTCACTTAATCTTCCTAGCGCTAGTGCATCGAAATTCCTCAAAAATTAAATTAAACTTAATGTCGGTCTCAAGTTGTAAAACAAATTGCACTCAAACGCACGGAGGAACAATTTGAAGAAGTTCTTCAATTTAAAGAATTGGGTATAACTCCCCTAAAATCGTAGCGCACTCTTTGGCCGGGTCTTGTAAACATCGTCGGATTGCGGAGGAGCCATCTTCAGACCTCCTAAGATTGTATGTCGAATGGCTGAGACTCGTCGAGTGTCAGCCCGTGATTACTCAAATTAATTTCAGTGAATTTTCTGCGGCGAAAGCTCGGCAACTCCTCTGGAAATGTTCTGTTTGCTCATGGTATAACTCAAGTATTTAGAAAACTATGCGGGGGAAGAAGGGGATATGAAAAAGGGAAAATGCAGGCTTCTTACGTTGCTCCACGCCCTTTAAAATGGAGAATGCCGGCAAGGCAGCTACTGATGCACCACTTAAAATGCATTACAATTTGGCACACTCGGCTACAGGGAGTTGCACTTAAACTCTTACATACTCCGCGTATCTGATGAAAGAATTCCCCCCTTTTCTTAAAGATAACAACGGGATCCGTAACGAGAAGACTGACTGGAGAGATTCACTTGACCTAATGGCAAACGAAACGTTCTTTGGGAAAAAGAAGGCTCCTTTGGGGGCGGGGGGGGGGGGGGGGGGGGGGGGGGGGGGAGCACCTCCAGTGCCGGGAAAAACATGCTCGGTTCCATGTAACAAGATTACGGCAGTCGTCTTCGCAGAAGTGGAAAGTTTACACCGCGTCATTCATACATGTTATTTGTGACACGGCTGTTGGCTGTGTGCACAGTTTAGGAAAAGTGGATTCACGCTCGACAGCCCGCAGTAATGCACTTGCTTTGACGAACAGATCTCCAGAATTCGGAAAACATTGCAAATGTGCATGTGGCAAATAGACCCTGCCCCGGGCGGTAGTGCGGTTCCCCTTTCCCGGGGGGAGTTTGATTTCGCTAGTTTGCACACCGCCCGCTCAGATCCAGAAAATCAATGGATTTCGGGAAGAATGAGGAATGAGGAATGAGGCGCCCCATACATATGAACGTCCCATGTCATTTCCAATTTCCATTGATTTAAAGAAAATTCCGAGTAGGTACCTGGCGCTGATTCGACTGTCGGAGCATTACAATTACATAGGATTGACACAATTCAGGTGTATTAGTCCCAATTATTCGTGATTTCGCCCTCATTCGAACTGAACGGACCCCGTGGGAGGCAGGAGGTACCTAGTCCTTCAATAAGTTCTTCAGTGACAATATCCGCCCGTTTAGACGTGTTGACGACCCGGATGAGTGCATTCGAATCAACACTTACAGCCACAATTCTAGGTCAGGTAAGCACTCACGAACCAGAGCCTTTAAATTGATGGATTATTTTCCATTTCTAGATTGATTGACTAATTTAGAGGTTGATCTATTAGATGAGCAACTTCTCCACATTATCGAATTTAGTTCTAGTATGTTATAATAACTTTAAATAACAACAATAAAAATTCTCTCTATTGCAAAGGTATTTCATTTCCTAATGAAATACAACATTTCCCATTTAAGCAAAACCAGAAACAGACGAGTCATTTTGACCAGCTTTAAGTTATAATTAATTAGAATTATTTTGTTATCTGCTTTGAATAAGTGTGTCTGGACACTGAATGATGAAACTAGTATAACCTTATTAACTAGGTATTGTGAAAAAGATACCAAAAATCAACATTTTCATTGTTAAAATAATACCTAGAATTTCTTTATTACGTAGGAATTATGAAAATAACAAACAAATAAAATTAAATGGGAATACCTACATATTTTCCTCTTTTTCAATAATAATCATTAAATGTACATAATTTCCTAGTAAATCCAAACTTCTACTGAATTTTTAAAAGCATGGCCATAGAGATAATAAGAGTAAACAATTTATGGCCTTTTCCACATTTCTCCTAAACGACCCAGACTTTTTTCCCATTTAGTTTCGTGAAAAAAATTTAGAATTACTCGAAAATTAAAATCCAATTTATTTCAAAATTTTTGTTATTGCAAATAAAATAAGTCTAACAAAATTTAAATGACTTTCGTTTAATTAAACTTTTAATTATATGTACGTCTTTGTGTTGATAGAACTTTATAGTATCGTAAGGACTACCGATATTTGTGATAGAAATCATCAAACAGTTCCAGTGCCTTTTGAAATTATTTATTAGGATTTAATTAATTTATGGAATTATTTTAATTCTTTACGGTTAGAAAAAAAAAGTAAATTAATTTTATAAATACAAAATTGTTAAATAATGTCTAAATACTTTTTTGTGTTTCAAAGATAAGCTATTTCAATTTACCTTAGCGCTTGGCTTTTTGTTAAACAATTAGAAGCCATTAATTTGTAGTTGATTATTACTCTATAGATTAAAATTTTGTTAAATAAATTATATTTTCTTCTATTAATGATTGATTCGCATTTTTATTTAAGTTCTTTTAATTGCGGGTATCCTCCAAATTATTTTCTCAATTTTATACGTATAGTTCCTTTTCAGAAAAAGTACGTACATGGGACCTGTTATTTGCCAATCAGAGGGACTCAAGCTGATTCGTCCCTTGAAGCATCAAAATTGCAGGATTAACTCAATTCAGGTGCACCAGTTCCAATTATTGGTGATTACGCCCTCATTCGATCTGAAAGGGCAGCCTGGAGGCAGGGGAAGGTCCTTCAAACCCTTCTTCAACCATCAGGCCCCCCGTGGTGGTGACAATATTCGCCCGTTTAGACGCGTTTGCGGCCCGGATGAGTGCATCGAAATCAACACTAACAGCCATAATTTCAGGGCGGCTGTGCACTCACGAGCCGGAGCCTTTTAATTGATGGATTACTTTCCATTTCAGTTGGCCTGAAAATCAATTACGTCCTCATTAATTACATCGCGTCGGGCAGGGGAAGGACGCTTAGTCGCAAATGGCTGCTCATTAGGCAGCGGCGAATCGAGCATTTGGGCCTGAATCTGTCTTTGGCGTTTTCAACGGCGGACTTGATCATTTTTGCTCGTCCTTCATTGATTTCCCATTACCGCGAGTATGTGAGTCCTCAGTCCGGGGCACATTCGCTCCGCATGCAGAAGAAATCCTACTTTTAGTACATGCCTTCGTAATGCCATTAGGCGACCCCTAAAAGACGGGGCTTTGACTCAGCTCCACATTGGGAGGAGCACGGGGTGCGAGGCCATGCGGAACTCTTCGCTTTTTGATATTGAGACAAAGAAAAATAATGACAATTTATGCCACCTCACTTAGCCGTACCCTTCGGGCAAGATAATTTAGAAAAATGTTCACCAGGGTTGCTCTGGCCATGGCGCAGTGCTCCCCGGCCCCGTGGCCCACCACGTGCGGTCGACTAACATGCTTTATGGTAGCGAAAGGCCGCCGTGAATCTTTGTCAACAGTCCGGCTATTAGTTAATAATGAAAGGCCCCTTCAGCTCCGAAAATAGTCTAATTTAAAGTCTTGTTCTTCCCATTCACTATACCAAAAACCTTTCAGGACCATGTGTGCCCGGACATTTTATCGAATTAAGACGGCCATTTTCTTTCAAGTTTTATGTTTGTAATACAATCTCGGGCTTCCTGCAAAGACAAGTCATTGGACAAATTGATTTTTCCAAATTGATGTAGGTATTGAAGCCGAAGGTTGTATTTTTTAGAATTAAAACGAATTCCTCATAAATTTTGAAGAAGAAACCAATTTTATGGGTACCCAGATTGAGGCTATTAGACTAAGTTCTTTATATTTATTATATTTTACAACATTCTTTTAAAATAATATATTACGTCATGTTGTTTGTTCTCCCTTAGAATCTACAGGTATAGTTACACCCCAATGCCCCAAATCCGAAATTAATAAAATAATATATACTAAATTTACCTCGAATGTCAAACTATTTTTGAGTAGAGTTACATTATCGAACTTTGAAGTTAATTAGGAGAAATGATAAATTTTGAAACCAATCGATTTAAGTGCAACGCACCTATATCGAATAAACACCCCGAATAAAATGATGCACGCAATATCAAATATGCGGATGTGTGCTCCTATCTGAGCATGATGTAATCCATGCAGCGTTTATCCAAAACAAAGCAATTAGAGACAAACACAAATGCAAAATGGGTAAGGTGAGATTAATGGTGTTCATAAAGCTCTTAATTACAAACAGCCCGAGAGTATAATCTACTTACTGTGGTCAACTTATTTATGTACGTAGACCTGATCAAATCCATGCAGAACACACAGTGAATATCATAACCCGGAGTGCTTCGTCTATGCTGAAATTAATGTCGCTTCACAGAGATTTGATGCATAGGCTCGCAAGCAGGATATTTTAGCAAACATGATATCACCTAGACACTTATGGTTTCCGGTCCTTCCAGATTTTGGTAGTTAAGAGGACTAAATTGAACATATAGTTTTAAAATTTGTTGAAGTTTAAATTCTACTCTAACCAATACCCTTTAAATTAAAACTATGTATATATTTCTTTATCAAATATAATATAACTTAAGTTTTAAGAATGTAATTAAAAGGTGAATTCGTAGTCTACATATAATTTTAAATATGACATGGTATTTATAAAAATTTATATTTGAAATTTCCACTCGCACAGTAACTTTTAGTCTTTTAGAAAACCTTTCATCTCCAGAAATTAAATATACATAAAGATACATAAATCTGTAAAAAGCTTTCGCAAATTTATCAATGAATAATTTCTTTTGGAAGATTACTTTTCAATAAGATTACGATAATAAAATTACTCAAAACAGGTCAGCATCAAGGCAGAAATCAAAAAATTTCCTTGTAAGTCGTGAGAATAAGAGAAAGTTAATGAACTAAACCCGGAGGTAAAGAAAGTAGGTAAAACCGTAAATTACAAGTATTTTAGAAATATCTAAGCCTTGAGAATCTTACCAAAAATAAGTTGGTTAATCTCCGTGAAAAGGTGAATACCTCATGCGTGTCTAAGGCGTTTTTCCTTTAACTCAAATAATTTCCTAGCGGGCGGTGTTACACTCTACTCTACATTCAGCATCCCCAGGCAGCCTCGAATCTACCGAGATAAATCGTAGATCTTCCTTTATTAAAGTTAATCCAGGGTGGATTAATTCGTCTGGCTGAGGACAAGCAGTGTCGGTGTAAGCTTCGTAAATCATCGCTGTATTAAGCAAACAGATTAAGTGTAGTAGCCCGACTCTCATTTATCTATCGGGGATACGCACGCATTGGACAGGGCCCACCTCGACAACCCTTCCAAAGGGATGATAGATACAGTGGCTGCTCCTCGAGGTGGCCGGAGTTCTGCATAAATTTTCTCGTAATCTGACGCTGTTATATCTGTCCTGTCATCATTTTCATTTCCTAAGTCGTCGCTTTGCGGTGATAAAGACGTTTGTTTACCCCGCCCCGGCCCCGCCCCTGCAGTGATAGTGGTCAAGTATAGATCTTAATCCGGCATCACCATCAAAAGCGGGGGAGTGGGCTAAATGCGTCGCTTCCTCGGACAATTGCGTCCTTCGCCTGCGAATAATATCTTCAGGCGCTGTCCTCTGATGGCAGTGACGTTGGATCAGATACTGCTTCAGGAGCAGAAGCATTTAAATGCGACCCTTGAATTTGGTCGGGGCTCCTTTTAATTGCTTCATGTGGGTAGTAAAAATCCGATTTTGACGAGCCTCTGGTTGGTGGTGGCGCATATAAAAGGCGCTCCGCCATCTGCTAGCTTTCAGCCTCAAATGGGGCTTTGATTTTGTCAAGCATTAGATTTTCGCCTATAATATTTCGCAGTGAAAAACGTTGGATAAAACTTTTAACAAAGAGGGCGATTTTATTACAATGGAGGACGATAAATCGAAATGGACACTAGAGAGCGACACTGAAATGGCAGCGATAAAAGACTTTTTATTGAATTCTGCGTCGAGAGGCGAATATACGAGTAAACGTAGAGGCGGAGTTTTATAACGGCTGGAAATCGAGTTTTGATTTCCGTCTAATTGATTAAGTTAACTTTTTATTTTTTCATCAGAAAATGGGAGCAGCCACTGAAACGCTGTTCGACGTGAATTTAATATTAAAACACTGCGGCAAAAAGCATAATGTGAAATTAAGCTTGAAATTGCAAAAAATTCTTAAAATTGATTATGTTTTCAAGGCGTCATATCATGTATATATATAATATGCTTATAACGATGCTAATTGAGAAGTATACAAACAAAAATAGTATAATCATAATCAGTAGTTTTTGCACAAATTAAGCCAATAATTTTAATTTAGTTAAAGACACGCATCTTTTGTAATGATAATAATTAAATGAACAATTTTAGCAGAAATAATAAACATAGCTTTAATTATTACCTTATTAAAAATCATTCACTTTGGTTTCATTGGTATATGAGGGCTTGTACCGTGAGGCAAATAAACTATAGTATAATTCAGACTACTTTATCATTTTCCATTCAAAATTAATACTTAGCACTTCCTAATAAGCTCAATTCGAAACAGAAAATCAAATGAAGTTGTTTTGCTAATAATTGAAGAAGTACTTACTTCCACATGAGAAACAAAATTAAAATACTTACCAAGGTAAGTGAAATTTTAGCATATCAAATTTTTTTCGCAGATATAGTAAGGTATGCATGTATTAGGTATATATAATTGAAATAGTCATAATAAGAAATAAGTTTTCCTTAAAATTAATCAAACAATTAAAAAGTTCAAAAGTTTATAATAAAAATAAAATAACATACATTCCTATATGTATATTTATTATGTATATCACTAGAACGACGGAAGCGGTCAATTTGACCGCTAGCGAGTTTTGAACTATCGTACTATCTACAAAAATTATTTTAGGCGGTTGCAAATTTCTGACTTTTCCTAAATATCAATGAAGAACATTTAGACAAAATACTGTTTTTTTATTTTTATTTATTCCAAAGTTATTCATATGTTATACCTAGAACGACGGAAGCGGTCAATTTGACCGCTAATGAGTTTTGAACTATCGTACTATCTAGAAAAATGCTTTCATAGAAAGTTGCAATATTTTTGAATTTTCCTACATATCAGTAGAGAACATTTACACAAATATTGTTTTTTTCCTTTTATTTATTCCAAAGTTATTCATAGTAATAACTAACAGCGGCGACGGCGGTCATTTTGACTGATGAAGGAAATTTTATCCTGGGCCAGTTGAGAATTGCTTTTGTTGTATCTATTTAGTAGTCTAAATATAAGACAAAAGTTTTATTGTAACAACATTTTTAATAAATATAGCCTTTCTACGACCTTTGTAAATCGATTATTTTGCTATCAACACCTGTAATTGCATTGAAAGCCTTTAGCATAATTACAGCGGTCATTTTGACCGCTGCCGTCGTTCTAGGAGGGTTACATATGTCCGTCGTTCTAGTGATATACTTTCTTATATTGGAAATTTCCAAAAATTTTAAGAAGGACGGGTACAAATTCTACGATTTTTTTTAAATCAATAGACTTCCTCCCTTCGTCAAATTCGTACCAAACTAACTATTCTCACTAAAATTATCTTGCTTTGTTTTGCTTTGTTAAAGTTTTTTGGTAAAATGGGTTATATTTTGCTTATCCACATCTGTTTTTATTTTAGATAGGTAATATATTAAGAAAGTTCAATTATTATAGTTTATTTTCCTATCAAGCTAATAAAGTGCCATGTAGGCAATTTTGAAATTCCATTTTCTTTCAGCGTAGGTATAATTAATAATTATACATAATTACATTTACTAATTTTAAAAATGCGTGGCAGTAACGAATTATGAAAATTCATGTAAAGTGTACTAGTAAGAAAATTGGTTGAAAAATACAGTGTCTGTATAAATATTTTTCATCACATTTCTGATAATGAGGTCGAAAATAGTCCTAGTAAACCATATTGAAAATAATACAATTACACTTTCCATATAGGCTTGACAAAATCGCCTGCGGTTTATCATATTTTGGGTGTAATTCCCATCGGAGTGTCAAGGCATGTAATTAAAAACCATAATCTTATTTGAATGTGGCCATAGGCTCCATTTATTCAGCATCCCACTAGAGAAGCTTGAATTATATAGAACACGATCCGCTCCAAAATCCCATCCTGCCTGTGCGTTCGATGCCTGAATTATCCCGGAGGCTGTAAATTATAAATGTGATAGCTCATACGGGGGATTAGGAGACGCCGTAAACATTATCAATTAGACATGACAATATGTGGTCAAGATAGGGCCGGAGTATCCCCAGGAATGCCGAAATCCTATAAGCAACTATGCGGAGTTCATCTGCCTTGGACCGCGTATTGGCAGGGGCGGTTGGCTCCTCGAATGGGGGTGGAGTGGCCTCTGCTCCTTGAGACGTCGGTCCGGGGTACGGGGTGCGGAATGCCGCCGCCTTTAACGTTAATGGGGAACGTATGCTATCAAAGCTCGAACTTTTAGACATAAAATTGATATTTATGGTGATTGTAAGATAAGAAATGGAGCAATATTTGTCGCATGATGACACCGAAGAATTTATGGCCTGCTTAGATCCTGATGAATTACCCCCTTCTTCTTCTTCTTCTCGGGTGCGGAGCCGGTTCCGGAGCCTTCCGGCTGGCTTCTGGTTATTTTTTTACCCGAAACCAAAGGCTCCAATCACAGCGAGGCTTTGGGGCTCGTCCGGCACTATCTGGGCGCGACCACATAATGCTTTTTATCTGATTTTATCTGGATAAAATTTATAGCCATTCAGGGTGTAATTAGTTGAGTAAACGACTTCAATAAAACTCGAATAGTTTGTTTACGCCGCGCCCTGAGTGGACTCATGACTTATTCATCGAATTTATTTACTGGGTTCCGCTGTTATCGTCGACTTTCAACACGATTAATTATGAAGTAGTGCGAATTAACAGGGCCCTGCACTCGAGGCGCTAAAAGAGCTAAACGGGCTCATTTTATTGCGTCGCGATGGCGCATATTTCGGAGGTGGAGCGCGGCATCGTCTAATAAAGTCCATCTCTCCCGGGGCGTGACGCTATTTTCATTATCCAATTCGCTCATCACCAGGCTCAGTTTAAAGCTCATGTGACCCACTTCCTTTCTCTCTTCGGAAAATAACGAGCTCGGGGAATGCTGCGCCCCATGTGGACCATTGTAGCTAATGGCTTTTTACGGCGCTAGGATTCTCCCTGAAAAATCAGCTGAAGTGATTTATGAATCGTCTGTGACAGACGTGTAAATTTGTTGGAAGTTTAATGGAGACGAATTTTTACAGAAATATATATTATGCCTGAATTTTCTGCTCCGACGAGAATAGTTTTACGCCTTTTCTTCCAGGAGCAGCGCATCTCTGGCTGATCAAAAACTATGTCCTTTAGAACGCCTGCAGTTTCGCAATCATCCAACGATAAGTAGAGCCGCACTGACGTGACTAAAAAATATCTGAGCTTCGGGAAATTTGGTTTATTTCTTAAACTTCTGTTTTAAACTGAAAAAGTATATCACAGTTTTAAAACTGTTGGTGTTGATTTTAGGATATATTCCACTTTTTTCCTTAAGGAATATAAGCTTAACATATTTTTAAATTAATGATGATTTTAATCAATTTTGTACACAAAAGATATTTTTATTTACTATAAAGAAGCGTTCGACAAGTACGCTAAAAAATTTAAAATTGAACTAAATGGGCTCTAGTAAATTATTTTAATTATTTTTCCGTAATTAGGTAGATATGTCTGCAAATTCCGGAAAGTGATTCCGCTAAAACTGAACTTGCAGCACATTGGCAAAAACCCTAATATTGTCCTATATCGAGTGTAAACTATGTAATGCATACCTACTATTTTCGCCACACAATTTAATTAAATTAATTTTCTGTAATATGTATATGTACATAAATGTATGTTTAAAAATATGAAATTGGTTTTTGTATTAGCCGTAAACCTATTTTTAATTTAGTCCCCACAAAATTTTTCTATTTTAATTTCAAACCTTTCCCCCTTATTATTTTAAATTCTGAGAAATTCATTCGAATATTTAAAGTAGACCACTTCGTGCATTTGTATGAACCCTTCCCATTACCTTAATTTAACTTAATTTTCAGAACCCATTTAAAATTACCCACAATATCAGTTGTATGGTATAATGTACATACATACTTGCAAAATTTTCTGAATTCCTAATAAAATCAACCAGAATTTGAGCACTAGGTACACCACAGATTTCAGGTCAGGTTAACTTTACAGATGAAGCAGGAAATATTCCCCAATTTTCTAGTTACATTTCCCAGAAAATTACTGCGCTAAAATAGAAATCCCGGAAATAATACTATAGAATTCTACTGATTCGCTTTCCTCGTAATTATGAACTGGATATGTAGGGTACCTAACCAACTTTATGTAGTTGAGATTTAAAGCAAACTTTGTGAGAGAAAACTTGGGAACTACATATCTTTTTTTTTTAAAATACATACTAGACCCCTTTTTTCGTTGATGGTTGGTTTCGTTCGTTTCGTTGATTTTTTAAATCTTAATAAGATTATTTGAAGCAAATGATATCTCAAAATTGGCATTTATTTTTGTTTTATGTTAGAAGATTTTCCTTTCATATTTTTTTGATAAATTATTCTCACAAATGTTAATAATCTCCTATGGCTATGACCTAAAGAACTTTGTTCTAACCTTAAAAACTCTAAAACATCAAAGGCTAACCGCATTTACATTTACTTTACGCCTAAAACTTCAGAAACATTTACGCCCCCACGATGGCGAAATTTGAGGCAATCCTTAGAGAATCTTAGCCGGGGCCTTGAATTCTCACAAGACGGCAATAAAATTGAAGAGAAATAAAAAAATTTTGCCATCTCCAACTAAACGAAATTGAATGGGTACTTAATTAAAGGCATCTGCAAAATTTGTACCTCGTTGAATGCGCACCGCCCCCCGCCACTTTTTACGCTCACTTTACTCAGCTCAATGTTGCAGCAGTAATGACACTCATATTAGCCGATTTATCGCATGGATAATGTGTTTGTTATTCACTCGAATTTTCCTCTTTAGCATTTTCCTAATTTTCACTTTGATCCGCTGTAATTAGCTGTTTGCTTTCGTTCACTGTTTCTACCTCGCCTGGTGAATAAGTTTGAAACTGAAGACAGCCCTAATTACTTAATTACGTTTGTCCCAGTGAATCCCCGGGAGCAATAAATTAGCTGCTCTTAAAATTTAAGCGCACTTTAGCATTTTGAATGGCTCAGCGCCGAGCTAAGTGGAACTAAACTGAAATTATCTGCGACAAACTATCTGTAATCCGGAAAGTCATGTACTTACTGATCACTGAAATGTTTTTAATAAGCTTTTAGTCAAGTCATCCAGAAAATAAGTACTGACACTTGAAAAGACCGATATCAGCCTTCCGACCTGTATTTGTACATTTCGAGCCCTTTGAGCTCAGCACATCACTGGCAAACTACGAGTACTATGAGTTGAGCATATGAGATACATCTGAGGGCGGAGGCTGCGAGGACGATGCTTTCTGACACACCCCGAGCATCTGATGTTTATAAATGGTGTTCTCCGTCCGATAGAATCAATTCAATTTAAAAGTTGGCACTTCAGCCTTAATTTATACTAGATTTCGTTTTAAAAGTATGCAGCAGCTGGAAGGACTAAAGGACTAATGCCCCTTTTCTGGACGGTCCATTTATGCGGAACCGATTTCGATGTTACGACGCATGTTGTACCAAAAACAGATCACGATCTGGATCTGGACTCCAATTGATTGTCGTGTCTTTCAATGAATGCAAATTAGAACGGCTTAATGCGGCCGGTAATTGGAAATGCGACTATTTGGAGTTGAGACGACTAAGGACTGGTGGAATAATACCAATAAAATAGAAATTCAGACAGTAGAAAAGTCCTAACAGTCTCCAATCGCAGGTTGTAAAAGATGTGCTAAAGTACTTTAGAGTCTAACAATTTTTAAAAATTGGCGACTTTTTGAAAGAACGCAATAAAGAACCAAAAGCGTTTTATTAAACTATGTAGTTAGCAAAAAAACGGGTAATTTGTGCAATTATATGCTATAACGTAGTATTAATAAATAAATGAGTTTCAGTTTTAAAATAGGTAGGTTGTTATTTGTCAGTAAAACTTTTATTGTAGGTATAATACCTATTGATTTTTTTAAATTAGAATTTGGACTGACGGAACAAAACTGAATTTTTTTAATATATTCTATGCATTTGAATATCTAACTTTATACATACATACATAGTTATCGAAAATTGTTAGTAGCTGACTGTCATTTGTTTAATTCGTCAAAGTGATTGGTGCTGGAAAGTCCACATAAATATGTATATATAATATACATACATATGTATTAAATTTTAAATAGGATTCCTTAAATTTAGACCATTGACTAAGTGATTTTGAAATTAGTAGGTATATTTTTTCCTTTTCTTGTCGGAAATAAGGAAATTTAACCTCTATGCTTCGCGTCAATCAAAAATGTTATTTAAATACGTATATCTTACATTTTGCTCTTCTCGACTGCTTTTATTGTATTAGTCGCTAAGTATGGAAAAAACATTGAAGAAGTTATGTAGGTGGTTTGAATTAGGCCACTTTAGATTATTTTTAGCTTTCTACAGGACTGAAGTTAAGTACATACCAACATCTAACAAAAATTAATAACGTACAAGGGCCACGTTTGGGGAACAATCCGTTTCCTGGGTGTCATTGAACTACGTCGTTTCACCAGAAGTAGAAGCCAACACAGAGGAGTTTCTTGGAATGTTTTCATCCGGGAAAAACAAAGCCCACGTAAGGGCGCTCGCTTACAAAGAACACGGCCGCTGCAATCTCGTTAATCAGAGCTAGAGAAATGGCAGACGCGCTAGATACGAATTCACAACGGTCGGAACAAATGAGTCTAATTAGGCCTGCCCTTCCACCCCCTGTGCTCATTATTTTATTTGTTAGTCATTTGTCTGCAGTTCTTTGTTATTCTTTTCCCCTCGGCAAGTCTCCAGCCACATGTAATTCTGATTTCTGGATAATTTTTACCGGAAATTGTGGGAGGACGATGGCAAATATGTAGAGAGGAAAAATTTATTTTTCCCACATGGAAAAGGGGCGTTAAAAAAATTAATGGGAGATTAATTAGTGAGGGCTGGATTGCGGAACTGTTTAAAGTAAAAGATTACACCAAATGTTAGGGGTGGAATTCTGCCAATTAATTTTTTTCTCGTTAACTTTCAACCTCTTGCGACTTTTGCCAGCTTTAGCATAAATTCTGCTGTTCGAGGAAAGTGAAGCTACCTTGGGATTGTGGAAATAAATTCAACCTTGACTTACTTTCCGAACAATGAATGTATCGTTGTTGGTACCAATTTCGATATATTTATAGCTCTTGACTGAAAAGTTAATTGAAAAATATGTCATACAAAATACAAAGCCCTTGGAAGTTAAGAATGATTGTTCAAAAGTATTAAATGTAAAAAAATGAATATACATGTGTACCTACATAACAAGCAGATTAATAATTTTTCAGAGTTAAAGTAAAAGGCTTGAAGAAAGCCGGATTTTTAACGAATATATAACATGTATGTACGTACATACATATACATATCGATTGATTACAATTTCTGATAGTACTTAACTTATTTTCAGATAAAAAAGATCTGTTATTAAGTCATTGCACCTAAGGAAAATCCTCACATTAATAAATTCTTAAATATGTAAAAAATCTTGGAAAAAAGGCTTTCAGTTTTATATAGAAATTAATACAATCTAGATTTTTCGAATATGTTGTCATAGCACCCTAAGAGTCCCATAGATGGATTCTACAGCTTAAACAACAAACGTACAAAAATATATGATACATAAATCATAAAATGAAAGAACACAAAATTAGATTTATATGTTTTCTTCTAATCTTATGAACAAAAATACGAAAATATGAGCACTTCCGGTATACTTATCTTAAAAAAATCTGAAGACAAAAAAATTTCCAGCGCGGTTTCATCTTTCATCTATAGGTGTGGGTAACAATAAAACGTAACGATAAGTGTCTATTAAATCTGATTTATTTGGCAATTTCGCAGCAATTGTCAGGAAGCGACGGCTAAGCTAAGGCATTAAGATGAAATTTAATTTACCCACAAGATGCGTTCAACTTAAAACCAGGAAGATTGCTTCGGCTCCACAGTGGGATAATATCTTTAAACACCACTTTCCCTATTCCCTTGATGGCCTCTAATCATTTTTCTTGAAGAAATGTACATGAAGGAGAGGAATAAGAAGGAACAGAAAAAACGAACGAGAACAGCAAATTTGACTCGAACCATACATCAAAATTTCATTTTGTACCCTTGTCTTGAAAACGCATTGATGGAGGCTGTGGGACCAAGATTTCATTTCCCACAGGTATGTTTGATGGCTAAAATAATTCAGGGGGTGTTGCCTTTGATTAATTCCCGTGCCATGCAGAAGTAACGTTGTAAACCAAATTTCCCATGGTCGACACTTCGTCCTCAGAAAATCTTTTCGCCCTATTTCAGATGATTAATAGCACGCGTGCACTACATTCCAGGGATGTTTAATGAAGTATGCAAATAAAAGGAGAGTGTGGAAAATGGCACTTTGGGGAGACAAATAACCGGAGGAACAACGTTTTCTTGAGAAAGCGTTTCAGGTAAAATATATTGCCTTAAAGTTCATTTTTATATTTCCCTTCTGCTCAAATGGCTTGAAATTCTGTTCCCGCGAGGTGTAATTAGAGCCCCGCAGAAATAAACTAACTCCATAGGTGCACACATGAACTATTTATTGATCAAAGGACATTTTTGCCGCATACAACCTTCAAGGAGACTGCGGAATCTTTCAGGGGCACTATTTTACTTGCGGTTGTGACACTGCAAGCGTATACTCGGCAAATGAAGTTTTTATATAATTCCACGCCTTCACATAGCACTCCCTACCTTTTCATGTGCACGAAGGTGTCAAGATCCCCCATTTAAATTCACTGGAGCAGAAAGAAAAGGGAATTCGTCGCTACTAATCTGAGCATAGAATTGTGCTATACAGAGAACCCTTGATGAAACTTTATTGCAATCTTCACGAGTTGCGAAAGCAACGTCGTATTCTTTAAACCTTCCATCGTCTCAAAGGTTTGGTTTCCATTAACTTCTAGCCTTATTCTATACCTTCTTGAGTATATACCCTATACCTATTTCCTTTAAAAATCGGGCAGTCGTTTTCATATGTTCGCCCTACTTGAAAATCCTCAAGCAATATCTTTGTAGGCGGTTCTAGGAAAGATATCAGAACATCTTGACTTCTGCTTTATCTTTTTCTCAGAATTTGTTGATTTATGATTTAAAAGAAATCATGGGCATATATTCAATAAAATAGATTATTATTATTATTATTATTTCAATAGTCTTAAACATAATAGAGGTAATGTTTTCAATTTTTATTTTTTATTAGTAAAATGTAATGTTTGTAAACCATTGAAATGCGATAGTCAATATTAACTCTATTATTATAAATTATTAAAGAAGGAATTGTAAAATTAATATTTCAAACCTATTTATTTTAAACTAAATATATGCATTACTCGGCTGCCTAACTTTTTATTATTATTTTTATAACTAAAATTGTAGAAAATTTTATGTGTCAATGAGGACCAAGTCCAAAGCATTCTAATTTTACCAAGTGAGCACATAATTGAATATACATCAACTTTGGAGAAAGACCTAAATTTCAGATAGCTTACTAGAAACGCAAAAAAAAATTCAATGAAATCTTATATATGTACATATTTGACTCTTCTGAAAAAAAATACTATAGATACAACTCGTATATAATTAATGTAACAAAAATCCTCTTCTGAACATTTTGAAGGGTTTCGTCATGAAAATTGGCACGAAATTGTCATTTAATTAACACCTGTTTTCGTTCCCTGTCCACCACAATCGGTGAAGTATTAAAGCATATTTATCAGAGAAAACTGATGTTAAAGTGACTCACCTGGGCCTAACCTGAGAAACACGTGAACTTTAGTAAACATTATCCAACAAATTAGCCAAAACTTTCACTTCCTCAGGTAGGAGTATGAATAAACCAGAATTCGACTTCAATGGAGCTTATAAGTTTCCAAAGTTGTGGCTTCAGTAAATCTTTCCGTGAAGTTGTGGCGGGTATCCTGCCAGACTCATAGATTTATAACGATATCATCATGTGTCTACTTATCCGCACATAAACATGCAAATGATTGTTAGAAACTGTCGTTAATGTCCCAACAAAGTCCCGAAAGAGTCGATCTAAATGTCAAGAGATTAAAGTGTCGATGTGCCCTGTTATTCCCTGATGATTGCAGCATCGCTTAAGCTAAACTTCGAAGCTGGTGTCTTCCCAAGTGATAAGAACAACTCCAGAAGTTTTCGGCATTAGCCGGCAAACAACAAGAACAATAAACAGAACAAATTTTAAACTTTTGCCCGGAAGAGGGGTATAGCCGATTCGATGCTGTAAACTAATTTCTGAAGCGTTTTTGTGTTCAATTTAAAATAGTAAAGGAAGCAAATTGCCTTCGATATTGTAAAGCTTTTCCTCCGTTTAGAGTTAAATTGAAACATCCTTTGCTGATATTGCTATATATGTAGATACTAGTCCAACAAAACTTTTCATTTATCATAACAATTGAACCGGAAATAGAAGTTCTACTAAGGAAGGCGGTTTTGCAATATATCAAAACTATATTTAATTAATTTAATTAATAAATTCATATAAATATATTTATAAGCATTTACTCCGATAACGAAAATTTAGGAGCAAACCGCCAATATTCTCGAAGCTATGAAATTAAGGAATTCTTAGTCTCTGCCATCAATGAATGTTTGGTGTTTAATTTCTCACAATTATCAAGGAGGAAGCCGTCCACGTTTATTACCATTTATTTACTAAGGAATTTAATATTCTCCTTGGAAAATTAATATACAATTCATAGCTTGAGGCAACAGCAAACATTTCAGTTGAAGGTTATGTTTTCAATTGATGAACGAATATATTCATTTTGTTTATATTTCTTTGATGTGGAAGCAAAGACAACGAATAAAATAAGTACGGAAATTTAGGATTGTTATTTTTAAATCTATCTACATGTTTAAATTCATAAAACGAATCACAGATTATTTGGAAGGCCATAGATTTTGAACTAAAAAATGTGTATTATTGTTATTTTAAATATAAGAAATATGTAAACATATTGGTAAGTGTATATAAAATATGGAAACAAAAGGTATAGCTTATGTAATGGGCATCTATTTATTTTATTTGTTTTATATGAATTATTATGAATTCCAAAAAACGCAAGAACACAATTACTTTTAGTGCAAATATAAAGTTTTACATATACTTTAAAATAACCTAAAATGTTTGTATTGAAGATACTCTAAGTCGAAAACTGAATTGAATTTTGAATTTCCGTTTAAGATAATCCATTGAAAACTAATCTCAACCCCATCTGCCTTTCTTCTGTCGAATATGACATCGTGCAAGGAAACGCTTCCCAGATAAAATCATACCTTGATGCATATTACCAAAATTTCACAGAGTACGGAAAATACGGAAAGTGTTCCATTAAATACAAAATGGCTCAAGGGATAAACATTGAAAGCTTTGCTTAATTTTGCTCACGTAAGCGAGTGGCGGCGGCTTCGTTGAACGTGAGTGTAGAAAAGTTTATCGCGATGACAAATATACGGAACGGGAGCATCATACTTTGTCCGTTGCGATGAAATGAAATTATCAAATTTTCTTGGGGAAGAATTTTTCTTCACCGAAATTGCCATCTTATTATACCGGATTTAGTATTGAAAGTGACACATAGTCATCTACCGACGAAATTGAATTTCTGTGGAAAATTTCTGTAAGAAATTCAAGATAGAAACGAAGATGTAGGTCTCGAAATTTCCGGGGTTTTTTTAGGGAAAGGCTTCCTTTCCCGGAAATAATTCCAACAGATTTAAGATTAATCCCATGAATACCACTAAAATTATGGTTGACTGATTTGAAAATGTTATGAAAGGATAAATAATTCTCAATAGCTTCTTTTTTTTTTTTTTTGTAGCTTAATGTCAGACACTTTTAAGGGATGAATATGTTAGGCATATTTAGGAATGCTTTTGAAATCTATACGTTTCCCTATATCAAAATGAGAAAAAAGGGGACGCAGTTGAATATTGAATGACAGCAAATCAAAAACACATGTACCCTACTTATTAAGATTCTGATACTAAGGGAGATTTTAAACAGAAAACTCAGAGCGCATGGCGACAAATTCAGCAATATGCGTTTTAATTTAACGTCATGTTTTTTATTGTATAAATATCCAGGATTTAAAACTTCTTCTAACTGATAATAATAATTTCATGTGCTTAGTTGTGAAATATATTGTTATTTCTTTAATTCATAATCATAGCCTGATTATTTTTTTAACCCTATATGTAGTTTACCACTAACATATTCATACTTTATTTAAAACAGACATTAGTCTAAATTGTTTGGCATGTCCATTATAATGGAGGAATTTTTATCTTTTTAGGTCGAAACAGTAATCTTCAAGATATGTATACATACAAATACCTGAGTATTTATATTAATTACATACTGTTCAAAGATAGTTACTTCCAATTACACTTTTCTATACTATCATAAATTCATTGAATATTATTTACCAGAACGCTGACGGTGGGTTTGGACTTTCATTGTATACTAGTGAAAAAAGCAAATCTTATTTGCAGACTCTATCTAAAATTGTGTTTTTGTTGTACCAGAACAGTGTATGAGATATAGGAGCCGAAAACAAGGTGCCTAAAAATGGTACGTCATTGGTAGTCCTCTTCCCCGGAAACCAAAGCCAAAAAAGGCCGCACAGGTTATGTCACCATGGAAGGTCCTCCTGCCCCGTGCATAGCTGCCGAAATAAATTGCTGCTAATTTTTCTCGCACAAAACCTGGACACAGATCTGGTTCAGAATTTCTTTAGAATCCCACATTTCTCTTGTCTCGCTGAAAATATTCAGTGGGATGTATGAACATTCGCACGGGTGCTCGCCAAAGCGCTTCCACAAATCATGGCCTTTAGAAAAAAAAGGAAAAAAAGTGTAGTATGTCCTCGGAATCCAAAAACGTGTAAATCTATCAAAATGTTGCATGGAAGCCGCACTATCACACAGATACGGTGCAGCTTGCACAAAGTGCACTTCTTTCAACTCAACTCAGTCAGCCGCCATAAATCAGCTACCATAAATTAGGTGCTAGTTAGGAGGGAAATTCTTGAAAAAGTGGATTTTCACGTTATGCACTTAACATTAATAAAGGGATGAAATTTTTGTAATTTTTATATTTTCCACCGAGAAGTGAATTAAGGCATATATGGGATTATGCGAACTTAGCTCATGGCATTGTTCCCGCCGCATTACTCTCCTCTAAAACTCTTTCGCTTTCCACCGCAACAATAGGCCCTAATGCTTCAGTAAATCCATTGAAGCAGGTAATCCATAAAAAGGGGAACCCAAAAAGAATCCACTCGTAAAGTACAGAAAAAGTTTTCCTCAATAATCCCTTAGACATTACCTAAAGAATTATTCGCATTAAGTGTGTTACAGGGGTAGAGGTGCCTCTGCCCGTTTGTTCTAAGGGCGCTGTCGAGGAGTTTTATAAGAAGACCGGAATAATAATGGGAAACAATCTCGAAACCGAAATAGGGCCAAGAACCATACTTCCCGGGAAACCCAATTGCCAGATTGCTAAAACGGAAGGCGAAACTCTGTTTACCGACTGAGGCGTTCAGTTCAGGGTCTTTATGTGTGTGCGCCGGGGCTTAAGAAGGCGAAACTTAGAAGGATTAATAAAGTTTTCCTGCGTTTTTCTGATACCAACTTTACCATAAATGGAAACTTTGTCAGTCATTATTTAAAATTTATCGATATCACAACAGGCCAGGAGCAAACCATTCCCGCACTCTAGTTAAATGCCATTAATCAAGTATGAAATTTCTCAGGGATTTACAAGGACGATCCTCAGGCCGCAGGGAGTCTTGCAATATTTTCAAAAGGAGCCCAAAACCTGTGAAACTCCGTACTCTGTCTATTAGACGAAAACTGTTAAAGCTTTAACGACTTTCGTGACTTATGGGTGCTATTGAAAATTGTTTGCATAGCAGTGGGTGCCTCGCATTTCCTCGGCATTTTTATTGAGTTCATAAAAACAATTTATGGGCAACAAGTGTCACTTACTTTTCACGCTTCCGAGGCTGTCTGCTCTAATTTCGGCAAAAGTAAATTCTTCGAATGAAGAACATTTTCCCAGAAAATAAAGTTTCATTCCTGTTAAAGTTTTTGCGCTACTTAAATTTACAAAGTTCAATATTTAACATTGGCATGGCATGGCAAGACTGTGTAGACTCAAAACAACTAAAGAAATTGCCTCAATGTTTGGCAAAACTAAAATTGAATGAAGCATAGTAAGCAATCGCCAAACTATTGGATACATTTTTCTAAGACATATTTTTTTTTTATTTAAAACAATAAGTTTATTCCCAGCAGATAAAATAATCAATTTGGAACAAGCTTAAAGTCAATAAGCAGAAACATTTTTTCAAAAAGTCCCATATTTCTATGTAGTTTAGGTTTTTGAGTCTTATAAAATTTTGGTACTGATGTGAATTAAAAACAGTTTCTGAAATGACCAGTTCGATTTTGTCATAATTATCTATGCATCAAAAAAATTATAAAAATATATTGTTTTAAGTTCGACTATTTTGATTTTAAGTCCAGTTGTAAATTATTACATATAATAAACGATTAATAAACTTTATATTACAATTGATTTCAACTCTCAAATCTGAAAAAATCGGAATTGCGCAATCAAGTATATTTAAACTGAACAAGAACACAACTCATTCATTACTCATCTCTGTAATGAAACAACGCAAAGCCGACTTCAATTTGGGTTCCATTTCAGTTGTTAATGGGTTCCAGTTCCACAATCGATTCAGTTCTACTGTCGTGCAAACAAAATTGTATTTTGGTTCCTAATGCCTCCTATTGAAGGAAACGAAATTGATTTCCATTTCAATGATATACGACTTTATTCGCTTGATGCCCGTGAAGTCCTGGGAGGTTTCACGAAGATCTACTTTAACATTTGACAAACCTTATATTGTAATATCGACTGTTCAACATTTGCACGCCCTAAAAGTTGATGTTTCACCTTTTTCATAAAATTGCGACAGGAAAATGTCATGAAAGAAATCCTAGAAAAGACAGGGAAATAGGTGGAAATAAAAATCTTATTTCTCAAAGTACGCAAAGTAAGCTGAACAGCACATTTTATGGAATCGAATATTTTAAATCCTGAAAATCCCCGGTGTCTGTTTTAATTTATTTTGCTTTAGGAAAATCAAGACTAAATTGTATTCGATGTAGAACAAATAATTAAAAGCTACATTTATTTTTATACTGTGGTTGCTTTTTGTTTTTGCTTTGCCCCTGATAAATTATGAGTAAAGGTTTCATTTTAAGTAGATATGAACTACAAATTAAAGGAATTTCTGTATCATATTCTATAATCTGTTGGGATTCATACTCTATCTCTTTACCTATTTTACATAGTTATGTAGTTTGGTGCATTTTATTGCAATTCGTCTTCGGCTTTGATGTAGTGGCATATAAAAATTCAAGAGTAGTCAAAGGAGCACATTATTTAGTCGCATTAAACTCGTCCACATCCGACAGAAGCTCTAACATTAATCATTCACTTATCCTTCTGAGAACCAGACGAGGGAGTAACTTACTCAAACTCGGGAATTATATGTCCCTGGTTCCCATTAGACAACTGAATTATGACCAACAGACAAATTGTCGTGTCGAAAAGTTGATACTTTCCGAAAGAACCATAAATTAATCCTTTCTATAAATGAGGAACGTACACAGGGAAATGTCCGGTCTATGGGAAGAATGGATCCCGAAGGGACGGGACATTTCGCACAAATCAAATATGTGAAAGTCGAGGGATGAGGAAATGGCTTTACTATATTTGTTCATATGATTTGGGGACAAGTCCAGAAAAGAGAAGCTATCCCCGAATCTTGTATTCAATTTACTTAAACGATTTTGCCCAGAATCTAGACCTCCTGAGGGTGCACTGAAGTGTTTTTGTTCGCCAAATGAGGGCATCTGTCAACAATTCATTGTTGGAGAATTGCGAAAGGATTACATTGGTTTCCGATAAAAGATGAAAAATTATTTTCCAGCATCTGTTGTAAGGTGGCGGTCATTTTTATTGATTTTATTTTTTGTTGGGAAAGTCTTCCATCAACGATAATAGTTCGGTGTTTATTTGAAAGCATTTGGAAAATATTTGAAGTTATTGGTGGACAATTGTTAAACAAAATCAATTGAAAGGGATTTAAGAGCACTCTTCAGATACTCGCCGATGATGAACAATTGCTTTTCTGAAGAGGCGACAAATCGATTTCGAGTTCAATAAAGACAATAATAATTCCCTATTCCAACAAAATATAATGTTTCTGGAAAAATCCTTCGCTACTCAAACATATTTTCATGATTCTGGAAAATTCAAAGTATAGAACACAAATTTGAAATTGCATTTTCATCAAATATTAATTAGAGCAAAATTATTAATTCATTTTAAAATAAGGTAATAAGATATCAAGAATTTTAGAGTAGATATATTATAAAAATAAGCAGAAACATACTGAATTAAACAATTTGAAATTTCTTCATCACAGAACTCAACGAAACTAAAATTTTTCTAGAAATAGGTAGGGTATACCTACACGAAGAATTTCCACTCGAATGAATTTAAATGGAGTAATTTAATAAAGTTAGCGTTCTATTCGCGTAAATTTGTTTTAGTCAGACTAAGCTTTTATGTAATGTAATGTTTCTCCTTTATGTTTCTACTTGCTGGGAAATTTCTAATAGAGAAACGTAGAAAGATGTTAATTAAATTATTTATTCAGACGAAAAACATTATTATGAGAATATTTATTCCACAAAATTAAACATGTGTTTGAACTGAGAAATTAAATACAAAAAGAAATTTGATGTATAGGTATACGTATAATCATAAAATAACTAAACAAAAACTTAAATGATTTATGATTTACGTACATACATAGATATATCAATCTTAAAGGAAAATTATTAACTAAGATTTCGCATTTTTCACTTAAAAGTTGATTTTATTTGGACTATGATGCGGGAAGCAACCTATTTACATGCCATTGCCATTTCCTACATAGAACTCTATTTATACAAAAATAAATTGCAGGAGATATCTAACGTTTTTATTTTTATTATGGGAAGCTTACGATTCTTATGACTCTATTGTCGAATGCACGTTAAGAGCATTATGACACGATATCTTTCTTCTTTATTCAATTTAAAGCGCTAACCATAAGGAAACCATCGTTCTTTAGAGTCCGCCGCCGCACCGTACCTTCTTCACTTCTTTTAATTCAAAAATAAGAGGACCCTCTAGGCTCTTTAAAATTCATTATTATGATACATACTTTAGGTGTTTAAGTGCGGTAAATTTTTAAAATTCTAAGCGACATAACTTCGTGAGCCAAAGAAACGCTTTTTGTGTCATAAATACTTTTAAAAGCAGATTGGAGCGAAGTATTATAGGAATATTTTTTTACTTAAGGCTTAATTTCAATGTCAAGAAGAATAAAAGAAAAGCAGAGATGAGCCTTCATTTCAGGAAAAACGTCGTGTATGCGTCATTTAGGCTCCAGTAAACGTATTATCAGGATATTCTGGGGAACAATAGAATATAAACTTTAAGGTGAGATATCAAAACTTCCACGAAAATCTTTTCACGTTCTCCTTAAGGCGTACACCTGACACTTCCGGAAGATATATGTGTGATACCTTAATCTTTTGAACCGAGAAAGAGTTTTGTCGGGCCTGCCGTTCACAATCGGAAAGAGTAATAAATAAATTTTGCGTGCAAATTCAAAGAAAGCACGTAGGCCTTTACTTTACCCCCAGCCTCTTAAGGCGCTCACTGTGGGAAAGGAGCAGAAAAATCACCGTGAAGCCCCCACGTCCTCGGAGCAAGTTCATCTAATTCTTGAACCCCATTAAGATGATATCAGTACTCTTTGTTTTTGCTTTGGAGGAGTAAAAATGAGCACGTTTAGGTGTTATTTATCCTCAGGACGTGCAGATTATTTATCTTGACAGAACATTTTTTAATGAAGTCATCTGCGAGGAAATATCCTAACAGCGAGCACGAAAAATTACTCCTCGCAAAGGCATTTTACATTCGGATTGCTTTAGATGCTTGTCGTCGGGGATTACTTTTTATAAGTCGGTTATTGCCGGTCGTTAAAAACGTGAAATATTTTTCCGCAAACTTTCATAATATTGCGTTCTCCTTTCGACATTTATTTTCTGGAATTTCAAGCTGTGGAATTAAGAGCTTCCAGGACATTTATATATCCAAAGGCATTGTCCTTAAAATAAATTTCATTTTCCACTATTCTGGTTTTATATAATTTCACTATACTTTAGTTGGTAACCTGTGGTATGTTGGTAATGTGTGAATAATAGTGCAGTCGTAATAATTTAGTCTTAATGAAACTACAAATATTACGAATATTTTCATGATGTCTGCATTCACTAATTTACTGCATAGTGCATACTTTCCTAGAGAATAACGAATAACCCAACCACAAAAAAAATTCAAATATGTGATTCAAAATATAATTTGATGAATTAATTTTTGATAATATGAGTATATCGCAAAAAATTCTTCTCAACATCAAAATATTAACTCAGGTTTAAAATAGATATAAAACATTTTTAAGATCAGCGATATCTACAACTCTTTTAAACCAATTTTTGGAGCTATTCAAAAGAATTTTCGGTATAAATTTAATTTTAAGCTATGCTTTTAGTGACAGGGTTAAGATATCTTGGTTTTTAACTACTTCGCATGATTGATCTCGTTGAAGTTCTCATTTACCTTCTTGATAATGATAAATGTTTTAGCATAAAATTTAAGAATTATATGTTTTAAATATACTTTATAAATATTAATTATTTAATGGATTCAATTATCTATTATTTTTTACTTTAATAAATTCCGGAATTCTTCTTAAAAACGAAACGGGGCAAAGTTCGAACTTTGATGCTCGAATAAACTGAACTATAAGTTAAAGAAATTTCTAGTTCTAATTTGACACGTCATGGTATTTTTCGAATTCTTTTTAAGAGTTCTATGACATGAATTTTTAAAGGGTGTACCGTTTACTAAACTTTGCCTTTGAATTATAAATCGTCAATATGATACTTTCTATACTTCACTTAAACATAACATTCACATCCCTTTCCTGGTATAAATTTGCAAGAAGACCTTAACACGGCGCACTCGATCCATAGTGCAAATTCTTGGCTATCTTAACCTGAATTATTACTATCCGAGAGATAAGCCCTTTACTAGAGGACAACCTGTCCTTAACTTGCCAAGAGTATAACAACGTTTGGTTCTTGCGTGATGAGAATTTGCCCTCAAAATCAAGAAGATGTAAATCGATGGTGTTCCCATAAATTACATCGATTAATGTAGTGATGAAATTTCCCTGCTTTATTACGCTGTCCTGGCAGCATGCTAAAATTATAAATCTGAAATATGCTTTTGTACTCAACAAGAGGAAAAGTTATTGCAGGCATTTTCTAGCAGAACCCACTAAATAAATCAAAGGAGCTCTGAAAATTCGTGTGCTCAAAAACTCTGGAAGAAATATTGTCGTCCCAGGGTGCGTCGTGGTCATTTTTATTTTTTATTTTATTTTATTTTTTTTTTTGCCTCAGCTTGCAAGTTTCCAACTCACACTGAGTGCAGCAGCCCACAACCTTTGGTTTAATTTCCTCCAACGCTCTTGAAATCTTGCCAGATTCCCACAATTTATTGGAATGCAATTGCCTTCGGTTTGAGGCCTTTACTGCATAAGTAGTTTCAATGTCCCAAAATACCAAGGAATTCCGAGAAATTCACTCAGTGGCTACAGAAAATAATTGCTTTCGACATTTCACGTAAGCAGCCGGAAAATGCCATTCTTAACCACTTTGACCCAGTTGCCCAGACACCTTTTTCTCCCGTGACACCCCCAACTTTTCCGCATTTTCGCCTCGCCCGGGGGAGTTTACACTTAAACTCTGTAAAAATATTATCTCAGCTATAGAAAATAATATGCGCTTTTCGAGGGCGCTCTTTAAGCTTGTCTGCATTTACACTTTTATATACCGGGGGTATTTTTGAGTTTTAGTCATGCGGAAATTCAGGCTACCATCGCTTCTATACGTCCTGACCTTTTGTTTGAGAAGTATTCATAAATCGGAAGAGAATAAGTTTGTAAGCCACTTCGACCCATTCCCAGGCAAGTATTTGAAAATTTGTGGCCAGCACCCAAATTTTCTGGATAACATTTGGCCAGTGGCCAGCGTAAATGGTTGCAACAAAATTTAACGTTTCTCTCCGCAGGAGCCTCCATGTTTTTAGTCGTTTTGAATGCGAGGATTCTCTCTATGCTCAATCATTTTTTTTCATCCACCGCATACCTTTATTATATGTTTAGCTGGCAAACTGCGGAATACTTATTGTTCGAATTGCTTACCATTTAAATAAAATATAATATCTAAAAATGGCTTGCACTACTTTTGTTAAATCCATTAAAATCTATCAAGCCTTTTTGTTTGGCTTGATACATGTGACCTACCCGACTAGAATTTTCTTTCGGCAGTCCTAATTACGAATGTGGGCCTAATGAGGAAACACTGGGGCAAACCAAAATGTGGAAAGCCTAACTATTACCTCATAAGGCCCCCATAAGGTCTGCCTAAATAAGGCACGCTTAAAAATGCGCTGTTAAGTATTCGGAAAGCCTAATTATTGCCTAATGAGGGCCCTATAGGGTTAGCCTAAATAAGGCAAGCCTAAAAAATGCCATATCAAATGTTTTTGTGGAAAGTTAGAGGCTCGCCTAAGTTAGGCGTTGCTTTGGAATTTAGAATTTGGTCCTAAGGAGGAAAACTGAACAAATGCCGAACTTCGATAATATAAAATAATATACTTATATATAGTACACTATATTACTAGTTATATTATTTAAAAATGAAAGAATTAAACTGATAAATTTTAATGTAAATAAGAGAAATAAATATATAAATATTTAAATTTTTAAATGTTTCAGGAAAATTTAATTGTTACCTCAGAAGCACACAAAAATTTTTCTTCAATAAAATTCACACTTGGTTTTTCCCGAGGGAGCTTATAAGGAGCCGGCGAGATTTCGAAGTTATCGCTTCTTGGCCTTATGGCTAAGATCAAGATTTTTGGATTAGGCAGAGTGCTAGGGACTTGCTCCACCTCTGCCGCGGGTTGACCTGGCATTGCAGTACCGTTAGGATCGGCCCAACTTCACTATTCTCAATACAAAATTGTTAAGTTAGTTAAAATCAAGGATTATCCAGAATACTTATGTAAATTCCCCACCCAATGAGGTCTTCCTACTTAGGGCCCAATGAGGTCTTCCCATTTAGGGCTGAATAGGGAACCTGCGTTACATGTGTCATTAGGGCCTAATTCGGCTTCCTCATGAGGCCCTAATGCGAAATTTGGCATGCCTAATGCCCACCTCATTACTACCGAACACAAAATTCTAGTCGGGTATATGGCACCTTCAAACTTCCACAAAAATATCATATCTGTCTAAAAGACCATGTTTATTTATAAAAATATAAACTTAACATCGAACATTAAAAAGCCTTCGTATGAAATCTTATATAAAAAACCAATTTTCCAATCCATTTAACAAATATTTGAGTTATTCATATAACCCATACAATTTCTCTATGTACATTGTACATACATACATAGGATTTTTTGTTTTACCTTGGGTTTGAAAAAAGTTCCTATACAAGCTATAAAAATGTCGATTACATAACTCAAAATCAATGTATGTATGCAAGTTCAAAACATTTCGTTTTTAAAATGAATACATATTTTATTTTGGCATTACAAATTTTGGAGAATATTTATTGGTTTATTAATTACAACATAGTATGCAAAACTGTAGTAACTTAAAGAAGGCCATTTTTATCGATTATTCAATTCCCGGTTTTATTCGAATAATGGGTTTTATGAATTGTATTTTAGGCAGTTCGAGTTTATGCCATAATCGAAGTCCATATTATCAAATTTAAAAGGATAAGAAAATACAACCTTTTATTTAAAAAAGATATAATATATGTATGTAATCGATTTCACACGTGCCAGCACAATTTCAAGACAATTAAATCTTTCAATCTCAAATCAATTAAATCTTCTCTCTTTCAACTAAACTGTTTAATAAAAGTCGGTTTTGCAAAATTCTGCAAAAGCAATTTGTATATAAAGCTCCACGAAAACTGTATCAGATTTAAAAGTCAGCATACATCCAATATGAAGGCATTGAACCGCATTGATATAGCTGCACATAACAAGCTTTTTAAGACGAAATAAAATTCGATTTATTGATTTCTCAGTTGCGGCTGCAAAAGCAACCTCATATCAAAATGTAATCGTTTTCATCCGTCGATGCAGAGCTGCCATAAAATGGGCACCAGGATTTCAGGAATGTGCAAGTTTCGGGCCCTTGTTTATTTACCTTTGCAGAACCGTTTAAACTCATTACAAGCGGCAGGCGAAGGTACATACTTGTAAATATGACTCCGATACGAAATTACAATGGATATCCTTTTAAGTCATTTCCCGTTTTTATTGATTCCCAAAAGATCCAATCATGATGTATTTCCTGCCAGTAAAATAAATTTGAGATTTTTCCAGCTGCAGAATAATCCGTGGAATTCGACGTTCAAGCGTTAAGAACGAGTAAATTGCTGTAATGCAAATTGGGTCAACAAAGTGTTAAATTCGCGTCAATGAGAAATTTATCCCGATTTTCAATTGGCCGAGATTTAAATTTATTATGGAAATTCCTCTTTAACTCGTAAATATCGCATAAAACCTTTATGTGGGATCCGTCACATAAACGATGTCCTCTGGGATCAATCGAAAAGGAACAGCCAGCTCATGCTGTCCTGGGCAATAAAATTCTTTTGAAATATTATTGGAACTCCCCGGAAGCCTAGGAATGGATAGATTTTGAGCTTAGAACGAAAGATGGGCGAATATTGTCGTAAAGCGCAATAAGTTATCGTTGTCGGAAGTAGTAATAAAACAATATCCTTTATTGCCAGCTCAACTACTGCTAGAGCTATAAAATTTTAAATGAGAACCCAATTTAATTTCGGACCCTTCTAAAATGTTACAATCTAAGAAATGTTCAATTTTAATTGAATTTTGGTGAAAACCAACATGAGCGCTAGTTTTAAACAGTCGTTCGACTAATAAAGTTTTGAAAAAATTATGATCCGTGTGATGTGAATTTCGTTTACTAATTTGTCGTATAGGTATGTGAGCACTCAAACTACAAAGTTATTCGTAGAAGGTTTTAAGATATTATCGTTGAGTTCCAGCATTTATGTATTTCCTCAATATAAAGAGATTATTATAAATTTGATGAAAATATTTATAAGATACCTAATAATAATAAAATTTTATTTTGGACAAGCAGCCTGAGTTTTACAATTAAACAGATATTTGTAGATCTCTATTTATATGTATACCTAAAATAAATTCTCTCGTAATTGGTTTGTGCCTATTTTACAGATATTGATTTCGATATAATAACTTAAAAGTTTTTTCCTATCTAATGTTGAGTATCACATCTTCAAAACACCGAATAAAATGATAAAGATATTTAAAATGTAGGGTAAGGGTGCCTAATATGAGATACCATTTTTATTTTTGGCCATAAAACATAAATTATTGCACTAATCACTATGAAAATTGCAATATTCGATAGGGTATTTAATGAAGTTTATATATGAGAGACCGTTTAGTTCTAAGTATAATACATTTTTTATTATATCAAAAAATATTAAAAAGGTCAGAAATTACGTCTCAGGCAAATGGTCTCCTATTATGAGATACTGAGGGTTGCTAATATGAGATTTAGAGAAAAAGAAAGAAATCAATTTAAATTAAGCTTTTTATTGGCTATATTCTCTAATTAACAATATCACACTCCTAAATAAATAGGTTTAAGTACGACTTAATATATTTATGTAACGTACATAGGTATAATTTATATTAGACTCATCATAATCAAACTTTTATTCGAAATCTTAGATATTTAAACACAAATAATACAAACATCGATCTGTCGTTACCTCTCCACAATCCTCATGACTCCCACTTGAAACAGCCTTGACATTTAGCCCATTTTTCTCCTCTCATTTTAGGAGCCCCCGTGTGTCTCATATTAGGAAAACATCTATATTCAACAAAATGGCTGCCTACTATTTCTTAGTAAAGAAAATGCAACAAAACTGCAAATGTATCGTAAAATTCATGTTTTAATTGACACAATGACTGTAAATTAAAATCATTTAGTGTAATTAATACGGTTGTAAAATACCTTGCAAAATTTGATGACAAAAATTTGGTTTTGGGGTTTCGTGAAAATCTGCGCGTACATAACCTAACTTCGCCTCGGACTGGGAAGCACTAACACACGTTTCGATCTTTTGCCACGTGGCTTCTAGCGACAGTAGCGCCAAATGGCTGCGGCGATTAGTTTCGCCAAAACCTAACTATCTCATATTTGGCGACTATCTCATATTAGGCACCCTTACCCTATGTATGTATGTATATTTAAATTAGATATACATGTTATATTTTTCAATTACACGAAGTTGCTTTGAAAACCTCATGGTTTAGGAGTGACTAAAAACAGTGATGCTTAGAAATAGGCCGTTGCGTTATTATTCTACGATGGCAGAATTGTTATTTCCGACGTAAAATGCGTTGAAATTTGTCCATTTAAGGACTTAATATACAAAACTTATGTAGAAATATAAATGGAAATTAAAAGCCTATAGGTAGATAACCCCCCTTTCCAGTCCGGAATCGCCCTCTAAAGGAAAGAATGAACGCCGGAATGATTCTCTCGCTGTAATTTATGGAGGCGAATCATTGTCGGAGGAAGGATAATCTAATTGCCTGTCCTAGATTGAAGGTGCTTGGAATACAAATTTAAGAATTAGGTGTGCGTGCCGATAGCTTCCTTTTCATTTCCAGCAACAGCTTAACCGAAGCGCCCCTCCTGATCCATTAAAATCATTTCTTAACTATCGACGCCTTCTGACTAATTTCCAAAGAGCAATTTGTATAATTGTATGAAAAGGCGGGGCCCCCAAGGTCATTTGCAGTTTCTTCGGGAGCCTCCACTTCCAGGTCCTAACAACATTTGATGCTCCAGAACGTGAGTCGTATTCATTACCGCTTAAGCTTAATTTAATCCCAACGGGCTACGCCCGGCGCTTTTGTAAAGGTTGAATATTTAGCAACAAAATAGGAACTTCTACGAGTCTCAGGAATGCTACATTAGGGTTAACCGCAACCGTAACTCGCTACGGAACCCCTGAAAAGCCACAAACTCCTAAGCTTGATCCCTTTGATGGTTAATTGCATTTGTGCGGCTGCCAGAATTTCATCTAGTTTCGCCCTGACCATGTGTCAAAAGGGATCTATTTAGTACCTGGCGCTTTAATTCAGCGTGAAGATTTAATTAAGATAACTTGCCTACGTTCAGGTGAAAACGATGTTTTGCGAATAATTATGGAGAATTAGCTCTCCGCCAAATGCGGTCAAACATGGCTAGGCCTTGTCCAGGGTTATTCTCCTCATTCCTTTTTTTTTTAAATTTCTAGATTGGTTTGCATGAGCAGATTTCGGTCAGCCACAAAGAGAAAAGAAAATTCTGCTCCTCCTCAAGCAGACTGTTTAGGTTCCTCCCGCCTTCTTTCGTTACCCTAATTTTGCGCAATGTCGGGCATGATTTGTAGCCCTACTTTTGCTTGAGTTATGTTCCAACAACTAGATAAATTGTACATTCATAATTGGCAGTTTAGTTTTGCATAACACAATTATGACGTTAAACTGGATTGCCTTTTCTTTCTCCAACTTAGTAATTTTATTCGGTGTAAAAGGGTAAAACGAAATAAATTAAATATGAATGAGTTTTGCTTAAAATATGAATTTGCATTTATCACTGAAGCAATAAGCATTTTATCAATGAATATTTTGTTCGTGTTTAAGTTTTAAGCTGCTCCAAAAAAAAATATATAAGGTAAGGAAGGCCGGAAATTATCCTTGAACTACGTTCTCCAGCTCTTTTATGAAAAGTTCTACATAGCTCGTTTTCTTATATCCTCAATACACGGAACCGGCAAATGAATATTTCAATGTTTAACTATAATCAACATTAACTTTGTCTTCATTTAGCGAAATATTTTTAGGATACAAAGTATTCATGGTACATTGTACAATATTTATCTTCTTTCGCCATTCGCTGTGTGTCATCCTTAAAAATAATGAGCATCCGGACGGAATCAATTTCCAGTAAAATTTAATAAACTACCACATTAAGCTTTAAAAATCTTTTTCTTTTATGTTTTGCAGCTTACTTAAAAGTATCAACGAATATAAGGTCAACGACTTGCAGTTTGGAGAGATGTATTTAACCTTAAAAAATCCATAATTTTTAAAATTGCATTAAGATTTAATGAAGTCAAATTGTTAAAATTTCAGCTTATGCAACCATCGGTTAATGAAATATATGAGTTTTGATAAACGAGCTTTCCAAGAATGGATGAAAATTTCGACTATTTTTAACAGGAAACTCCCTTAACTTTAATTTTAACAGAATACAGAAAATTCTGGTTTATGCATATATTTTTTTTAATTTTTGGAGAATAATCATTTTTTAATTTATTTAGGTGTTTATTTACATATGTATGTGCATGCACAATTTTAGGTCAATCGATTAATTTATTGAATAATCCTGATGGACGAACAGAACTTCGATAACAAATTTTCATTTTGACTAAATCCTTAAAGTTGTCGAAAACTGCATGTGGTAAGATCAAGTGTTTGATAGTAAAAATCGTGTGAAGTGCTTTTTTAGTAAGTTTCCACTGGAATCTTATGCATGCATGCATATTTTGTTGCATAAAAAGCAGTAAGCTCTTTTATATTTACAAGTACCAGACAAGAACGTGAAAGTTTAGTGATAAATTCTGAGTTTACACTCCAGCGTACGATGAAGTGAAAGCAATAACTTCAAATTTACACAAACGACTCTAAAGAAATGCATATGTGTCTAAAGGCAGTATGCTCTAAATTTTCCAAATTTTCCTCAGAGTAGCAAGCGACAGAGGACACTAACTGAAATTAAGCTCAGTCTCTAATATGAAGCTGCGACTTACTGCAAAAGCACTTAAATGAAGTCGACTGTGAATTATTATTTAACTGCATTAAGTCGTTTCGCCCGTTAATTTATGGACGGGGCTGGCAAATTCATTTACGCTAATGAAATATTTAATATTCACGTAAGGCTTAATAGAGCAGAGATTGAGCCAAGGGCTGCTATCATCTACATGGCGTACAAAGGCTAAGTGAGCCATTATTTATTGCATGATTTTCAATTTTGTCCCGTAATTAATTATAAATTTCGAGGGCGGGTGTAGAGCGCACCCTGGGTACCCAGAACCCGAAGAACACGGTCCCACCGAGAGCACTTATTGCAGAGAAACGATCCCTGAAAAAAAAGGAACACTTGAGGATTGAACTCGTAAGAAGTGTGCAGCTTCGGTGATAAATGGTTCCATATTGTGTTCCATAAATCTGAGCCCGTGCACGCCACGTACACATCCACTTCTGCAAAGCGTAACTCGCAGGAATTAATCCAAGAGGACTTATTTTGCGGAATTCCGCATTTCGTTTAGTATACACCGCTTCAGTGCGGAACCAGTCGACAGCAACAGAAAGTCCCTGCCCGAAATTAACGAGAAAATTCCTTTTAATTTATCGATATCCCTGCTGCTGCGAATCAAGATGCGTAAATTACACGAGCAGTTGTGGTAAACAGCAAGAATTTTACACTCCTGACTTCTCGACTTTACATTCGTAGTCCGAATTAAGAGGTCTTTGTATTATAAGAAAAGCCCACCCAAGGTTCTGTTTTCCGCGATTTTACAAGAGTAGAGGTAACTGACGACAAGAAATCTTCATGATAAGCACCCACCATTAATTTACAAAATTAACGTTTACCCGACGCGACGTACATACATATGTGGAGTTGAAGTTGCTGATTTTAAGGTAGTGCCTCTCTCAGATTTGCCAGATTGCACTTTTGCCATTGTTCAAGTAAGGCGCATATGAGCTCCTGAAGTACTGCAGTAAATTGCAGAATTTACTTGAAGGGCATCGCGGAACTGGTAAATCAGTTTTCAACTAAAAAACATTCATTCCTCGCTGAAGTTTGTTGCATAAGTGCATGAAAGTCTCTCTTACTTAGAACGACCTGAACTTGGCTAATTTTACTTCCACTCCGTCCATTTTAGAAGTAGTTTAGAGATTTACATAAATTTACGGTACAAACTTTTAATGCCAAACTTTGCATAGCAGACAAGCCCCTGCTACGATTGTGAACAATGAGTTTTATTATCCTACTTAAAAATAGGAAACTAAAATATAAATACCTAAACTTACTTCAACTTCATAGTGGAAATATTTTATTTTATCGATACAGTTTCAGTCTGAAATAATTTTTGTAAATAGATAAAGTATATTTCACACTAAAATCTAGTTTTCGCAATTATTGCAACCAAGAGAATATACCTCCTATTTATAACATTATTTACAAGTCCCTTTAGTCTTTACAACACAATCCAAATAATTTACAAATCCTTTTAGAACTAGTATATTAACATAAAGTTTGAGCAGGATTTTAATCTCTTTATTTGTATTACATATTTTAACTAAATAAATATGTTAATGGATGTGCTTAAAATTTTAATATAATTGAGTCTCAAATTCGATCTACTTCTGTCTATACCGAAAAGTTTATGTTCGACAGTCCCCACATATGTATACGTGTATATGTATACTAGTTCCGAAAAAATAACTTCTTAAAATACCATATATATTTTGTGGCAATATTTCGGAAATGTATTCCATTCTCTTCAGCAAAAGAATCTATTATGTATCATAACCAGAATTTTGTGTAACATTTCATGAGATTTATTTTTATCCCTCAAAAAGCTTTTTAAAAAATCCAAACTTTGGTATGAAGCGACGAGACGTCTGCGACATTATTAGACCTACAAGAAGTTACATGATCTGTTCAAGGTTGCAATTTTGCTGGCTTTTCACAGCATAATCTCCGAAGCACACAAAGTTTCTTGTTGTCCTTTAAATGAGGGGCTGTGGCGGGTAGATGAGTGTTACGTACAATTACAAATAATAAATCCTGAAAAGGGCGTCTCAACTACGTCAATAACTTCAGAAGGATGTAGACAATGTGAAATTGAGAGGAGCGTCCCAAAGAGGAAAAGCCATTAATATCAGCAGGTTTAGGGTTTTGTCAGTCCCAAACAATTACTTCAGGATTACATCGAACAATGGCATCGCAAAGAATGAAAAATGTGAGGAACTGCATTCGATGTCCCAGGATATTCTGGGAGGATTTTTCTACTCGTAAAATATGAATTGGGATGAGAAAAAAGCAAGGAATGGCTCGCAGACAGGAACTGCATGGAAAGTTAAAATATTGTACCCATTTCCTATACTTACTCCATGAATGGCTTTCATGATAGATACGTATGCTCACTCCTTAGATACAGTCCATTTACGCCAATTGTTCTGAGGACAGGTTCAACTACATGACTCACTAGACTCGCCTCATTTCAGAAAGTTATAGATATAATTTTAAGTTCTTCCGCTCAGTTTGGAATTCCCAATCTAAAATTGATTTTTCTTGTGGTAGAAGATTGACCGTGAAAAGGTTTAGCAAGATAAAAACTTAGAGTTTTATTTATTGGAACCACTTCTACCTAAAAGTCAAAAGGAACTTCTGTTTTGAATTTTCAAAAGTGTAACGAACTATATAGCAATTGATATTTATAAAATTTACAAAATAAATATATGGGAACTAAAAAAATTTACATATAAAGTCAAAGATTTACATCGGAATTTGTGAAGATTATCTGCGAACTAAAACAACCTATGCTTCGATTAGAGTATAAAAAGGGTCATTGTGATATATATATGTATGTATGTAGTTTGTAATAAAGTAGGTACAATTTATAGATATCCTCAGCTTTAATGGCATCACCAACTTGTAATACAACTTCAACTAAACAGACAGTAGAAATTAACTTACTCAACCAACTCAATCGATTAAAATGTTGAAATGCAAATCCCCCCAACATTTGAAGTGTTTGAACAAGTTGCAGCAGCACCTTTATCAATAAAATGTGCATCAATCACAAAAATCCACGTACTTCAAAGATCCGTTATTAATTCAGTCGACTTAAGCAACAAAAAGTAATTTATTTCAGCTTAAGCAATTGTTGCACAATGAAGATACCCTTAAAGTTTTCGACCCGGAGGATTTAAAAAGTTCAATTTTCTGCAGGAGATAATCTTAATCCGCCGCTGCAGCCCTGTGGTGTGTAAATTCATTCATTATTCATTGTGCACATGATTGTAAAATAAAACCAAATCGGATTTAGGAAAAAAGTTATGCAGAAATTTGAATGCCTAAAATCTCTTTTTTTTTCAGTTCCAGCGACTGAAGGAATGAATGGAATTTTTCACTAAATTTTTTAATTTTTAACTAAAAGAATAGTTTCGAATTTTCACTTAGTTACGCAGAATTGCTAGAGTAGTAGAAATTTTTGCAGACTATGTAGACTGTAGTTCTCCAATTTATATTTAAAGTACTTAGTAGATAATTACGCCATTGTTTTCGTTAATGAGCTCTTTGAGTTGGGTTTAACAGAAAGCACTAAGGTTTTCCACTTCGAAATGCCGTCAATTTAGCAAAAAGCGAAGTTAAAACTATTTTGCTGCTTCTGTTTTTGCTCGTTGAAAAGCATTTTCTTTTGGATTAAAAAGCTTTATGTAAACACGTCTTTTCTTCCTTTGAAGTGGTATACTTTGTACATAGCAAATCGATGCAAGTTTACAGTCTCAAAGAGGTTATCGTAAGTTTTTAATAAAATTCCTCGTTAGAAGACGATGTTCAAAGTGAAACCTCTCATTTTCATAGATGCAGTCGAAACAGGAATTTCCTTTGACCTGAAAATTTAACGTGCAAATTGGATGAAGGCCTTTGCAAGTTATGCTCCTCTGTTTCTGTAAAAGCAAATGCAAAATAGAATCTCATATGTATGAACAAGTATTTTACAAAGACATTTTTCGTGTATAAAATAGGGTTAGCAATTCCATCTAATCCAACAAAAATGTATGAAAATAATATAAAACCAATATCCATGTGATTCGTATTACGACGAAACGTACTTAAAATCGAAATAAAAAATAGTACAGAGTTATTTACACCTCTGTAACGAATTGCGAGTTCCTTTAATTTCAGTATGACCCCTTTTTCATTACAGAGCTCCTACTTTCTCGTGGCGACATAATTAAAGGACGAGTTTCCACCGCTTCTTTTAATTAATTTAATTTCCTTTATACTCAGTGTTGGGCTCTGTAACATTGTTTATATGTATGTTTGTTACCATGCAGCTCTTCTTTACGTAAAATTTCTATTCTAAAATTTAAACTACAATGGTTGCCATTCTAAAATTATGTTTCGCTGCAGGTCGTGTTATAAAAATAAAATGTGTATTTCTGGGCAGTCATTAAGTTTATTTAAGGGGTTCATTTGGAACAATAAATCAAGTCCGGCTGACGGAAGTTTTTCTACGTATGCATACATATTATAGGTACATATGTATATGTATGTATGTACCAACTCTACTTTATTAATAGAGTCAGTTTGAACTCCATATTTATTTATGAAGTTTATACATGTATAGACACTCCAAATATCAATTAATTTCCTACTAGGTTGAAAACAAAACAAAAGGGAGAGAAATATTGCATAATTTTCTTTTTCGACTTACCTTCTATAAAGCTATAAAACAAAAAGAACATTTTTAATTATGCTAAATACAATTTCTAATCCTAATTAAGTGTAACATACCAATAAATTCCTTAGTCACTCATTTCTTAGGTTTAATTTCTTGCCGGGCTTTTTCATTTTCGTTCAGTTAATTAGGTCCATGAATTTCCAAGTAAAACAAGCCAAAAGCATCTGAAATAAAAAAACAGACATATCTAGATAAATCAGTTTAGTAAATCAATTTCGCAACTTTTGTTAAGTAAAAATTTTTGGATCTAAAAATTATACAAAACTTTAAATATGTATATTTTCTGGACTCATAAAATTGTAGCAAATAGATATGCTCTAAGAGATTTTCGTCAATAGACACCTTCCGCGCTTCGAAATTAATAACATTGTATGTATTAAAACCAATTCGGGATAGGAGTACCATAAGGCAGCTAATTAGGCCCTATACTACTTTTATTAAAATCTGTATGTCAATAACATCATATCATTACTTTTGAAGCAATTATATGTATATTTACATACAGATGTATAAATAAAGGATCAAAGCCGAATGCACGATAAGAACAAAATGATTCGATCTTTAGAATACAAACTTGAAATGGAAAGGACTCTTATGCGTCTTAAATTAAGACAACAACGTTCTCAAAGAAAGGCAAGGGTACTTAGCACAGTATCAAATTTGAAAATGATTGGATTGCATCGAACTGCACAAGGCAGAAGAAATTGACCCATCTTGAAATTTCCATACTAATTGGTTCCGATAGTGTTTCAGAGTGGAAACAATCTTTGAACGGAGTAGAACACCTCCTATTCTTAGAATTTTCGTGAAATTTCTATGAAAATTTTCAATTCAACCGTTTAAGGCGATAAAATCAATTTGGGTGGACAGGATAAAAAAGCGTGCCGATGGGGTACAGAACTTTATTTCAGCGAAGAGTAATTGGCCGCCATTCTTCAGGGTAATAAATGAGCAGTCGGGTAGTATTTCCTTTCGAGTTTCTGTTTTTCTGCACCGAGAGCGCTGAAAAAAACTTAGAATAAAGATAAATCGTCGGGAATATTGCCTAGCAGATGTCAAACGCCCGGGTCTCTCTATTATCGTGCTCGATAAGCCGAATGCACTTTACGCGATGGTGCCGGCAGTTTACGCCGCGGCCTTCCGGAGATCCATCTTTCGAAGGAATTCTTGCCGGGCGGGATTCTCAATCTATTGACATCCATGAGACTGATGAATTTCAAATTTCCCGCCCTACCGCCCCCGCCTCCGTCCCCGCCCCGATCAATAAAAATATGTTGCCGTTCATGGGACAAAAGTGCTCGTTATCGGAATTTAGATATTCGGGCTGCCGCTGGTCCAGGCCCAGGATAAATCCTCGTTAGTCGGTTCGGTTCAGGCAGGTTAATTGCAATTTGCTGGGCCATCGATTATACATCGATTCTCGGCCGATCTTTCACGTTCCGCATTAGGAGCATACCTGGCGTGCCTATGACGTCGTGAAAATTGCAAATTGATCAAGCCCTGCATTTTAAGGGATGCCGACGTCTTGAATCGTGGTCATTATGCATACAGCGCTGAGGCGCATCCAGGAAGCTTAAACTCATCAAATTGCATTTGGTTATTTCAAATTGTTATGCAAAGCGAGCGATGGAGCCGTGCACCGGGGCGCACGCATGATTCCTTGAGTGCTGAACAGGCTTTCGGTATTCAGTCTGTAAGATGGAATGGTGTTTTCGAGCCCTTTGCATATTAGCGCACCGGGAATTTCAAATTTTCCATCGAACCTTCTTGAATTACCAAGGAGGGCAGCTGCATATTGGCGACAAGGAAGCTTTATTCACTTTGCTTGAGCAGAAGAATGCCATTTTACGTTCAACGTTACAAAATCCAAAATAATATGCAAAAAACTATTTTCTATAGGGTTACACTTAAAGTTGTTCGTTTTTAGTTTGTTAGTCCTTTTTCTTTTAGCAAACCGTTTTACGAATTTAGTTAATCTAATTCTTTTGACCTTTTTGTGAAAAACCATAGAGAACTTCCGAGAACAACACTATCAAAAATCAACTCTAGGATTCAAAAGACCATTACAATTAATATATTTTCTAACAATTAATTAGTAAATAACAATTTTCTGAAATTCGGAGCCCGATCTTGAGAATTTGTTCCTGCAGGTCATTTCGATGTTAACTTTTATCAAAGAACTTCTAAATTCTTTAGCTTTAATCAAACTCTAAAATAATAATACATTCTGTTTCATGTTTAGTTATCAAAAGTAAAACATATTTTAATATAAATAGTAGTTTTGATTTTGTCCTTTAACCATTTACCATCTTTCTGACAATTTTACGATTTCGATGATTCTTAATGCACTTTTTGTTTTTAGCAATGAAAAACTGAACAAAGTGCGATTTGAGTTTATTATCATTAGTAAAACATTTACTACTCAATGAGTTTTACAAATTTCGAAATCTATGGTTTAACAATGCAAGATCTCGGTTACATAGTTTATGCAACATTACACCCCAAACACTAATTTTTCTATGACTTACCAAAGATATGTGAAGCCTTGCATTGTCATGCTGAAACCGCAGTTATTTTCGATTTTTGTAGTCCCACTAAATTTTTGAGTGATAATTCACCAGAACTTCACGTATGTAGGTATCTTCTTGTGATCCCCAGCAGTTCTCTTGCACTCCTGGAAATAAACAATATATTGATTATTTTATTAACGATTATACTTTGTTTCATTTCATTTTTAAATTCTACTTGTTTTCTAAAATAACTATACATATAACAAATAATATGATGCAATATACTTGAATAAAAGTTTTATACAAAGGGGTACCGTACCATTAATGCATATATTTTCATAAATGCATATATTTGCTCACTTCTATTTCGTGTTTATTTATTTATTTTCTTGTAAGTAATATATAATCATTCATTCGTATCTAAAGAGATTTTGAAGTTCTTAAGGATAATGCGATTTACAGTATTAAAGAACTCTTATATTTAAGATAAGTTAGGATTAATTGACACTGTAGATAATTTTCGACTATATAACTGGTAACAAAAAATAGATGAAAAAGGCGGATATTGAGAAAATCAAAGTTCAGTGATTGACCTCAATGTGTAAGTGCAGTTCACTCTTCCATCGCAGTACTTCAGACCCCGAAAGGTCGTTCACCGGAGCATTATTTGTGCAATCAGATGCAGCCATAGATCTTGAGGGCACCCATTTTAATAACCTCCTGACCAGGTGCGACGAAGGTCCGGGAACTCTTTTAGTAATGACGGGAGCCGGGCGGGACTCAAGCTCAACCAAGGAAGGAAGGAAAGCTCGCCCCTTTTTTCCCGGAATGAATGCGAGGAAATAAGAATCGAAAAATAATGGAGCGGCCCTCGGCTGTGGTTTGGTTGCCCAGAAGAAAGGGCGCATTCTGCGCTGTTGGCCCTTTTAAGCGCGGCGAGAATTTATCGCTTGTGATATTAAAGTTCGCCCTGGCGGTCAACACAAGAACAGCCAGGTTATGAACCAAACGTATGAACAATTGGCCAAAGCCGGCTGGAATTTATAGTTACGAATGTCAGTTCCGGGCCAGGGAGTATCCGTCCATTTATTTGTGTAAAGTCAAAAAATATTAGGGCACAAACATATTATCTTCAGGGACTCCTATTCCCGCAGACGTTATAATTTATAGCAATAATCAGACTTGGGTGTGGCAAGAATGCGGGACACGTTGGACCCGGAAATCCTCCGACTGCATGGACACGTTTCTTTCATCTTTGGGGCGATATGACGGCCTGGTCCATTCGAAGCCACTGCAGTGGAAAATTAGAATTTCGTTTGTGTTCCATGCATAAAGATGAGAAGATTTCCACCGCACAGCTTTTTTTCCTTTGGACTTTAAGATGGGAACTGTCTGGACGGGGTAGATTTAACGAAAGATAGATACATGAATGGAGATTTTTTGGCTGCACCAACTCTGGTGGGTAATTCTGCCTGATTCGCGATGGGAAATTGCCGGTCTGGGCAGACCGTAATGGAATTAAGAACCTGAGTGGAATAATGTTCTTTCCGTTGGCAAAACATTGTTTTCGCAAAAATTATTACATCCCACTGGATGCAGCGGGTCTTTGGCTGCTTTGTGTTGCTTTATTGCCCTCGAAGCTATTTTTGATATGAAATACCAACGAAATTTGTATTATCGATTGTTCAACGTTCTCGTTTCAACCCGATCCAATATCTCTTAAACTACATTTTGGATTTCGGGAACCCTAATGGGATCAATTTGTTGTCCGTCTGTACGTCAAGGCTCAAAAACCTTTTTGTCAGTAACGGCTAGAGGTATCGACTTGAAATTAATACCAAATACTATAATCTATAGTTCTGTAAAATATTCAATATTCTACCTACGTATTTATTCATTGTATTTATAGCATTTTCGGATTAAATGAAACCTGAGAAAACTAGATATGACAAAATATGTTAGTATAGTTATTACTTTTTAAATAATTTGAAGATATATGTATGTACCTACAACAAAATATTCATGAAAACATAATCCTTACTAGTGGTGGTATAGTGAAGAAGCTGACGATCTGCTGCATGTGGGAGGAGACTCAGTTTACATGAATATTTTGTTTTAAATGTTTCATTATATTTAAAAAAAAACTAGCTGATATCGGCGACTTGGACTTCGTGGAATTTTTGAAATTACACTTGTCGAAGATTGCTGAATTTTGAAATAAAAGCGTGTTGTCCCTTAAAAACTGTTCAAATATGAACTAAAACAATGTTACGATAGTCTCCTAAATGCAGTCAATACATTCATATAATAAAAAGTATAATAATTTATAACGATTTTTAGAATTCATAGAAAAAAACAGAACTAATTCGTTTACTCCCCCAGTTAATTTAAAGCTCTAAATAAACCATGCAATTTGGACAATGCCTGAATATTATGTTATCACATTGTTCTTGATTTCTTCATGCCCGCTTTGAGCTGCACATAGACAAAGTAATCATACAGAACCGTCTAAATCCAAAATAATGAAAGTATGAGTGCTATCAACCAGCGGGTAGACACATGCAGGTCATGAAATCCATTTGGAAAAGCTAACTTTGTTGAAGCCATGGTAATGAATGTCCTTGTGGGAAAATGCTAGGAGCCCGTGATGTAGTACGACAATATGGCATGTAGTCGGAACGTGCCCTTATATAACAGCCGTACGCCTCCTGTGTCGCATTGGGACCGGAAATCACCTGATCTGGTAGAAAGCCACCAATGAGGCAGAGTCCTTGCTCCTAAAAATGATACTCCTGGCTGCATGGGTTTTAGGCGACATTCAGTTTGGATAAAATTCGAAGTCACTACCCATATGCTGATGTCTGCTGTTGCAGTTTTTGCTTTGTAATTAAAGCGCTAATGTAACAAGGTGAACAACATTTATAACTTAAAATTTTAATAAGTGTTGGCTAATGGGTAAGCAACGCGGGAATTCCGACATTCCCACTATTTTCATATGAAATTAGTTCTTAATTGGTAATATAATTACGAACAATTATTGCATAACTTTCTCTAGCGTAACACTGAATTGAAAATTAGGTGTTGCAGTTCACATTATTTCAAAATAATGCAATTATGCCACTCTAACTTAGTTTTTCATATTATACCCATATTGAAAACACCATAACATTTTAAGAAAACTACCAAAACTCAAATGTTGTTTGTTTAAAATTCAAATAAAAGCTCGTCTATGCTCTTGCAGCTCTCATGTAAATTTCGAATTCTTCCAAAAATTCTGGAGCAAGTATAGATAAGTTGAATTATTTCATTAATAAACCTTTCAGGTCATCTTCTAGAACTTTTAAATGTAATAATTTTTCAAACTTCCTTTTTTTAAAACTATTACCATTAACAAATTGTGCCATAAAAGCGAAAAAAGGGATTAAATAATAGCTAATATTTTGAGAGCAAACTTATGATAGAATATTTCGGTAAACCGCTTAAAATCCATTGAAAATAAATTAAGTGACCCCAAATGAAGAGAAGACTTTGCTTCGGTGTCATAAGGCAATCTGTTTGTTCACATTATTGTAATTTCACACGTTGAACATCATGCAGGTTCCTGGGCTAATACGTAACATACCTTGTGGCAATTTCGGTAATCTTAATTGAATCTATGTAAATCCTCAAATTAAGTTATGTACATTCTGACGCCAAGAGTGCAGGGAACACGGTTCGTGGATTCTGCGGTTAAACTGAAGGAGTTCGTCCCCGGTGACTTCGTTTTCGGGAATTTAATCGTGCTCTCGACAGAAATAATTCAGGGGAAAACTGAGTAAGCCAACTGAGTTTGTAATGTGCTCCATGTTAATCTTTTCACAAAATTCACCCGGATTAAGTTTTTTACGGTGACTAATTGCCTGTCGAGATCAATGATGGGGATGTGCCGGGGACTTTCAGAGCAATGCCCTCGATTTTCGTTTTATTTGCTGACTTATGCGATTAAGGTAAATTGCCCATTGATTAGCACAAAGATTTAAATATACTGAATACATTTTATATAAATTTTATTGAGCGACTAGTTATCTGAACTGAACTGAACAAGAATTCGATATCTAAACCATCAAGAACTTAAGAAGTTTCTTAAACTCCTGGTTGTCAAAAGCATCCTCAGGATTTTCCTGGTTTTCTTCTGGCTTTTCTTCAGGCTTCTCTTCTGGCTTTTCTTCAGGCTTTTCTTCTGGCTTCTCTTCTGGCTTTTCTTCTGGCTTTTCTTCAGGTTTCTCTTCAGGCTTGGGTTGTTCACTCTCCTTCTGGACGCAGTCTTTGATGTTTTGGAGAACAGCTCTGATAGATGCATCAGCCTGTTTTACGATTGCTTCAATATCGGACCTAACCTTCTTAGCGATTTGCTGAAGTTCCTTTGCAGCTTCCTTGGTAGCGGTGTAAGCGTCTTTAACAATGGATTTCAAAGATTCTTGGATAGACTTCACCTGCAATATGAAAAATTTATAAAATCTCGTTTCTTAAGTATTTGGTAGATGTAATTCCTACATTTTTAAGAATGCACTTCATGGTAAAATAGGGGTTAAGTGGTCTGAAGCATTTCTTTAAGATGTCCCTCAATTGCTGGACCTCTCCTCTAATTGCATCAATATTTCCTTGCACAGAATTTTTAATATTGTAAATTTCAGCAATTGCTCCAACAATTGTATCTTCAATCTGTTTACGTGTTTTTTGGAGGATTTCCGATAATTCTGGTCGGTGCTTGTCGAAGCATTCAATTGCCTGATTATTCTTCAATTGCTGCTGTGCACTTGCAACTAGGTCCTCTAGACCAGCATATCTCTTTTCAGCAAATGATTTAATTTCACTAACAACAGCATCTATGGCGTTCTTCATTTTTGTTTCCAGATCTTTAACCATTTCTTCAGCAGTAGTCCTCAAAAATTCAACCATTTTCTTCAAGTTTTCCATAATTTGCGATCGGGTGATTTCATCGGATGTGTTCGTGAGCTAAAATAAAACGAGTATAAAATAAAAAAATTCAATAAATTAAAAATTGTTTTTTTACATCAAGATCAAAATCTTCCATTTCAGAGACATCTGGATAGACTTGTGCGTGCACCTGGGTATTAAAAAATTAAATTATTCAATTGTAATATATATTTTTAAATAAATAAACTTACTGCAAAAGTGCACAGCCCAAAAAGTACCAAAAGTGCAAGTTTCATTGTTATTGTTTGTCTGTTCGAAGCAGGTGAACTGTGGCTGCTTCAAATATTATTAGTGCTTTTATACCAAAACTCTGATGCAATTTTTATCATTGAAGACTTGTAATTTCGAAATATTTTGATATCGCAGGTGAGTCGATTTCCGAAGACCTTTGGCTTATTGTTTACAGATTCCCTTCTAAATTAGTGGAACATTTCCAGTCTAGTTTGATTATTGATATAATCTTCCGATAGAAGCTTATCAAATTTCTTATTAATTTTCTAAAAATATAGTTGAGTTTTTAAGATTATCGCAGGTGTGCGCTTCTGCTTATTGAAATCTGTCTGCAATCCGCTTTATTAGGGTAATTAAGTTATATATTATACGTCTTCCGGATCGCATTATCACGCGAAAAAAAAATATTCGGACAATATCAAAATTGTTTATACTTAAGATTGATACACCAGATTGAATCGTAGATGATTTTTATTACTCAATGCGATTTAATCATGATTTTTGGTTTTGTTTAAGCTAGAGCTATTTGTTCTTTTCCAAAAAACTGAGTAATATAAAAGGATTATACCTAATTTATATAATTTTAAAGTAAATTAGAAACTCCTCTAAAATACTTCAGTACTCGATAGGTACTCATAAACTTATTCTCTTGCTTCGGTCCAATCTATGTAAAGTTTACTTGAGTGCTTAAAAATACTCAAAAAATAGTTTAAAAGTTTAACTAAAATTTATGGACGACTAAAAACTTTTTTGGGTTATCTCTTGTAACCTTCAAAACCAATCCATATCACGATAGTGTCAGTATTGTTCGATTTAGAGACATAGAATTTCATTGTTGTATTTCTTTATCATAGTTATGTTTATTTATTTTTATTTTTATTTCCTGTGTTGGAACATATTTTGTTTACATGGCTCACAGCTATTGATAAATGAAAACCTTTACCCAGTATTGCTAAAATTATTACTTAATAATTCACTATTTAAAATGTCTTCCTTTAAAAAATAAAATAAAAAATAATAAGATAATACTTATGAGAATTCTTTATACTCTATTAACCAATAAACAATGTTTATTATTTATAATAAAATTCTACTTGATATTTTTTCATTTATCATTATTTATTTCCTTTTATTTTAGTTGTATTGATATATTTTACTTCGCATTTCCTGAAGTATACCCGGTTTTTAAGAAGCTGGACCTTGAGTTTTTGGTAGTTTAGTAGTTGGTGGTTTAGTTGCTGGTTGGTGGTTTAGTTTCTGGTGCTTCAGTTGTTGGTGGTTTAGTTTCTGGTGCTTCAGTTGTTGGTGGTTTAGTTTCTGGTGCTTCAGTTGTTGGTGGTTTAGTTTCTGGTGCTTCAGTTGTAGGTGGTTCAGTAGTTGTGGCATTATGTGCTGCTTCAATACAAAGCTTGATGTCATCAATGACATTTTCAGTGTTGGTTTCGGCTACTTTTACATTTGATTCGATGCAAGTCTTTGTATCACTTACTACTTTCCTTAGGTTTTCTCCACCACTTTTAATTGCATCAACAGCAGAAGCCACGATATCTTTAATTGATTTCATCAATTTGCTGACCTGAAGTAATCAAAGAGTTATTAAATGCTATTGAATTACTGAACTATAAGAAACATACATTCTTGTAAATGCATTTTGTTGTAGAGAATGGATTAAATATGTTAACACATTCTTTTAAAATGCCATTGATGTTTTCGACCTCCTTTTCGATAGCCTTAATATGTTGGCTAACATTTTTCCTAACAACATTCAGTTCCATGGTTGCATCAAATGAACAATTTTCAACACCCTCCCTTGCGAAGAACTGGGCATTATCAAACGCCTGGCGATGTTTGTTGAAGCAAGGTACAGAGAACTGGTCATCGGAGAGCAAAAATCCAATCTTTGCATCTCGAGCCTTCTTGTCTACATTATACAGCGAGTATTGAGCAAGACTAGTCAATTTTGCAACGAATTTGTTGATCAGGTCATTAAGTTGTCTCTCTAGAAAATCAATGTATTTTTGAGCAAGCTCTTTCACTTTTTGCTCCATTTTATCCCGGAGGCCATCAAAAAATCCTGGCTTCTCAACTTCATCTTTAAAATTCTGAGAAATATTACAAATATTATTTTATACACTTTAAATTTATCCATTTTTCACTCACAGCTATTTGTGAAATTTCGATATCTGAATGATGTTGGTAATGTTTCGCGTTTGCCTGAAATAACAATAAAATTATAAAAATCCGATTACATTATAATATAAATCTAAAATACTTACGGTTATAGCAATTACGCCCAATAATAATAAAAGTGCTAATTTCATTTTGCAATTGATTGTTTCACTCCAACTGAATACTGATTTGAAGTTTTGCCGAATTAGTCTTTATATACTAAAAACGCAAATAATCTGTTCTATTATCGATAGCTCCGTAGTTACAAAGCAATTTAATTGTTTTAAAATTGAATCGTCAAAGACATACATAGATGACTGAGATTGTATCAAGTTATTGAAAAATTGAATACAATAAGAAAGTGCTCTTCAAAAAATTTGGAAAAGTCAAATTTCCAAGTATAAGTACCTACCTACTTGAACTTTGATACTTTACTTTTTTCAAAGAAGACATCATTTTTGCCTTGTAATGGGAGAATTGACATAAAGATGTAAATCTTCTTAATTTGTCACATTCGCTGACTATCAGCCTAATATTATTTCCATTCAATGTAGAATGGAAACCACGATTTTATTATTGGTAAATATTCTTTATCTGCCTGGAAATGTAAGAGAATTCGACGTTGTGTACCATACGAATTTATAATAATATAGGTACCTACTATTAAAAGAACTCTTATCTTTCTGTTAATAATATAATCAGATGGGTATTTTGTCAACTTGTAAAGTTATTCTGCTTAAATTGAATACTAATTTGATCACATCTATTAAATGCTATTTAAGCATCTTTTCTATTTCTTAACAAATATTTTATTTCAAATGCTGGATAAGATTTTTAAAAAATTATAAACTATGTATTATTGTAGTTCCTATTAAAAGGATATGAGTTAAAGATGCCCATAATGTTAACGCAAATAAAACTTCACACTTTACTCTCGTCATAAAACTTTCAAGTAATTCTCCTAAAATTACGTTCTCAGAACATGAAATTAAAGAGCATGAAAACAAGTAGGTAATGATTTTCATTAAGTGAGTGATACTTAAAAACAGATGAAATCATGCGAGTACTTCTCTTCTCTTATACCTGCGTAAATGACATCATAATTAAGAAGTTGTACCTGAAAATGATTAATATATGTAGTCCAAGTTCCGAGGAACTTATGGAAAAAATAATAAGATTTTTCTTGAATGAGATTAGCTGATACTGTCTAGACGAAAGTGATATCGATAGCTGAATTCCGCTCTGTCTGAAACACCAGGTGACGCCTTAATAAGCGTGTCTGATGATAAAAGAGCCCCAATCCCAAATGTGATAAGCACCAAAGTCGAATGTTCAACGGACAACTTTTTATCAGTTTAAGTGGATTACATTATTTGAAAATCAGCTGGTTCTGACCGGTTCAATGAGCTAATAGAATTAAAAGCTTAAAATTAATTGAAGAGAGAGATTTTAGTTTTATAATTTGGATTCAAACGCAGCAACTTTAATTACTACATAACTAGTTTAATTTAGTTTTTTTGTTTTTGAAATACCTACTTCAACACATTTTAAGTGGTCTTAGGCAATTGACATTAATGAATTATTGAACAAAATTTTAAATGTACAAAACTGTATCTAATCTCCTATGTAATTATAAAAAAATTTATATTATTTCATCTCTGTATTTTTCTCAATTTAACAAATTTCTTAAAAACTTAGTTAATGTGGGTTATGAAAGGAGGACACAATTATGTCACAGGGCTCATCCATAAAATTTGAAATTTAATAAAAAGGAAGAATTATCCTTTTCTAGGAATGTTAATAATAAGCCAGAGTCCTTTGCAAGAGAGAAAATCAAATAAATTGGAAAATCCACCTTTAAAATATTTAAACTTAAAATAGTCTCTCTTCCTTAATTGCAGCTGCAATATTGCCTGGACAGAAAATATGAGTTTGTATTGAAGTTATAGGTATATATAATTATAATAAATAATCACAACTGTCTTTGAACATTCAGGAATCACATTTATTGAATAAAATGTTCTCAGACGTTCCTTTTGAGGAGCAGTTTCATTGCTAAATAGGAGTTACATAAGCGCGAGTGCAAGTTTTAATTTTTCGACCAATTTTAATATACACATAATGTTTGAATGTTTTAATATAAAACTGTAATATAAGAATAATGGCCTCGGTCTATGTTATACATACCTTATACCTGCTATCTGTTACATAAATAAATAAGTAGCAATACTCGAGGAAATATACAACAAAATTGAATTTACGAGGGACGAAAGGAAAACGTAATTTTGTGCTGTGATGCCCCTTCGGTACTTAAAGTAATATTTTATTAACAAAATATAGCATTTCGTATTTGAGGCGAAGTGAAAAGTATATTGATGAAAAAACTTTAACGACCGAAAGGTGCTGCATCCGACGCGCTTGGGAGAGTCTTCTACGAAACTTTCCCGGAGATGTTGTCGTTTCTTGTTATAATGTGTTTATAGGACACAGAAAATTCCTATCATTCAAACTTTTAAGGTGGAATCCCTAAAAGAATTTGTGTAAGTTCTGGTGGATAGTTATGAACAACCCAAAGTACACCGAGAGCTAAAAGTTTGAAATCATAAATACCATAGCTCTGTCTGGAGGATAATACTTTCTGTGAACTGGGTCATAAGTGCATGCTGGAGCGACTCTAAATGGCGTACAAACTAAAAGTCGGACAGTTAAGCTTAGCAAAGTTAAAGTCATTCTGGCAACTGCCACCCTTTAACAACTCATTATGGCTTAGCTATGTGAGTGCAAACGAGCCAGAACCAGCTATTATCGGTAATCAGACAAGAAGGACCGCTTGAGATTTGACGATTTCCTCGAAAACTTTTAATCCACACCTCCGTAATCTGCGCCCCTAAACCGCTGATGGGTTCGACACACTCACTGTGAATTCAAACACCATCCAAAATGCCGGTTACACAGCGAATTTGAACGCGAAGTTCTTAGACGCTGCAGGAACTATTAAAAGTTTGTAAACATAAAAATAAACTTAAAACTCAATTAACCCAACTCTGAGTTCTCAGCAGAATCAACTATGATTTTGTTAGAGCTCGTCCATTCACTTAGAGCATAACGCTATCCGGCAATTGCAAGTTTAATGTGAAGCACTGCAAACAAAGAACTAATTCCACGAAAATTTCGATAAATTGGTTTATGCAAAAATTAAGCTTCCTAGTAGAACAAAGATGAACTCAAACTTGTGCTTCAGTAGAATGAAGCATTTCTAATTGTTTGTCGGAGATAAAATCTAACTAAAGCCATGCATACTTCAATTAAAAATAACAAATTTCCTGGAAAACCAATTTAAATTCACTACTAACAAATATCACAAAAAATTATACTTTCCAAAAGATGAAAGCTCGATATAAATATGTAAATATTAATATAAAAAATTTCACAGCAAAACTGACCTAGTTTGATTTACCTTTTCATTTTTCCAATAATTCAATATTCAAACATTTACTTAGAGTAATATCATGAAATACTTCTACAGGATTTACCAGAAAAATATGTTTTATATTTTACTGGAATATTTACAGAATTTAACAGTATACGCTAATACGCATAATGTGTACATTTATTACAAAGCATTGCCATTAATTATTCAATTACCTCAGGAAAGTAAATTTAATGCACTACAATTAACCCAATACCTGTACGCTAATTTAACGAGATTAACCGACATACATATTTTTCATGTTTATTTAGGTACATACCTTTTAAAAGTATAAATATTTTGATATATTACGCAATCAAACATTACAAATGAAAAGCAGTTTCAAAAATATTAAAATTGATAAATTATCCTGTCTTTGTTTGGTAACACAAAATATCGATGGGTGTGAAAACACTCCCTCTTTTTTATATATTTCATGTTTTGCTCGTGGGCTTGCCCAAAGGCAAATATATTTTCTGAAATATCGAAAGAAAATCATCAAAATCTCCTTCATAATCCAACAAAATTGAATCAATCAATCATCGGAATAAAATTTTCTTAAATTTAATCTCTAGAATATTTTTGGGTGGTGGTCGCAAAATCGTTATCCAGAGAAAATTGACTGATCACCTGTTCTTTTGTTCTTTTTATGCGGTGACAATTTCTGTCAAGGGTAATCATCAATCAAAGGCACTAATACCTCTATTTCATTTATTAAAATCACTTCCGGAGCAATCCATTTCCATGCCTTGTCTATAACGAAAATTTTAGTGGGATATAAAGAAATTGATTTTTAAAGATGGAATTTTTAGTGAATGATTTGCAAAGATATCGGCTTACATTATTTAGCCAACTATCCTGCGTGGTTTGCTAAATTTAAATACATATATTATTTCTGCATTTCATTAATATAAAATCATTTTCTTTATTAGACTTCCATAACAAAATAGTTTATGTGAATATTACAGGAAAAATAAAACGATTTCTCTAACTAGCACAGTTTCTTAGAAATTATACCAAAAATTCCAAACTTAGTTACGCGGTCCCAGAAGAATATACCTTCCAGGGTGTGAAATCCGTCAAAGCCGACTCGCACCTGGCCGATTTTTCTGTAAATGTTTATGTAGGTACCCACTCTTTAAAAAAACCTATTTATAGAGTAGGTATTTTGAAGGAAATTGAATTCTCTGTAAAAAGTGTTTCTTGACTTTTTTTGTAAATTTTTTTCGAATTAGGTACAGACCTTCGAAGCTATATTAGGTACAACAAGTTTCAAGTAAAAATAATTTAAATCTTTATTCTCACAAATCAATTTGTTTATTCGGGAGAGAATTTTCAGATTTTATCTACTATTTAATATGACTTTATGAATATCGTCGCTGCGCGTGCAAAAGTAGCTATGTGTTTTTTACACACTTTACAGGAGACGCAAAAAACTGATCTTCTCGAAAAATGAGTATTTAAATAATTTATTCTTACTTTGATACATATAACAAATTTACGTAGTTTTAGATTACTTTTGGATAGATAATATTATTAATAATGCCAAATTAAATATAATAGGCAAATTTGACACATATAGTTATTTATTTGAGTCGTAAATACAAGCTATGTGCATTTAGAGCACGTAACTACTTTATAATTCTATATGGAAACTAAAACGTTCCGTAACTCTGTAAATATTGCGTCTATCGCTTAGCTGCTTTTACAGTATATGTGTATTGAAACAGGGATTCAAATTGCATAAAAAACCGAAAATGACTAAATAACACATAGCTACTTTTGCACGCGCAGCGACGATATATGAAACTGCATATTCCCTTAATCGTCATGGGAAATATGATCCCTCCAAGGCCAGCTCTGTAATTGCTATAACAATTTCTCCTTGTGGAAGTATCTCCTTTATGCCAAAATTGAGCACTTGACATCATAACAAAGAAATCTTTAGCAAAATACGTACATATATAATTAAATACAATAATTAAATTTTAAAATCCTTATGATAATTTCTTCACAATATACTAGGAGTTCCAAAAATCGAAATTTGAATGAATGAATAAAATAAATTTTGACCTAAGTAAAACTTGTTGGTTTTATTTTAATACTATTAATTACTTCGATGTCTATATAATTTTGTAAAATTGAAGTAATAATAAACCTCTTAGTTTATAGTAGGTATTGTATAATATATGTACATAATATTATGTATGCCAAAACTAGTGAACGATTGACCCAAATACTTCTGTAGTTTTACAGCCTTATCCAGACCGATATTGCAAATAATACTACGCGACTGTAACCTCTAACCAGGAAAACTCGTTGCGGACGTGTTAATGGTAAAAATTTCTACCTGCCGTATTGAGTGCATTAATAATACATAAATCGGTGCACACAAAGAAATCTTGTGAACTAGCTTGAGTACGTGCGAAGTAGTTTCAGAAAACTTAGTCCAGTCCTCATTTGCACACATAAAGCTATGCTTAACCTAACTCCCAGTGCCTGGCCCAGCGAAACAAACTTTCCGAGAGCATAAAAATGTAATGCAAATATCGTCAACATGCAGGGCTGGGAATTTATGTCCGTCCCGAACGTGTGACTCTCGGCCTGCCACACTTCTTTAGTTTAGGTCTGCCAAAAAGGACACATTTGCCCGATTCAACCGAACCGATTCTTCTGGGGCAGGTCGAATAAATTTCCGTGCACATGACTAAACACCCGGGCGGGTGTACGAACACCTTCTTCCCCGAAAATTTGTTGGTGATTCCCATCTTTATCAGGTACATAATAAATTTGCGGTGGGTTTGTCGGGGGCGCGTGCAAAAGACGTTTCCAGGCATATGAGACGGGATGGGGTCCCTAATCCCGAAATTCTGGGGCTCGAGTGGCGCCTATTAACTTAGTTCCGATGGTATTCTTTAATTCCGCAAAGCGCCCTTTTGCACGACATTAACACTGTGTTTGAGGAAATAAATAAAATTGTTTACATAATTTCTACCGGAGTAGATACCTCCGGACTAGAGCCACATCCTTTTTCGTTGGTGAAGGATTAAAGCGTTCGTGGCGCACGGGGAACCAAAACGATTTTAGGTGAGATTTACGACGGAAGACAGCCCATGACAGTGGGTGAATTTAAAGGACGAAAGGATCTAGCCGCTCGTGCCTCGTGCTCTGCCACGCGGCATGTTTTACGAACGACAGGATTTACTTAGGGTGTCATTAAAATTTCTTAAAGTCTGTTAAGGTCTGTTTGGTTACGCTTAATTCTAACTAACCCGTCTAACCGTAGCTTCGGAAACCAGACGTATCGATTCGAGCCGATTTGATTTTGTGCCTGCGGCAATTCCGCAGAATAAATGGCATATGCCTCGAACACGAAAGGTGTACAGGCGCTTGTATTACACGTGTCTTCGTGGTCGGCCCAATAAATCAATGGGATCCCATACAAGATTTATAAGTTTTCAATGGATTATTCGCACTGTGGCTGCGTATTTGCCCAAACACCATAATTCGACTGAGATCCTCACCTTAAAGCTGTCGATTCCGGGAAAATTTATAGCAGCCCCGATAGTCCGTGTCCACACACAGAGGTGAGCTCTTCTCTCTGGCCGCCTGGTTTTTAATTTGACGCAAACAGAGCCCCAAAGGGGCCATGCCCGGGGGGGAAATATAAAAGGTGTTTAATCAAACACTTGATGAGATTTCGGTTTGTCGTTCCCGGACTCATTTGCTCCAGATTGTGAGGTGATTGGACCGCTGACCCATCGTAAATCCTTTTTTTTACTCGCCACACAAAACGAACTTGAGCCCTGTTCCATTTCAGTGTAAGGGCGTCATCTGCTTCAGCGATTTAGGACATCTCGAGTTACCTCGCAATTAAGTCACGCATCATCGACGTCCCCCAAGTTGTTAAGAAAATTTTTATTTTTTAAACAAGGCCATCTCACCCAGGATCTGCAAGGAACAGATTAAAACCAGCAGGCAAGAGGTGAATTCGCTCAATGCTGAGCCACTTGTACTGCCCCAAGATTTTGAGTGGTAATTAAATGAAGTTACTTCAATAAAATCTTAAAGGTAGCAAGTCCTCGTAAAGAATGGCAAACTTCCTTCAAGGTAAAGTCAAGAAAATTTTATCTTGGGTCGCAATAAAAGTCAATGCCCCACATTAAGTGGAGACTCTGGGTTTTACACTCAGGGATATTTTACTTTATCCTTTAAGATATGTCTTCATTTCGGATCTTTTCTTGGACATTGTCCCATAAAAGGTATATACTCCATTCTTTACTCTTTTTAAAAAAAATCTGTGCAAATTTATTTTAAACCTATTTTAAATCTACATAATTACAATTTATAAAATCCTTCTGGTGCAAAATATTTAATGAATTATTGTCCAAAATTTTGATTCAAATATTTTGGTTTGAAAAATTTAATTATTACTATTTCCTTTTAAGTTAGGTACATTTGACCTTACAAATAATCAAAAATAGGAAAAAATAAGATTTTACTGTACAAATTAAAATTTACTTCTATATTAATTAAAGAAATTTCGAAGGTTCGGTTCTCTGTTGCGAAGCCGTACAATAACTCATTCATAAAATTAAAATTTCAGCACATACATACCTCCTTATTTGTGTCGTTAATTGCAAATTAAAATTATCAACAACAACTCGTTCTAAATACTTAATGTTTTGAACAGTTGGCGGAGTTTGTTGCTTTTGCTGCTCCCTTAAGCAGAAATTCAAGGCTCTATGCAGAGTACACGCACAATTAATTAGACTCTGTGCTTCGCAGAGATTATTCCATTCGAGATGAAACTAATGGTGTGTTATAATGTTTACCTCTGACGCTAAAGGATCCTCCCAAATACAAGTTGCCATTAGAGCAAACACCCACCACCCAACGGAAACTACTCTAAAAATATCTGGCTGTATTCCCAAATGAATTTTCAGAAATTTACATAATAATCAATGAATTTTTGCATCTAATTATTTTAAATTGCACGCAAACGAAAACTACAAATTACTTAAAGTTACAATATCAAATTAAATTACCACAGTTCTCCTCATTTTTAAATTAATCTATTTATTATACATTGCGATTCGGTTTGGGCACATCATCTTGTGTAAAAATATTTAAATTAACATCAACATAATGAATACTAAACAGTGGATTATTAACAAAGCAATGTAATTCTCATTAAGCTAATGACATGGGCTAAATTTTTGTTTACCTTTCAGTAAAGTTGAATAATTTGCAATATAAATTCTGGGTTAATTTGTAAAATCAGAGTGTTCAACAACTTTCAAATAAATTGATTTAATGAAACGCAAAAATTGAAATAATGAACATTTCAACGCTTACCTTTTCTTTTTTTTTGAATTAAATATTCCTGAAAATTGGAATGGTTAACGAAAATGATTTAATTATTTTGGTGACCGGATGAATAATTCTATGGAATCGTAAAACAGGCCGTTAAAATTTGCACGTAAAATGATAATAAGCAAAATGGTTGGCCACCTATAAAAATTGCTGAATACGCTAATAAAGAGTTTAATCTGTTTTAGCTTCACGAAACATTCGGGGTGTATCGCAATCGTGTTGAATAAAAAAAAAAAAGATATCAAAATGAGTAAATGATGAGCAATTTGCTATAATTTTTCATTTAAACACTTTTCGGGGGATTTCACGCGATACTGATTAATCGCATTAGTTGTAGCGGTGTATCTTTTAATTTAATGTTTACACTCTGGTTTATCACTGAAATATTAAATACAAATTTTTTTAAAACCAACTAAATAGGCATATGTCCTCAGATAATATTATCGGGAATTTTTGTGTTACTCTCGTATCAGAAATACGTGGTATGTAGTTTGTTCCATTTCTTATATAGTAAAATATAATTAATCTTTCCTTGTCTTGTATATTATATGAAATAGATAAACGCTTGGATTTCTATGCTAGATAATGAATTAACTTTTTTATCAACTATTTCATTAACCTTTACGATATTTTCACAGACAAAACCCTTTTTAAAATAATTTTAGAATTAAATTATAAACAATTACAGAGCTTTAAAAGTTACTAAATAATACTTTAAGGTTACATACCAGAAAGGAAAGTTACTGTTTTTAAACACATTTTGTTACAAAGATGTGCAACGAAAATAAAGCTTATTATACAAGATAAAAAAGTAGTAAGTAATTTACGAACGCATTTTAAATTTATCTTTAAAATTTAGCATTAAAATTTGACATTATCTCAATCACTTATTCGAGATTATTTCTGATCATAATTAAAACTTCTTGCATATACCTACTGTCAAGACTTTTCTCCATTGTAGGAATCCGGAACCCTCAATCCGACCACTAGACCAATTAATCTTATTTATAAAATATCTGTTTCCAGATTACTTTAATAACCCAATGAAACCAAAATATAAGAAAGGTTATATTTCAAAACGTAGGTATGTTCTTCTCTTTTAAATGCATATGAACCTACATACGAACTTTACTCTTCCGTATTTCATTTTTAATTGAAATTTGCATTATAATTATGAACTGACAAGAAATTATCAACACGAAGGATGAAGTATCCTTGAAATTAATTAAATAACGCAAATAAATATTATTTGCATGTAGCACTGAAATATTGATTGACTTTTAAAATATTCCTTTCTGAATTAATTTTTTTTTTCATAAGTAGGAATGATACATAATTCTGAGTTGTGTGCACTTCATCAAAATATCCCAATTCTGAAAGGATTGAGTACATCATCCCGACTATAGTGAAATTAAAATGCGGAAAACAGAGTATAAATTGCTCTCACCCATAACTTGTTCATTGAGGAAAAACGTTGGAAAGTCATAACATAGAGATTCAAAGTTAATGCAGCACTTTGCAACATCAAGCGCCGCGTCGTTTATCACCCTTCAAAGCTCCTTAAATTGCACTCAGGGTGCTCTTTACAACATTATCTTTTCTTGACGTGCACAATTTCGTCTGCTGGGTAGAGGAACTCCTCTGCACCCGAAACTTTTTAGGAATAATACGCTGCAAACGTTACTCAAGCAAAAATTGGCTTCTAAAACTTGAAGATGATGTGCTCTCGACAAATTCGGAAGCTGTAAGGACCTTCGTCGGTGATACTAATTTTAGGAGAATTGCAACGCATATTTCCGACCTTTGTAGGAAGCGAAGAGAAGATTTTATGAAGTCTTAGCGAAGTTAATGGAATTGTCCACATTAAATGGCACTAGGCTACTTAGGGCTCATCTTGGATCCACAATTAGCCCTCGATAGCGCAACAATAAAGGGCCAGTCTGGCGGTGCTGTCAAGTGGTCGTAAAAAGTCAAAAGTTTTGCGCGTAGGGCTCTAAATCACAATTAAGCACTTGCCGGGGCAATAAATAACCACAAGGGTTACTAACTGCGCGCGAAAAACCCCTAGGCCTTAGATCCGGGAACATGTGGTACGCACCGCAACCGGCGCGGCGCGGCGGCAGCGGCACCCTGTAAGCGGCTAAACCCCCAAAACCCACTAAAACCCGGCTTTCCTCTTAACTAATTTCAGCCCGGATTAGAGGCTTCTTATCTCAGAATTGTAACGGCCTGAGCGGCGTTTATCACGGGGCTTTATGAGTTATTGGCGCTATCGCGATCTGCTTCGTTAATTTATTCATTCGATTTGACTGATTTATCGCCGGAGCAGGGGGCGACATTTGTCAGTTTTGCCCAGCTAAATTTGTTTGTTCTCGTGGAAAAATGTAATTGTTTCTGGAAATTGCTCTTTGTGACCGCACCCGCGCTATTTTGCCGACTCGCTGATTTTAATTGAAATTGGAGAGATAAGTCACTTTTAAGGGTCCCTGCTTTGCATTCCACAAGACTGCGATAGTTTTATTTTAACAGAAGAGTTTAAACCAAAATGTCCTTTAAAAGTGAGGAAGAACGCTAGGTTACATTTTTTTTCCTTTTAACTTGGTGATGTTCATTTTTCATTTATACAGATAATTAATCAAAGCTCCATCCTCTTCAACACAAAAGGAATTAACAAAAAATATGACAAACGAAAAGAAACCAAAGTCCACAGATACTTTTTACTTTCAATTAAATTTTTTGAGCTCATGTAGCAGATTAATATTAATTAATTTTACAAAAAAAAATTAATTATTTAGCTTAGCCATTCGAATGAATCACTCAATAAATTTCTTGCAGCGACATTTTGCAACGAATCAAAAGTCATAATTTGAACTATTTTCAGTTCTTTGTTTAAAACTGACTAGTGACTGTATTTCAAATTTTTGGAATATTCTCTTAATTTAAAACCAACCTGCAAACAGACTTCTCAGATTTCTTTAACTCACAGTTTGCTGAATAATAATTTGTTTTTGATATTAATATGATATATTTTCCTTCCTCTTCAATTTAACGAACTCCACTCCAGATGCATCAAGTTGCATCGCAGTTTTAAATTTGTTTAATTTCCACATCTGGGCAAAAATGTTATTAAAGTAGCTAGAATCCTGCCATGTGAGAACCATAATGAAATTCTCGACACATTCAGAATTTTATTTTTTATCCATCTTTGTGAAATATGTCATTTTGTAAAGCGAAAGAACTTTTTACGAGCACACTGCCTCTCGGAGGACAATCTACCATTGATATATTATATAGAATACATGTAATGAATGATGGCCCATGTAAAATTCATTATTAAGTCATACATATGTAGTCCTCCTTCCAGCATAAATCACGTTGAATGTATTTTATTTCAATGAGCAGCAGATATTTAAAATGTTCATAACTGCTTTATAAATACTACATTATTCCAAAAATGAACGACTCTAGGAGTTTTTGTGAGTTTGGACTGGACGGAAATGCATTCCTCATCGTTCTGCCTTGCACTCCAAAATAAACTATGCTTTAAAGGTTTAAGCATCAATAATAATAATAATAATAATAATACCGATTTTTTTATTGTTAAATAAATAATTTAACAGACTTTTTATTTGGAGACGAAGTTTTTTATATCTTATTTCATTTTTGTGATAAATATAGTACGCGTGTATGTATAGCTGTCATGTTGAAAATATTTGCAAACTCTAAATGAATTCCGGTGAGAATCTCCTGGTTTAAATAAAAAATTCTTTCATGTCACATTACACAGCCACTGACTTGCCAAACAACCCTAACTTCTTATGATCTAAATATAATACACGACTAAATTTAAGGTAGCAATTCTCTTCTTATAAAATGTTGTCTTTTTTTAAAGAAATGGGAAACATACGACTACACCAGAAAATATCAAAAGTCATCACGCGTAGGTATATTAAAATATAACAACCATGAAAACCAAGGTTTGAAAATAAGTTGAAATGGAGGATGTTCGTTCAAGTTCAAGAAAGAAGTTCAGAAAATCTTTCTACAAAAATTTTCTTTGTAGAATATTATTTAAAAATAAATCAGAAAAAAACCCTGCAGATGGAGAAAGTTTAATGTAAGTAATTAAAAATAAACATGAAGTGTAACGCGTCATACGCCTGCAGCGCAACAAACTCAATTTCGTGTTATTGGTGGATGCAGACTAAAATAGAAGTCTGCAAATATTTACCAAAACTGCAGAGTATCATATTTGGTGAATGTGAAAAAGCACGAAACTCTCACATGACCCAGATTTTTCCAACAAAGGAATTTTATCTTCTGTGGAATGCTCAAGTACATGGGGCTAAAGTAGTCGCCCCGCTGGGGATTTTGGGGCTCCTCTGGACAGAATATGTGTAGATTGGAATTGGAAGTGTGGCATATGCGACCTACTGCCGTAGTATTGATATTCAAACAAATTTTATTTTTCGTTTTTATGGAGGTGCTACACTTCTGCACTTTGGGGGCTGCGATAATTTCGAGTGTAAGATGTAAATCCTAGGGATGCCTTATGGTTGTCTGGCATTGAAAGGAGTTGCTAGCCGAAAGGGATTCCACTGGTAATGGTTAACGACTTCACTTTCTTTATTGTTTGTAAGTAAAAAAACGTTTTATTACTCCAGTAGATGTGGGGATTGTGATTGAATTTCGAATGGAGGCACTAAAACATCCTCTGGCTCCCCTAAACATCTCAGTTGTACTCATGTCGATGGATTCAATGATCTCAATAAAACTTGATTTTTATTGATTCGCATGCGATTGACTCGAAACGCTCCTTCAATTCAGTTTATTTTGCATACTGACTAGGAAGGTGTCTCTCAAATAATAATGATTAAAATTTTATCATCAATTTAAGTACCTTTTACCCATAAACATTTAAAAAACATTTCAAACATATGGGTCTATTTGGAATTACATTTTAAAATCGATTTTTTTCTTTTCATTTTATTATTATATACATATATGTATATATATATGGACCCTTCTGAATAAATTCCCGAAATAAATTTGCAAAACCATGACGTATAATTGGTAGTATGTTTTTTAAATTTAGGGTAAAAGTATAATGTAGAGTGTGTAATACAAAGTTGAAGAGTTAAGTTACATATACATATATGTATATCTACTGACCAAAAAAGGCATTTAAATCATAAATCAGAAAGGGAAACAAAGAGGTTACTACCTAAAGAACTTTAATTATTCCAATCTGCAAAACCTGAATTTCATGCAAATCTTCAAATTGAAATTTATGTAAATACGCTTGTCCTCCATTTCTTAGACAATTGAACATTTTCTCAATACATAAAGTTTTTATTGCATTTTTCTTGTTTCCCGCAGAGAAAGTGCACTGCACATGTTCTTCGCCATAAATCTGTAAAAAAATTGCACAAAATCCAATGCACCTAGAAAATTCAACCTTAGGAGGGATGGCACCCTTAAACAAAAGTCTCCTGTATATCTTCTAGCCAGTTACGTTAAATAGGTCTCCTGGAACTGGTGCCATCCAGCAGACTCTCTTTATTCCATAAGAAAGGACTAAATTGGTTGATTTGTTTTTTCCTCATCTACTACATTCTACATATATTTTGTCGATTTCTCGAATTGCCATATTGTACTTGCTCGAGAAAAGACGATTACACTCTCCCATGTAAGCAGTTCAGTAAATACACTATTTACGAGAATTTTCTCTCCCAGGAAATTGTAGATTTTGAATTAATAGCCGAGGGACGAGAAATGCAACCCACACCCAATACAAATTGATCGGGTTTGCCGTAGAATATTTTCGCATTTTCCTTAATGAATTTGGACACCCACTGGGTAAGTAGCTTTAGTCTGAAAAGTGTTGTTTATATTGACGAATGAAATAATCTGAGCAGTTCTGCCGACTGCTTTAACAATGCAGATAATTCAAATTTAGGAGCATTAAGCTTTGCTCATATTTCCACAAAATATCTCTGGAAATGTACCAAATGTACATACATCTTAATTTTCCAAAGATTAGCTTTGTTACCTAGTGCCAGAGCCCATCTGTAATAAGGAGAAAATCTTGTGGTACATGAGAAAACAAGACCGAGACTCAAGGAAAATTCAGACGATATCCAGTTCTCCTTGTAGAATAGCTTGAGTTTCAATATTTGTAATCCAATTTTCAGATGTATTATCATTGAACCAATATACCAACGTAAAGCTGTTGCCAACAGTGAGCAAATTATCATATACCAGACAATAATTTCATTATTTGATATTAAATACTGCCCTTGTATGCCTGGTTACAGGTCGAAAACAAATTCATGGGAGGTCAAGAATTTGATCCAGCTAAGGTGAGGGCAACATCGCTCCACTCCACATAAAGTACTCTTATTTCATTCTAACTAGAAATATGTACATAAAAATAAATACATGATACATAGTTAGAAGAAAGAATTCAAACAAACTCCAAACAATTTTTTAGTTCTCTAGACTTTTAACTGGAAAATCAACTTTCCAACTTTAATTGCCTTATACCTTTGACTATGTTCTTGTTTCAAAAACGTAAACGTACTCGTATACTTAATTAAAGGATACTTTTTTTATTTTGAAATTGTAACATATAAGAGATCGAGATAAACCTTATTAATTAAGTACCAATATTTCTAGAAGTAAGTTCCTAGAAGTTTTTTATTAAGATAATTTCAATACACTATGAAGCAATTTCATAGCGTTTAATATAATAAATTCCTGCAAACCTGAACCAACATCGGGAACCTCTTAATATAGAATAGAATGGCACAAGTAAAAGTAAATTTATTTAACTTTGGCTTTGAGACCCAGAAACTTGCCTCAACAGCTTGAATGAATCCCCAGCAATCAAATTAAGAAATTAATCACTCCAGAATGTTGCCATGGACTACGCCTTATAGAGATATTATTTTCATATACTCCACCAGTCCATTTGGCCGCAAACCCACCGAGTTGAAAAGAAAGCTTGTGGTCTAGACATTCATATTAATTTTGCTGTGGTTAGCTGACTACGTCTTTAGGAAAACACTAGCAAAATCTTATCATATTACGCAACAAACGGACGAATGTGTTTAATTTCCCTTACTACTTTATAGTAGAGCATATAGCATAGAGAAACCCCAAGGACGACAAAACATAAGGATCAATTGCGAATTAATAACTGTCCCCTTCTGGGCGATTAAGCAGATTATCACATCTGAACTAACACTTAGTCCCTGGCAGGCCATGCCCCCTCTGACCAACCCTAAGTCTATCATTTCCTCTGCAATTCTTTCTGGCATTTGATAAATTCCCCTATTTTCTTAAAGCATCACCGTCTGACTTTGATGCAAATAAATTACTTTTGGAAATTGCTAAGATTTTCCGGATCGAGTCGCCTTACACGACGTGCGACCTCTCCACTTTTGTGTTTGATTCATTGCACACAAATGAGATGAAATTTTTAGGGCGGCATAGGGGAGAGGTAAGCACAGGTGATAAGGTGATTTATTTCTCATAATTTGGCAAGCATGAAATATCACCGAGTTAAAAAGGATGTAAGAGAAGAGGCGGAAAAATCTCTCAACATTCATCGCTACTAACGTCCTGGGTCGGGTATGCAAATCAAACAGGAAATGAGTCATTTTAGCACTTCCCCATACACACAAAGTGCGTAGAGGCAGGTGATATTTTCGCATCAAGGTGCGATTTATGAGGACAAATTAGTTCGCTCTAGTGTGCCAGAATAAACGGCCGCTGGTAGGGAACACGTGAACGTAAGCAAACGCGCATGGAATTTTAGTTTTAGGCAAATTAACACCAAACTCATGGACTGTTTGTACGTTTGAATTATGCTTATGAATACTGAACAGGAATTTGTTGAAAAGTTTTCCATTATGAAGTACAACACCACTTTTGGTGTCACTAATTAAATGCTGAAGCGAAAACTAAATGCGTGAAAAGCAGCGAAAGCAGAAAATCTGCTTAAATCCTTAAATCTAGCGCTAATTAAAGTAATTATGGTCGTCACTTCTTGCCGCAAATCTGTTCAAAGCCACCGTCTCTCTTCCCATCGCAAGCTCAAAGCGCGAAGTGTCTTAATTTTTAATCGTATTTCTCAAAGTTAATTGGAGCTCCTTTCGACAAAAGATGCTTGTGAGAGCTTAAATTAAAACCGGTGCTCCATGGCAAAAATAGGTAAAGCAAACTTTCCTAATTCAAAGCCTCAAAGACGTTGCGTCATCATGAAGTACAATGGACAGAAGGAGAAAACACCTTGAGGCTCAAAGCCTGCAGTTTTATTGCATAAGGCTCCTCGCACACTGCATTAAAATCCTTGCGAATGCGTCCTAAGCATTCTACGAAATAATTAGAAGTCATGCGAAAAGGACTCTTCCTGTTTAAGAACCAACTTTCGTCCATGAAACTCATTTAACAGGGTAGTTCCAATAGAATTATTTAATCTTCTCTAAATCTTCTACAATTGAGTCAAAGCCCGTTTCTAGTTACGTAGGACCCATCCTCCATAGAAAGCTGGGCGTAGTATTAGCCATTTAATATTTCTTCTGTTTTGTGACAATTTCAAGAAAATAGACGAGATTACAGGAGAAATTCTGCGATTACGCTTGTGCCAAACGAAATGACCTCATTATTCTCGTTTTTGCAATTCTTGCTCCATAAATCTTGTATAATAAATCTTATAATTTTCCTCCTGACCTAAAAGCAATTCAAACTACTATAATCCTGAATCTTGGAATTTTCCTCAGACTACGAGAGTAGGTACAAGAGATTATATGAGTTTGGGTGGAAAAAAGTCTTGTAAATACCCCTAAAGGTTTTGTTTTAAGAAAAAAGGAGAACTAACTTCATAAATTTGTCTAAAAAATAACTAAAAATATTTCTTATTTTATGGAGGATGCACTTGATTTCAAAATCATGTTTTATTTAGTTATTTTTATATTTTTTGATAAGTACCTACTAAAATATTTTTACTTTTCTCATGATACTTATCTCCTAAAATATTTTATAGTCTCTCCCATGTTAGATAAAAGTTTCTAACTAGTTCTAGGAGTGGCAAAATTCACACATATACGCTAGCACTTTATAAACTTTATTAGTTCCATCTTCCCACCTGTTATGGTTTTCGAAGAAAATCCACAAAACTTTTCTATTTCGAGGAAATCACACCGTCTTGGTTTAATATCTTTCAGAACACCCAATTTCTTCATAGATAGATATTTCCAGGATTGGCAGGATTATTTTACAATTTGAATTAAGAGGAAATGTGAAAATGATAGCATACATATTGTACTCATCATATGAGAAATTATAAATAATTCCAGGAAAAGTTTTTAGTAAAATCATTCAAAGCTCTTTTGTCTCAACAAATTATTCAGAGTAAGCCCAAATGGAATATTTTATGGTACAATGTCTGAGTTTCGAACTTTATGAAAAAGTTTTCCTATTTAGAATTTTCGGTGTGATTCCCCGAATTATGGGCATATTACGCTACCTATGTTGTTTTATCGAAAATTAAAGGTACGAATTAAAGCTTTAAGTGCAAAATTTCAAATAATTTCTCTATAACAAAAATTTATGATTCTCCTCATTAATATTCGATAGTTCGCATTGGGCAAATGTTCGTACGACTTCTAACGAATAGAATTTAACTATGTGACAAAGTACAAAACGCGAATTTGAATGTTAAGAATAGAATTCCCGGAACATTTCCGTGAAAATTAACAACTAACTCATTTGAATTCTGGGAAGCCTAACTATACGAAGTTGGAATCATTTATTTTGTAATATTCGACACGTAAAATTATAATTGATGCTGATTCCACCGAGATGCTCGAGGTGCTTGAACTGCTCAGCATCTGTCTTTGCCTCGCGCTCTCAAGAAAATTACGACTTGCAGGCACCTGACCCGCATCTTACCGGGGCCCAGGCAATTCCTCCGGGATACAAATTGCCGACAGGAGCCCTTGACAGGTTACTACTTTTTGCCTGTCTTTGTTCATATAAACAACTATTTATGTAAGCTTTATTGAAAAATAGCAACAAGACATTATTGAGCTGCGAAAATTTCTAATTTTACGGAAATGTTAATATAAATTCCAGCCGGGTACTCCGACGGACACATAAGGAGTGCCTGTCAAGCAGAACGTGTGGGTGGAATAAAAACGAGTATACGAGTATACGAGTATATGCAGATCACATCCTTTCTGGAAAGATAGTTTCCTTGGGATGGAGAGGGTTTCTTGTTTACCTTCTAAATTGAAGGGAATTTTTTATTCAACGACTTATTCTAATCTCAAAAAATTCCCCAATAGTTTTATTAACTTTTTACGCTATTATAAAATATTTACGAGGAGAGAAAGCGTTCAAGATGGTGATTTTTTAACGTTAACCGTTAAAATATGTCTATTTTTTCTACACTTTTCATGAATGTATATGAAATTGATAGTATGTACTTATATAGCTTTTATCGAAAAACATAATCATAGCACAAAACTTATGTTAATATTTCTATTTGTTATTTAACAGTTTGATCAAATAAATGTGTATCCTATAAAATCCTTTCGATCGCAAACAAATTAAGCCCAATTTTTTTTAAATTTTATACAAAATAATAGTAACGATATTTTTTCATTGCCTTGAAAGCAGTTTTTCATAGGAACTCAAACATCAGGTAAAATTTTATTAGTTATTATGAAAACGCTGACAAATATAAAAATCGCTCAGGTGGTTGCTTTAACGAATTCTATAAATATCTGAAAAATTAACCTTTTATCTGTTATTCGTGTTTAATATTAGCAATTATACCTAAGGTGTTATTTTTGAAAAGTGAAGGAAGCAAATCTTTTCTACTTATGAAAGAGATAAAATTTCCCCGAAGCCGAAAAGAATATGTTCATTTAACAAATTGGTAAGTTATACATTCTGAAGAACTTTTTATGAAGTTAAATAAAGATAATAATTCTTTCTATTTCTGCATTTATTTCTGAGTAGGTATTATAAAGTAACACCTCACGTGCTCTCCGCTGAGGGTAAAAAACATTACAAAACCATTTGCCTGCACCCATTACTTTAATTGGGAGCTTGTTACTGGAGTGGTATCAGTCTCTTTGCGCCAATCGTTAATTAACTTGTTGATAAGCAAAAATTACCCTCTTTCACTACCCACAGTTGGCATTTATGAGGAGTTTGAGCCCCGTGCTAACTTTTATCATTATCCCTTTGATGGCGATATCACTTTTCTTTTCACAGAAATTACTTTTCTACTTCAGTGATTGCTTGTATCTTCAGTCGTCATAATACCAGTATAATCCAAAGGATTTTCGCAATTTGCGCTAATTGAAACCGCTAAAATATATATAAAGTGGCAGCAGGAAACCGCGTTCCGTAGTCCCATTACAATCCAAATCAAACTCACATCTCAAGCTGAATTGAACTCTCGCGAAACAAAAGTACAAAACTCGGACCACCAGGGATCCTAAAAATCCGATCAACTCCTAAACGAATTTGCAAGTGAACAAAATAATAATTCAAACTAGCGCTATTGAAACGATATGTTACAGCGAAAAGTTGCCAGAAATCCGGAAAAACTGTGAAAATAGTTGGTGAAAATTTTGCAAGTTTTATTGCCGTCGAAAGGCAACTTTTCATTTCGTGTGAAAACGTATTTTAGTGTCGGGTTTTTGCCCAATTTTATATTGTAACTAGTTCTGTTCGCGCATAATTTACTCCCCCGGTCCGGGCACCAAAAGTTCTTTGGGGAAATTGCAGCGTCACTCTGCAAGGACTAACTCCATTTTACCGCAGGCGATACAACATAATAACGAACATGAACGCAGCACCGAGTTTTGTGTGTTTTGTAAGTACAAGCCAACTACATCTTGCACTTGTATCACCGAATAAACTCCTTTTGAGTTATTTCGGCTTTGCATTTTTGCCAAATGTCTGCGCCAGAGATTTCCGTTCACAAAGTCTAGGAAAGTTTTAAAGAAGGTTTACCTGATTGCAAAATTAATGCTACTGCATGGCAAGTGAACATGATACAACTATTTAGGTGCACTTTCAAAGTTGTATGCAAATTGCGCATCTCTATTATACACGTCTAATGAAAGTGCTCTGCCTCATGTCGGATAAACTTGTGAAACGTCTCTTTTCTGAATTCATTGAAAGTGGAAATGTTTCCTGATTTGAACTAGAAACTAAATGTATATGTTATTCTTGAATTCTAACTTTTTTGCTTTCTAAAAAATAAATCGATAGTGTGTGATTTAGATAGTTTTTACTTAGACATTTACTTGTTTATTTTATTGTTTTATATGTAGCAAATGTGAGAATAATTCATTAGAGCAGATTTTATCACTGTTTTTAAATATCGATTAGCTGCTCTGTACCTATATTATAATAATTAAATATCGTACAGAGACACAATTTATAGTGACTTCAGAAAACTTTAAAAAAGCAACAGTTTTAGTGATTGGTTCGAAATTTTATTTTTAAAATTAAAAAGGGTGCTTTCTAACCATTATATGGATACTAATCGATAAAATAGAAAACTTTTACTATATCGTAACAGTTTCAAGCTTCAAATAACAATACCTAACTTCTAAACAATTTACTGGTGGAAAACTTTTCCTTTTTAAGCATAAACTTCTTATTCAATAAGTACTAAAAATACGTCATACTTCAAAAACAACTCAATCTCGGATTCTTCTAATTGATTTTCTTTAACACTCAATTATTTTTACGCTATAACTTACGCGCTGGCTCAATTACTAAAAAATTACTATATTTAATATTTTAATATCATATCATAAGTTACAACTTTAAATACAAATTAATTTATCAAAAATGATTTTTATACCTTGTCTTTCCGTTGTTATTTTTTCCCTGCAGCAAGAAGACTTAAGAGCACTTGAATTTAAATCCTTTTAAGTCATATACTCGTATGAAGTCATAAATATGAAGTAATAAATTTACAACAATATAGAGTAACCATGAACCGTGAATAAAATAAAATAAAGTCGCCTCTATATAAAACCTGCAGTTATTATTAAATGTCCTCATTTTTTCATATCCTCTACTTTACACTTGCTGAAACGTTAATTCATGTCTACGTATATAAGTTTTGGTAAAACAGGAATCAGAAATTTATAATTGCTTTTGACTCCCTGTAAATTCGTGTAAGCCTGAAATCTGCCAACGAACGTATTGTTTTCTGGGCATAATTGAAAGATTTAATTTTATTTTTAAATTTTTTTTTTCTCTGTACAAGTGCGGTGAAACTCAGTTTTAATGAAGTGGTCGAACCCGAAAGGGGATATAAGGAGTATTCAGGCGCAAAAAAGTTCGTTACGACATGAGTAGAGAGTTATTCCAGTCCAATTCAGCTAGCAAATAAAGTAAAATACATATTTAGACGCCGATTCACAGTCAAGCCAGGTTTAGAGTGAAATCTGTTAAAGTTGGAAAAAAATAAGCCCACTAATTGGAAAAGTTGAATGAAAATTTAATTACATAGCTGATCTAGCCTTGCAATGAATTTTTAATTGAGGTTGCCAGGTAATTTGGGGTAGTAGGCATCTGGGAGAAACTTTGAGAGCAACCAATTAACTTACAGAGGAATTTGAAAAATCCAATCCTGACAGAGCCAATATGCAAGGGTCGACATAATATTAATTTAAACCCTCAGAAAAAAAAAGAAAATATAAACGAGTTTTCTGTGGAAGTCCAAACGTTATAAAATAAAACTTTTTTGCTATAGGGACAAATTTGAAGAGGCGGCGATTATTTCAATAACATCCATTAATTTGTTTTCATTCCATGAATAGACAGATTTTGTTTGATGATGATTTGAGGTAATTTTTCATTCGCACATCTTTCATTTACAATAAACGAAATTTTTAATGGAAAACGTTCTAAAATTAGCAGAAAATTCGTATATCTGCATTTTAAGTTAAAAATGATGTACTGTATCCGGAAATTCTAGAACGAAATTTCTGAAGTTTTTTTTAGCTGGAATTAGTTTCTAATAGATATGCTTTTGAAGACTACTAAAATATTTGCTAAAATATTCTCATATACCTATGTAGGTTACTCCATGCATAAATAACGTAAAAATAAAAATCAGAATATTCATAAAAGAGGGTTCAAGAAGCGCCTAGTGCACCTTTCCTAAAGATAAAATTGTTCGTTAGTGGTGGAAAACTTACCGTCTTTAGCTTTCCTTTATCTGTGTCTAAACAAACATTTCATAGTTGATCAGCTCTCGTATGAACGTTTTCCTTATCGTAGTCCATCCTATTGATAAAAAGGCACTCTAATAAGTACAAGTCAATGTTGCAAAGGAAAATGGTAAGAATGCAAATGTAAATCCGTCCGTTTCCATATCCTTTTTCCTTCTTTTTAAATTGATGAAATAGAACTACTATCTCACAGGACTTTTGTGCACATGAATTTCGTCACAGGAACAATCTGTTATAGTGCGGGAATTCGAATTCCACCAGATAGAACGCCTATACTTTTAAAAGCATCACAGTATATATCTGTCTATTCGCAAATGTATTTCACTTATTTGAGCGAAAAATGTACTTTTGTTTATTTTTTTTCATAATTTTAATGATTCCCTAATGTATTATTTACACAAATATTTGAAATCACCCACTGCATTTAATTTAAATATTTATAATTTCATTTCAGTTCTAATTAATTGGGCTCAATTAATGATTGCGTGCATTCTAGTTGTATCTCATACAACATAATAATTAGCTTAAAATAATTTCATTTCAATGCTACTAGCTGGTTTTTTATTAAAAGTCAATTAAGAGAATAAATTAAAAAACAATTAAATACATTTGAAGGTTAACATTATTTAGGTAGATATGTACATAGAAATTATCATAATATTTTAAGTGCATAATTTAAAAGAATTTTGCTCCAAAAGAGTTTATAAATATCACTCTCAGTTGTATACATATAAGAAACCCAATTGGGAAATTGGTACTACAAGACTAAGTTCGTTATTGCGGAAGTAGGTCATCGTTTCCAAAACGACAAATTGACCCCGACTACCATCCGAATGAGTAAACATATGTAGCTCCGCCATTGTCGTCTCAGTGGGCATGTGTGCATATGAATAAATCCAGAGAAAAAGCGTCTACCAACAAAACTATACAATGTCTAAAATACAAGACGGCTTTTAAAATTCAGCAGAGGCGTGCTCGTGCCAGCCATTACATGACCCGCATTCAGTCATAAGCGCAAAATGAAGCTCACCTCCATTTTTTCTTATTTTTATGTTATTGTTGCGAAATTGTAATCAAATTTAGCGCCACACATGGCAAAAAATGTTTTTTCCACTTTAAATCAATATTCGCAGCCGAGGGAAATTGAGGAGCCAGAAGGCTAAGTAATTCTCGCCGACAGGCCCCCGCACGTACTCGAGCAATTTTTATTCCAGTCGTATCCTTATCTAAACATCATTTTAAACGTCGAATACATTTGCTGAACTTGAAAATAATCAAACCAGTCACGTAGAGAGGACATTTTCAGCAAAGAAATCGATTTTCTCGAGCAACAGAAGCTAAGGTGCATCAGGATCTACGTAGATAAATTGTTAACACACCCGGATGACGATGATGCTCCTTTTGGAGGCGAATTTTCATCCTGGATGCTGGGATGCTGCAGCCCTGATGTCTGAAAACATCATTCCTGGGGCATATGTTAATAAAATTAAATTTCAAATAAGAAATGGTATACTGTCTCAGTTTTGCGACTTGGATGTTGGGATTGGGGCACGCAAATTGGGCCGGAAAATGGTGCATCGGGATCGCAGAGGGACTCCGCCGTGGCCCCTCAAAAGGGCGGAGCACTGTCGAGCGCAAGGATACCGACCGGGTCTCCAGGGCTGTCCTCATTCGCCCGGATTCGCCGGGTATACGAACGATAATAAAACCGCTACAAATGTTTTCTCAATTTACTATCGTTATGCAGTTCAATCGATTTTCTGTGCCAAATTCCATCAGAACACGGAGCCCCTGACACCCCACTGAATTACAATGCAAATGAAGGCCTCCACGGAATAGACAGGATAAATTTGCCAAGAGGAAACCACTGGCGGGCTCAGAAATATCCGTTTACGATAAATCTAAAAGTAATTAAAACTGTCACAGAATGTTTACGTTATGGGTGAGCTACACTTTGGTCGCATCGTAAAACCAGACGTGTTCGCCGCTGCGGAACGGGGCCCCAGCGTCATATTTAGTACGTTTCATCACATGGAATATCCCGAATATCCCTGCTATTCCAGGAGTCAACCGAACTAATGGAGGTCAAATCCCTGTCCAACCTGAAAAGATATCATTGGCCGCTGCGGTGCCCTGAATTATGTCCGGGGACGCCACTGTCTCCGCTCACCGCAGGAGCTGCTCGACGTGCTTTCACGTTTCACAATTTTAGTGATTTACAAGGTAATTTGCAGACGCTTCTTCTCAGTCCGGCTTAAAATCACGTTTGCATCTTTCATCCTCTACCAAAATTTCATCGTTTTGTAATTAATAGCTGCTCTGCGGCTGGGGACTCACTCAGAACCACCGAAACACAGAAACTTTGCCCCAAATCGCTATGGACGAGCACTATTTACTCTATTGAGTCCAGGGCTCCAGGACCTAATTGAATTTAAAGTGCATGGCCTTGCACTGACTGCATTTTATCTGTAAGAGCTGGCTGATGCATTGAAGAATTTTCGATGATTTAGGGGATATTTAGGTTTTACATAATCTCAATATCCAACTTGATGTTTACCAACTTTGGGAAATTCATCATACAAGCAGTGAGTATCAAAAACATACTTTACCTTAAAACTAGCAAAGGTCGAGAATGCAAGTTTCAGTTTTCAGAGAAGCAAACAGGGAGCTCAGGATTTGCATACATTAGACCAGCTAGACACGGCAACAGAAAAATGATAGAGGATGATTGCTTTAGATGTTCCTGACTTATCATTTTAGGAATGTTTACATTTATGAAATCCCTGCTAAATAAATAAACTTTACCTTAGAAACTTCAGAAAGATACGTTTTCACTGAGAACAATTTTTATGGATTTGAGGGCAATAAAATAGTCAATATATCAATAATTGTGGTAATATAGTAAAAGACTCTGGCATTCCTAAGATAAATAAGAGAATATCGTTAATAGTTCTGGCATCCGTAAGATATAGTCCATCGCATTATATTTATGGTTCCCCACGAACATATTTAGATAAAAATTAAAGTACATAGTAAGTGGTAGTTTAATATTTCAGTCTCATCATACCAAAATTGCGAAAACATGAAAACCTAATATATGTACTTTTCTAATCAACTACAAACTACTTTTACTACTACAAACCATCGTATTAATAAAAATAACTTCTAGGTAAACTTGTAAGTGTCCGCAAAAGTACAATCACTAAAAATTCAAAAATCATTCAATTCCGTTTCTGATAGTCAACGGTCTTATAAAACACTATATTAAAATTTAAGCCTTAGGAAACAAATTGCTGAAATTGACAATATCTCTAATTTATAAATTTATACGAACGTACTCCAACACATATGTATGTTGTACATACATATATTGTGTTTCCAAGCAAAGTTATCTGAGGTTTAGTCGGAGTTAAGTACCCATAGAAAATGGAAATGAAAATCAGGGTTGAATTAAGTTTCGTTAAACCCAGATTAACCCAACGAAAGAGTTCGGTTTAGCCGCGGTTATGCAAATATACCGGTAGAATTGTTTTCCTCTCCGAAATGGTATTTTACAGAGTTTTGGGAGTGCTGATGATATTGAATTACTCTTAAATACATATAATGGAAAATAATTAAACAAACCTCCATTCAGACGTTCGAATGAACGTAACCCATTTGCATGGAAACTCGCTAGGTTAACCTCATTGCTTTAAAACTAAATGAAAACTCAACCCTCATAAAAGCACAGTAGTACAGACGTATCTACATAGTATTAAAACATATAGTACCTATGTATGTACTTACTCATGCAAATCAAATCAATTTCATTTCTTTAATTCTGTGGTAGAAAATTGGGAATGGGTTAGAAGGCAAATTAAAAATTTTTTAGAAATTATTTGATCAAAGTTAATTAGCAAACTTTGTTCTATTTGCAGAGGAATATGATTTTTTTTTTTCGTAGAGAGGCAATAAGTTTTTCTTCAGAAGAAAAAGTTTTCGAAAGATTTTCTATTTTATTGCACCACCTGTTCCCAGCCACTCACTCCTGACAATGTTATTTCCCTCGTTATAAAATTTTTGTACAAAAAGATTGGATAACAGATGGAGGGAATGTCATTGCCTTACAGCTCCCACCCTGTTAGTTGGATTTCCGTAACTTTAATCTCCGGGGCGAGAGGTATCTTTTAGTATTTAAATTACATCAGCTGGAACAGGGGCTCTTTAAAAGCCCTTTCAACCCTAATCGACTCTTATTTAAATATCCTACCCGGAGTGAACCGCCGCCATTCATCTATTCTTATTCATCTGTTTACTTTTCTTAACCTGCAAAAAGAAGTTTTGAGAAGGGTTTGACATATTGAAAAGGCTTCTTGGCGTGCTTATCAGTTTTTAAACTTTAAGCTCTTCACTTTAACAAATAATTGATCAACGGTCAGCGCCAACAACACAATCTAGGACTACGCAAGATATCTATTTTATTCCGATAAATATAACGCCCAACTTTTCGGGATTATATTATTTTTTTTATGGAGTTTTATTTTATGTATAACATCATCATTTTAATTTTTTACTTTTTAAAAGAGAAATTTTACGCACCGCTTCAGGTATTTGGTGCAAAATTCGTGATTATAATTGGTTCATCCGTCACTGGAGGTATGAAAAACATTTAGGCGCCTATCGAATTCTACCCTTGTGGTTTATGCGCCTGTACGGACACATCGTCCTCCAGGACATGATTTAAATGTAATTCCAGTAATTCATTTCGGTTGGATAGAGCCACGAAATGCCTCCTGCTAAGTGTTACAGCTAAATGATATTTTTTATTATTCCGAACTCTGATACTCTAGAATTTTTTTATTTCGAATGAAAGCTCAACATGCAATAAAATTTAATGGATACCCTTGAGGGAGTGCCAACATTTCAACATATTGCATGTATTAAACTCTGTTTTTATATCTAGTACACTTAAATTTTTCAGTTGAAAAATAGAGTTAATCAATAATGCGGAAGGATTATTGAACTATGTATGTATTATATATTAATGTTTGGCCCTCTTCTTGTATAAATTACACGACATTGAGTTGAAAAGCTTGGGCTAATTTTGGCACTCACCTTCGCTATTTGGATATGCAAATTTACATAATGAAAGATGTTTTGCATATAACTGCATTTTTGAGTGAATGTAAATTTGAGGGTGTTAAAAATATAATTAACCTTTTCAATGAGATGCAACAACCAGACCATGAGAAACACTTTGGATGCATGCAAATTATCTTGTTTTAATAAGATCTCTTTACTTAATTAAATACATTTCAAATGCTTGTATTTACGTTTACCTTGTTTGTACGTATTTATGGTATATGTTATATATATGTACATATGTATGTATGCTATAAATTTTGAAAATCACTGAGAAAACATCTCGAAAACCACTACTGCACTAATTATTTCATATCATAATACATATATTTTAAGTTAAGGTATTTAATGCCAAAAAGCATGAAAATTACCATTCTCTTGAATTTTCAATATTTTACTTCTTCGATTACCAAGCAGCTTACGTCAGCCATATTCACAAAAAGTTTCTCATTTAATAACGTATACCTATAATATTGATAGAAAATTCCTTTTACTCATTTTACGGCTAATGTATGAGAACATGACGAGCTTTCCTTGGAAGAAGTTTGCCTTATTGATTTTGATTCTTAGTTAACTTTAAAACTAATTAAAAGTTATTGAAAGGTAGTGAGTAGCAACCTAAGTGACCTTCTGACCTTAAAATTTACAGCGGGTTAACAATGCAGTCAAAGGTCTTTTGTTTCCCTGCTTTTCTCGGAGGAGTTTCTTAGAATATCCTTTAAAACTGCTTTTGTAAATGATTTCCCACTTCATGTAATAACAATTGCAATTGAAATATGTTCAGCCTTGTTCAAACCTATAATTTTCTTAAAACTAAGACGAATTTTAAACAAAGTTGAACTGAGGGCGTGCAAATGCTCATACCAGTGTTAAACGCTGTGCTCAAACAGTCGGTTTGCTTTTATATCTCAAAGGAATTTGAGATGTGCTCGAACGATATCCGACTCGTAACTTCACTAAAGCAAACTTAATCAAAGAGCTAATAACCTCTGGGTCTGGGTAACTGAGGGGTAACTCCGCAAAGCATTCCGACTTTGATGTCAATCTCTCAACGATTTATTTATTTGAAGACCGGGTAGTCGCGCAAACACGAGAAAAGGGGAAAGTTACGAAACTTTTAAAAGCAAGCGTCATAAAATCCGTGAATATCTTCTAAGTAGGGCGACAACCAAGCGTGCATACATCCAAACGTACGTACATAATTTATTGGAAGAAACTCCTTATGCCAAGGTGTGCTTGCTTAGAAATCTAGAACTCCAAAACAAGATGAGCAGTCTTCTATCTGTGTGGATTTGTAAACGAAATAGCATCCCAAGTTCGAATGTTTTTCGCCATTTAGCTCCAGGGCTGAACAACAACAAGAGAAGCAATAACTGAGGAGTAGCCAGAAGCAAAAGATGTTACAAAATAAAAACGAAGGCGAAATTCTACCATGAGCAAACAAAGTGGTAGATGAGTTACATAACTTTCCTTAACTCAATAGTGTCCGATTGCACCATCCTGGCATCTCTGTGGTCCTCGGAGAAGTTTCTATGCGAACCGCGTGCATTATCTACTTCAAAATTTTATTAAAATCAAAGGGATATTTCTGGAACATTTTCCTGGGGCATGGAGCGACAATGAACTTTTTAAACTTTTGAAATTAACTAATTTAGCAAAATTAACATTTAACACATAACACAATTTTTGTTACAGAGTTTATAATGGATCCAATCTCGAAATTAACGTAGATACTATCTATCTATGCGACTATACATATAACGATTGGCTTAACCTTTTATATTTTAGTAGTTATTCATTATTTTATTTTAAAAAGTAATAAGAAAGAAACGGTCATAAAAAGGAATAATATTTACATATATTTTGATCCACGAATATTCGCATAAGCTGTTTAAAAGGCACAAATCTATAAAACAAACCAATATTCAGATATATATTAAGAAAATGGCTCTAGTTTGTACCCAAAAAGCAATAAATTTTTAATCTCTTAAACTCTTCTTGGAAAAAAATAATAAAACCTTATTACATGTCCTCAGGTCTCCTCTATTTTTCTTATACTTGAAGAGATAAAGAATTTCTCAGTTTCAAAATTCATTATCACTGAACGTGACGGCCACAAACGCTCCAGTGGAATTTCCCATTTTCTTAATGAAGGGAGAAAGTCTCCTAAAGAAATACTACGATATCATCACAACGATAGGACAGAAGGAGTTCTACTTATTTCTGCCATTCGCAGAAATTGCCCCAGGGTAGCCGAGCTCCAATAATTCTTTGGTTTCCTAACAAAAATTAATATGCTCTAGGAAGTTTCTGTTGTTGATAATTTTTAATATTATCAAATTGATTTTTTTTTATTTTTCCTTCGTCCAACATAAGCGAATTTCCGAGTTTTTTTTTTGCACAAATAATCTCGTCTCAGTAAAACAAAATAAGTCCCCTGCGGCGAGGAGAAAATTTTTCAATTTTTCAAAGAAGGGATTTGACTTTTCCTTTCTACGCACAATTTCAGAAGTCGACATGTGTTTGTCACGTCCACACCACATTTTGCAAAGTTAGCTCATTTACGTAAAGAGCTGCTAAAGTGCCTTAGCTTGGCCCTTTGGTTTTTACTACTAGCACAATTTTAGGGTATATAGGCCTCTTTTGGGCGTACTCGTGCCGTACGTGGGCCTCGTAATGGGCTCGCCAATCATTCGAGTTATTGAGCAGCCTGGCAGCTATTCTGCGGGCCAAACAGCGGCCATCTCGATCAATATTTTTATGATAACTGATAATCTGCTTTGGCCTTAATTAAATTTTGTGACAGTCGTACTATCTCCGAAATTATGAGATCGTTTGATAACCGCTTTACGGGCCTGCTCGGCTCGTATACGGCACAGAATGTCGTAATCCCATAATGTCTGGCGTATTGATTGCTGATACGAAATGACGTTTTATGGTTCTGTGAATTATCCCAAAAGTATTTTTTGATGTTTGTGTCAGCTCGTAAAGGGACTGTTGTGCTATCTGAAATGCAGCATAAGTCAAGGTCGATTATAATCTGCCCTCGAGATAGCCTATTTGATTTTATGGTGACCATAAGTGCTTGGGATTGATTTACAGACTACCGCAAATTTACGATACATGAGTATCTGCCTCAGCGACCCAATCGAGAAATTGTATTCAAATATTTGCAAACGTTTCTCAACATTTCGTTTGGGTCAGCGTTTGTTTCAAATAAACAAAATTTCTTTTTATTTTAGTTAGTCTCCAAATCGGATATACTCGTATGTAATGTAAGCGGTCGTAGTAAATATGTATATGTTTGACTCTTCACTGGAGCTTTTATCAAACGTATTCAATATCGAAAAAATGTTATCAATTCGTAAGTTATGTATTCACAAGAAGGGTAATATGAGCTGCCCCAATTCTTTTAGGAAAGGTATATCTAAAAATAGTACGTGCTACTTGACGTCGGACACAATTTTTGAATTGATGACTTAGATAAGTGATAGACTCTCGAAACAAGCACCGAAACCGAGTCCTTCCTATAACCGTGAAAAACGCCAAACTCTTACTTGCAAAACCCGACTAAAATTATAGAAAAAAACAAGATGAAACATAGGTAGGATCAATACATATTAGGTATCTTAATAACTTAATTCAAGCTTAGTTTGAACCTAATTTTAAGCTCATTTCAGTCTTCAACGGCGCCATAAAATTTCAAACATTTTGTATAAGTGCAGTAATAGTTAAATTCAAACATCTCTTTACAAACGAAATTTAACGTTGCTCTTGAAACTCGAATAAAAATCATCTGCACAAATAATCTCGTAAATGTAAATGTCTTCCTGGTTAATAAAAATAAAGTAATAATGATAATAATATTTAATGCAGTTTTTCTTTGTAAATTTGCAGCATAAAAAACCTGAAGATTTTTGCATAGATGTCAACTTTAGCCACGTTTATTTTGAAATAAAATTTTACAGATGGACGTATATATTAAAAAAAACGTTCATAAAAAATTTTGGTCGTTTAAAGCCTTTAGGTTCAAAATAATTATGCATGACCATTTAAATATTAAGTGGTGTATGGCAAGTGTATAGTGCATTCAAAATTGAAGGTGGCACGTAGCACAAATCGACACACACAGGGTGGTTCACGGAAACATGAATGGGAAACTTTGACCGGAGTTTTTGCTAGACGAACTTATGCAGTCTAAATGCCTTCAATAATGCACTGCATTTTTCACTCGAAAGCGAATATTTGCTCTCTTACAGAGGCACTTGTTGCACCCAGAAACGGCTTTCGTGCATATTTTGACCTTTAAAGAATAAAGAGGAAAATTTAGTTGCTGCACCGAATGAAGTGGAAAGAATAAAAGAACATTCCAGAATTGCTCACCTTTTGCTTCAGACATTTTTGCACGGTAGCGAAAAGTGCATTGCTGTGAGCGTTTATTTCCTAAGAGATCCTTTTTAGCAGAGATTTTCAGCAGCAAATCACGATTGTCTTATGTATGATATTGAGCTATTTTAAAATTATTGCATTTTTCACACGAGAGATCCCATTTTGTGTTTATGACTAGCTGCACTCACTATCACCTGGCGTGATTTAATCGATTTCAATTTAATACATCATCAAGAATTTATTATTTCACCTGAAAAGCGCACCTATCTGCTCGAATCGCTCTGAAGTCACGAGGGTACGAACTTGTCATTCTCACTATACTTCACGGACAACTGACGAAATATTATGTTCACGCGAATTTCGCAAAAACGAGAGAATGTCAGAAGCAAAGGATAACACATCCAGAGATTCATAGATCACGTGCCATTAAAGAAATGAAATCAGACTGAAATGAAATTGGTATAATACATCTCGAAAATCATTTACTTTTGGGAGATTACCTCCATGAATTGTGCTTTATTATACGTATTACAGTGACATTTCCAATTAACTTTTTTGACTCTTGCTGACCAATTGAATTAGGTAGTTATACATCGCATGAAGTTTTGATGTGACTCAGCAATCATCAATTGAAAAAAAAATATCTAAGTGACATATTTTATCCACTTTAGGGACAATAAAATTACGATTTATCGGCAATCAAGAGAAATTTAGTAAGTCTGGAGCTACAAAACTTTTTCCGTCTGTCTGTTATCATTAAATCTGGTTAAGAATTCAAGTATCGTAAAAGAATCCTTTCGTTTACATATATTTTATATTTTTATTGTACATATTCTGATATTAATATTATTACGATTTCAATAGAAAAATATATAATTTATAGAATAGAAAACATGCCTAATAATTAAAATTGTCTGGTACTTTTTGAGGATTACTTTGACTGGAATTAGAAGAAAATACATAGACAAATATTTATAAATATTTTAGTTTATTTTATAAAAATAATCCGAAACTTCAACAAGAACAAAATTATCTTCCATGTATTTTTAAATTATTGAGTATCTATTGCGTAGCAAAATATTTTTAGATAAATTAATATCGAACGCTCCCAAAGTTACATGATATTTATATGTCTACGGAAATCACCCGATGGGATCAAGTATCAAGGACTAATAGTGGGAAAATTATTGGAAAAAAATTTGGATTTGGTGGTCAATTTATCCTAAATCACTATACAGTAAATAGCTATTCCGTAAAAATCGCCTATGAAAACATTAAAAAATAACGAAAGCTTCGTAAATTTGATAGTGCGACTATTTAAATTTTGGTAGTATGTGTTACTTGCAACACGATTATAGTGAGAAAAACCATAATTTTTCCTCGAAAAGAATGAAAAGAAGATATTTTCTTTCATCTACTACCTACATAAGTATTTCTTAATATAACTATCAATTTTGTTCAACAAAAATGAAGGTGGTACTTTATACATAGGTATATATAATAGGTATGTATATAAGTACATATTATGTATTATGGCACTGCTCGAATTTTATAAATGTATATATGTAATATGTATAAGTTCGAAATCGCTCAAATCCATAAAATTTTTCGGTTATGTAATTTTATAAAAACGAAAAAGACAAATCGACAAATTATTTTGAATGATTCGGGTGCGCGGACCACATTCGTCTTGGCATCGTTTCAGCGGCAACAGTTTTTGGGGAAACAAATGCGGCTCCGTTTGTAATGTAAAGCCCTGCGTGGTCCAAAAAGGGACGATCTCACAAATTGTGGAATGCCCTCATATTCCCAGGGCACCCGGACCAATCGACCTAACGAGAAGGAATAATCCCAGCGGTATATTTTTATCGCCGCGTATTAAGCACGAATCCACATTTTGGTCATAGATCATTGGACTGTGTTTTGTTTGGTGGTTAGACGAGGCCTCATTGGCTGCGGAGCTGGAAAAGGAGACAACAGTCCGGAATATCCCCCGGGATGTGGAGCGATTTATTTTATGTTGCACACAAGACCATCGCCGGTTTCGGGTAAATGTGGTTCCCGGCGCTCCTGTACATTGTCCTGGAAGATAAGTTTCGCCAAATATACCGAAAAAAAAAAAATTCCTGATTTACATGCACATAGTCGTGGAGCATGGCTGCCGCGGTCTGCATCCTAGACCCAAAATACACATGCTAATCGCCGCTCTAACCAAATTTATCCGGGTTGACTAAGCAATAAATCAAAACTCCCAGATCTCTAAGGAATCTTTTCAAACGAGCTATCTTTCAAGGTATGCTAGAACCAGGGGAATTGATTTAGGTAGCAAACGGGTTGTTTACTACCGTTGGGAATTTATCTCGGAAATAAAGTTAGAGGCAATTGGTTTTGCTCAATCATGCGGTCAAGGATGGCGGAGGAAACGACAACTTAAAAGCATTCTTGAACTGCTCTGCACGGCAGGAACGTTCCGGAGCCTCTACAGATAAACGTGGGCTGGTCCATTTAAGTGAATTTGGTGGAGCCATTTATTCCCTTTAATTATCTCCACTTTAAGCTTTTCAGTTAATATATTTGCCGGTATTTGGAGTTTTCCAACGTAAGAGCTTTCTAGAAATGTTTGGCTTGCCTTTTTCTGTTTGGATAGGGAAGTCCAATAACAGTCAACCTAACCTTGCTTTACTGAAAGAGCTGGCGCACAAAATTCCTCTCAAAAAGCATTTCATATCCTTTTAATTGAACATTTAAATGCTTTTAAATTTTATCAATCCAGTCGTGTTATTCATCGTCCTTGAAACATTTTTTAAAAATGTGACCTTAGCTGATTTATACGTAATAAATTCCAGTACCTACTTTAAAATTTGTAACCAATTTGACCTAAATGTAAAATTTTATGTAATTTTATGTTTTCATACTTTACTCAATAAATTGTGATAATGTAGAGGTTTATGGTAAATAGGCCTATTCATCTCAATCAAAGCTCTATATAAAGTTGAACGATTCAAAAGTTATTTAAACAATTGTGATTTTACCAGTTGTCGCCGCAACGATTGACACGGCTTTGCAAGTATTCAACATTCATATTTATTTAAATGAAATTTTTTATATCAGTGCTCTAACAAATTATCTTTGATTTCAACTACCCAGTTTCTAGTTGATATTAACAAAAAAAAATCTATTTAGACATTATGGCACAAGTTATAAAAGAAAAACAAATTCAAAAACGTTATTGAATAAAGAAAGGTTTATCATAGAAGATTGAATAATGGCTCAATTGAAAGTGCGAATTTTTGAATTTTTATATGAGGGTTTAAAATTCATAGAAATCCTATAGAAATGATCTTCCATTTGTTCGGCCGCAAATTTTATGTTGTTTGTGAAATTTATATACCTAATATAAAAAAGATCTAATTCGAAAAATAAATTAAAATCAAATAACTAACAACTCTGTTTTAGTAGCAAAGTCGCTTGTGGCTCTTTTAGCAATGAATATGAAAAGTAAGATTATGTATGTATGTACTAATGTAGGTACATAGTTAGATGAAGTTTTTGAAGGTAAAAGGTTTTAAAAATATAAATATGAGTCGTTATTTTTGAAAATGGTAGGTAAGTCCACTTTTATATTCGATAAAAGTAGGTATAACAATACGGCAAAGGTAGCTGTGGATACCATTTCCATTTGTATGTAAAATGCAACAATAAAACTCAAGCAAAATATACGCATACATATGTATATTGTTATTCATGAGAGGAAGGACATTTCAGCATTTTCCATCTTCCCAGGAAGGGACTATTCATGAAAATATCCGAGCTATTTTCTAATTATAGATCACACACGGATAACGAATGGCGTCATTTGTTGCACTTGGAGTAAGGAGATACTTGAATTTGTTATTCACAAAGCGAAGTGCACACAACGAGCCAACTGAAGCCGACGTATAGCACACTCACTCAGTTATCTTATCAAAGCTTTTCAGGAAGTTGATTCTTTAAGTTTGCCATGACTTCAAGTCCACTTGGGACATACAAGGTACACACAAATATTCAATTGAGAGGAGCAAAATTCAGGTGCAACTAAGCACAACTTTTTAACGAACTTGATAAATTTAACGAGTATACGGCAAAGTCCCAACAATAACTTCAAAATTTGGATCACTGCATTTTCGGTGACAACATGTGAATAGACGCTAAGTATGATTAGTTTGAGCCGGGAATGGAAATTACTTTAGAGCAATTGGAGCATCGTTGAGCCTTTCGAAATCTACGAGCCCATATGCAGCTTGAACGGCATTCGAGGAAGAATGTAGGTTATTTGGCTAAATGCTATTCGGGACGGGATGAGCTGGAAGGGTACTCTCTACTACATTGCAAAATATTAAAGTCCCAGTCCGAACAATTCTGTTCATTTCCCATTAGAGAAAAGGTCTCGTTGTGTTGCATTATCTTTCGTAAAACTTTTAGCTAAAAATTGAACAACTGAATTTGCATGTTTGGCGCATGCATGAGCATCAAATCAATGACTTTCTATGAATCGATACCTTCCTGAATCGATGATATTGAACAATTTCATCAGCATGTTCCCGTCAAATAGTTACAGCCATACAAACGGTTTTGCAACACTTTAAACTCTTATCCTACACCTCTCCCGGACAGGAAAGTTGGGAAAACTTGAGCGCCCGGGTTTTATTTAAATCGAACGGACAATTTAATTAAAACTAAACAAATACTCGAACTTCCTTTGTATTCAGTAAAGGTTAACGAATTGAGCCTCGGCTGTAGTTAGCAGGGGATTGAAATTCAAATACTCAAATTAAATAAGAGACATGTCTTCTGAACAAAACTTAATTAACAAAAAAGCTTCCAAGTAATTTTATTAAATTTCAAAGTTTGCCATTGTCCTCAGAAGCGCATGAGGTCTGCTCGGTGCCCCCGGGCCAGGACGGGAAATTCCGGGGAAGCTACAAGTAGGTGGGTTTGAGGAGTCCTGTTTCACCGATGGGACGCGCATGTGGAACGGAAGAATCTGGTTGAAAGGATAATCCATTCGCTTAATTAAACGCTGCGAACAAACTGTCCAAGAAATCTAAGCTTTTCAACCTTTTGAACAGTGGATTTATTACCACCTAGAAAACGAGCCAAATGTTCAAGGACCTCGTTCGCAACTGTGGGCAATCACTGTGCGATAATGGGGTAAATGGGCCAATTTAATTTTCACTTCTCTCTGAATAGCCCTAAATTTGCCAAAAAATCTTACGTTCGAGTAAACACATTAAAAAGGCCTTTCCGGGAGCCCTTAATATCATTCCTTTTGATTTATGCCCCATGCTTCCTATAAGCACCGAATAGCCAGATTACATAACCCTCAGTTTTCATTATGTTGTTTATCACGTTTTAAATTTCACCGGACTGTGATTATGGCAAGGGCGGTGATAACCCTCACCTAAATATGTACAAACTAATTGCGAAGAAGGTTATTAAGGTGAGTTTCAAAACAGTTTTGATAAATGGTTTTGTAAAAATTTCATTAAGAATTTCAGCGTAACTTAATTAGATATGTTAAAAACAGATTTCGCTCAAGACAGTAAAATTTAGATTTTATTAGATTTACGCAGTTTATTTTGGTACATAATCAGACCACAAAATATTTTTTAGAACGACTTTTTCTGATAGAAGTAATTTTAAAAGATTGGTTCACTATTAACGAAAATTAAATTATGTATTATACATATATAAATAGATCTAGTTTTTCAAAACTCAGATGATTGATTCTTATTTTCAAATCTAACAAAATAAAAACTCCACCAACGTTTCATCCAAGTTTGCATAGTAGTAGTCTTATCGGAAAAATGTTAATTGCACTAATTATTAATTAAACTTAAGTTAGAAAATGATAATTTCTTAAAACTTAAAATTTAAATATTGTGTATATTTCATATTTCCCAAAATCAAATAAAATTTAAATTCACAAAATCTTTTTTTTATTTTTCCTTTTTAACCCAAGTCATCGTAGTGAATTCGGAGCCTTGAAGTAATCTTTTCATTTTAAATTCTTGGCATATCTTCTTTGTATCTTCTTAAATATCAATAATGTTAAATTGATACTTATATCTCATTAGAATTTTTGAAATTCGAATACTATATATTACCGAATTTACGAAAACGTGAACTCGCATCGTAATTTACGAAAATTCTTTAATAAACTTCGTAAAAATGAACCAATATAAAGAAAAACTTTTATCATAACCTCTTTTGAAAGTAAAAATCAAACTACCAGTTACCATTAACATACCTATTTAAGAAAAATTTTCTTATTCTTCATGGTGTGAAAGGCTCAGCCTATTTTGAGGAACATTTGGTATAAATAGCCTTGACTCCTATCACAAACTTGACTTCAATTATCATTTTATCAAGTAGTGCTTCATTTATGGAGTTGCTGAATGCCTCGAAGCCGCAAGTCTGCAGAGCAATCAAACTAATCTGGCTTATGGTATTTCATGAAATGATTCACCTGGCGAAGAACCCCAGTTAAATTTACCTCCAGAGGCATAAAGTTGAACATTGCGGCTGATGGAAAATTTAATTGATCAATTATATTTTATTCAGGTTTTAGGGAATAGTCCCCTTATAAAATATTGAGCCAAGTTGGCACCGTCTCAAAAATAAATCACATCTCAGTCAACAATGGAAGCTCTGCAGGAAAACGATCGCATCGAATTGGTGCAGACGCAGACCATCGCATTGGCGGGTACAGACTTTCAAAGTAAATTAACTCGAGAGCACCGTCGAATATAAACAAACAGAGATTCGATAGGAAAGACTTTCTTAAAGAAAACTTTCAATGATTGCCATGTCACTTTACCCTTTCGTCGCGAGGCTCCCCGCTCAAGAGGAACGAGGTTCTATATCCTTTTGTGGCGAAAGTTCGACTTGTTCGGGAAAAAGTTCACACTTATCACAACTCGCCTTTTCAGGATTTCGTCTCGCTGTCCATTCCCATTGAGTCGAAATGGTGGTCTGCGGAAAAGTTTGGCCAGTTCCATACAAAACCAATCTATCTGCAGTTATCCTTGTCCAAGGAATAATTTCGGCATACCAGGTCCAGTCGCTGCTATGAAGAACATTCCGGAAATGAGAAAATACGTCCAAGAAAAATATTGTTCAAATGGGTGAGAAAATTCAAGAACTCTTCAAATCGGGATAAGGAAAACTTTTTTCCTCGTTTCGACCACCGCAAAACTACCTACACTATACTATACTATATTATGTATTATATACTATGTAATATATACTATATACATACATGCATGTGGCTCTTCGGACGTCTCCATCTGGTTTACTTTTTCTTAACTTTTGTTCACTGGCCATAATTTCAATCGAAGGAAAAATGGGAAAATTGCAAAAGTTTCCCGCAAGTGCGGGGCGGCTATTCCTTATGTCGAATGTGCAACTACATCCCCGGTCCCGGTCCCGGATCCACAGTCCCGGGTCCCGACTGCACTCTGCCCGTCCGCAAACTTTAGCACTTGATATGCTTGATATCGAGCACTATTACGGGGCAGGCTGCAACGCATCGCCGGGGCTCCAGGAAGGTGCTTATTATTCCACCTTCGTCTTTGAACGTGCCATCGCAGCCCTGGTGCTCCGCATACACTCATTTTTTTTTTCTTTCCTCCTATTTTTTGTTTTTTTTTTGTCATCCGGCGGTTTCGCAGTCCCGGCGCGTTTCCAAGTTTGGTAGCGCAGGATTTTCTAAAACATTTCCGACCTTAATATATTATTTTTACAACTTTAATTCTTTTACAGGTCTTTCTTGTGACTATTCCACTGTGCATGTCTGATGATTCTGTCCAAAAGCAGCCCTTCTACCAGCCCTACACTCCCGCCAATCTTGCGCGATGGAGGTCATTTTTTGAGCAAAACCATCCCCAAAAGGACTACCCGAAGATTCGACAGGAATTTTATCAAATGAACGACAGGTAATTTGCGGAACGAGGTGAAACTTATTTTGGAACTTCTCTGAAACTTTTTACAAAAGAAAGAAACTCTAGTTAATTTAATGATTGTCACAGTGTCTTTTTTAAAAGAAGCACGAATTTCGTTTTATGCCAGGTTACTTTTAAAATCTTCACAGGTAACAAATCTCTTTTTAGTGTAAAAATCTCAGACATTAATTCTAATACTTTTATTTACTTTCAAAAGAGAAGAGATAAATGAAATTGTTCCAGTCACATTGGTTAATCTAAATTTTTTTCGTTAAAGTTTTAGAAATTGATTAATTAAAATAAACCTTACTTTTATTTAAAACACTTTCATGTTATTCTATTGATTGCAAATTCTTTGATATCTAAACCCTTACTGATTTTTTATTGATTGATAGCATCTTATCAAATAATATTTGTCAAAACGCATATCACCGACAATTTCCTATTGGAGAATTAAATGAAACATAATACATATAATTAAATTTTCAGGAAAAATCCCTCAAACATTATATTCGAACCAGATGAGGGTATCAGCTTCAACGAATATTTCTCAGAAAAAGAATTAGAGCCCGACATGCCCTATGGAATTCAAAACACCAGAGATGTTGCCTCTCGAGCTGCAAATGAACACTACCACAACCAGGAAAATCGCAGAACTGTATTCAAGGCAAAATTAATAAGTGCTTTTTAAATTCACTTCCGACACTAAACAAATCATACAAGCAAGAGAACTTTTAAACAAATCTTACACAAATCTTTTTATTTTTCTTGAATAAACACCTTAAAATGGGATTCTAAAGCTTTAAAAAATCCTCTTAAAGATTAGAAATTTTGCTATATTAATACTCCTCAAAGTCGCGTTTTCTATTTTTTATGTGCTTATTTGCAAATTCTCTTGCTAAGTAGATTTATATGATTTTCAAGAAAAAATTCCTGTTTTAAGCTTTTTATCATAGTTCTACGAATATTTTATATTGAATACATATTTAAAAAATATTAATTTCTATGCAGACAAATTTCCAATCATTGTGTCCCTCCATACGTCGAACAATCTACCTTAACATGACTGGGCTTGAGTACCGCCCTGAACAATATGAAGAAGTTTTGTGCGTTCATGGATACACCAACCTCCAGGAATACGTTCCACATCAAAATAAAGTAAGTTAATTTTTAACTATTTCAGGTTTTTTAATGAGAGGAGATTCTTCTTTTTAATGTCGTTTTTCTTAATATTTCCAGATATGCGGACAGGCCGGGTTCACATGCATCCAATTGAGCCGCACAATCTTCCTAACTCGAAAAGATGCTAATAGCAATTGTTGGGAATCCGAAACCCGAATCGTGCCAGCAGGATGCGAATGCATGTGGCCGCGGCATAACAACGGAGACATCACTCCTTATCATTAGATAAACTGTTTTGAATTCCACTACCAAAGTATCTTAATATGCATTTTTTTTTTCTGTGCGTTATATGTAATAAAATCTCAATGCAAAGAGGAAATACAAGCCTCAGTTCAAAAATAACAATAATTATTTTTCACTTACCTAAACCGAACTGCTCCTTTGAAAAAGTAAAACCTTTTCGAATGTTTTACAGCAAATTTTTCGTTCTTGTGTTTTTATAAGTCCACTCATTTTCACTTGTTAGTGCATTTTTAATAAAATCGTATCACTGAGCAGTAACTTTAGTTTACTTTGTAAATTTTGTAGTTGCGCATAAAATATGCAATTCAACTATGTAGCTCTTTCTAATTTAAGAGAGAGTTCTACGAAAAATAATTCTTTTGGGGCAAAAACAACCCTGCGTCTTCCATACCAACCATGATGCCCGACTTTTTAAAATCGGGAACAGAATCGTCTCTCCTGTAATTTTACATATAAAAAATTCGTTGAGTAAAATTCTACAAAATGTTAAGTTTACCAAGGATGCATTTAAAATTGAATAAATACTAAAAAAAAAACTCTGATATCGCGAAAGCTATGGCAGATATTGAGATTGAATTTCCCGGAAGGCGAAAACAGCCATGGCCAGGCTCTGTTTCATACTTTACGAAAATTGTATCTTCAATATCAATATGTACATTTAAAATATAAAGTAGAAAAAACTCAAATGACACTTCAGGAACAGAAATTGTAGTGAAAGTCGTTTAAAAACGCAGAATTTCTGCGAAATGTAATTACCATTTTCTTGGACATTTTTAAACTAGTGGAATATGGGAATTATTTGTTTTTTGTATTAATTTTCAAAATATAATCCAATTATTGTATTTTGCCATGCTAGGAAGTTCATCGACTGAAACAACTGTAGCTAGTGGCTACTTATCTTTTATTCTTAGGCAACCTAATTTAAGCGAAACGTATGAAAGTGTAACAAATAAATTATCGAGCATTGCAGCAATATGTTGAAAGGAAATCACAATTTGAGACGCAGATCGCACTCGACTAATTTCAATTTAAGTACATCCACCGACGTCCTCATCCTGTACGTTCTCTGTCTTTCTTACCTGCACCACAGTCACCGTGGAGTTCCTGTCGTCAAATTTGCAGGTGACCGTCACTTCGCCCAGCTGGAAGGTAAAGATCTGGGATCCGTATTTTGTGCGCAGATAGACCGACCTGGGGTCACTCTCCAAGACCTCGACAATGCTGTGTCTATCGATCTTCATGTCGCGGAGCTGAGCCTCGGCCCGTTCGTTAAACAGAACCGTGAGCTGGTTGCCCGCGACTATCCAATTTGGCACTTTGACTGCGGTGTGGTTGGCGCGCGCGTTAAAATTCTGCGGAGCTGCAGCCGCTCCAACGTCGTCGATTTCCGACTCCTCGCCGTCGGGCTCCTGTCGACTATTGTAGAAGTCGACATTGTCACCCATGGAATGGCTTCCTGGCAAGGAAAGAGAGAAAATAGTAAAAGATAGTCACACTAAGATTGTTCCGAAATGCAGTTTAAGGGTGCAGATGGCTGAAAAATGAAATAAAATTCTTGCAACAGAGTATTGAGTGTGCCGACCGAATTATTTCCCAGGCGAATTTTTTTAATCTATCGTCTGTTATTATTTCTGCTTATAAATTTAATTTGGTTCGCATTTTATGTTATAGTATTTAAATGCCACATACCCATGTCTACATTTGAGGGAGCATCATAGAAGGGGATGTACGGCTTGATGTCCAGAACGGGGGTTCCGTCGACCTAATTTGGGAATTGGGATTAGTTAAATCGAATTTAGTTTTTCACCACATAAAAGGAGTTCTCACCATGTCTGTGCCGCTGAAGTAGATTAAAGAATTCTCAATTCGGTCGATTTCGACTAATGACAGTCCGATGGGGCAGGGTCTGTGGGGTGATCTAGTACTAAAAACGCCCACGCGTTCTCCTCCCAGTCGCGGCGGGGCCACCTTCGCCTTCGGGTGGGAATTGTTCTTATGGAAGTGGTAAATGATCCAAAGGTGGGAGAAGTCCTGCAAGCCCTCCAGCGAGTGCTCCGGATTCGTGAAGACCTCCGAGTTTACCTCGATGACTCCCTTCAGCGCTGTTGCAACGCTCGACTGCCTTGGCACGGCCCGCTTCTCAGGGAAGCTGGTCCTTATGACTCCGATTGGACGAAATTTTATCACATTCAGTTCCTTGGGTTCGGCCTCCTGGAAATTGATAAATCTTTGGTTAGCGTCCTCTGGCTCAGACTAAATACACTTCGCCAAATTACAGAATCGTTCCTGTTCTTGGTGTTTTCCTCGTTCTGCCTGCAGCCCTCGCAGCGAAACCCACTCAAGACGTGTTTGATTGTGTCGATGTCCTTCCGCTGGACGTGGGAGAGGGTCTTCACTTGCTGCCTGCGCGGAAAAGAAATTTTTTGAGTTACCTGGTGCTGAATAGATTGCACAACTCACCTCAGTTTGTTTATTTCGTTTCTCGCCACAGCCAGTTGATTCCGCAACGATTCCACCTCATTTCCACTCATCATTTTCGCGCAAAAGAAATTTTGTTTACACGTCCGCGAGTTTCATCAGAGTTTGACAACTAGCGGGAACATGACCTTCAGCCAGAGCCCAGCAGTTTCCTCGGAAGGTTCCGCTGCGCCACCTGCCGGATTTAAATGAAAACTTTTACAGTACAGGTTGGAAATATCGCCCGGGATAATTGAAATTGATCAAAATATGAGTCCAAAATCTTATGAATTGGGTTTTTATTATTTAAAAATAATTATAACAAGACATATCTTTGCTATGCATAGGCAAATAAGAAATGTCTGTAAAGTTCGAAACATTTCAATAATAACCGAATTTTTAAAGCTTAACGTGCGACTTTAAAATAAATAACGTATTTGAATTAAATTAAGTCTCATTTTAAAGAAAGTCTTTATATCCTCTAATACATACTCTAACATAGCAGTTTTCCGCAAACTCTACTAAAATGTTTGAATCACCAAAGTAGTGGAGCGAACCAAACTAATAATTTTCTGGGATTTTCTCATGATATAATAAATTGTTCATATTTTTATTTGTGTAGTTATGTTTGCTTCTGTGTGTCTAGTATTAAATTAAATTCGCATTCCTCCATGGAAAACAGCATTTAACATTGTTAAAATTAAAAGTCAATTTTTTGCTTGAGATGTACAAATGTATGCACTTATAATTTAAATGTTCTTATTTGAAAAGGATAATATACTATTGAATTAAATTGAATTAATGATCTCATATACATATATCGTCGCTGCGCGTGCAAAAGTAGCTATGTGTTTTTTACACACTTTACAGGAGACGCAAAAAACTGATCTTCTCGAAAAATGAGTATTTAAATAATTTATTCTTACTTTGATACATATAACAAATTTACGTAGTTTTAGATTACTTTTGGATAGATAACATTATTAATAATGCCAAATTAAACATAATAGGCAAATTTGACACATATAGTTATTTATTTGAGTCGTAAATACAAGCTATGTGCATTTAGAGCACATAACTACTTTATAATTCTATGGAAACTAAAACGTTCCGTAACTCTGTAAATATTGCGTCTATCGCTTACCTGTTTTTACAGTATGTGTGTATTGAAACAGGGATTCAAATTGCATAAAAAACCGAAAATGACTAAATAGCACATAGCTACTTTTGCACGCGCAGCGACGATATTTATTTAGGATATATTCCAGCAAACTTCGTAAACAAACTCATCTAAAAAAGGTTAAATTTTTCTATTTTAAACCAAGTATGAGGCATTAGCAAAATTTGGACACTTTCATGGGTATAATTTGTCAATGCATCTAAATTGAATAACTATAAAAATAGCTTATAAGAGTCAGCATTTATTTACAAGGAGATTTTAAACCTGATCCTCAAAACTACCCTTCACTTCATTTAAAAGGACATGAATCAAATTTATATAAAAAATTTGCGCACATCAATGATAAAAGAGTTTATAATTAGCCGAACCTCGAAACAGTGTCCTTTCAGAAGAGTTAGCCAATTATAACTAGATTTTGGAAAAAATATGGCACTCTTTGTGTTCTACAATTAACAAATAAACTTCAAAGAGAAATTCCCAACGAATGTTCTTAATTGCGAATGGCAGAAAATCAACAAATTCGCGGCAAATATGTGTCATGCCGTCCTGAGGAAAACGTCCCTAATTATCTGTGTAATGCGTGTTCTCATATTTCAGCTGTAAAAGCAGCCGCCAAATGATTTAGCAGCAACAGAAATAAATCACGTCATATGCATTCGAAGTGCACTTGTCCACGCCAAGCCTACGCACGGCACCTTGGCCTTAACTCCGAGGAAACTGTGGATGAGGAAATCGGTTGACAAAAATAACCGCGATGCTCACCTTTTTGCTTAGAGTTCGCGGACAGGGAATCGGAATAGTTTATGCTCTATCCTGTTCAATTAGGATTGGAACAAATTACAAATTGGTGTTAAAGTAAATCAGAATCATGTTGAACCGGATCCATTTGCACTGTCTCTTGTTTAAATTAATGCACCATTTCCCCGCAGAACCGAGGTAAGATTGGGTGTCGTGTAGTTCACACAATTACAAAACTTATAAATGCAATTTCCACATAAAGCGTTTGTACGTGAAACCACAAGCCATGTGCTCAAATGTATTATTCAACAAATCCATTCAACGCCAATCCGAGACTACCTTCACCTGCTGAATCAAACTATCCCAACCGAAATGCCGACAAGTTGCTTAGGATTTCATTAGGCCCCTGATCAATTAGCGATACGACTCCCTTCGATAAACAAATCGATAATAAAATTACACGTGTACCTCAGCGCACTTGGAGATTGAGGCGAGCAGTTTACCCGGCCGTTTTAATTAAAGTTAATTAGAAAAGCCGCCCAATGAATGCCTAGGGTCTACAAAGATAAAACACTCGAATCGATTAGGGCTTAAATAATTCCGAATATTATTCTTTGAGTGTGCCTCTCCGTCGCCTTTGGGGGTCGATTCAATTCAAACTTAACCTGCCCAGGTGCAACAGGTTGGAGTCGGAGTGTCTTCTTTAGATGTAAAACGGGGCCTAATTGTGCCCAGGAGCAACAACATTGACACTATCAATCCAAACGAATGTCCTCCGTTCCCCGGGGGCGGGGGGCTCCTGCCTCAAAGAAGTTTTACAGGTATATTCAGGTATTTACAGTGTCATTGAGGATTACGGCTTAGAACTTGCGTCTTAATTGGACCTCCCTAGAGAGATTCTTAGCCGCTAGGAGCAGTTGCTGCAATTGCTCCCTTTGGACCTTTTCAAAGGACGTTCAATTACTAAGTCTATTTGGTACGATTAAAGTCGAAACAAGTTACAGCACCGAGAAAACCTTGGAAAGAAGAAAACCATTCCTTTGAGTTAAAAACTTGTACGTGAGCCACAAAATTGTTTTTATCTAATTGATTTAAAAATAAAACAGTCATTAAAAACACGATTTAAATGCAAATGTAGTTTGTATAGTACTATTTCTGTTTCGTGATTATAGTAAAAAAATACTTTTCGTTATTCGGATAGCGCTAAAAATTTTATAGTGTAACAAATCGCTGAAAATCTAGGTGGAATCCTAAATTTTATTTGATTTTTATCTTTATTTATTTTCTTCATATCCTGAATCTTAATTTTCGCAATCACAGAAAATCATGAAATATTAATAATAAACAGAAGAATGCAATAACGACGAAGAATAAAATTGAAGCAGAATTCTCGTTAAAATATAATTGCAGTAAAATATCTTTTCTAATTTTTTTCATGTTGGATAAGAAAATAAAATCAGCAGAATTGGCCAATGCTAGGAGCATCTTTTTATTAAGAAATTCCCATAAAACATACGTTAGACACACAATCAAGCATTAATATTAAATTTGGACGTCTTGACCGAATTGAAAGAAACAATAAATTGGGCAATCCCATTCGTTATTTTGTGTAAATCCTTTTAATACAGCAATCGTTTCGAGGAATTATGTGTAATCTTTATCCCACTCGTGCCTTGTTACGGAAAATTTATGATTTCTAACGTGATTTATATCACAATCCGGCTAAATTTATGAATGGCGTTCCTCATGAAATTGGAGACCTTGGCTTGGTCGCGAAATAAAGAGATCTCAGATTATCTCGGGAGCTCACCTCAGGGCAAAATAGGGATCCATTTTGAATAAAATGAAGAGCTACTTGGTAATTAAGGCAGTAAGATCGATTGGCTTCAGAAAATTCGATCGCTTCCAGGTATGAAGATAAAACGAGCGCTGCGCCGCTAATGGCCCTAATTACAATTAACTTTCGATCGCGAGGTGTAAGACGGTCAGATCGACTGAATTAATTTACGATAAATCTGGTGTTCTGCCCATGAGATCGAACTAACATTTTTTATGCACTTTTTACACTTTGCGGAATGTTAAGTGGTTGATAGTAGCACATTAATAGCTACAGTGTGAATTTTCATGTTGGCTAATGTTGTAAACGAGCATAATGAGGGTTCAGTTTCCTTCGCCGCGAATTTGATTCAATTAACCGTTATAAAAATTATATACATACCTACTCTGCAGGAGGAAGTAGACATTTTCATTAAGGCTCATATCGCATAATATCAAATGCAATGAAAAACAAAATTAACGAAATTACCTATGAAGATAATTTATATATAATGATTATAAATTAATAGCCTTTTATCTTTGATAACGACTTTTTAGACTCACATATTTTTAAATATCTTTTGCAGAAACTCGAGCGAGGTAACTTTCCGATTTTAATTCTGCGATACTTCGAATTTTATAAACAATTTGAAAGTGTTTTTTTTGTTTGTTTTTGATTAATTACTTCCACAATTTGATTTTTTTTTTTTTTTGGAAATGAAAACTCTAGCTCAATATAACGTTTTGAAATATATTTAATTAAAAAAGCTCTGGTTTTTATTAAAATGGTCTACTAGACTTACTATTTAACTGATAATAAAAACTAACTTATAATATTATAGTCATATCGTTATACTATTGTTTCACTTTTTATTATTATTTTTGATGCTAATAGTTTTCTGCAATTTAATGCCCGATAAAGAGAGAAAGATAAAACATAAATAATGTATGTATCGCGGAACCTGGATCTGGTTCTGGTATTGGTCTTACTGTTACTGTTGCATGCTTAGTTACGAAAACGTCCTTCTTTTTATAAATCTTCGTTAAAAACAAAGAAATTTAATAAAATTCAAGGCATACTATCTTGAATAAAAGTAAGTATAGTAAGCTTCATCCTGCTTCCATCTGTATGTCTGCTTTTTTCCGCTATACCGTAAAAGACTAAGCAATATAAAGGCCTTAATGGTCGCTTGCGTTTGTCAATGAAGAGATATGTGTTATTACACCTGGGATAATTTTATGTTGCAATAAAAGTGAGTTATAGCACGGCGCAAGCGCGCATGCAAAGGTTTCATTGAATCTCCCCAAGTCGCTAAAACAAATAGGTCTGCTCACCTTTAAATCGACAAGACACCGCTGCGGCGCACGCATGTGGTTGTTGCATTTTGCCATCTTCCGTCGTCAATTTTCTGTTGCACCATATACGAGTAAAAGATGCATTAAATTTCAGTTGCTTGCTGTGTGGTTCTCATAAAATACAAGCTCTCAAGATGCCGTGTACTGAAGAAGAAAACTAGTTTCTTTCGAGCATCACGATCTGCTCATATCCTTTCTGAACAAGTCCAAATGGTGCATTTTACCAGCGCCCGCATTTAATTTTAGATCTTGTCTCTGCAGTTGTCTAGAAGTCGTCTATGCAACGACGAAGCTCTGCGAATTGAACAAGAACTGGCAATTAAAAATTCACTACCAATGGCAATTAAGGAGGAATTGCCACTACCGAGCTGTGATAATGTAAATATTCAATGAATTTCCTTTCGGCGTCCAAGCCGGTCAAGGTAATGAAGTTCAGATCAGCTGTGAAGATGCTATCTTAATCCTATAAAATGCAACCCACTGCAGATTTTACGTTAAATAGATATGCATAAATTTAATGCTATGCTTTCGTAATATTCAAAAGATATCGCCTGTAATATGCAGTTATTAATAATTATTGATTTTCTACATATTAATATGTATTTTCATGTATGATCACATAGATAATTTTGAATTACGACCTACTTCTTAGCGCTTAAATTCATGAATATTTATTTAATAACATATAAATATCAATTTCTTGCTAGGCATAATAAATTTTACTATTGATAAAATCTTTTATGGAAGAAATACATATTATCTCAATGAATAAAAAGCCGTAAAAGTCCCAATCTGGATTTTTGTTTTTAAAACTAATGAAGACTTAATTTTGAATTATGGAAAATTAAGATTAACAATTTTGTTTATAGAGATTCTAAAACGAATAACTTTACCTCTAATAAAGTAATACAACAAATGAACAGTAAAAGTTCAAATACGTTGCGACATATAGTGGCATCATAATTACATCCTCGCATTATAAGGTGCAAATCCAATATCATTATTAACCTGTTAGTAGTTAACTGAAACTTGATATAAAATTAATGTCTTTGATCCAAGGCATTTCACCTCTCCAGCATTTATCATTCTTTCAACTACCTGATGCTCCTCTAATAGAACTGCGTTTCGCATAAATGGAAGGCCTATCACCGATCAAACGACGTGTATTAATTCGTTTTTGATAGAGTTATTAATGCGAATCCGCAAAGAAGCCAGAGCTGTAGCGTTAAAACTTAAATTTTCTTATACATTTGGTTATATCTAAACCTTGCTGGTATGTACATTCGTTTTTAAGGAAACCAATTACCAGGCACTCAATTAACTTTCGCTCTTTATGGAATTGAATCGAATCTACTCAGCCTAAGCAAATAAGTTTCGTCGAATTCAGAAAGTAGGATTAAGAAGATGCGAGTTGAAGCAAAACGAACGTTAGGTATTTTTAGGAAAGCAACGATGTAAGTAAAATAAATAGTGCAAACATTTCTCAATTTTATTTAGACAATTTAAATTTTAATGAAACGCCAGGTGTTTCCAGAACCAGTTTTAGTAAGGTGTTCAACTGGAGGTATCTATCTAAATGACATTTCGTCTATTTTATTCATGGAAATTCTTAATGATTAGGCAATTGAAAACCAGCATCGACCACATGGGTCATTTTACCGGGGTTCGATCATTTTCGTATTAAACTGCGTAGGTACCAACGACTCGGAATCAGTGAGCTCTAAAGCGATTTGGAAATACTTAGATATCAAAATGTTTCTCTGACTGGGTACTAGTACAAGTATGCAAAACTATAACTATAATCTATGGATTCTAGCATTGTGCAGCATGTCTACTCTGTTCCATTAATGGTAGCAGAAACCTTTCGATTAACTCCACTCTGCAGACCTCCAATTAAATTTCTAATCAATGGGTACCGATTTATCTTGCGTACAGATTAAAACCTAAGAATAATTGGTTGCATTACTTTACTTACCTTTTGAGTGCCCCAAATGATGCTGATTAAGAGATTTTAAAGTATAGCTGCCCATTATATTTATAAGATAATTTTATGGATACTCAGTTCGCGGAGTTTTATCTGAACGAAGCCGTTCGGAGCACTTGAACTTGCAATTAACCTTATACGGCGGATAAGATTACCTGTGTAGTTTGAGTGGATAGTAATAATGCTAATTTGTTCACGTTTTCTCAAAACAAATATTGCTTGCGGCTGCTGATCAGGATATACGCATATCTTCATTTTGTGAAGAAACAATATCTCCACTTCGGAGAGAGCAATTATCACATTATCCGACAAAACGAGATGCAACCCTAATAATATATGATTATGCTGTTTCTGGTGTATGCAACTGTCAATCATGCTTGGGTTACCATGATTCTTTGATGATGCTCAAACTGCAGAAAAGTTCTGCAGGGCTTCGTTGCATACCGCAGTTAGCCTCTTACTTGCTTGATGATAGGTGTAATGGGCAGTTTGGCATTCAATTCTCAGTTGGTTGAACTTCAGTGAACTTCTTCTACTTAAGAAATTTCACTTGAAAGAATATTTTCCCTTCTGTGCTTCTACAATCGAAGAATAATAATATCAATTTTCTGGAATATCTATTTACTAGAGACTTATCGTCTATCACTAAAGAATAGATCAGACCTGGAAGACGATAACACAGAACACCATGAGAAATTTTCAACGTACTAAAAGTTTCTTATTTTATTTTATCATTGTTCTCATTTATTGAAAAATGTACTTAGACCCTGATTTTATGCTTCAAACATTAAGAATAGATATCGAAATACGTTAACTAATCTATAAACCATAGTCATCTATTAAGTATGAAATTAAATCTTGAATTAGGTGTTAATTTAGTAGATAAGTTGCAAAAGTCGTATGTAGATGATACTTCAAAGCAATAGTATCAAAGCTTCGGCTCTCTTTTTTTTAAAAATTGCTGACATTTGTTAATGTACATATGTATAAAACTATCGCGTAGTGCGAGTTTATATTAACAAAATTGATAAGATAATGTCTGACAAGAAGACAAGTAATTATGTGGCATTAAACTGGAAAAGCAAATTTTATCATGAGTGCTAATTACCTTCCTCGTGCGCTACCCTACTTAGGAGAGACTTTAATCAATATCTAAGCAATAAGCCGCTGTTAAATTTCCTGCTTTTCAAATTTAGATATCATCGACAACTTAACAGGTATGGAACCAAGGTTTCATATCAGTAAATTGCAGCGTTTAATCAGCAGTGCCTGCCGCTGCCACGCTTCAGATTTTTAAGTAATGTTTTATGTCTTGAACTGCTAAACTAGTATTAAATTAAACCAGATTAGTCCACTCTCCTCAACCACTTTCCCAAAAAGCCGTTTACGCAACGCAGCTTACAATATTGCAAAATTCTGACATTTTTTTTGGCTTTTCTAATTTAGTGACAAACACCGGCGAACAAAGAGCGACCGTCACAAGTCCTTTTCAGGTCTTCATCACCACGCAAAACCACTGCAAAGAACGCAAAAATTCACTTTGCTTCGTTTCCGGGCTGACTCTAGCCAACGACAAATTTGATTAGTTTCGCCCATGGCACTGCAGTCCTTTTGAAATCCTCCTGAGAACTCTGTCGCCTTCAATTGTCCCCAATTGTGCCCTTTTTTTTTCTCACGTGCATTTCAATTTCACGCCGGCAAAATTGAATCTCGTAATCGGTTCAATCCAGCGAGCCCATTCATTGGGCAGATGTGTGTGTCGGCAATTATTTTCATCCCATTGGATTATCCATTAAGACGATGACAAATGGCTCCTTTTAATTTGGTTAAATCGACGAGACCATCGATTTTGTATTCTTTATTGCAGGGGCATCGCATCACACCTTTAATCGTTAAAGCGTGGTTAATTGCCGCTTTCACATTCTTCTGTGGACATTTAGGATTTAATGGCGTTGGTAAATTATGCACCGTGGAATAAATTTGCATACAAGAGTATTAATCGGACCTAATAACCACGGTAAATCAAAGAAAAATTATTTACAAAATTATAACAATAATGTGTGAAAATAGCCCTGATAATGAAATTATATTAAAAATTCAGAATAACTGCAATAAGTGTAAATAAGGTTGAAAAAATGTAGTCTGTAAAAAAAATCGACATTGCTGGTTTTGCAAATTTTTAAGATTCTGGTTGAATAAAATAAACTAAGCAACAGATATGTATGTGTTACATTGAGCGTCTTTTATTAAACTCATTACACTCCACATTTATACAATATTATTAGTTGGGATATTTAAAAACTATCTTATTAAAGTCAAATAAGAGCTAGCCAGGTAGCTAAACTAAATTTTCACATAAGTATCTTCTACAGGAATCAGTCCAACAAGCGGTTGGTGTTGTACAGAATTAATTTATTATATGCAAATAGGCACTCGTTCTACCTCCCATGGAAAAATGGAACATTTCTTGAAGTAATAAAAAAAAATATAATTTAAAATCAGGATACGTAATTCAAGAAATGCAAAATGAAAATCAGTCTTTAGTATCATTATGTATGCATCTCAAATCGATAATTATTTGATTATGGTGCGATTCCATCTGAAAATCCAACATTTCGTTGTGATTTATAAGAACAAACCCGCAATTGTACGGAGATGCTGTAAATTTCGAGATGGGAATGTAATCCCGTCGGAGTCGCTTGAATTAAATCAGAATTCGCAGTACATAACTCATTCTGGCAAAGAAATTGTTGGAAGAAACATAAACGTGGTAAAAGAAAGAGCAAAACTTTGCAACAAGGCTCGATCGAGTTCCTTCCATTCAAGACCACAAGCGCAAATGGAAAACACCTTGTGCTTAAGATTAATGAGATCCGCCGACCAAGTTGCAACACAAAAGTGCAGGGAAGGGGGTTAATAACAGACTGAGATGCATTAAAAGTTTTGCTTAGGAAATGGTCTTATTTTCAGTTCGGAATGTTAATTCTGACACTTGTCTTAGAACTGCGGTCGGAGCGATGTTGTGGAGTTTAAAACGAATAGGCCAGGAGGTGACTATCTTGATAGTGATTCTGACGATAGCAAGTGCACAGGAGCCCTATATAAAATCAGATAAAGTAGCTCTGCAAGTACCCAACGGGGCCTGCCTCACATTTTATCTAGTTTTAATCTGCAAATTGCGCTTTGGCTAAGAGAAAACACTTGCCAACCGGCTTCTGGAGTCGTACCCAACTTGTGGTGCCGTTCCCAGGAAAAAATAGTTTATGACTACTAAACTCAATAAAGCAAGGTGTTTTATGGATCCTTCTCGTGCCTAACGAGATATATGGTAACTTAAGGTGAAGTGGCTTATTAAAATGTTTTTCTTGCGACCACTCGGTGCATTGTCTGGAAAAGCCACCACTTATTACTATTTAAAACCGCACCGGCGCTTCCAGCAAGGCCGCCTGCATAGCAAAGGTATCTAAAGGTATCTGAGGTATCTGGGGGCACTCTCATGGAAGATATTAATTCATAACCGCACTTCATTCAACAAGTGTAAAAGGTACACAAGTTCTGCGACAACCTGCCCTGCATGTGGAATTAATCTCGGAGACAACCAGCCGGCTCCCTGCCATCAATAATTGCGCCAACAACAGCCCGCGAAATTATCTTTCAATTCGCGGATTATGAATGGTGTCGGACACGGCCGGCAAACGCGTCGCGTTATGGTGACAACCGACAGACCTCAAACAAGCTTAAGCTGATTTATTTAATTACGCATTCTGTGCGTAATTAGCCTATAACCCGCCACACTCCTCGGGGAAAGCCATCAATCACACAGGTGTCCCAGACAAGTGCAATTTCTGAATGGAGCCGGTCTTCCATAGAACGACTATGAGATTTTGATTGATGAACAGATATCGCAAGAAGATGGGCTCTGGCGACACTGATGCAGGGGCTCAGGAGCAGAGAATCTCTATAATATTTATTGCATACAACGAACACTTCTCATCCGAACAAGAAATTTCCAAGCACTTCATTCTGCTAGCCTTTTCCAACAACATCGATAAATAAATATATTAAAGATATAGTTCACTGAAGTACAGACGTTGCATGCAGAAATCCAGAAATTTACTCTTCTTAGACCCGCAGTCAACTTGATAGCTGGCCAATCAGTCAAATTAGGAATTATGAAGAGCGCAATGAAGTCAGTCTTACAACAGATTTAAAACAATTTGCACATTGGCGAAGGCAACACTTCGGATAAATAATAAATCAAAAATTAAAGTAAAGAACAAACTTCTCGAACAATAAGTGGGCTTTGCTGAGTTCAGATCGTGCTGTATTTAGCGATGTTCGAACCATGGTAAAATGAAGATAAATCAATTTAAGATTCTCTTGTATAGTCTTCGTTAAACTCATTCAATTTATTGCCTTTTCAAAAACAAGAACATAATTACCAACAGTGATTAATACTGCAGAACTGGTAAAACTAAGGTCTTTATTTTACACCTACGATGAACCGGTATTTGCATATAACATACATGTAATTTATGTTTCGCCAAGTCAAGAAGTAATTAAGATACCATATTCATAATAAGTCTTCATGTCATGAGTTTATTGAGAGAAAGAATTTTAAATTGCATAATACATAGAGAGGTTTTTTAGATGGAATATTTATTTAATGGAGATGCCTACACAAAAACAGGTATGTTTTTTTCTTTTCTGCAGACAGATAATGAATTATAGTCCTGTAAAAAATGCAACTCAATCCCATAAAAAATATACCTTTACTGACACCAATCATTAAAACCTATAAGGTACTTCTCGTTGACATATAGAACCCTCCATCTATATTTTTGAACAAATTAAAATAAATGAAGAGTTCATGTAAGTTTTAATTAAAACAACTAACATCTTTATTAACTGTAACCTCAAGATTGTACAAGAGTAGGTGCAATTATTGTTAGTGTAAGCTTGATTGGATGCGCTTTAAATCAATTTGTGAATGAGGAAATACGACGGGAAAGCGCGAAAATCCAATTCAATTTGACAATGTGCAGATAGGTCGTCTTGACATGCTCAACAAATCTCCATTTAATCTTTTTCTAACTTGCAATTAGAATTCTCGAGTGCCCTGTGCGCACTTTCTTCTTAAAATGGAGCGAAGAGTAATTGCCTCGGGTCATTCTGGATAGAGCTGTTTCATTAAGTGAACATATTTTATGGTACTTCGGAGTCACTCAGCAGAACATTATGGCGCAGCAGATAGAGACCCGAGCCTAAATTAAATCAGAATATTTTTAGGATGAAATTGCGTTAAGTAAACTGTTTGTGGCAAATGGCGTAAACACTCTTGATTGCGATTCGAAATCAAAAAGTTTTATTTTGATATGGATTATCGGCGAATTGAAAGGTTTGGTTTATCTAAAAATAGGTTCAGTTGTGTTTGTTTATACAAAGTACCTGCATGAGAAAAATGTAGAAAAGTTTTTGATTTTTTGTTCAGTAACCGCAACTTTGACTTTGACTTAAAATTTCTTTATTATATAGTGAAAGTACTATAAATTTAACTAATATAAGTTTTTTCTGCCAACAATATTGCATATTTTTATATACTATAATATACGAAAACCGGACCGCTCACGGAACTTGATGATACTTTGTAGGAGTCAAAAGTGACGAATGCCGTGAGACCTCAAACTCAGTTTATTCCCCTGTAAATTTTGTAAATTTTTTAAAAATCGTTTTAAGTAATGACTGAGTGATCATAAAAGTAGTTAAATGAGTAATGATTAAGTTAATGAGCGTATGGCGTATTTTTATTGATGTAAACTCAAGCCAACTATTTCGATGATTTCACAAGATTTTATTGCCCATAAGAAGCACGTCACCGTGCGTCGGTGCAATAGCTATAAATATAACTCTGCAAATTAGACCAATTAATTATATCATGCAAATTAGTATTTCATATGACGACTACATGCTATTAAAAGAAAACATGCAGCCGCGCACCATCCGATGTTTAATCTACAGACATCATTGTGTGTTAATGAATTTTCCGTTTAATGAAATTACTACCTATGTAAGGGCTATTAAAAATAATTATATCATTAATTTGAATAATGATCCAATGAGACCTTATAAATTTGAATTTTATTCCATGATAAAGTCGTTATTTAAATATAAAGAGACGGTTGTAGTTATTTTACCAAAATTATGAGACTTCTAGCACCTTCTAGTCACATTCGATCCCTGCAGGTGGTTTAATGAAGTGAACCAGTGTCCTAAGTATAAATATGTAGATAACGATAGCCTAGGGCTGTTGATAATTTCAGATTCTAACTAAACCTAAATACCCATGTCACAAAGTACCTTTGATACACATGTAGATCACTCGGCGTTGCGAAACGTGTCGCTATCAATTTCGAATCTTAACACTTGCACCGGAGCATGAAATAATAGGAATCGAAAAACAATTTCCAGCCTCTGGAGGCTTGGACGCGTGAAAGGCGACGGTGCAGGCCTCGGAGTGCCGCGCAATGGCCAGTTTCAAACTCAAATTATAACTTTCCTGGAGTTACATTTATCCCGAACACATCAGATTTATGTACGCGATTATTAGCAACACATTTCGCGTGTTCTTGCCTGTTATTAACATCCGACCGATAAATATTCGTGGAGGGAAGATAACCCGCCCACCTTTGCAGCTCCAACTCGGAACTCTTTTTTGCATGGGAGCAGCGGAATTGATAATTTTTGCAATTTATTGAAAGATGGTGTTCGCCGGCGATTCGATTAGCTCGTGAGGGGCGGGTGGCTCATGAATTAGCGTATGACATAATTGTGCTTCGATGTAGGACCACCACTTGTAGCGAATAATTGGGAATAAGAGAGAAAAGACTAATTTGAGAAAAAAAACCGAGAATAAACTTTTAATTTATTCTTCTTGCAATCTAAAAGTAATTATGCATTTTCGTAAACTTTTTTAATTAGTCTGATCGAGCTACAGCTTCATTTTCGATTTAAGCTGCTTAATCTAAAAGTTTTTACTGCTGTGATTTTGGGATTATCACTAGTCACCCGATATTGCAATCATCTCCATTGACTTCAATTTAATTAAGCCCTTTGCACTATGTATACGCTTTATTAATATTTCATATGTAGGTTAAATCGTTATTATCTCATAAACTAAACTAGGCAATATAGACATAATTTTTGTAGGAAAAGTTGTACAGGTCATTTATGGGACAGCTGATGGTGCAAAAAGAAAGGATTGACCTTTAAATGACCTCTAAAATCTGCCTTTAGTCCAAGTCTAAGCCAAGAAACAACATTTCTCTACAAAATCGTTTGCCATATTGCCCACTTTTTCAAACAAAATGAGATATTTTTAAGATCGCATATTTCCAGCTTAAAAATAAGTTTAAATATGCAAGATAAGTTGAAAAAATGTTTTTTTAGATAGTATCAATAAGTAGAACAAATAAAATTACAATTACAATAAATTACTGTATTAATAATTTTATTGCTTTTATCTAGTTGATATCTTTTTGAAGTTTTAGTGCACTTTGCGTTGTTTAGACAGTTCAAGTGTAATTGGAAATCGTTATTTCTGTATTTTTAAAAATAAATAAATAATGACAATTCCCATAACTTCAATGTTTTTTATTGCTTTTTTTGCAATATCCCTCCAGATGGGTTACATAGATTTAATAATTTGACCATCATCACTTAAAGTAAATTTATTTTTAAAAAAATCGAAACGCAACTAGCCAACTGCAATTTCAGCTTCCGCTTTCCGTTATGGCAAAATCGGATGAAGAAGCGCAAAAAACTTCACTGTGTTATTCATTTGTTCACTCGGATATCTTTACGGAGTTCATTTGTCGTCACTTCCCCTCCTCAGCGGTTTTGTTTTCACACGGCCGTTTCGCGGGGAAATGTCAACAAAACCCAGCCAGGCACGGTGGCGGTGGCGCAGCAAAGCAAACGTCAGTCAGTGGATCTGCGTTCGTTGGGCAGGGAGTTGCGCGTCGCTGTCCGGAAGAGTCCAAGTCCAAGTCCAAGACGAGGTTTGAGTTAATTCCCCAACGGTTTCCGTCGCGAGTGGTTAACGGCGTTTCGGTGGTTGTGGATCCTGACAGAAATTAACACTTTGAAATTTGAATTTGTGGTCCCCCAGCGACTGTCGACTGATTGCCAGGTGAATTGGGGGGCGCTCATCATCGATTTTGTGAGGGGGCCCAGCACCTCTCTGAGTGTGCGTCAGCCTTTTTGAAGCCCCGCAGGCTGCAGTTCGCAAGACGCAAAAGAAGGAACTTGCTTAGGTGTGTAAGAACGTTCCGCTCATCTTGACATTGACCTTGAGCCTCAACCTGGCCCATTTACTGTCTTTTTGCGACCCCCAGCTGTTCGCGGCGGTCGCGAATCGCAGCCGCAAGGTTATCTAGAATGAAATGACGTAACTAAAGACGCTCGCCGCCCTCTCGGAAAGTCTCCGTCCGGCCGAAATTTTTCGCTGAAGCGCCCCATTGTTTGCCGCGGCTTCGATTTGGACTTTGGAGACGCGCCAATTGTCCGGGGCACGCGGCACGGCACGGGATGCTGCGTGACCTAGTGCCAGGCTCGAGGCCCGCGCCAGGTCACGGAGCTTTCATTTCATCCCTGCGCAATTCAGCACGAAAATCGGCAGGTCCGGGGCACTTTGCAGGCGTCGCAAGGTTTCTGGGGCACGACGCCCCCGCCTCGCGACCTGACCCACTGCCACCGGGAGCTCTGAGGTGGCTGCTCGCGAGAGGAACATCATAAATTTATTTTCGGGTGCAATTACACTAAAAATAATTTCTGCCTTTGTAGACGATAATTTTTCCGAAGTTGTGCTTCGACGGGAATTTAAACGACTTCAAGTCGAGAAAACGCAGAGGTAAATAAACCAAAATTAGCTTGAGAAATTTGCAGGCGAGTGCTTTAACTGAAAGATTTGAATTTTTACTTATAATTTCGATTTTAAAAACCCAGATCGTACCCAGGTAGCAGCTGTTTCAGCTTCATTCTTCAATTAGAAGTGATATTTAGTGCAAAAGTGTTTTCAGTAAATGATAAAAATTAGATTTCCATTGATGTAAAAACAAATTCAATCCCTTTTAAGTAAATTTTGTGGGTACCTACTGACGAAGTGAACAAATTGTGATTTTCAGTTTACTGACTTAGGAAGTAGATAGTGTGACTCGGAAGTAGGTAGTTAGTGTAACAAACTAAATTTTTGCATACCCAATATGGTCACATACAATATGCATATGTTTAGTTTTTTTAGAAATTAAAATTGTTCTAATTAGAAAACAAAAATTAAAATCTGTTAAAGAAGTAGAGATATGTAGTACTTTCACGAATATATTGCAACAAAACTAAAAACTCTGCAGTATGGCAAAGTTGCCACAACTTATCGCAAGGTTTTATTTTTTTATTAATGGTTAAAATATCATTAATCTTTGATAAATAAATTATCCAATGTATAAAATTTGATCTGTTTAATGAGTGCTTTATTTTAAAAGCATAATTTTTAAAATGAGGTTTTTCATTAAAGTAAAAATAGGAAAAAAATGACACGTTCAACTAAAATTATTTTGTGTTTATTGAAACGATAATAATGACTTCATATTCGTAACAATTACTTAAATACAGGGAGTTTTTCAAAATATAAGTATTACAAATTCAATTAAAACATCTCTTCGAAATTACTATACTAGCAGTCCTTAATCAAAAACCAATTTAAAGGTATCGGAAACTAACCATTCCGCAGCATTATTCCTAATGAAACCTAGCACGATATTTAGAAAGAAATAATATTTCCATTACAAAGAATTAGGTACATATAATGATGATGAGAAAGTCAATAAACTGCAGCTCACGCCATGAAATAATGCAGCTTGGAACAAGTCTTAAGGGGTTATTAAGAATTAAGGACCTGTTTATTTATTGGCAAACAAAAGACAAAAATTGTCCACCTTTAATTAAACAAGGAAGCAATAAACATCTAAATGGGCAGTCAGTTCGATGACATTTTCAAATTCCTTTTATTCATGCTATGGTTAAAAATATTCCAATTTTGGGTAACGCGCAGTAACAGCAAAGATATAATTCTAAGAAAAATAATATAAATTTTAAGATAATAGCAATTAACAGTGAAACAAGTTTGCTACGCGCCATAAACAAAACAAAAGAAATGGAAATGTCTGGGACTTTCATTTGTTTACTTTCGTGAAAATCATGCAGTCTGGAGTCTAGAAAACCACGGCCTCGAAATCTAAAATAGCACCCCACAATCGTTACATTTTCTTCGAAATTGAAAAATCACGCGAAGAAGATGTTAAAAGATAAAATGTAGTCTATGCAGTATAGCCAATGTAAATAATTTTAGATAATTTTTGAATTAATAGTAAATTACAACGTTTCGAAAATTATTAACAAAATTAGCACACTATTCTGAATCGTCTACCCGTTTATAAATAGAAAATTAAATCCAAGCCTTAATAACAAGCTCTTAATATTTCCTTCAATTTCCTCAGTTCTAAACCTAAACATTACCTATATTAATACATATTATAAAACCATATCATATACTATAACGAAAAAATTTAGAACAAATATTATGCATTTCATTAAAGAAACCTTTGTAATCTTCGTTTTACAGAGTAAACAATTTTACACTCGATATTATTAAAACTAAATCAAGTTAAACATCTTAAAAACAAATATTTGCATTTCGGAGATCACAGCGTCACAGGTTGTTACTAATTCCTGAAAAGTCGTAAGTAAATGGGATCAGGTGCACAAAAAGCACCGCTCCGACGGGATGCCTTCCTACAAAAATGTGAATTTAAAAGGAGCCCTTTTGAAAGGCAAACACTTCGCTGCCCGGCATGTTTGACGTGCGGGGGTGGAAAGAAAGAGTGAAAGTGCTTTGTTCTTTTCGAGCGGTTGGCTCGTTGTGTGCCGCCGGGCGCGAGATTGCAATTAGCCTGCCGGAGCCCGCGGAGTCTGTAAATCAGTGCTCCAAGCAGCGCTCTGTCGCCGAGTGGCGCGTATGTGTTCCTGGGCGCCCCCGCTGCAGCCACTTAACACAGCATCCCGGCTCCAGCTCGAGATGAATCCTCCACTTGTTGCGCCCCGTTGAAAAAGTAAACACGAGCATAAAGCACCGAGGGCACCCCAGCACTTTCCCTTTGGCGCAATCTTTTCATTTCCGCCGACCAATTGCACGCCATGCCGCCCAAGCAAATCTGGCGTGTTTTGATCGCGGCCTGGTGGGGTGCGCGGCCCGCGGAAAATCCCGCGACCAGGTGGTCGTGCAATAATTTTGCATTTGTCTCATAGGCGGAAAGACTTCGGAGGCGATGAACTGCATTCCCACTTTACTGGAGCTAACTCTTAAGCGGAGGGGGGGTTGCGATTTATTCCTGCACATTTTGCATAACTAAGTACCTACCTTCGGTGCATTTTCCTCCCCGATGGCAACTTCGTCACCTCGCACAGATCCAAGAAGACGAGATTTGTTTGGACCAGAAATTGCATTACGATTATGCAAAATTTAAATTCGATTCGGCGACCTTTTCCTTAGCTTAGATTGCAACCAGCAACCTGTGGGAACACGCGGTGCAATTTGTTCAATTCAGCTTTGTGTCAATTCGCAAACTGCAAATTATTGCCGCAATCTTCTTAATTTTCTGAAATGCAATTTGGTGCAAATTATTCGATTCGAACGTTCAGAGCCGTTGATGCAAAGGAGCTTTACGATGCTAAGTCTTCGCTTCGTCTCCTCTTTCTTCGGAGTTTACCTTCTACTTAGTTTAGACTGAATATTACCAGCATTATATTAAGCCATTATCATAATATAAAGACGAGTAAAAGGAGGAAGATTATTTAAAGCAGTTAATAACTTTAGATTCGCAACTCTTAAATCAACATGCACATTGTGACTAAAAAGCAAAAATGCAACAATTATTATAAATATTATAAATATGAACTGAAACAACACTGGGTATAAAGATTAATGTCACAAATATGCATCCATTAATGTTACATAAATTATAAAAAATAAAGAGGAATGCAATTCAAATCGAATTGTTGACCAAAATACATAATTCGAGACGTACTATACCAGACCTTCTTGAAAACATCGAGTATTTCTAAATAGTCCAAAGAAGCTAAAAATACGGAAGACCATAGGTGGATTCTTCTGAAGCAGGAAGTGTTGATTGAAATTAGTTACATTTAACAGATTCCTCTGCAAATACTGCAAAAGAACCTGACAAGCGAAAGGAATTGCATAGTGAGTGCAACAAGGTATTTAGAGAATCTCAAATTGGATGTCGGCAATTTGTTACGCTATACCTTGCGGAATTCCCTTCATCGTTAAAGTGTTTATGCTCACTTTATATGTGTATATTGTTTGTGTGTTTAATGTTAGGTTGATTAATTTAAACAGCAAGTATTATCTTTATAATTTGAATATCTGAAACATTATGTATAAGGATTCATTAAAAGAGTTTTTTCTCACTATTCTCTGTTTAATGTTAAAACGAAAGTGACACATGTTGTTATCAAAGTCTGTCTCCACTATCAATTTTTATTTAATAATCTAAAATACTTATCAAATTCGTTCAAAGCTTGCTAAACGCATGTAATTTTCTTGGGCGTTTTCAGCTAGCTGGAAGTTTATACAAGTTATGATGATGTAATCATGCTTTTAATTATGGAGCAAATTTTGTAGTAACTCCTCTGATAGTGGACTTCCAGTTTAAAGCCACTTTTATAAATTGACTCTTTAATACATATAATACGTCACTAGTCGTTATCAGTTATGTTATTAATAAAAAAAATATTTGTGGAAAATAGTGTGTTTTTAACAACTTGTACCATTCCAAATATTTATATATGTATGCGCATATGTAGATATAATTTGGTTAATTTTACCGAAATTGATAAGATATTAATCTTTGAAAGCAAGACATTTCGGTAGCTTATAATGCACAAAATCTGCACACATGCTTGTGAAAAAAAAACCATAAGAAATAAGCTAAACTCGGTATAAGAAATTTGATACCTATATAAATATGAATTGTCGCACTTGACAAATTGCTATTGAAATGCATCAAATGTATAGTACATACTTCAGTTTTTATAGCCTTTTTTTATTTCTATTAAAAGTAAATGATCATTTTATCATATTTAAGCATAAAATATCGGCGATTATTTTACTGAAGTGATTGATAGTGACATTCATAGATATGTCTTATCTGTTTTTAAAATACGTATTTGCACATATTTTGTGCAAAATTTTCCCGGAATCTAGTAGGTATGCCCGTATGCGGACACATTCGCAGTATGCGTAATCTTTTCGATTAATTTCAGAAAATTCACCAGTTAAGAAAGTCCCTAGATAGTGTTATCAGTCTGATTCAGTGGCGGCAAATTTAGCCTAACCACGATTTTGGCGGTTGTTGCTTTGCTTCTAATGCGCCTATCTGCTTCAATTACAGGTGATAACGTCCAGGTCGCGAGTGTTCCGCTCGAGTGACTCGAGGAGCGCCTGGAAAAGCTCTGCGGCCCACCTTCCAGCGGCTGATTTATTTGCCGACATTCGCCGAGAACTGCCCCGCCAAGTGATGTTTCCGCGGCTTTCGCGCGGCCCCAGATATAATAATTTTACCTGAGCGCTCTTTGCAAACGTTTTTTAAATGAGTACCGAATTTGCTCCCAGCGAAACAACACCGCTCCGGACGACGAGCAGCAGCAGCGCGACGCAGATCAACTTGAACAACAACAACGTCCGCCTCGAGCCGCGACTGTTGACGGGCAACAATCCGAAGATGGACAACAGACGTGTCCTGGTCAAGGTGGCTATCGATGTCACCATCCTTTTGTGCGGTGAGTACCTTGTTACCTGCAAAATTTTGTGGTTTTGTGTCGACTTCCGAAAGTGAGAAAATATTTGAACACTATTATTGCGGTCAATTAATATTCCGCAAGCGCTTTGGTGGCTTTCGATTCATTCGCGTGGCTACGCAACACCCTGCAACACCTGCGATAGGTGCGCGGAAACACCTGAGCAACACTCACACAAAACCGTGATCACTCAGTGAAGGCCGTCCGAGTGAAAAGAATCTCACGAGATTGCCGTCCTCTAATTATCATGTTGCGGTCTTGTGGCTAGTGCAAACAAAAGGCCTATTAGCGGCCTCCTCGCCGGCTGTGATTTCTCTTACGTGCTTTAATTGCACACGTGCTACCTGCCCAAGAAAGTGGTTCATTATCGTCTAAAAATACCTCAACTCCGTGATGTCACAGTGAATGGAATAACTGTCGGAGTTTGGGGCCATTTTACCTGCGAAAGCTTATCCGTGTTTATTTTGCCCGGAAGGTGAATCAGTTTTTTCAGCAGTTTGATTAGATGGTACCACTGGGAAAAAAGGGGTTATTATACCTCATCTAGCTTATAATTTTGCACGTATATAAATTACGCAAGTATAGTTGGTGTTATCACCAGCGGAAATGATATCGTTGCTGTAAAAATTTCGAAATGCAGTTGTTTGCCGCAACTGTGGATCAAATTACAAAAGTTCACCTGATCAAATTCTGCGAAATTTTTGCGTTGTTAATTATTTACCTAAGATATCTGTCTGTGTTTGCAGATTATATGAAGTAGGTAACATTGATGGGAATTACCTGTAATAATAAAAACTAATCGAATACGAATGATTAAATTTTATGAATGTTTGCACTTTAAAAATATTTCAGGGCCAATTCTTCATAAATTGTTAACTCTGTTTTTCTAGAAAATTTTATGTTCAATTTTTTTCATTAAAAATTTCTTTTCTATTAAATATTTTTCGAGCCAACAGAAATTTTATAACCTTAAAACGAAAAGAAGAATATTCACAAATTTAGAAATAAGATATAAGATCTCTCAATTCTATTTTATTCGTACTTAGTTCACGATTTACAACCAAATAATTTCTTAACAAGTTTATTATGATATACGCAATAATGCATTTTAATTTCTCTGCATAACGATCGCTCAAAAAAGGCCGAACAGCTCTTCCATAATGCGATGCAAACTATCACCGCTCAGAATCATTTCAGACATTGAATGAAAGAAAGGTCATTGTGCAAATGACATCATCGGACTTCAGGCATATTGCGATTTTTACGTCCAGTCTTGATTCGCGCAATGTATTTTTTTTTTCTTCATTTTCGACATCGTACACCTATAGATTTGGATTTCTACTTCTACCTACATTACCTGTCGTGTTGGGCTTGTCTGAAAACTTGTTTTCAATTATTACCTATTCTCCATTTGGGACATCCTCTCTTTAAGTTTTAATTTAATTCGAAGATTGAACATATCCCCCAAGGTTCATTAAACGGTCGCCAATCAAACTCAACTATATAACAACTTTGAAGAATTCTTGTTTGCCGCAAAGAACACTATGTTTTTCTTATCTAAGAATTATTAAAACGAAGGTCCAGACCTCGTTTAGGTGACGATGTTAAATTCTATCTCGTTTAGGCTGGAGCTCTAATTGAATTAGAAGCATTTGAATTCTTTGAAAAACGGAACGCGCCTCTTTGACTCTCGCGTGCGCCTTCAGCTGACGATCAATAAACAGCGTGTCGCTTCTTCTTTCCGCCTGAAATTGGCCTCGCGCTATCTAAAGAACAGACTGCGCCAGATAAGACGTCTTCGAAGTAGGTCTAGATTAAAGTGGACGTAATCGAGCGATCTTTCAGGTGATAGGAGAGCGGTTTTTTTTTTTGTATAAATCAAAAGTAAAGAGTGAGAGAAAGTTAAAATTCTCTTTATCTTTTATAAGTTGAAATTATTTTAGGATTTGTGTTTTGCCACGCAATGAATCTTTTATCTAAAATTAAAACTTTTAAAATCAGGGGATCTGTTATGGTTAACATTTTTATGGAGATAATGTGGACTATAATTTTTCCAGTAAAAAATGTGTATTTTATAACAAAGGTTGATTCAATAAAACTTACATTCCAGAAAATTCAATTCAGTTTCAAAAATGTTATAGCCGCTTAGTCCCAAAACATACGATTCTGATATAATTTATTTCCTAGATTAAAAATGTAAAAACCATAATTTACCATATAAGTAGGTTTTTGAAACAATAAAATATAATGAGATGCAAACACTTGCTATTTACAAAAAATGTGTCTTAATTTTAAACATTCATATTAGACGTTATTAAAGCTCAGTTTGGTTGATAGTACCTAATTAAAATAGCAGTTTCGCTTTTTGATGTAATTTTTCTCGTCGCTATAGCTATTTATCTTACAGTTAAGAAAAAATACATGCATTTTTAAATCATAATGGCCATTTTGCATAAATATTTTTTTAAAGCCCCTAACGTTTGTTAATGGCAGCAATTAACTTGGAAACAAAAATTTTGAATTGTCTTTGCAATTACACCACTTATGCCATGACTCATGAGACACATATTAGCACACTAAAAAAGCACCAGCATTGAATAGGTACCTGACTCTCGAGGAGGGTAAAATTGTCACTTTTGTGACAATGAATAAAGTAATTGAGCTAATTGTATTATTTACATTTGTCGTCTGGAACCGCCCAGGACTGTTTGCGAACGTCACGAAAAATTGATAACAACCAGGTGAATGTCGTCGCATTTGTTTGCTTTCAGTAGACGCAGCCAAACCTTCTTCACCAGCTGAAGACGCATCGCCCATATGCTGAAGAACCAGCGCTGAAGGCATTCATCATAACAACGATACGACGACAGATCATTTGAATATTCCGCGGGAGATGATCCTCAGGCCGCTCGTCTGTTTGGAAATGGAAATAAGCTACACGTGGAATTATTTAGCGCCGCGGCCCTTTGCTTCTGAGCAGTTTTAGCTTCGCTTCTTATTCATGCTTCAGAGCATGCATCGCTGGCGTTTGATCTTGAAGTGTGTTTGCTCAGTTGTTAAATCGGAATTGATCTCCGAAGAATGAAATACGCTTCTGGTGCATAAAATTAACTGATTCACCGAAGCTGCAATAAATCGACCCCCGTGAAACATATTTCCCCTGGCGTGCCATAATGAGATATTGTTCTGGCTGGCACTCGTTACAACTATTTTTTAGTTAGTTTATTTTGCGCTGACGGCGGAAACTTCTCAATTACTATCATAATGAGTTGCAGGCTCTGTAAAACATGTTTTGACAACGTGTCAGGTGTTTTAATGAACGCTGGATGAGTTTGTTCGCACGTGACCTGATCTAGACTATTTCACGAGGACCAAAATTAAAATAAACTTTGTACTTATAGTTCAATATCCCGAAATATAATCGGTCTACTCATCCCTATTATAAAATGTTTGAAAAGCAACAATTAGTTATTACATTTTAAAAAGCTGATTTTAGTAGACACGTATAGTATTCTTTTAACAAATTTGATCTGGATGAACGTGATTTTGAATGTCATAATTTTAATCTTGTTCCTTAAATCCACCGACAGCCACAAATTACTTTTTCTCATTCAATAACGTATCAGGAACATTTTCATTAATCTATCATTTCATAGCCGATTTTATAGTTTAAAGCACTTAAAAATTTGTCGTAGTGGACAGTTAAAAGCACCCATAAATAAAGGTTACTTTTTGACTAATTCTTAAATAAGGACCTGTTAACAATAAAACTACCAATATTTTTGTATTTCGTATTGTTAATATCCAAATTTGAGCGCAATTCCCTAAAGTCGTTAAGCCTTTTATGACCCACTTGGGAACTGAAGGTAAACGACATTCTTCCGAAACGATAAAGCGTGACGCTAGGAATCCCTATTTTTTCCCATGGCTCCCTGGCACTTGTGGGCTTTTGATAACATTTTACTACCAAAAAAAATCGGCGTCCAACTTCCCTCATCTTTTGTGAATTGAAATGAAAAAGGTTCCTCTTATCCGAGGGCCCACAATAAAACACTATCAAGACATTCTGCCCGGATTACAGAGGTGCACAAGGAAAAGCAAGATGTCATAAACTCTCGGCTAGTAACTTTATTGCTACCTTGGCGTATTCGCTGGTTTACAATAGGGTAAAAGTGTTTTTTCACCGTGTCCAGACGGGAGGTGGACTCGGATCCCAAAGGCATTATTTTCGCTGATCGAGCAATAAAAGGCATTTGTTTGACGTGCCGCTGATGTAAAGAGTCTTAAAGCGAGCACCTTAAGTAGAATTGTATGTACGTGCTTAGTGATTGTTTACTTATCCCTGAGTGATGACAAAAAAACATCCAAAAAACCGAACGAACTACCTGGCGACTTTACGTCCTAGATAAATCAAAACTGAGTGCTGCGACCGATGAATGACTCAAAGAAACACGCAAGTTTGAGTGATTCTTAAGCGGTTGCGTGGGAATGAGTGTCTTCAGTTAAGACTTCGTGCGTCGCCGTGAGTGACATCTTTCAAGAAAGAAAGACAGACGCTGCCGTGAAGACCTGATTTTTAGTCGCCGCGGTAATTACTGGAATTGTCTAGGCTCGACAATTGTTCGACTGTAGGATGATGATTTAGGCAACGTGAGGATACCGCAGTCTTCCGGAGTGAACAGCCTTTTACAATGCGACTCATCATTTAACACGTAAGAGACTAATCAAATTTACGCCTTTCTTTTAATTAAGACTGCATTCTGTGATATTTGCACGGAAACTGCTTGTTAAAGCCCATTTGCGAATTAGAAGAATCAAGGCGGGTTATTTAATTAATTGCAATTTCCAAGGAAGCAGTTGCTCCCACAAATTAGGTGATAATATTTAGGTTGCAATGTATGGGCGATATTAAGACTTCGTTGCCGAGCAAAATTTAATATTTCTTTTCTCAGCTGTTATTTTTCAGTAAATCCATAAGATACATAGTTTACGGGGTCTGCTATTTTCAACCACAGTACTAATTTAGAAATGAGATTTTGCTACTTAACTTCGTGTCTGGAAAACAAAACATTATCAGTTCCAAAATTGGCAAGAATCCTGGTCAGGATCTGAGTTCTGCGTGACGGGTGTGCCCGAACTGATTAGGTTCAGCCAAACTTTAATAGTTTTATTTCATTTATTGTATATTAGATCAATTAAGCGATCAATCAATTAAGCGATTATGTGAATATTTTGCCTTTTTTCGGTTTATAAAAAGAAGCATTCTATAGTATTATCGTTATTACAAATAATTATGAATTTAATTTAATTTAATTTCTATTGTTACTGAATGTCCGCTTAGATATATGTATCTTTATGTCCTTATTGTATTGTTGACATAAATAATAAAAAAATGAGGCCAAAAGGTGAACCCGACGAGACACAAAAACCATAAAAAATTGAAGGTTTTGTGTCAAAGGGCTAAATATCTTTTTAATTGCAACGTTATGCTAAACATGTGTCATGCAGAAATTTCCTCTAGTATAATAAATCTCAAAAAGACTACAGGACACGGCGGAACCGAAAGCTGTGTTCCATTTACTTTCGAATGAATGTTCATGTTGAGGGCATTATGCCAAGTTGTGGAGCTTTACCGGAAGCTCCAGGATGTATCTAACTAAATAGAGCATCTTCCCACGACCTTAAAACACATTCATCACCGTAAACATCCTCCGGGGAGGAATGAAATAAAGAGATGAATCTAAAGCATTTCATCTGAGGATTTGTGTGGCACAGATAGCGCGACTTGGTTAGGCAGTTTCATTTAGTTCAAAAGGGAGCAGAGAACAATTTGTAACGTTGGCTTGAAAAGAGCTTCCTCCCTTTTTAAATCAACAGCCCTGGCCACGAGTACATTTAAATGATTGTGCAAATAACCATCACAAATTATTCCTTTTAACAAACATGAAACGATTTTGCCCATTCTAAGTTGGTTTGCAGAAAATTGAATTTGCCGGCGACCCTGCAGACGTCAGATTAGCCAACTACCTTCATTCTAACCGAATTGCGTTCATTGGATGAGGAAACGGCTCCAATTGTTCAATTGTCATTCTGAAGGGGGGGTCATTCATATAAAATTTACCAGCACGGGTCTGTCGCTGAAAACTCTGTTAAGCCAATTCCTGCCGAAGCGCACGCTTTTATTACGCAATAAACTTTTGGTCTGCTGCCCAGCAAGACAGTCGTTCGCAGTATTCATAGAATAATTGATCATAATGGCAACAATTTTCATTCAATGAATGGGACCATTTCCCAGCCAATTATATCTAACCTACGCACTTAATGAAGAGCTTACGCCGAATCGCCCAAATGCCCCCAGCTGCAACCCTAATTATGCGCCTTTTTCGACTTTCGACAAAATGCCTGTCGAAGTGGTGATTTATCAAAAACCGACTCCGCGGCTAATGAGCGCTTATCTTTGTAGCTAAGGCTAATGCTCACTGTCGGATATAGGTGAGAGAAAAATGACTGACAAACTCGACTGCACGTTTATTTCTGGCGTAGGACGTGCGATCAAACCACGGGTCAAGTGCTGTTTGGCCACAGCCTACATCGAAACGCCCTGCATATTGTTAGTAACTTTTAAGTTATGACCGCCACGGACGTTTAGCGTCGGTAACTTTGTGGCCAACAATATCTTCCTTGGAGGAACTTAGATAGGTACTAAAGAATGTTTATTGCTTCATTCATAGGTGCGGAAATGTGCCTTTGTGTCTAAGGCGAAAATTAAGGTGATTTTACATTGAAATATTACCAGTTTCACAAAAACCTCATTGCTGGATGTAAATGACCCTCGATTTAATAATGACGAAATATATACTCGAAGCACACAATCTAATTTTAACGCCAGGGAATGTGCCCAACACAATTATTAAATTGTCTAACCAAACTATACATATGTACATATTCTATGATAAAATTGACTTATAACTTTCCTTTCTAATAAATATTTAAATAAATTAGAAAAAACCAAATCTGGAGAATATATTAAATTAGCATTCATGTCGCTGCACAACATAATTGCATCATATTACCAATTTTAGCTTACAACGAAAAGATTCAAGTTCTCTTTCGACATCCTACCGCTACCACTAACGAACTCATAAAGATTTATGGAAATATTAAATGTAAAAAATTGTTTCTGAATTCTCAATTAAGTGACTAATTAACGAAACACAATATTGCACTTAACTTCATTAAAGTTTACAAATTGTTTCTTACATATAAACATTGCATCGGTTGCGGTTATACAAATATCAGTAAGAAAAAATTCTTGAAGGTAATGTCGTTAATCAAATGAGGTTTATCATAATATGTCCGCATACGATAGAGCAGTAAAATGTAATTGACTAATTTATGGAATGCTTATCGCGTTCGTATGTAAATGAAAAAGATGAATATCGACTTAATCACTCTCTTTCAGAATATTCTTAAAGGGATTGTTATATGGCATAATTAATGATAGTTTTCTAGTAAAAATACGCTTACTGTGTTTTGTTTGGCTAATGACTGACTTAATTATTTTTTTTTTATTTTTTAATTTAGTAATCAAATAAGTTTAAGGCATATGAACTACAATAAAAATATATATATTTTAAATAAGGCACACAACCCCCAAAAAAATTAAGTGAAAACTTTACTTTTCTTTTCTAATTTATTTAATGGCTAGGCTTCTTAGAAGACACTCTCCCACGTAGACAAACATAAAGAACGCATTGTTTGTTCTTAAAGGCGATATCAAGGGACTTATTTGATAATTGGATTGTAAAATAAATCAGGCGCACTCGTAACTAGAGATAACTTCAGCAGTGAATTATTTCTTAAGTGTTTTATTACAATCGTTACGACATTCCCTACTTATTTTACTTCTTGTTTTACAGTATTTCTTGCACTGCCCCAAGCCCTATTCTTTTGTTTTGGAAAGGCTGCTAGTAGTATTTTACAGCGCCACGATTTTAGATTAATTAATTGCGTAATTACTTGACTCTGTCCACATATCTGTCTCGCTGTCAATAAGTTATATTGATGATCCTCGCACAGTTGCGAATTAGTTCTATTTCTTATATGGCGGGACAGATCATCTTCTATTTTAATTGTATCGTATCAGTATTAAAAAATCAATTATTTTCTGTTTTATTTCAGTTGGATTTCCAATCTTATTCTTTTATTTATGGGGTGATCCATATAAAAGAGGCTTTTTCTGCGATGACGAGTCACTGCGACATCCATTCCATGATTCTACTGTGAAAAGCTGGATGCTTTATATACTTGGATTAGTACTGCCAATTGGAATCGTAAGTACCTGCTTTTGATTTTGATTAGATTTAAATGTCACGCGCGGTTTCCATAAAATTTATCTGAAGGTCAATAAAAATATAAAAGTGTTGTCGAAACTCTTAAAACATAAAACTAAACTTTCTATTACTGTTATTTTACACCTAAGAAGTTATAAATATCATATATCCAAACTTATGGCAGTGATCATTAAAATTTTTGATGTCTAATAAAGTAAAAATTTGATAGTGTAACAAAACTTTTATGGGAAAAATTAAAGAAGTATATAAAATGCACAAATAATTCGTTTGTTGTGTTATTTGTAATAATCAAAATATTTTTTTCATTTTATCTAAATGAAGACTTGCTATACTCAGAAAATTGTTGAAAAATTAAGATTATGTTGCCAATTTATTAGAAAATGCCAACTGGAAACATATTTTAAAGTTTTTAATTAAAAAACCTTTTTAATACATCATAATTACAAGCTACCGCAACTACGATGCTTCGGACATTAAATCGTAACACGTGATAATTGTTTCGGTGAAAAATGTTCTTTTCATAACCGCACAAATCTGAAGAGTATATGTCTCTACCTTCTTAAGGACTGTGGTTAAAGCCACACAAGGATATTAAAAAAAACATAAAGATTTGCAAAAATCATGATAAACAACACCTCAGGATTACAAGAGGCGGCTCAGTTTATAGAAGAACTTTTGGTATCTCAAACTGAAAGAAGAATATCACAAAAAGAAGAGTTTTCTTTATTGAATTTTGAATCAAATAATTTGTCTATGATTTTTCAGATCATTAAATAAACCCCAATAATTGAACTCCGAATTTTAATGTTTATATATTGTTTCAATGGTATGGTATTTAATTTATAACACCTTTTCAGGTGTTTGTTAAGATTCAGAACATAAATTTTAAGTACAAAAAATAATATGCAAAACACTTCCTTTATTAAGTGGATTAAAACCTTAATAATCGATTAGACCTTTTATTCCAATACTACTGATAAGAAATGAAATGATTTTACGAACAAATGATTTTTATTTTTATTTCGAAATACAGAAACTGATACTATAACCCAATTACGAAAGATGCAACTATTTATGTACTAATAGTTGTAAACAAAGTAATGTCAACAGAACTCATATCTGCCTATGCTATACAAAATATGAAAAAGTGCTGACCATTAAATTCTCAGTGCGATTGTAACTGAAAACTATTGATTTGTCCTAATTTCCCAGCACTCGTGAGCTGCACATGACAAACAAGTTGTGGGCACCACATTAATAACGCAACTCGATTTGGGGCAATCCCTTAACCCTTCAGTGCACAGCCCAATTATCGCTAAGTGCCTCTGTTCGATTCTCTGAAAAATGAGACTACGCACACCCGAGAGTCCCGGGAACTTGTCCAGAACCCTAGACGACAGAATTAATTAAGCCGGGCCCAGCTCGGAATCAAATAGGTCGAAAGGGCCCAAATTTCCAGTCATGTGGATGTGAGTCGCTCAAATTCGGTGGCATCACACGAGGGCCCTACTCGGGAGTAGGTCCGCTCCAGAGGGAACCCACAAAATTCCCCGCGGAGGGAGTCATCAAACTGTTGATTTCAAAATCGGTTAAGCCAACCACGAAAGATGTCGTTTGATTTTGCTTTATTGATTTACACTTTTATGACGATGAGGTGTCAACATGAAAACACCCAGGAGGTGTGTCGTCGACTTCCACTACTAGTCCCGCTTCATGGGCGTTAAATTTTTAATGCGCAGCTCATCTCAATAAATTTTAATTACCCGATTGTCTATCGGTTGCTCAGGGATGTAAAATGTTAAATTTTGTCCATAAATTGGATTTTAGTTGACCGAAAACATGAAAATTTACGAACTATGCCCGTTAGAACTCATTACACCGTGTCCAAAGGCACTCAATTTGTGTATTAACTCAACGATTCGGACACGTAACACACGTGACGACACGATTCGAAATCAATAGATGGACAACCAAAATTAGAAGTTCTGAGAAGAATTAGTTTAGTGCTGTTTTATGAAAATTTATTTTTAAAGTATAGTGAAAATCGTTTAATACGGTAATAAAATTTCTCCTTTAAAGTGATAAGGTTATTGAACTTATCTTTTACATAGGACTAGCCTGGCACATGCCCTGATTTCGCCAATATTCTCTTAGCCATTCTTAAGCATGGATACATCACAAAAGAATGCGTCATTAGCCAAATTTTTCTTCGGGATTTTCCCATGATTTTTCATGACCCTCGTTTGTAGTCATTTCTTGTAAACATTTTAGTCAGAGATGTGCTTAATACATATATCTAAAATTTTATATAAAATATCTGAATTTAATTCAGAAGCAAGCCTCATGCGGATAAACTTAAGGCTATATACCTACATACATACATACATATGTATGTACAGATTTTGCTGACTGTTAGAGCATCTTAATTTATTTTGTCGCATTGCGAACTTTTCCTATAATTTTCAGAAGTCTTCAGTTCGGAAGGCTCAAATGTTTGTTGGAAGTGATCTAGAACACAGTCTAACTTTAATTGAAGACTTCTGCGTTTTATATTGTTCAAAACCTATAATATAACGAATACTTTAATTTGTTGATTACAAAAACAAATTCTCTAAACGTTTACTGCAATGATTGTTCAGCAATAATAATTTTAATAAAATTAATTAGTTCGAAAAACCTATTATTTAAAGAAAAATTAAGTGTAGTGCAGTAGACAACGAAACAAAAGTTCGAAATATTAGAAAACGTTTTTTTAAGGGTTAGAAGAAATTAATCTACGCATAAATGCAATATAATATAGTGTCACTATCTGAAATTTTTTCTAATAGGTAAATCCAGACGTAAAGATTAGTTATTTATATATTGTAAGGCTCGAAATTATTTTATTCATTTACTACATCCAGACTACCATAGATGTAAAGGTTATGTTATGACCATATATGTATAAATCGTAATTTCTAGTGATTAGCGTTCAGTGCCTTCAAAAATTATTGCTTCACGCTGTAACCACTCATTAGTGGTTAAGAAATCACTTGTATACTGGCACAAAAATACTTTCTGAAAACCATACACTAAAAATAGTTAAACCAGTTTTATCAATATCCTTTAAGTAATTTAACATGTTTAATAAGTAATAAAATTCAGCACTTCAACATAAGTGTCTGTAGCAGACAGCAAGCAGAGGTGCCACATGCATTTTAGAGCTCATAAATTTGACTTATAATTTATGGGAAGTTTTAAGACCGTTCAAATTCATAAAGGGCCCTGTGTGCGCTATTTTTTCTACATTGAAATTTAATTGCCCAGAAGACTTATGAAGCCAAGTTCTCGCCTTATGCAAAGTTTGACTTATTGTATCAACGCGAGCCAGACCTGTGATTTATGTGACATCCCAGGTATGCTCGACGCATTGACTGCGGATCACAAGTCCCTCATAAACGCAATCGAACCCGTGCGTAGGAATTTGCTGGACAGTTGCACAAAATATTTATAAGCCCATTTAGTGCGGGATGCCGTCTTAGAGACTCCCCGGAAAGACGAATGCCTAGAAATGCCATTCAATCGAAGCGCGCATGCAAGTCAGGCTCAGAGTCAATCTATCCGAGCAGCCACATTATTTATCCGCATCTGATTTATGTCCTACAGGTTCCGAATCGATCTATCTGCGCCACTTGGTGCCCCGATAGTAATGCGACTAATAAACGTTTTCTCCACTTTGCAGATTCTTTCGACGGAAATCATACATACCAATCTTAAGACGAACAGCGCGGTAGGAAAGTACACCTTCTTCGATTGGGAAGTTCCACAGTGGGCCGTTGAGGCTTATAAGCAGATCGGCGTCTTTGGATTCGGTGCAGCCGTTAGCCAACTTACGACAGACATCGCAAAGTACACCATTGGCAGACTGAGGCCCCACTTTATTAACGTGAGTACCTTTCAAAATCAAGAAATTCCGCGAATCCGCAGCCAACATAAATGTCGAAGCTTACTCCTCTTCAGCCCGCTGAATTATTATATCTGATGGGGAAGAAGAAATTTAACGACGAAACAAGTTCTCATAAATCTTTTCTGAATATATGTTTGTTTCTAACAAACGGCGCTATAAAATAATAACCAAATGGCCTACTGACTTGGCTAATGGCTGTTTGTGCACATTTATGAAAGGAGTCGCGTCAGCTATAGACAAATCAATGTTTTTGGTTGTTAAGCCTACCCATTGACTACTCGTTTTAATGTGTTATTCGGACATAGTTCGAGAATTCTGCATAAATTTATGTTTAGAACTCCTATAGTCATTAACACAAGTAAACTATAAACATACTTTTATGCTTCTAAACTATACTGTAAGATAACTGCGTCTGCTGTCCAATAATCTTATGAATTTATAATGCCTATTATTTTCTTGTTAACGAAAGCTTAAGAAGTATTTGTCCCAGACAGAATGCGTCCCTAATTACTAATTAGTAAGAATTTATGGTAATTTAAATAAAGTAATCACCAAAACATTAAAATTGAATTATTTTTGATTTCTCTTCAATTATATTATTTTCAGCAAATATTTTTCTATCACTGTTCGTATTTACATATGTGTACTTTTGTCTCTGTATTTTTAAAATATATGACAAGAATAAAGGTCACTTTTTTAAAAAATAAATTATGTAAAGAAAAATAATAATGATAAAAACGCCTTTTTAAGACCTTTGAATTCTTTGAACTTCTATAGGCATATCCAATCATCACTCACGATAATGAAATATTTGTTAATCAAATTCCATGCCGCTAAATGTGCTAATTTTATCTCTTCGGAAATTTTTATTTTAATTATAACTCTTAGTACGATCGCTAGCAATTAGCATTTCTACAAATAGAATAATTTCCTGTCATAGTGTTTAAAGAGAGAAAACTTTATCTTACATTTGCAGATGTCTCTCGAAATGGCAAGAAAAATCCCAAAACTAATTTATTTCATTAAAGGAGCCCCATATCTGCACTGTTGATCTGATTTATGAGCACGCGACAAAGTTGGATCTCCGCAGCGCAGGCGCAGGCGGTTTTATCGATGGACGAAATGGCGAACTACAAAAAAGGGCAGTCACACTCGCTGTCTTCGGATTAAATTTTTTGTGGGGCACAATCCTAAGTCAAATTCTGAGAAAGAGTTCGTTTACGTTTTACTTTTCATTTTGCACTTATGTATGTTGCAAGTCAGTCGGTCGGATGAAGGCCGCCGAAATAAGCTCTTTAAAAAACAAGCCGCAATTCGTCGTTGCGTTGCGCCAAGTTTTTTGACCTCGCGTCAATTGAGCCGCGGAGAAGCGGTCCAGCAGAACACATGTCGCCATCGCCTGTCTCTCAAAAATATCGTGACTTTTTATCTACTGATCCATTAATAAGTAAATGATGAGATTAATGCAAGTCCCCGAACCAGAAAGAAATCTTAAGACCACGCAACGCAACGAAGTACCTTTAGTGAGAAATAACCGGAACCCCTGCTGGAAAGAAAAGCCTGATAAGTGTCTTAGGAAAATGCTAATAAGGTATCTAATGCGGCTTAATTGTTTAAGGCGGTAATTAATTGAATTCGCTCATTTAGAATTAATTAATTAATGCTTCATTCATAGTTTGTCGTGCTTCGATTTTAATAGAACTTCTTAAAGGGCCGGACTGTCGAATCTCCTGAATCTGCCTATCAATAACACACCCATTTGAAACGAAATTTGTGTTTTTGATGCTCACTTCTCAGCTTTTAAATTAGCCGCTTCTTTTAAATTCATAACAACTATTAGCATTCCTTTGTCATGGGAACAGAAAAAGATTTGCCCAAAAAGGGAACCAAAGCTTAATTAGTTCCTTTCATTATGTGTTCATTAAGCAGCTTCAAATTGCCTAGGCACTGTAAACATTTTAGTTCATAACTTTCTAATTAACTTAGAAGTGACAGAATTTCATCAACTTCTCATCAGTAATATTGCCTTAATATGTAAATTTTAAAGACGAAATCAGAAATTTTACTCATCATCTTTTCAATTAAATAAATGCTAATCAATCACCGTTATATGAACAAAATAACGATCATTAAGACAGTTAAAGTAAATGAATTAACACCTAAACTACAAATTAAATCACATTACCGAAACCATTAACTATCGATTGGTCTCTAGAGGCTATCCATTCGAAATTAATGAATAATCGAAAAGCGCATTCTTTCAGGGCGCATATACTTCTCTGGCATTTATGAACCTTTTTTCATAGCAAAAGGCTTTGGGAAGAAAGACTCGATAATGCTTTTCTTTTACATAAACCTACCAGACAAGAAAACAAGTAAAGTAAAAGGGAATTTAAAGACTCGAGGATAAAAACAAAATAAGTGCACTTTGCGTGCGAAGCTTTGCAAATGTTGCAATGTACCGAGAGTCTTTTATGCATGCCGCTTCTTGTCTTTAGACAACTTCGGCTACATTTTCATGTATACATATGTCTAATATGCTGCTTAAATTATATTTTCTTAGTTTTATTACTCTGTCGAATTCCAAACAAAATTAAACGAAATTATCTTAGAAGATGGAATATTCGTCTAACATATAATTTGTGGAAACACCAACAAAAATTGAAAATAATAAAATGAAATTTCTTAACGTATTCTTCAAAATACATATCTCTATAATCTCATTCTGAGTTTTTACTTTCCTAGTTATGTAATTTTGAATATAATGAAATTGTTAAAAGCGTCACAGTTCAGACCTTTCCGTGAAATGAATTCATTAAAATAAAAGTTTCTCAAACTTCTGAACAAAATTTATGGTTATAATAAAATTTTGAGCAAATGAAATCAATGAGTTCCGTTCAAAATTAATTAAGTTTTCAAAGTTAAGCATATTCGGTTTGTATAGACAGGGTCAGTATCACCGGATGCAAGTAATTTGAGTTTAATATATGTATGTGCATCTAAACTTGTAATATGTAATTGAACCTTAATAATGCAAATTCATATGCATTGCTTATAAATGTAAATTATGAAAGGACATCACTTTTATCGTTCAATTTAGCAATCTCGTTTGCATATCGAAGTCCGTGGATTTGCGCGGTGCATACAAATGTTGCAGTTAGCAAATTTGAAACGACCCACATTTTTTGCAGGATATTCTTTGCCATTGTCCACCCCCGATGACAATCGATAAAATTATAAGAGATATGTCTTTACTGGCTTTGTTTATGTCCCCCCGGATCTGAGGTAAATCGTTTCAGTCGCTCAATCCGCGGCGTGAGTTTTATCATTCCCAAAAGCGATAAATAACCCAAGGTGAGCAATTTGTCACATTAAAAGTTTGACACCTGGCGCTTTTCTTCAATTAAATTGGAAATTCCCGTCGAATGTCTCCATTATTGCGGCTCGCTTCTCCACGGTTTGGCGCTCGTTTACAGGCGCCTCGGGCCGCATTCTTCCGTCTAGTTGCGATCGCAAAGTAATAGGCCCCGCGACAAGAGGCTGCTCCAACAGGGGCCCCTTATTCGCGGACGCCGCCGTTTCCATGCAAACTCAGCAGGTGGTCAATGATCAACAAATCGGTCCACCTCCGCGCCCTTAGGCCGTTAAACAAACCTTATCTCGCGTCCAGAAACATTTCAATCCGCTCTGGAAGAAAGTCTAGTTACTAACACGCATCCAGGAGGGCAATTAGGGTGACCAGACGTTTCGTATTTTATGGTTATAGCATATCCCATTTTCATGCACCACAAATAAATAGAAACAACAGCTTCTAAACGTAACTTAAGAATATGACTAACTAAGGATTATAACTAAAAAATATGAAATCATCAAAACCAGGTCTCGCAATGACCCCATGCGTGCCTACCTACCCCCATGGTATACATACATATATGTACGTATGTACAAATCACATATTGCATTGCGAAGCAATTAATGTTAAAATCATATAAATTTTTAGCATCTGGTTTCGTACACAAATTAAATTAAAACAAAAACGTTTTATTTTAAAACCTTCTCGAATTCCCTGTAAGCATAATGTTTTATTTTAGGAATTTGTGCTACATTTTTCATTTATTTGCTTACTTCCGAATTATTGGCTACTGAAGCCACTAAATTTGGAAAGTGTGCTGATTAATTGTTCCAGAATATTAAAATTACTTACGTTTTCTAAATCGGACTCCTTCCTCCTGTGTAATGTTTTCTGTAGTAGACGTTGACTGCGATGCATTTTTCTAAGTCTATTGAGCTTCAATACGATTTCAATACAAAAATTATGTTGAAAACCTAGAATGAAAAAGAAACCAAAGGACAAATTTTAGAAACTTATTGACAAAACAATATAGGTATGTTGTTTTCTTGTTTAGTTTATGTATATTCTGTACATTCGTCTACAGAATTTCAGCTACTACGGAACTTATAAGATGGGAAAATAAAGCTGACCACCCCAGAGGAAAAACCTATCAATTGGCTGTCTGCGTGCTAATTAATCGCGGAAGCTGTTCCATCTCGGAATGTTTATATTTACAAAAGAAATTCAATTAAGATAAATTATTTTCGCTGAATGGGGCAGATTCACGCCGGAGCCCCGAAGCCACATGGAAGTCATAAACTTGACACCTAAATTATCTCCCTTTGCAGGTCTGTGATCCAATTCTGCCCGATGGGTCCGATTGCTCCAATCCGGCGAACTTCGGAAAGTACATCGAGAACTTCACGTGCCGGAACCCGACGTCGACGGAGCGCATGATTAAGGAAATGCGTCTATCTTTTCCCAGCGGACATTCCAGCTTCTCGGCTTACACGATGGTCTACTGCGCGGTGAGTTGAGCCGGCTGATAAGACTCACGCTGGTCCCATAAATTCAGCGAAATTTGCGTACGGCCGTCTAAGACAAGTTTCTTTCGTTTCCAGATTTACCTGCAGTCCAGAATGACGTGGCGCGGGTCCAAGCTCATAAGACACTTTCTGCAGTTTGTGCTCATAATGCTCGCCTGGGCCACCGCTCTGAGCCGAGTGTCCAATTACAAGCACCACTGGTCAGATGTTCTGTCAGGTGTTTTCCTGGGAACCATTTGTGCCATTCTCGTGGTAAGTTGTTTTGATTTTTGCACTTTTTGTGTACATATGCCTACACCTACTTTTGGTAACATAAGAGTAGATGCGTGTTTTCATCAAGCAGCGCTTTCATGTTTAAGAGAAAACTCCACCTTGAAGACATGGTGTTTTAATCTTTTTAGGAATATACAATTTTAATTCTTTTACTTGGTTCAGTCAACGAACTAAAAACTTTTGAAATTCGACCACTATATCTAGGGTTTCATAGTACAAATACCAGAACTATTTATAAAGCTCTATTGGGTCAGATTTAAATCTTAAAGTTTTTTTTGTATGTTGTTTATAGACTTGAAATTCAAGATGGCGGATCCAATATGTCGGCGAATTTTTCAACTTCAAGGAATCTTAATGAAAATGGGTACCTACTCGGGGGTTTTCGGGGTCACTGATCTCGAATTTGAATTCAAAATTTTGGAATTTAAGATGTCAAGGGTTTTACGTAAACATTTTTATCTTTTATTTTAATGCGAGTAAATATAAACAGAGTGCGCCAATTGATAATTTTTATCAGCCAGTGGGCTGAATAAATTATCAACTGACTATGAACATGTTGTAACTTGTACTTAATCTCCTGAGAGACATTTGAAAAATTTTTAATCCATAACATACTTTTATTTTAAAGTTTAGTTTTATTGTAGGGATAGTTGTGCGCGAGCAACGCCGCGCCGGGTATAGGTCAGCTAAGTAGCTTACAAGAAGAATTTAATTACAATTTAAACAGAAGTTGGTTTGCACAAATTAACCATTCAAAATAATCTTGTAGACTAGAGGATAATTTGTTTCTGACGAATTACTCCACTTGCTTTTAAGACATAATTCTTCATTATATTATAATGAAAGCAAACCCTCTGTAAACAAATTTCCATTTCTTTTATAATTAACAACCTCATAAAAAGTAAAACGAAGAGAAGAAAAAAATTATATATTCGACCCAAAACAAAAGATTTACGATTTCTGGTAAATAGGTTTTTCATGGAACAAGAACGAATTGAATGAATCTTTTGTTCTGTTCTTTTGACGAACTAACTTAACTACCTATTATTTTAACTATCAAATATTAGAAAAAAATTTCATTATCCATTCCACAATTCAATAAATAAGTGCTAGCTTGAAATTGGTTTTACAGAATTAAAATTATACGAATTCAATATTTAGGAATTTTTCTTCTTATTATCTATAAAAATTAAAAAATGCAGTTGTCTTGTTACCAGCAAAAGCAACTGGTATTTCAATGTTCGATTCAAAATCAGAGTCACGACTCATGAAGCACTCCTTCAAACATTTCTGAGTTTAGTTGCGACTAGAAAATTCAAACACTTTCTGTAATGCACCAATAAGGTCATCTGTCCATCAGCGGAAAGAAAATGTTGCAGCGATCGCTTCCGTGCGATAGCCCGTTTCGGGGACGAAATTTGAATGCAATTTGTTTTCGGAAAACATGATTTATCTCGCGATACATAAATTTACGTTTCGTTTCCAATTTACCGATGAAATTTAAAACCGTGAATTTCCATCACAAAATATTCGAAATATGATGCAATCACGTAAGGCCAAGAACGGATTTACCCCCGACTTTGTGGCAAGGAACATTTTTGGTATATCTTAATTGTGCAATTGAATTTATTGCACCTGTCCAAAGATGTTGTTTATTTCGTTTTCAATATTTTATTGGACAGTTGCAGAAAGAGCCTTCTGCTAGTGGGCACGAGTTAGCCCAGTCATGCAAACAAATTATTCATGTCAACACGCGAAACAACCGCGAGCTGTGCTTGCTCGGTGCATAAAATATGGGAAAATAATTAATTTATCATAAACGATGGCTCCGACTGGAAAGGGTGAGGAGGGCATCGCGATTGACGGCATGCTCAAATAACAAACATTAGTATGATTGAACCTCTGCGACATTTTAAGCCTGTTTTATTTTTATTTTAGCGATTATATGTTAATCAATTAGGTACTTCAAAGTTGTGAAGTATTCACTCCTTTTGGAATATATTTGAATGAATGAAATTCTTTTTAAATTGTTAAGGAATGATAATTAATAAGAAGATAATAAAATTGAGGAGGATACAATTAAAACTTGAAATTAAATCATTGAATTTTTTCTCTTTCCAGGCGAACTTTGTATCGGACCTATTTGATAGACGGAGTGCTAAGTACAACTTGCCATCTTCGCGACAAGATCTCCAGACACCAGTCAACTCCACCAACGGTCGAGCTTAAACCTACTTCAAGTCTTCCATAGTATTTTATACAAAATATTTATTTAGATACAAAAAAAAAACCTAAAAAAGAGCTACTTAAAACGTAAGCAATTTTTCTATTTCGCCGCATCGACGGCAGATGCTGTTAAAAAAGCCTTCTCTAGGTGACTGTATATTTTTAACTATTTTACGAGTATTAAGTAGTTTTTACCCAAGTACAAGAGCGCGGCGTGCTTAGCACTATAAAGTATTTCTGGCCTCTATCAACCACAACACATTAATTAAGATATAAAGCTACATACTTTATTGGATAAATTATTAACAAGATGCTGGACATTTAAAAAAACTCTACTTGTATCGATAGGACCTACTTCTAAGCTTTAATTGCGATTATAGGCTACGCGATAAAATTGTTCAATGTAATGTAAACTCTCTTGTGATGATGAATACTGTAGGCGTCTTTCGATTATATAATAACTTTTGTATATTTTATGATGTGATCACATTTACTGTTGTAAACTGTTGCATTGTTACTGTAAAGAAGCATACAACAAATTATAAATAAAATAATAGTTTCTGAAGACTTATTTCGTTTTCTTTGAAATAATTGAAGAAGGAACGAGAGGTAAGTGTTCTCGCAATTACTGTGCGTAATTGTAATTATTTCATAATAAAGCATTAAATATTAAGCCAAAAAAAAAGAAAACAAAATATACATAATATAAAACTTTCCTTCACTTATTTAACTATTTCAGTAGAAGGAAAATGGAAACTTCAAAGTGTTAAGACGTGAGAGGGAAAATATTCATTACCACTTTTTCAGTCCCTATTTAAAATAGTAATTTTTTTTTAAATAACTACAACAGAATTTTAAAATTTTCTGTAATGGGACAAATTCAAACTTTGAAAAGCTACCAATCAAGAGGATAACAGGATATTTGAAGAGAATTCAAAATCAAAATGTTCAAAAGGTTTCAGATAAATAAAAAAAAACATATACATACATACGTATGTATGTATTACGAATATTTCGAATGAATAAACGAAACGTAGTCACTCTCAAACCTATTGAAAACCTATATCTTGTTGAAAAGGAGTACTTTAAAAGAAAATAGAATTGTCGGTTATTGTGCGAAGCTATGTGTACTGTGACCGAATCTTTTGCATTGCAGATGCTGGTTAAATTGTGAACATTGATTATATACAAATAGATAAGGAACCTTGTTGTGGGGTTGTCACAATAGATGGCCATACTTACACTGATTTGAGAACTCAAGAGCTTTAAGAAATAAAGCTGCTTTGCATCATAAGAGGGGAAATTGATTTAACTGCTTGAGGTTAGTATCACGATTTATGAATACATTTGAATTCTTGTTTTTTACATGCACATCTAGCTAAATAGGGGCTAAATATGGGAAACAAAAAAATTGCGAACGCTGGCAATTTATTTTATTCTGCACCTCGAAGAATGTTTAACCTTTGCCTCTTAGATGTTATTTTAATTTTTTTATTAAAATTTCTTATATTTATTCGAATCATTGTGACTACAATAATTTGAATTGCAGCAGTCTTATGGTTACAGCCTTCCCACTGTGATATTGTATTATTTATTTCGGGTAAAATATATTTTTGAATTAAATTTTTTTTTTGTTTATGCATTTCAAATAATTCTAAAAATTTGCAAAAAATCAAATTTAATTCTGCTTCAAACACGATCGTTGGAATTTTTAGTGAACCATATATGTATGTTTTCCCCTTTGCTTGTTTTAAAAGCTTTATTTTGTATGAAACAATATTTATCTGAATAATTTTCATCGCAGCTTATCATATGTGTCTCACAATACCTACATTTCATGATATTTGAAACTTTTTTGGATATATAGCCATAAAAATATAACATAGAATTTGTTTTAAATTTTTCCTCAGAAGTACCGCTTTCAAACATTTCCGTCATAACTTCTGAAATCATTTCTATGGAGGGATCATCTGCATCTTCATTGCTTACTTCAGAATTATCGAATTCATTAGATTCTGTGGGAGTACAATCTTTGATTACCATTAAATTTTGACTTTGGGAGTCTTCATAATTTGTAAATTCCGAAGTAAAACAATTATGAAACATTATTTGTTTTAAATTTCGGTATACCCTGTAAGTACTTGGATTTTTTTCGTAGGTTCCTTTGAAGCCTCTTAACATCGAAATCAAATTTTCAATAGGGTCTTGATTAAGGTGTCCTGTTATTAAATATTGCTGTTTCTTTTCAAGAACTTGCCAAAGAATTTCAATAGCATTTATGGTACGAACAACACCATCAAAACAATACGGTCTTTTCATGCGACCTTCGTACTTCCAACTTAAAATCCATGTTTTCATTTCTTCCAAATTTTTTAACATGTCTACATTTTCCTGTGACAAGGCATTTCGGGCCGGATTTTTAGAAAATTTGCTAACACTATTTAGTTGATCAAATAATATGTTAAGCCGTGTAATAAACGTAGCTGTGTTTATAGCGCATTGTTTTTCCAATGGATCCTGGAAGCAACCTAAAGAAACGGCGGCAAATATTGCTGCTGCGACTGTGTGACTTAAAACTTGAGTTGCAAGTTTAACTGACATTCGATTAAAATTTGTCGGGTCAATGTGCACGTCAGTTAATTTATACATTGCTCGTATGGTGCCATTATCAAAATTATAAACTTTACGAATGATATTCCATGATATTCTTTTGCCTTCTGCAATTATGTCATGTAAGTAGAGGGAATTACGTAAGCTTTTAAACAAATGCGGGCCATCAAAGAAAGTCAAAATTTTTGCATTATTTACAAAAAAATACGGTCTTTCTGTAGAGCTTTCCAGTAGTCTTAAACACAATCTATTATTCCCTCCTTGGTCGCATGTGACACCAAGTACATCGAATCCAATATTAATTAATTTTGATATTACATCTTTCAATATAACGCCTAAGTTATTGCCATTAACATGACCAGCTAAATAGCCCACACATTGCTTCCAATTTGCATTTACTCCACGGATCATAAGAAGCAAAATGCTTGATGCAGTCTTATTTTTTCGCCCTATGGGTCCTAAGTCCTCAAAACCAAAAACTAAGTCATCCTTGATGTTATATTCCAGTTCGGTTTTACTGGACATTTCATCAAACAATAAAATACAACGCCGGTTGTCAATGGAAATATCAGAAATTTTCTTTTTTAACATTTCTATAATAGTTTGAGATAATCCAGTATCAAACCTTAAAAGAGAATGCCATTTTTGGATTGAGCTTACTGAGGGCAAAGTAAATCCCAATTTTATCATTTCTTTGTATAAAGCAGGTGATTTGTAAAAGAACTGCAAAGCAATTTGTTTTTCACTTTCCAACCAATGAGTTTTGTTTTTGTGGAATAACTGGCTTTTGACAAATGTTTTTACTTCTTCGCTTTTATTTTCCAACAAAGTGTTTAAGAGAGGTAATAAAACGCTTTTTCCTTCTTCTGGTTTCCTACTTTTCTTAGACGACTGGTACACATAAAAAGGTACAGATTTTTTAACAGATGGTTCGTTTTCATCACATTTTAAATATCTTGTAGGTGAAGGAAATTGAGACTGCGATATTTCTGCTGTGTCTGAAATGTGCGGTATACTCCAAAACCTACTATAGGTCTTATCATGAGGACTCTTTTTTACCACAAGTTCTTCATCAGAATCATTTTCTTGATAAATTTCGGACATTGTTATCGATAAATTTTTATCAATGTGAGACGCTGCAGGTTTACTCTTCCGTTTACGGGTTTCATTGCCAGTTGTTGGAAATATTGGCTTATCTGACGATATTCCATGGTTTTCCGAACAAGGGCAAGTTAGTCCATCGAAAACCTTCGGAATTGCCGTTTTCTTTAACACTTTTCTGTCAGAATAGGTTATTATATCATCCTCAGAAAAATGCATTTCACAAAAACAAAGCTTTTTACTAGCATTAATTCCCAATTGCAAATAAGGATCCCCAGAATGCTTTAGCCATATATTTCTTCTGTAATCATCTGGTACCTTAAAAAAGGTTAAAAAGGAACCAGGACAATGCACATTTGTACAATTTTTGTAACGACAACAATATTTGCTCATTGTATAATTGTGGTCTCAACAATAAAGTGCAAACAAAGTCTAAAACAAGATTGACTAAAAAGCAAATCAATGGCTTAGCAAGGTCAAGAGAAAAGCCAATTTTCTTTGAAGAAGAAAATCAAGTATCCATCCAATAATAAATCCTAATCAAGAAATATCAAAATCAAAATCCAAATATACAAAGTCCAAGTCGGCAACAGAGAAAATTACTTAATAAATCGCAAGATCGCAAGAATACTCAAAAAACACGCTCGAATCGCAAAACCCTCAAAATGAGAATGAAAATTTAAAGGAATAATTGCTAGTCTCGTGGAAGCTAAACAGCACTCATAAAGCCATTTCGCAATACATATCTGAGGATTTTTGCTATCCATACGATAAAATTATATCACCGTCAAACACAGCTTCATTTATTTATGAGAATGTATGTAGTTTTCCATCCAAAAATGAATGCAAAAGATTCCTAGAAATGAAGTGGGGCACACTCCCTGCATCACATGTCCCGCAAAAGCATGCTTAGCTAACTTAACTCTGAGATAACTTGCAGCTTTCTAAGTTTTTCCAGGTTTACTTTAAAAAGCTACTTAATCATTGCTTCGAACCAAAACCCCTACCGAAAACGATAGTGGCGCACCAAACGTGACAGCCTTAAAACTTAAAATTTCCAAGCTTACTTATCTATTTGTATATAATCAATGTTGTGAACATAACTCGGTCTCAAGAAAAAATTAGAGTATCCAAGACAACACTTTCTTGTTCAAAACGCGGTTGATGTCTCTGAAGCCGAAAGTTTTACAGGCTTTTATTTTATATCCATTTATAAAACCGCGTCCTCACGACTGGAGTGAGCTTTCAGCTAAATCTGAAAGCACCCATGGCTTCCAGTAGTAACGTGGAATCGAATCATTTATTTTTCAGTTATGTGCAGCGTATCACTAAATTGTTTAAAGATAATTAAAATTTACTATCACCAAATTTTCAAGCAATAACGTACTGCAAATTAACTACCACTAAATCCGAGATCTTTTAGTAAACATTTAGAAATATATAACTTTGAAAACCTACTCTTATTACCCAACGATGTGTTAAGATTAATAATAGAAAGTTTTATTAAGAACTTTTATTGTAATTATAACGGTTGATATAAAATAGAGGCTTTTAAAGAAATACAAACTTCTGGAAGTCGCCTAAAGTTATGTTATCTCTAAAATCATGCACAGGCCAGCTGCAATGTTTCATAATTTTAATATACCTATGGATCCCTCGATTTACGCGATACTTTTTATGTACACAACTAAGCTATTCCACGGATTTCAATATGGCAGAATTTCAACAATAACAAAAAACTAAAAATGAGCATTTTTCCAAACTAGGGGAAATATTTATGTATATGTACAAAAAGATATGGTTTTGAACCAATATTTTTTTTCATACAAAAATAGATAAATAATTTGAAAGCAAATGTAGTCAGATACCAATAAATCTGAAAGTAATTTGTTTCATCAAAATAATTAAGTTTAAAGGAAAAAAATAGGTTGAGCGATCGTGCTAGAAAATAAATGGACAATGTTTACGATCGTTGAACGCCACTGGATTCAAACAACCATCAACAAAAGTAAATGTTTGGTTGTCTGCTAACTATTTGAAAACAAATGATCTGTGGTAGTAAAACAACAGGTAGACGTATTTCTGAATGCAGCGTTCATTGAGCACCTGGAAAACTTGCTCTTCAGATTTTATTTCACCTGAGAGGTAAGTTAGTCGCGAGGTTTCTATCGTAACGGCTTGACGTGTTCCGTGGTCTCGTATCACCATTCCATCGACTGTGTTTGAAATTTTCTTGGGTGTTCTCAATTTGTTTTCGTTTTTTTTTTTGTTTTATTGTGAACCAAGAAAACTTCCATTGCAAGTGTCTAAGTGTCACGGTGGACTCCAAATCGCGGAACGAAACCACAAAAATTTCGCACCGACATTGAGTGAAGAAAATTTTTGATATTCCTGATAGTATAACTTCGGGAAACAAGTTTCGATTCGCACTGGGTGTCTGTGAGTGACTCCGGAGTGCCCTAGGTTACAATTCCTATACAAGTTCAGCTCTGAGTGCAGAAGTCGCAAACCATTATGGATTAACTGCGGCATTTCTCTGGAGGTCGCATTACGTGTATGTATGCTTATGGCGCTCTATAAATAGCGAAAATCCATAGAAATCGTATTGTAAACAGGTTTCCGAGACGAACAAGTTCTTCTCAAATTAGTTGATTATTTTAAAAAAGTAATTTTTAATGAGCGACCAGGTTTGCCGCCTAAGTCTTTTGTTTTCTGGAATGTGGCCAACTTACCCGACGGACGGTGCTATTTTTATTTTTTTATTTTTATGCTTCTCTTACTTCAAATATGCGCCATCCTACACAACGATCTTGCAACTGGAAAAGAAAACAGGTCAGCAGAACTGGGCATGTTTGCTTACCTCGAAAACGCATTACTCTTCGCATTCTGTAAATTTCGAAGCGATGCGAATGTGACAATTTTGCAAATCTTTATGATCTTTTGTTACTCCGCTTCGACACCGCTTGACGAGATTAAATTTAATTGCTTTAAGGCAATGTTCCGTGAAACTGCAGAAAAGTGGCTCCAAGATGCTCGTTTCCATTGTACAGGCTTATAAAACCTGAACATCACATTTTGGTTTTTCAAGTTTATTGAAACCGCTCAATTTGGGGTATCTTCACTGATCTAAATCATTCTTGTCGGGCTCCGTCGTAGTTCGAAAAGCAGACTTTTGCCTTCTGCGTAAACTCGTTCCCCACGATGAAACTGCTGTAATATCACTGCAATTGAATCGCCCCCGGTTGTAATTAAAGTCATACAGTTTCCTTTTAAGCGAGGAGGAGCAGTCTATGTAGGCTTTGAATTATTCGACGTCGATGGAAGATCTTATTACCATACGACTTTAACGAAGGCATTCCTCTGATATAAGTCAAGAGCGTTTTCAGAATTGTAACGTTGCTAGGAGCTCGTTGGCACTTTAAAAAGATTTATTTATTACTTAGGAATAAAAGTCAATACGCTGTCACAATATTATGCCTCTTCGAAATATTAAATATTGCGTATTAAAAATAAAGATAGTTTACGATTTGGTAATACTTTCTAAATACATATAACTAATATAGTTTAATTTGGTCAGTCCGAAATATTTAGCTGCCTTTTTGAAAAATTTGAGGCTGTATATGTAAAATACAAAACACGAACGGCCAAACCTTCATACATACCAATATTGTCTTTTAATTTTGCAAACCTATAAAGATTCTTCATATTTCGTATCTTTAAGTTAAGTAGTTAGTTTTATATGTTTCACAAATATGTATGTACCTTCCATATTCCTATACCAAAAACTAACATTTAAATCTCGATTTATACCTGAAGTAATAGCTAAACAAATCTGATCATATCAAACTTGAATAACTTCTTCAAATTTTGAACTTTTGCAAAAAAAACTTTAAAGGCCATATTTTACATAATCAACCTATGAATTAATGAAGAAAAGCGGATGTATCGTATTCTATTTGACATTATTTTTCATTTGGTCTGAAATTGTATGCTGTTATTTGTTTTTTGCTGTTTTCTTTTTTTTAACTTAATTGATTGATATCCTATCAGATTAGATTTCTTTAACATTTCCTACAATAATTTTATCCAGGAATCTATGACACAACAACAAAGCCACAATATATACCCTGTTGTATAGTTCATATTATTTAAAAAAAAGAAATCCAAGAAATTAATATAACACCAATTGCCTCAGACTGAAACTGATTAGTTAATAAAAAAAAAAAAGCAAATTTAAAAATTCGATATGAAAGGTGCGGTATATTTGTTATCGGAAGATCGAGCTCCCACACTTAAAAATTTTATTTCAGTAATAAAAACATTTTCAGTTTAATTTTTGTTGGAATGATTTAGAAAAATATTTTATCCCGGCTGAATGCACTGCCCTCGAGTTGATATATTTTATAATTCATCACCCATGCTAATAAATATAAAAAATGTTAAGGTGAACCGAACGATAACAATTTAGCGAATTTTTTATCGTTTCTAACACAAAAAGCGTAGCCAGAAACAGCTTAAAAATGAAAGCTAAAAATTGCATTCGATTTAGTCACTCAAGGACTTATGAATTGGCTCAGTATTTCACTTGTTTTCAACAGCCCGGCTTTAATTATACCTTCAATCAGTTTTGCCACTTTAGTTGCAGTGTAAAATCATAAAATTTTAGTGATAATGAACTCGTTCGGGTTATTTGCCTCTCAAGACTTTCGAATACGTCGTGTTGCAATTAAAAAAGTGAAAATCTTCATAAGTCGTAATTAATAAGTGATTGCTCGGATCTACATAAATATGTTCCGCATGAGATGAACTTTTTGTAATTGAATTTTTGATTTTTATTTATAACTAAAATAACAGAGCGTTATGCTCATTGTTCTTTCGCATGCAAGTCTCTGCTACAAGACTAATTAGTGAATCACAAGTTAACGATAGAATGATTGATTGCCGATCGTTTTCTACTCGCTTTCACTTTGTCATTCTGGAATTCAACAGAAACACGTGTAACCTTCATGTAAATGTAGAGCTAACACGTGATTCTTTTATCGTTTTCACTTTTTGCTGCAAATTTTAAATTGTTTTTTACGTGTTTTGACCTTAAAGGATAGCAACAAGTAGACAATAATAGACATAATTATAAGCGATCAGACGCTAAAGACTTCATTAAAGTCTTTTTATTCTGAATAAAATTAAATAGTTCCGGTTCGGATCCTGCGGCATGGCATATATGTATTTGCAATTATTATTTAAATTAATTGTTTAAATTTTCAAATTTTCCAAATACATTTCGTTATTACATACTTTACTATGTCTTTTGATAATGCTAACTTTTATTTTGTGAACGCATGTTTTATCATTAACTAAAAAAAATGGAGTATAAAAGATTCATATCTAATTTTCAAGAAAGGCAATTAAATCCCATTGACCATGTAGGTGACTAAAAATTTCTCACTTTAACGCCAAGTGCACTATCAAAGGCAAGCAATTAACCTTCGCTTTGACTTTTAAAGAGCGTGTTCAATGTCGTGGGAGATTAGCGGATGTCATGTTTACCTGCAAAACATTAAAAACAGTAAAACCTACTAGTCAAAAAGTATTCGCAGAAAAACGTTTCATTCTGGTGATTTTTAATGGGAGAGACTTCCGTTGCGGTCGGGAAGTGGCCAAATGAAGTCTTTTACGCAATTATCACTTGAGAGTGGCGTTTCTTATTTCGATTTATGAAAGAGACTATTTTTAAAATTCTTTTTTTACATTGTATTAAAGATTCTTTTCTTATGAATTGCTTAAGACGTTGTGGCCTACCTGACCTCATGTTTTGAATAACAAAATTGCATAAACCTTAAAATATTGTATAATTAACGACAAAGTCAAGGTGTCGTATATTTTATTTACATATTTCCCAGTTTTTCCATTAAAATTAATAATTCATAGATGACAAGTTTTTTCCATTTGTCTCAATTAATTTATGCAAAATTCTAATTTTGCAAAACATATATGCATCTTTTGAACATGAATTACCTTTTATTACTTGCTTTATTTAATGAACTTATGTAATCACTAAACACAATACAACGATTTAAAAAAATTCGTTCTTCTCTAATTTATTTAAATTTACCTCTCTAGCCTATTTTTTAAATTTAACGATTTGTGTCTCATGGTAGAAAAGTACTGAACGTATGGAATGAATGAAAGATTCCTGATAAAATTAAGCAGTTAAAACTAAAAATACTCTCTATAAGAGCCATTTACATCCACAGTCATATTATTAGCCATGAAATTAATCAATTCCATTGTAATAGTCATAAAAACAACTTATTGCTTAAGTCATTTTAATCTCTTTTAGCTATAAATCAGTTTAATGCATTGTGATTACTCACAACTTTTCCATACAAACTAAAATACTTAGATGATTAATACAATAGCGGTTCAGTAAAGTAACAAAATACAAACATTTAGAATTCGAAAATGGAAATATCGTAATAATAGGAATGGTAATGGAATTGTTATTATACCTAAATATAAGATATACTTATAACATATGTGTTTGAGGTTAAACATAATCTATAAAATATGTATATACATATGTATTTAGAGAGAGAGAGAGAGGGAGAAAAAACATACAACAAATGTTTGTAAAAATATGAATTATGAATCGTTTCAGACATTTCAATAATTAGCTACATACGACCTAAAGTTAACCACACCTTAATCTTTAAGCAAAACCCAAAGAAGAGCTTTTCCTTATTTTCAAATTATGGATTTGACCATGCGATTTCTGAAACTATCGCAAAACTACGAAAACAAACTCAGCGGAAGTGCTGAAATTTTGAAATATGTAAAAAATGCATTTGAATTACATTCATTCGAAAATGGTCAAATGGTTCAGGATAGGCGGCATCTTTTATTTGAAAAAAAAATCGTAAATAACTTCGCGCAAGGTCGGTGGAAATCGAAAGCGTTTTTGGGTACACCGCACTCCACGGGTTTAAAAGTGAAGAAGAACGCCCACCGGTGCACAAAATTGAAAACGCCCACAGGTCGCAGAGTGGCAAGATCAAAACATAATTAATTCTACTCACAGCAACCTGCAAACTCCTTTTAGGGAGTGCCGGCAAGGCGCTTCATTCAAGACCCAATCGATTCGATTTTAGCTTTCATTCATAATCCACACACTTTGCGACTATCAAAAAAATTGCGTGATGCAGTGTGGGACGTTTTATGGTAGCGCAACGCGGCGACACGGTGAGGTTTCACGATGAAAGGAATAAAAAAAAAAACAATTAGATAAAAGAAAAAATAAATAAATAAAATCAGTGCCCGTTCAAGCATAACCACACACCTAACGTATGTACTTTTACCGGAGTCGCTCTTAATTTGAACTACTTTTCATTTCAGATCGGTGGCTGTTAATCAGCGGGTTGGCGAACAAGGTAAAAACGGCAAACCCATGTGACTGTGGACCGCGGCGAATTCTCGTCCTCGCAGTAGTCACAAAGCCGCGGATGTAAACGACAACTATCGAGGCCCAAAACTCAATCGATTTAAAAATAAATAAAATAAATAATGTATCGGCCCAACTTCTACGAGTCCACCTGCCTCAGGTGCAACGAGATCGTCTACCAAGTCGATCGCGTCGGCCCTCTGAAAGATTTCACGTTCTTCCACTCGGGCTGCTTCAAGTGCGTCCACTGCGGCACCAAGTTGACTCTCAAGACGTACTACAACAACCAGCACCGCCAGGAGGACAAGGAGGTAATTGTTAGATTTTCTAGATTTTCTTAGCGTAAGCCACAACGTCTTCGGGGCGACAAGAATCGCCCGCATTTGATCAGGTAATTGTGCAGCGGGGCTGAGAGGTGCACAACACCTTTAAGATCCGAGTCGGCCGACAGATTCAGATCTAAAACCGCTGTTGCATCAGGCCGCGGAATTTGTCGCGGTGTGCTGCCGTGGAAAATTGAATCAAAGCAAAAGCCACTTGCGTAAGAAATGAATTCACCTGATTGCGGTCGCGGCAAGATCGCACTGATCGAACTAAAAGAAGCGCAAAATTTTTCACAGGATTTCTTTCGCTCGGAAGGTAATCTAAGATTTGTGTAACAAAGACACATCTTTGGAATCTTCAAGAAGAAAAGATCATTGACTTTAGAGCCCCCACAGATTCCGGCAGTGGTGGTGATTAACCGGAAAAAATGCTTTGCAAGTGAAAGTATTTTTTATTTTTTTTCGCGCGGTGAAAATGGAATTGCATTTCAGAGACCCCGATTAAAAATCAGTTTATTCACGTGCAAAGTTGAGGTATCAAGTTCAGTGACTGACTACCTACAAATCACTTCCGCGACTAGAGTACCGCCAACACGTACATTTTATCGGTTTTAGTCATTTCGAAATGGCTTTCTCTCTGTTTGGTTCCTTTCAATTGTTTCAACTTGAGAGTCGCATAAAATTTAAAGACTGTAAGAGTTTTAATTAGACTACTTTCTCTTAATTGTATTGTACGCAATTTGATGTTTTGAATATTGAACAAATAAAAATTGCTTCCTTGAAAATTAAGACAACATAGAATATGCTGATCAATATTTTTTTGTGTTCGTTTATGTAACAGAACAAGTAATAGGAAACTATTGAAGTTTTTTTTTCCCTCGAGTCCCTAGAGCTCAAGCTTCTATTTAGGTGTGTGATAAAATAAAATTCTATAGAGTTTCATTCATTACCTTTTAATTTAATTTCAAGAATATACCAAAACAGGACTTTTGATTTATTGATTTAATTCAAAAATCATACGTATTGGAGAGAAATCATAATAGAATCAATTATTCATTGATTTCTAGAACGGATTTTCACTTTTGTTAAGAATTACTTTAAAATCAGTATTTAATCAGTTTTGTTTTTAATCACCCCTCCAAATATTCCCCTATTTTGGTTTAAAACTATTTCAATTCTTTGGCATTAATTTGTATCAGTTTTTCTTCACAAACCCAAAGTGAAGAAAAAATGATTTCAATTTCTATCTTGAACAGCTCAACGTCACTCGTCCGCAAAAGAATTTTGAAGAAAGTTTTTATGCAGGACTTGTACTACATATAAAATTGTGATCCGTTTTTGGGACACGCAAAAGCAATCTCGATATAGTATTTTAATGCATAGTAAAATTTAAGTCTATTACTATATTTAAAAATTTATTTTCGTAGGCATAAACAAATTTTACTAAATGCGAGAAAATATACTATTAAAAGTGTTATTTATTTTGAACTTTCTCACCGCAACTATATTTTTTGTTTTCTCTTTTTCAGGTGTATTGTAGTTCCCATGTACCAAAGAGCGGACCAGGTCATCTAGACCAAACATCCGTAGGAATAAGACAAGCGCTAAACGTACCAAAAACAAATAAGTTTGTTAACGAGCAAATCCGGGGTACCCGCACCGAGATAGACGGTAAGTTGCCAAGATGCTGTAGGTTTTAACTGCTCCAGCCAGAAGACAATAACCCTTGAGAAATCGCTAAACAGGGCAGCCGAGACAATCAACGCCAAATGGATATCACGGTAACCGAGATGTCAGCTCACCGTCACAAATTGACTCAGACTACAAATATGGTCGATTTGACGCAAGTGCGCTGCATATTGCGCACGCACTCAAGCAGACCGAAATCCAGAAGGCGTACAACAAGCGACGTGAGAAGCCAATTGATTTCTACCTGGTGAGTCTTCGAGTTAGATCCTCCCGAGAAGTGTCTGTGGGGCAAAACGAAAATAATGGAAATTAATTGTAGATAAAAAGGTATTCAGGGCATAACAGGCCGGGATGGGATGCCTCGGCGTACCCGAGCCACGTTCTTTGCAAACTTAAATTACCTGAGCCTCGCCGTCGAGGTCACTTCCAATTGCGCGGTCGTTAACACCTAGCCGCCGATGTGCGCTGTACCTAAGCATCTAACTGCTTAGCTGCGTGCTTCTGGGAAGATGGGGACGCACTTCGCATCTTGAGCTCCTCTCTCTCTAAGTACCCGTGGTCGCCTTAAGTCTGCGAGCCGCGGGTCAAAATCATTTCACGTTTTATGCAAATTCGCTTTCGTTTTATGGGTTTCAGGAGCATTAGTGCACTTCCCGGGCTCACGGATCAAACAATTTTATTCTTCGTGAGCTCCGTGATAATGACCCAACATGTAGGTCTCCTACATTTTAAAGGCACGTACTGAGAATGCGTGCGTTCACACACTTTGCATTCCGAGGAGCTGCTACGAAACGCGTTCGATTCGATTCAAGACCCCTAAAGCACATTTTCACTTCGAACTGAGAAAGCGAACATAATTTATTTAAATGAACAACAGTTGACTGTTTAACGCTATACTTTAAACTGTAGTTTCGCTTAGCACATTTTAATGGCTGTACAAACATGTCTTATGATCGTAAAGTGAAGATGTGTACATATTTACAATAGTCCTTAAATAATTAAAATACGTACATTAAAACCATTACTAATTTATATTATTTTTTGAAAATTAGGAATTTAAAATAAAAATATCTAGATCGAATTTGAATAAATCACCAAATACTTATTTTATTCTTATTTTCTGTTCGTAACTAATATTTCAAACGAATCGACTCAGTGGTGTTCAAGAAAATCGTGGTTACCGCACCCACTGATCATTAATTAAATTAACTGAACTTCATCAACATGGCAAAGTAAAGATATTAGTATAATTTAAAACGTTTTCCACAAAGAGTTAATAATTCTCAGTCATAACATGAAAATTTCATAATAACATGTTTCCATCTTACGATTTTGCGAGATTCCCGAAATCCACACGACAATCTTTTGGAACTGATATACAAGATTTTGAAATCTTGAAATTTTAAAAGAATCTCAATCAACATCTCATCAATTCATTCGTTGCATTAATTGCTTTGAAGGAAACTTAAAATTTATCCAAAAATTGCAACTGGGTCAACTCATTTCATATTGCACGAATTTTAAAGTTAGCATGGAATTACGAAAAGTTTCATTGAAATTTAAAGATAATTACCTGCAACTCTTCGGATTGCGCAAAGTCCAATGAAGTAACCACGAAACCTTCTTTTTTTTACATCCAAGTACTTGAGAGAGTCTTACGTATTTCTGGTATTTTTCAATCTCATGCTATCTACTTATCATCTTAGCATTATTATATATTACATACTTTCTCAAGACGTTCAGTGCAGATACATTTTCTTCCTTTTCGCATAGAATATTCAGTACTATAAGAACATGGGAATACTTTTTTGAGATTTTATTAAAGTCTGAGATCGTTAACTGAATGTACCATTGAGAAAGTTGCGGTAAAATAGCTCACTATGATGATAATTAGTGGGATTAATTGCTCACTCATCATGCCAGACTGATTCATGAGTTTACTGTAAGCTCGAATTAGGTGGGTATCGTGAGTACTTATCTCAATCATACCGTTTTACCGCAATGCTAACGCACAATAAAGTAATTTCATGAATAAATTTATCGCGATTTCTCAGGCAGTTTTTGCCCGCGAACATTTGTCGTGGAAACACCACGATGGCGCTGTGAATTTGCGACTTTTAAAAACCAACAAGAGGTGTTAACACCTAAATGCTATAAAATTGTACGATTCAGGGGATTTTGTAGTTGCATATCAGTTTTAATTGTTTTTTAGAAACTTCCTAAAACGCTATTCTTAGAAGAACCGATGCTCCATTGCACGTTATTTAATATTCGGGTACTTGAATTTTAAATTGTCTTCAGGTGAAGAACACCTGAAGATGTGATGAATGACTGTGTCCGTAGACAAAGTAATTTTACCATTGTGGGAAAGAGGGCACCTGAGACAAACTTTCTGAATGAATTTAAATTGCTTTCATAATTCATAGAGCATTTGGACCGTTTCGAGCAGAAAAAAAGAGTTAATCGCCCAAAATTCACGCGTTTCTGATCACAATTCGGTACCCATGGGCCGTTGGTGGAAAGGAAAGAAAACGTTTCCTTCCCACTGCCAGATTTAAGTTGAGTCGGAATGCGAGTCATACATGCTACATGCAAAAGGTGGCGGTTTCACGTCCAAAAAGCGGTCGATCTCGTACTTTCACTCGGAGACGAAGCACAGATTCAGGTGAAAAAATAAAAAAAAAACAAATAAAAATAAACAGGAAAACCGGCGAAGAGTGCCATGTTACACCGGGATAGTTACCGACGCCGTCGTCGCGGCAACTAGCAGCAATTGGCTAGCAAGAAAATTTTTTGTTCAAAAAGGCGGCGACCCATAAATTCTTGAAAAACTCGCAAACCTGTTGCTGGGTGGGTTAATTGAGAATCCACAAGGAAAGCCGTGCAGACTTGGTGACGTAACTGAAAACTCGTTACATGAACTAAATCGTAGTTGCTTTTGATCCATATGAGAAAAGATACATCGGCCTGATAGACGACGGCTGGTTACGAAATCGCATTCGGAAGACGCGTTATGTAGGTGAGCCCGGGTCCGTGGTGGGGCACCGCGGATCACCTGAAATAAGTATGCACAAGTCTTAATTGCACCCCCGGGTTGCTATGATGCACCTAATAAATATGCAGTTTTGGAGCAAGGTGCAACTCGCTGCATCCGAAATTTGCATTGCAACAAAACATTTTTTTTCCACAGACGGGAGTCATCGTTGCGCTTCGGCAATTTTTTGTGCAAACAACAATGGCGATGCGATGCATATTAGGGCGACAATATTTAAGTTAGCTTTCATTACAAAAAAAAAAAAAAAAAGTTAACTCAACAGCGGAGGGAACAAAGAATTGCTTCTAAACTAACGAAACAATGGCTCTGAGTTTCTAAAGAGCTCTGTGTTTACATTTAATTTATAACGTTTTAGAGAAAAGTAGTTAAAATTCTAAATCGTTGTTACCATGACGCAAAACTTTAGATGCATAGCATAATGCATAATTTGGATTCTCTTAATGGTTTGAGTCGAATTACCATTTACAATTAGAATTGCAGGGTAATGATCCCCCAAGTTTAAAACAATCCATTACATATCATTTTCTTACTAATAATAAAACTTTGCGTGTTATTCTGTCTCTGTGCCCCCATCAATTTTATTCCATTCAACCGATTTTAATTAGATTTTCTAAACAAACAAAGACTACTAAACAAAAGATAATGTTATCTGACTAAAATGTCGAATAATCATAATTTTCTCTTTTGATTAATCGAAGATTTAAAAAAATATTAAATGAATACCTTTGCTTATATGCATATGCCATTTTTTTAATCAATTATTTTTAATTAATAATTGCACCACGATTTATCATATTGCCAATTAATCGACTTTTTTAAATTTTATCCAACATATAGAGATTTATGTATGTACATATGTACATATGTACATACTAGAACTAGAGTCTAGAATCTAGATCAAACATGAAATTTCGAATATCAGGACTAATCTAATAATTAATTCCGATTAGACCTACTCCAAAATTCTTTTAAAGAAAGATAAGAAACCTACGTGCTCCAGAAAAAGTATCTTCATATAGAAAAGCCTTTCTTGACTACTTCATGACAATATCTATAAGACCAAGGCCAAATTCAAATTAAGTCGTTATTTAAGAAAATGTTTACAATAGCCAAATTTTCTGACCTTACATATAGCTCGAAAACTTTAAGCTAGTTTTCTATTTGCATAAGTACTCTCTAATATTTTTCGAAATTTACTTTAACATTACCTACTTATTTTGTTATTTAAGAAAAGAAATCTTGAGAGAACCGTTATGAAATCGCCAACATAAAATTTGTCCTGAATTTAACAGTAGAATTTGTAAATACTTTCAGGCACGTGAAGAGCAAGCGTGGCTCGAAATGAAGCACCGTCGAGAAGAAGACGAACTGTACCGAGAATTCGCAAAGAAACGAGAAGAGGAGGACAAGAAAATACAGTCAGAGATTCAAGATGAATGGGAACGTGAACTGCAACGTTTGACACACAAATTTGAAAAAGAATTAGCCACTTCACGGCGAAATCGTGACGAACAAAATATGTTGACTTTAAGGCATGAGCAACAAAAAGAAGACCTCGAGAAAAATATGACTCTACGACGTAACAAGAAAAAGGAGAGTATAACTAGGAAAATGCTCGAGCATGAGAGGTCCGAAACGGCCGCCATGGTGGACCGACAATCCAGCGAAATGCTTGAACTGATTAGCGCCCGGCGAAGTGAATATATGCAAAACGAAAGCATCTTTTTGGACGACGAATTCACCGAGGGCACAGTGCCCCTGGAGTACCCGAATATGGCGCCCCCACCAGCGCCACCTGCCGTCAGCAAATTCCAGATCTACACCGATCCGATCGAATTCGAAGATGTCGATCGAATTGCGATTTCTGTAAGAAAATACTCGCCGCATTGCAAGACCTCCTTTAGCACTTTCGTTTCAGGTCGCCCAAGAGGACCAGAAGACGTTCACCGACCTTGTCCGGCAATTGGTCGGCCGCTGCACCTCAGACATTGAGAAGGCCCGGACGATCTTCAGATGGATCACCGTCAAGAATTTGAATGCAATGCACTTCGATGATGATTTAAGAGGCGACACTCCGATGGGGCTCCTGCGGGGCATAAAATATGGGACTGAGAGCTACCACGTCCTGTTCAAGCGGCTCTGCAGCTATGCGGGCCTCCACTGCGTCGTTATCAAGGGGTACTCGAAGAGCGCCGGATACCAGCCAGGAGTCAAATTTCAAGATTCTAGATTCAGGAATTCCTGGAATGCGGTGTATGTCGCAGGAGCATGGCGATTCGTCCAATGTAATTGGGGAGCCCGTCATTTGGTCAATGCGAAGGAAGCTCCTAAGAATGGTCGCGGTAAAAATGATAGCCTTAGGTAAGTAGTTCTGTTCTGATAGAAGTGTGATGTCGTAGGGAGTTTTTAGATTGAAACTAAAATAAAAGAGATAAGAAGTTGTGAGAGACCCTAGGGAAAATAACAAAGAAAATTCCAAGTAAATTCCCTGTCAATATTAAATTAATATTGTAACCTAGAGACTTTTGTAAAAAGTTTAGTAGGGCTGTTCATGATAGAAATAGAAAAAAATGAACTTAGGGAAAAATTAATTAGTGAACAAGAAAAGTTAATTTAAAAAACCAAAAAACCCGACTGACTGTAAAAAAGAACTAAAAATTTTGAAGTTCCTGTCCAAATGGTAGCATAAAATTGGCTATTTATTAGCTTTCATTTGATTCCTATATTGTTATAATAAAAAAAAAAATTTTTTTTACCCCCCTCAACTTTTGGTTTTTTTTTTGCGGACCCCATATTTAAATATTATACCCTATGTCACTCCTCCAATTAAGACGAGTCTAATGACACCTCACTCTTCAAAATCGGTCAAGCCGTTTAAGCTACAGGAGGTCACAATGAAACGGACATAACATACATACATACGCACAGAAAAACATTACCCTCCTTCTGGGTCAGTCAGTCGGGTAAAAAAGATCTAGCTTTAGAGAAGAAGCATTAAATAAATTAATAATAAATAATTTAAATAAAATAAATTAAAATAAAAGTATTTAAGAGATTGATTTAAATCAAAAAATAATTAAAAGTTAATATGGAGGCCAACTTCCATAAAAGTAATCAATTAAGAAAAAGACATGACTGCACTAACGATTTTGTATTTCAGACAAATAAAATAAATTTCATTTGTAATCGGTATCAGAAAACGGTCAAATGCGAGTCGAATTCATTCGCACTTATTCAAAAACTATTCATAGTAGTCCGTTTTTCAATTAGTATGGAGCAGTAAAAATTAAAGAGTAGAGAGATGCATTAGACTTTAATTTTGTTTATGGATTAGGAATTACCTTTTGGATGCCACAATAAGTAGTTTTAGTCATTTGTTCCGCGTGAAATTTAAAATACGTACATAGTAAACGGATGGAATTTTTTTGTACGGCATTTTAGACCTTTATATTTCATAATAAACGTTATTACCATTGTTACTAACTTTACAATTTTTTGGATAGATACGAATATGACGATCACTACTTTTTGACTGATCCTCGAGAATTCATTTATGAGTTTTTCCCACTGCAAGAAGAATGGCAGCTTCTTAAACGACCTATAACCCTTAAGGAGTTCGAAAATCTACCTTTTGTACGGTCTTTATTCTTCCGATATGGTTTGCACTTTGCGGACGAAGGATATGGAGCCGTCGTTTACACGGATGACACTGGTAAAATAATTATTAATATAAAATAATAGGTATGCTATATTTTTTTTCAATATGCTCAATACTATTAGGAGCTGCAACTGTTCGAATAGCAATGCCGACTGATATGCAAGGATGTTTAATCTTCCACTACAATCTTAAGTTTTACGACAGCGAGGAGGATTCTTATGATGCTGTATCTTTAAAAAGGTTCGTTATGCAGTCCGTCATTGGGAACATTGTCGCTTTCCGCGTACATGCTCCCTGTTCTGGAGCATTCCTTTTAGATATATTCGCCAATGCTGTTACACCGCAAGAGTACCTTACAGGAGAACCCATGAAATTTAAATCAGTTTGCAAATTTAAGGCAAGTGCTAGCATTTTTTTAATGAATTATGCTAAAATGTTATTTTATTTTTAATTACAGATATGCTGCGAAGAGCTACAAACAGTCATGGTCCCACTTCCAGACTGCGCTAGTGGAGAATGGGGACCAACTAAAGCCACACGATTATTTGGTTTGGTTCCAATAACGCACCAGGTATTAAAAATATTTGAGGAACAATTAAAGGATTATCTAAATTATGAATATTCTCAGGAACCGCTTATATTTGCCGGAAGAGGAATTGAATTGCAATTCAGAATGTCTCGCCCACTTACAGACTTCATGGCAACATTACACAAAAACGGACTTGAGGAAAAGAAACTTTCGAAATATGTTACTCATAGCGTTGCAGACGATTCAGTTACATTCACTATAAGGTACATAAATATACATACTTCGATTTAATTGGCAATTTGTAAAATTCATTATTTCTCTTATAGTTTCCCGGAAGAAGGGCAGTATGGACTCGATATTTATACTCGAGAAGTTGGATCCATGCACCAAAACAATAACTCGATGAGCGAAAAACATTTGTTAACGCATTGCTGTAAATATCTCATAAATTCATCGAAACGAAACTAGCAAATAGACACTTTAATGAATTGAAATAGAAAAGCAATAATAGTAAGAACTCCAACCCAATCCTAAATTAAGAATTTTTTACAAATTAGTATTTAAAGCTAAATATTACGAAACATTTTTGGGAAATACATCCCGACGACAATATCTTCGCAACATAATATAGCGAGGAAAACTCGAATCCCAGTCACAATAAAAGATGACAACGCTCGAAATCAAATACTTTGGTGCTTCTGTAGGAGTTCATTTGTAAAACAAAAAGAACTAAGGGATACGGAACTGATACAATAAAATACCTACGTAAATAATATTGAAAGTACTCATTCAGTGTATATAGCAGTAGTAATGTTATCTTAGATTTCTATGTATTTAATCTATTACATACTGAATAAAGCATATTTATCAACCTATAAGACTTTAAGCACTTTTTATATATTTTTTTCGAATCGAATAACGTGCAAAATCAATACAAGCTTGTGGCCATCAGTTCTCAGTGTAGATTGATTTTGAAATTGTTATATTTTTATATAAATGTTGGATATTTAGACTTATTGAAATCAGAATATCTAAATATTTCTGAAATCAAACTTAAACCAAGACAAGACTATTGAAAATCTTTTTGCGGCCACCGAAGTGAATGCATATAATGAAACTAAAATTTGTAGACTAAAAAGTATTGAAATTGAAGACCTATGAGCGAAAAAAGCAAAAGAACTTTTTTCTGTTCGTTGAAGAAGGCCAATGAAAGAGATTCTATTCAAAAATTTGAAAAGGGCAGTAAACTTATTTAATAAATCAATCCTAATGTTAACTAACAAAACATTAAAATAAAACAAAGACTAATGATATTTCATCTCTAAGGACTTGAGCTGGAGTTCGACCAACTGCTCTTTGAACTTTGCGAAATTCTCCAGCCTCAAATCCATGTTTAAGGACTGCCGCTTCCTCCGCTGCTCCAGCGACTCAATATACTTTCTGCTCTCCTCCACCCGAACCACCACGTTCTAGGGCGAGTCGTATTATCAAATTAAAAGGATATTTCTACGCTTTTACTTACTTCCAACTGGTCTTTCTGAAAAGCCAACTGTTTGTCCAAGTAGGCGGACTTTTTCTCGAGCATCCGAACGCGAAGCGGCAACGTTTGTTCAAGGGCCGATTTTCCGTAAGGGCGCCTGGAGTTTTAGAATAATTATGATAATGGTAAATTTTTTTTTAAAGATTTACAACCATTGAGGCTCTGTTCTTTTGGCGTATTTCTTCTTCAAGTATTCGAGGAGTGAAATATTTTCGGTCATACTCTGAGCCTGCCACATGATGTTAAATTTTCTCGTCAAAATTGAGACCAAAAGTTTACTGAAGGACTCGACGGCAACATCTATTTTTACGGTGACGCCTTCGTCGAGCAGAACCTTTAAAAATTCTTCAAAATGCGAAGAACTGTAAAGTAAAAGTACACCGCACCGTTAAGAATGTTAGAATACGGTAAAATGATTAACCTTTTCACCAGCTGCTGCTCGAGAACATTTCCAGGCCGGGGATTGTGCAATATGAATATTAAAGCAACACATTTGCCCAAACCACGGCCGAGAAATAGTAGAAAATCTGTGAAAAGGCGGCTTACTTGATCCTTTTGAGCAAAATAACTTTCTAACCTCAAAACCTCACCCATCCGCTTGTAGAGCTTTAGAAACTCATCCTTGATGGAATCCCCGAGCTCCCGATTAAGAATCTCATCTTTTGCAAAACCTTTCTCCATTTCACTGTGAAAATTTTAAACTTTTGGAGCTGTTGACTGAACCCGAACCTACAACAAACCGTTACACACGCCAAATGAAAGGCGTCTGCGCGACATTTGTGAGGGATGGAGTGGAATGCAAGGCTGAAAAGTAATAGAGCTGTTTCTCTCAAAATGGAATTGTGAGAAAAAATAATGTTTGCGATATTTAAGACAAGATAAATTAATTGCGGGATTTAAATGGAAATAAAATAATTAATGCGAACATTAAACTCGTAAGATAAATGTAAAGTGCAATTTTAGTAGTCTGACTTTAGAGCAAAACTCTGAACTTGCCCTAATTGTTCTAAGTATAAACGGAATTTAATATTTTAAATGCCTATAATTTGAGATTATAAGTATTTAAAAAAAACTTTATAATCCAAATAACTCGCTCAAACCGCTATCTCACATAAAAACAAAGTAAAATCAAATAAAACTCGAAATGCCGGTCGTTGAATTGATTATTTTAGTACCAACCCCGCAATTGTTTCGCAGAAACGTTCGGAAGTGAAACACAACTGTGCTAAAAAGCTAAAACACCTCGCTGATTTTTAGAAGACCGTGGTAGCCATTTGCAATTTGTTATTAGTTTGTCTTGTGCGATTTAACCGCGTTGTGTTTCGCGACTCTTAGATTTGTGCGAGGGAAACCCCTACGAGGAGTATTTGCTTATCAATACAGTTGTGTAAAAGTTCATCAAAATTGAGTCCGTAAGTAGAAATGTTTATTGCACTTTGGAGTCCTCGGACAGCGGTGGCGGCCAACGGAATCCTTTGCGTTCTGCTGAAAAACAGGCGCGGATTCATGAGCACCGCTGTCGCTTAGAAATTTCAACTTGAAAATAAGTAATTTTAGGTGTTGAGCATCGTTCAAGTGGTGCACGCTTGAATTACCGGACGAAAAGTATTTTCATTGATTTTTCGCTAATAGTGAAAAGTTTCCTGTGCTGTGGTGGACCCGCGCCAGTGGGCGTTCTCGGGATCCCAGCTTTGTGGGCCCCACATGACGTGCGGAAATAGATTAGCTGCTTCGTTTCCTCAATGAAATTTTTGCGCTTCGAAGCGTCCCCGATCCGAATTTTCTTTCCCTGACTTTCCTCCTTTGTGAAAATTTCGCCTTGGCGATTACTTTCGCGCCTTACAAAATCGCTCTCTAATGCCACTATGTGGGTACCATAAAAGTGGGAAAAAACAATAAAATAGCCAGAAATTGGCAATTTGTTTTCGTTTAAAATGGTACGTGGTTAAATGCCAGTCGTGCGGCGCAAATATTTGTCGCCGCCAGGTTCTGAAAAGCCGAGATAGCGCGGGAATGTCAAAGATCTTCGGCTGGGCTTGTTGACGAAAAGATGATAAACGTTTGCCACTCAAAAAAACTTGTCTCGAAGAACCACTTTGCGGCAGCATGCGTTCGTCATTCGTCAGTTTTAGCAGCTCTACTAAAATAAAGAAATTTCGGCTAGGACAGGCGAAATTAATTTTACACTGGTGGATAGTTTGGCGCGCATATTAGAAATTAGAGAAACACGAGGCCTGACGCAGGCCCCTTTTAACAGCAAAATCTTCTAAAAATTAATTTTTTCCAAGTTGGTGGGAAAAAAATTTCCTTTGGCTTAGAGTCAGAAAAACTCACATAAAATTCTTTAGTTATCAGTGATTACAAATTTGCAGATAAAAGAATTTTTACAAAACTATAAATTAATTAGCATATTGTTTTATTTTTCTTACGATCCTTTACAAAAATCTAGCGTAAATAACTGAGATATTTTTGAGAAGAATAAAAATCTTACAGAGCTTAATTTCAAATTGCTGGGCATTTTTAGCTTCTGAGAAAAATTGGTACAACGATTTAAAAACTTGTAACACAAATTGACTGATAGATAATTTTTTTTTTAAGTTCATCAAGTTCTTTTAAATGACCTTTTAAAATCTATGCCAAAAGTTAAGGTTTAAATTTACTACATACTTATTAAAATACCTTACTTGCCATTTATAATACAAATTTTTAAATTTCGAAGTATATTACAGAAGATTTAAATATTAAAAGCTAATAGTTCTGGTATTTAGATATAGAAATAAACACCTGCAGCTTCTTCATATATGTACATATGTAGTTCTTTGTTGAATTTTTAATGAAACCGCTTGAAAACTGCCGAGGCCTCTCAAATGGAGACCATTGTCTGCTGCTTTTGGGCCCCCTAATAAATGGATTTCTTTTACCATCACGTCGACCGCCACTTTCCCTATGTGTCATGTCCTACAGCTGTGGTCAAGGACCGCGTCCTCCATCCTGCTACATCTTATAAATTCATTTCCTCCTTCAGGATACAGCGTTTATCAGATATCAGCATCCTCTTGACGTAGAATTTCGCATTTTTGCCCGAGTCGACGAAAGCACAATACAAGAAAGTTTGCATTAGATTCGTTCAATAGAATGGGGGCTGCGTAGAATTAAAGATTCAGTTTCAGATCTCAGCATCCTGATGGGCTCGTTCAGCTGAGGACCATTGCAGAATTTGAGACCGACGTGCCTCAGTTCAGTTCCTCGGTAGTTTCATTATATATTTGAGTAGCTGACTTAGATATTCCATTGAGCATGGAACATCTCACAGTTTAGTAGTCACTCAGCTAATTCAATGATTCTGAAAGATGCCCTCACTTGCAATTAGACATGAGTTTAATTTAAATGGGACTTAATACCCTGGTTTATGAGGCGGGAGAGTTACTTGCTTTTAAGTTGGGCATACAGCATACCACCGAACTCATTTAGCTAATAGGATTGGTTTTTATGAAGTAGTTATAGTTTACTGAGCAAACATTCGGTTTTGTATTTAGAATTTTAACATTCCATTTATGATGACCAATTACGAGTAGTAGTATTAAGTATGTATTATTAAAATGCTTTTACGTGGTATGCAACCTAGTCTTACTTCATTTCCTCATTTTTTCCAATTTGGTTGGATTCCTCGACTTTATTTGGAAACTGAGTATTTTTATAGTTTAGTGATATGCTATTTAAAATTTTTACTATTGACAAACTCAATGCTCACATTTGAATTGAAATTTCGAAGTTTTTACTTTTCATAAATTGTAATCCTTAAAAAACTTGTGAAGTAAATTATGGTTGCATTAGTTAGTTTTTGTTCAGCGGCAATAATTTATTCAACTGATTTCATTTATGTATTTGTGAAAACTGGTAATACATAAAAAAAGTGTAAATGAATGAGTGTTTCATCGAACACCTGTTAATTTGTTTTTATGAACTGTCTTGGATGTTATTAGTCACTACGGCTTTGGACGCTAAAGAATCATTTGTTCTATTAGTTTGCTTCTAAATAGCATAATGTGAATTAATAGTGTTATTATTACTACATTGTTTTAAAAGCGTAATAACATCTTTTTTTAAATGCAAAAGAGAAATATGCCCAACAAAAACACTTTAAACGGAGCTGCAAAGGAATAATTAACACACACTGTTTAATTTTCACGATACTTTATAAAATACAACAGAACGCCAATATTCTGATTATCGCTGAAAAAAATGGCACAAATTAATACGTTTTATATTATCCAAGTAATACAACCATGTAACGTAATTTCGATAAATTCTGAAGTCCAAGCTATTTGATTTCCCTTTAAATGACCTTAAATTTTAAAAATAAATAGGAATATTACTATGAAAACGACAACCTATTACAGTTCAAAGTTTATGCAAATATCACGCGGTTGTCTCTTTACTTTAAAAAACAAAATTATTATTTCAATTATAAGTTTCGTGCCAAATTTAATCTTTAAACTGTTAAATTCATTTGATATGTGCGAGTACGTAATATCATAAATTATTTAACCTTTAACTTTTGTCAAATGTGATGTGCTAAAGACCTTATTAAATGCATGCTGTAATAATATTCCATCTCGATAACTCATTTAAAATTTATTGGTGAATAAGTCAGTAATAAAAAGCTAATCAATCAATGACAAAACGATGAAAAGTGATGCGATCTGTGGGATTACACGCTCGTAGTTTTAAAGGTTAAAATAGCAACACAAAAAAGGCTTTTATGGTGCTGCTGCTAATTTGAAACGTGAAAGCGCTAAATCGGGCTTTTTTGTATGCATTTTCAAAAGAAATAATTGCTTTAAAATTATTAAACCATCTTACCTCCACAATCTTAATTATAACATAACTTTTTTCTGTATGGAAATGAAGAATATGAGAAGACATCTTTAAAATTTGTCACTTTTTCGATGAAATCATATAATTTGTCATGTATATTAATTTAAATTCATTCAAATGCTAATTTTTGAACAGCGTCATCACGTAAAATATATTTCTTGTTTAATGCATCAAGGAGGATACAGAACAAAATAATAAATCAACTCAATACACATTGTCCATCTTCATCAATGTAGAAAAGAAAATATGTAAATTGCAAATGTTCTATAAATTAAATTTAAATCAAATGATAAAACCCTGTTGAACTGTTTCTATGAAGCATATGAGTTTGATTTTTTTTACTTAAAAACTATCCAATCGGCTTGACACTTCTAAATAATTTAAATTAAAGAAGATACGCCCAATACACAGATATAATTTTATTCACGTTTCGTTGGTCTGGTGACCTCTGAAACACTCGCAATTTCTGCGAATTGTACAAACGAAATGTATGTAATAGAAATATCACCTCTTATAAAGAGGATTCTACAAACACGATTTTTTATATTTCATGAATATTCATGACATTCAATTCAACTCGTGTTAAGCGTGCAAAATTCTGTATACAAAAGTTGGTCTTTACTATTTCTTGCCCCTAAGGCTATCTAATGAAATTCAATGATTTAAGTAACTTTGAGTTCGATTTCTCGAATTAATGCGTTTGTCTTCATTACGTGCATACTGAGGTGAGGTCGACTGGATTAAGAAAACGTGTAGATTTACGCTGATCGCAAGTCACAACAAACATTTGCGGCTATCCGAGAAGATACTTCAGCGCCATGTGCTTATTTACATTGCAATGATTCTAAAAAGCGAAACTTGATTTATTTACTTATTTCAAGGCTGATTGCATTCATTATTGAGTAACCGCGCACGAATTTTTCTCTGCAGTAACAATCAATCACTAATTAATTAAAGTAGTGTAGACCGATGGTCGGAAGAAACACCTGAAGACATAACAACAAAACGAAGAAAAATTTTTAGTACGAAGGTGAATTGGTTGGTTTTAATGGCTGAAACAGCTTTAGGAGTTTTTTTTTTTTTGTTTTTTGTTGAAATTTAATCGGCTTATCGGAAAGTAATTCAAGGTCGTCGTGTCAACGAAGAATTTTCTGCAACAGAACACCGACCGCTGACCGATCATTCAATTTTTCGTTTAACTGGTTTTCAGCGTTCGGTCTCTTCATCAACGTGAGATTGTATTACGTAAAAACCAGTTTAAGAAAAAATTATTGGAATTTCGCTGCTTGTAGAGAAGGCGTTAGGAATTCCGTATTTTATGGACATAATCAGCTCTTTTGAATGTTTTTAAATTTGCACAAAGGAACCTTTTGAGGGATTATGATATATTCCATCCATTTTCTCAAGCAATCTCACTTTTAGGGTCGCTTTGGTATAAAATGCCAATTATGCTCAACTTATAACTGTTTATTCTAGTGTGAGAAGAACAGTTAAGTGTCCTAATACCATAGGACCGCAATATGCTCAAAACTAAGGAAGTAAATTATAAGTATTTGTAGATAAATACTATTTATTAAAATTAAATGAAGGCAATTCAATACAAAAAAAAATTGGTGCTTTTTATATTGAGTTCCTTTAAAATTATGTAGAACAAAGATGAAACAGAAAATTATATTTATAACGTATCACGATTTTGTATCAAGTTGCATCGCGATAGCTTATAAATTTGACGAATTTGCACAGCGCGTGACTTTACGTTGTTCGGTGTGAAATGCGCAAACCATATACGGAGAAATGGATCAACCTAATTTTTCGAAGCGACATAATATATAATCTTTAAATTTCATTGTGTCTGTATATATTTTCTTGTTATGATGCTTAAACGTGTCTCAGCAGGTAAACAACGACTTGTTATGTAGGTTTTACCATAATAGAGAGTTCCGATTAAAGGTTGAGTCACTACATGCTTGTATACTTATGTTGTAATATTTCTGAGATTTTTAAGACTAAACATTACATAAATAGATAAAACACAATGCAAAAATAATGAAACGATTAATAAAATATTGTCGAGATAAAAAATTTGAAAGATTGACATATTTACACAGATTTTAACAGTACAAAAATTCAAGGTATCAACAGGTATCTTCATTTAAAATGTTTGTCTCATGTGATTAAAGTAAACATTTTCGAAATAATTTCCGTTTTGTACTTGCATTTCATATGAATTACATATGCACAGCAGAAGCGGGCAGAGATCTGTTTTACCATTCATATCAATAATTCAATTTTGTAGCTACTGTTTTGGAGATCGTTCCAAATATGGATAATTATTGCTAAGCTTGAGCTATTTTTAAAATGACATAATAGTGGTCACACTTACCAAGAGATTTATAGGAGATATCTTATTATGGGCATAGAAGATTTAACACATTGTGGGCGTGGAAAGTAGATCGTAAGTTCAGATAAACAATAAAAACAGTGGTGTGGTGGGCAAAATAGGTTACTAGTGGCAAACAACTAATAAGCAGCTGAGAATAATAGAGTTTTTATTTTTTTTATACTATTCTTCAAAAATACGTTGAAAAATATTATGTACATGAAAGTATATATGAAAGTTAATAGTTACTCTTACGATTATCGAAAACATAAGTTTTCTTCTGAGAACAACGAAAGATTATTGTTAATATTAATTGAAACCAATAAAACGAAATTATTTTATTTTCCTCAATATTATAGGAAAACAAAATAAAATAAGTTCAAACACATTTTTATTATACCAACAGTAATCATTCATAATGTATGTTATTTTAATTAAAAATGTCCAATTAAAGTAGAAGGTCGTAGAACTCGTTACCCACAAAAGATTTAAGTGTTGTCTAACATTATAAAACCTTCCAAGTAATTGTAAGATAGTTTATTAGAAGGAGTTAACGACACATTCCGTGCAACTTAAGTTCCGTGTCATCATTCGTAAAAATAGAAAATGTCTTCGTTTGAAAAAAAATAATCTATTTCTAATATGAGACCTAATTAATAATTATGTCACACTTCTGCAGTGGTCGATAATTTTCTCAAATTACAGACATTTATTTAAGAATGACAAAATACATACTGAAGTTAATAAAAATGCACAAGATTAAATTTTAATATTTTTCTAAAACATAAATTAGTCCAAGTAGTCTGGCACTTTTCTTTTATTAATTCTCAATCAGGGAAAAAACTTTTCAAAATACAGAAAACCAACAGCAAAACACAATGTTTGTTATACATATTTATACAACATGTTTGAATCAATAATCCAATTTATGTGAGAAACTTTTAATCATTTTAGTAAAATTGATGTATAAAAATTTGTCCACATTTCTAAAGTTCGATACGAAGAGCTTCGTGGTTTTTTTCAAAATGACCAAATTATATAACCGAACGCAAGTTATGTTAGATTGAAAAAAATGAAGAGGAAAAATCGAAGTCGCTTAATAATTCATGGACATAGCCACACGCGATATCCACATTAGTTATTAAGTTTCAAAGTATTCGTTAGACTTCAGTATAAAAACTGTCGGTCTGGGAAAAATTCTTCAACATAGAATTTCTTTCTAAATTTGTTGGCGATTCCTTGTTCCTGAGTCTGGGAAACTAAACCATTTTTCTTCCATATTGGGAAACTATTTAAATACCAGTGGGATATTGAATTTAAATTTCATCTTTACCAACTAGGCTTTTCCTGATTGCTTTAATTAACGCCTTCAAATATTAATCGGGTATCGTCATCGCCATGACGACGAATTGTTTTGACAAACCGTTCCGATGAAATAATAATCAAAGGAGCTATCTTCATGTGTGCCATCACAGTACAGTCTGAAGTAAAACTTCGAGAGTAGGACTTTTATTGTAGGTAATCATTTTATAATGATTGCAAGTTTAATATGTAAATTATTGGGGGAAAAGAAGGCCGACATTAAACATGATATAAGTTTTTCTTACTTGATTGGAAGTTCAGCAGAAATAAATTACATATTTTTCCCTTTAAGAAGTTTGATAAAGTTTCCGAAAAAAAATTAGTTAATATGTTCTAGTTTTATGTATAAAAAGGATTTGGTCTTTCTCAACGGAAAATTTCATATCTCTTATTTTCACGTATTACAATATGTAATTCCTTATTTGATCTTTATATTTAAAAAAAAAATATCGATATTACAACACTCAATTTAATTTAAGGGTAATGGGTGGTTATGGAAAACGCTTTGTTATATTTTGTCCTTCCTTTTCTTCCTACATCAATTATTTCATATGATAATTGGCATCATTCAAAGTTTAATTTTATATTTTTTTATCATAAATCATTAAATTCAGAATGTGTACGCCAAATTCTTTGTCTGATAATTCAATATCAATAATAATCATAATTGCGATTCCATTAATTCCAAATTTATAATAATCGATAGTTCATATGCATATGTAATAGTTTTGTCGACATATCCGGTAGCAATTTAATTATAAAGTTATCGAAATTATTGCATCAGTTTGTTTGGATGAAAAATTTGCATGTCATTCTAAATGCTATCTAACATTGTTAAGGGCTTGTTCTTGTTTCTTTATTGTAAGAAATACAATGTAGTATTCTAATTTTTTCACAAAGTAGTTTTACCAACTTTTTTATTTATTTTTGTTAATTGGGATCATTTTCACGTTGAAACACAAGATTATTTCATAAAGAACTACGAACTGCCGTAGATAATATGAAGCTAATTTTATGGTTAAATTAGTAGCTTCTTTTGGATACGAGATCGTACCGTTTTAGATATTGTGGGTTCGATTCTAGCATCTAATTTAGTCTAATCTGGTAGGCCTCGCTTTCTTGATGGATTTCTCTCCCACTCGATCTTCCTTCTTAAAACGGGATGAAGAAAATAATAAAAAAAAATCAAAAGGATATTGATATTTCATAAGGATTTTTATCTTTAAATTGGTCGTTAGCATCTTAGGTTCTTTCATTATTGTTATATTTGGGCTGCCTAGTTGTAATTTTTTGGAAGCTTCTTATAGAATAATAATATCCACCCATTATGGCTCGTAATTATTCTGATATTTATTTATTTCTTTTTTTTTTTGGGTAATTAATTAAAGGTTCATCAGAATCTGTAACGGGCACACAATTCTCTTGCTATAACATTTTAAACACATTTATAAAGAGCACTCGATTCATGAAAAGCTATAATTGTTAAAAGAAAATAACAACACCTTCTATAACTTTTTTCGTTTAATGGATTTTATAGTGTACCATGCAAAACCTTTCCACACGAATATGTTTTTGATTAAGGACCTGCAATCAAATGCAGATAATACTTTGCATTTAATTTATTTCTAAATAACGTAATTAATATTGTATTGGAGAACAAAAATTTATTTGATTTGATTTGAATTGATGTTACATATGTATAAACATATACTACTTGATTTTACTAATTTAAAATATACTCAAAAGGAAAGTTTTCGAATTATACCGTGAGTATTGCAACCATCTGCTGCGGTTTGTGTTAATAATTCTGATCGGCCGTGTAAAGCGAAAGAAAAGTAACTATGCATTATTAAAATTTTTCGAAAGTTGTACATGCAATTTCCGCCAATTTGACTTTTTAATAAAGTCTATGTAGCTGCAAAGACAAAACTGAAACAATCAAATATTTATAACAAATATGTTTCACGGCAGCGTTAGGGTGCTGTTTTACCCATCAAGAAAGTATTATTCAAAGTAGGTAAATGCTTCAGTCATGGCATATCCGATGACATGACCTATTTCCCACAATAGAAAAGCAATATGAGAATTAACCGCACAATCCCAGTAATGAGGCGAATTTAAATTGTACGTTATTTTATTTTCCAAGAATAGTTAGTCGTTGGGAACCAACATTTGCTATTTGCAAGTCTCATCCGTCTTGGTCATCAGGTACATGCCAATGAAATTTTTATTATCATGAAGACATTAGAAACAAGAAACAATACATCTATAGTCTGGACATTGTTTGAAATTGCTTTTTACATGTTACAAGGAGTTATTTCTAGTACAGTAACCGTTAAAAGTTAGCTGTACTGTTCACTTATATCAGTTACCCCTCCAATTTATTGAGTGAAATGTTCAATTTTGATTGGTCGAATGGCATGTCCTTCTCAAGGAATTATCATTTCGACGGCGAAAGGGGTTGAATTCTAGGATACGTGGTTGGTCATTTCCGGCGCACTCTAAAAATGTACTTGTCAATTACATAGTTCTCCTTGGAAGAAGAGTGTATTTTTTTTTCTATCCCCACCACAATATCGGATGTTCAAGCTACGGCCAGGATATGATAAATTAAGCTTCAATTGTAATTTCCATTAGTGTTTTTCGTTTAATCGTGGAGTTCGGTCATTGACTAGTAAACCTCTTTACGTAGTTTGTCTAGTCAAATATAATTTTTTTTTACTATTGTGTGCTTATGGCTGTGAATTTAAGTTGAATAAATTTGCCAAAATATTTGCAAATATTTGTGTTACCGGCGATTTGGTGCAAACATTTTCGAATAGTAAGTTTGAATTTTTGGTGTTTTTCTACTCACACCAACAATGTTATTTATTATTCGTTTAGAATAATTAATTTTTACTTTGGACTCCAATCTCTTAATGGTGGAAAAGTTCAATAACGAAATCAAAAGCCTGAAAAGTACATATAAAGAAACTGCGAAAAATTTCGAAAACCGTTAAATTTTTGGAAGAATCAATGGCTTTGAGTTTTCCTAAAATTTACAAGTCATTTCACATTGACTATTTGAAATGGTTTTTATGCCCGTACATGAAAATTGTTTACAACTTCTTTGAGCATTTCCAAAATGGCTTTCATTGTACTTAGATTTAGGCGAAAAGCCTACGGTCGTTATTTGAAAATAAGAAAAACAACTTCTATGCTTAATTTGACCTTCAAGCTGCATAACTTGCAGAAATCTTCATTAGATTGAATGTCTACGAATATTCTCCTACGCTCATTGTCAAATTGTATCTGATTAAGGCATCACTGCGTAGGGAAATATTTCAAGTTTCCATTTAAGAACTGATCGCATTGTCAATGCAAATCATTGTGCTAAATAATGCGATCACAAAAAAGTAGTTGACGATCCCAGTTATTAGTTTCATAAAAACTTATGTAAGAAGCACATTGAATGAAAATGTGTTCTTGATTTATTTATAAAAAAAAAAAGTATTATTTTATTTAATAGTTAGTATATTTTAATGTTTATTGCATTGAGTTTTCATCGGATTTTTATGTTTTTATTACAGAAAATGAAACGAGAAGTTCTAAGTGATGATGGCGGCGCCCCAGACAATAAAAGAAACCGTCGGAATGATGATATTGTCAGATTACTAATTCCAAGTCGAGTAAGTTAATTTATTTATATTTTAATACTGAAAAGTGCATGTAAGTTTTCGCATTTTCTAATCATAGAAATTTGAAAAAAAATATTAAAAAATATTTGTACCATGAAAAAAATAGGTAACGAAATATTTGCTAGTCTATACTTCGGTGTTTTCAAAATGGAACGTATATGATATATTTAGAAAATTACTCGGCATTGTACTTAAATTATTTATTATTTGCGATACACCCTAGTTCAAGCTGTATACACATTCCAATATGAGGTCTTGTTTTTTCTTACGAAACAAGTCGATCGATTATCGCACACCCCCTATTTGTTTTATTTTGTCGCGTTATGTAAGAACATACTTTCCGTTTTTTTTGTGTATTGACTGTGCTATTATCTTAATTCCGTTAAAATTAGCTCATACTTAAATACTAAAACTATTTGATTTCGGGACATGTAGGCGGTATTTCAAAAAAAGGGTCTTTATTTTTATTTTATTAAATTGAATAAAGTTTCTAATAAGGGAAAAAAACCTTTCCACCCTGAATTTAAAACTGCTCACAATGTGTGAATTGTTTGCGGCTTTTTCAACTTCCTATTTTTTATTACCAGAAATCAAAAATTTTATCGTAAAAATATAAAAGAATTATTTGTTTCTTAATTTTTGAACTGTTTATACATTGATTTTACGTTTTAATTGATTTTAATGCACAAAATGGATGCTCCCGACAAACATAAGTGAAGCGCTGGAAATTATGCAGATGCAAATCACCCCAAAGCTAATGTATCAACTAGCCAATCCTTTTTGCATCTTCCGCAAAACAAATTTCATAATTTCGAATAATCGTGTTAATTACAAATCTTAAAAAAAAAACACACACACCTTCACAAAAATTTGCAAATACGTGTATTTTCATGGGAATAGTTTTTTATGTACATATAACTTAGTAAAAAGTAATGTTTCGGAGGTATTATATTTTTCCGGAAAAAGTACAATTATTCTATATGTTGATAAAATCTAAATAAATATAGTGTCATTAAAAAGAATGCTGTTCAAAAGTGTTTTCTTCTTAATCAGTTGTTGTCCGTGAACTTTAAAAGCTGTTAACATTTTTATGATATTCAAATCACTTGAAAGAACATCTTAGAATATAAACTTTTACGGCCTAAAATAGAATTGCCTATCCTATTTGCTGATAAAAATAACTCAAGCATTTAACTTTAATTGATGCATAACTTATTCCTAATGCAGTTTCGATTCGCCAGACATTTTTATGTATGAAACATTTTAAAATTTTTAATTCTATCTTGTTTTAATAACTTAAAATAATGTTCTCCCCAATGGATTTTTTTAAAAATAAACCAGCTTATTAGTTTTAAATATTCGCCCGACAATTTAAGAAGAAACTATACACAAGAATCTGAAATTTTTTCTGGGTATATACCGATCTTATATAGGAATGGGTTTTTTAATGTTCGCATGTCATCACTTATGTAATTTTTTGAATCCTAATTTTTCCGTATATTTCCCGGTGAGTTCAATCCACTCGTTTGCCGCTACATTAAAAATGTTAATTTCAAACCTCAACTCTGAATAATGTGAATTCTTACCGCTGTATGTTGCCCATTTTTAAGCACTGCCTCGCAATGCCGATAACAGGGCTGGAAATTTATTGACTATAAAGAATGTTTGTTGTTCTACCAGCCATTTAAAAATGCATTAATTTCAAAAACAATAAAACTGTTAACGCTTGTGGCCAATTAATGCTTCCGACGAAAGGTCATACATATCATTTTCAAAAATTTATATTCCCGAAGTGAGTAGAAGTAAACAACTAATTTTGAAACTTTATTTCTAGATTGCTGGTGCAATTATTGGAAAAGGCGGTCAACATATTCAAAAAATGAGATCTCAGGTATGTACAAGAAATGATACTTATTCACAAACTCACTATTTATGACGTACTCGTCGAAAGCTTTCGTGCTTTATAGAAAAATGGGATATTCTTGTCTTTTTGGAAGTTGCTTTATTAATTAATACTTGCCTCTTTCCTACTATTTATAGACAAATATTCATAATTATTCGAATCTTAAAATAAGAAAAATAATCTCGTCTATTTTTAAGGCTTTTTTAATTAAAAATAAAATTACTAAAACGTTAAATTTTTCTCACCCCCTCTATATATTGTGCCTGCCCTGACTTATGATCAACAAACCGATTCATCTGTATGGTACCTGTTAACCGGCGAATTATGACTGACGCGTGTCTCCGACTCTGTATGCGATGGTCCTGCCTGTCCATAATCTCAACTTTAATTGTACCATCACCAACCACCATCTACCGACGAACAAATGATCTACGATTCTACGCGAATGTTTGGTCGTTATCTGCAAACTGTGAAACTGAAAACCACTTAATTATTACCTTGAACATGGATGATCCGACTAATAAATACTGTCAAAACCGAAAATGCCATGAACCATGCAAAAATACTCTGTAACCAATTTCTACCTTGAAATAAAATGAATTGCATGACTGACGGATCACTGCAATCATTAAAATGGATTTCTCGGATTACTAACATGTGACACTGTGATATACCATGACGATGTTACTTTGATCGCAAATCTAACCTAATCCGTATCAACATAATTGGTGAATGTAATCTCTCTTGTTGAACTGTTTCAAAATGGAACTATTCATTCAAATCCGGGAAATGATCTCCTTAACTTTTATGCACATTGCGGTGACGATCTACTGCTCTCACCCTATTATTCATCATGCAAAAATATTTACGCATATTTCATATAATTAATATATTTTGAAATATGTTTGTAAAATGAAACAACCATTCGAATATGCTATCGTTACAAATTTGTAAACCGTGAATCTGTGCCTTATTTCTCTCAACTACCAACTACCACCAACCAACCACCACCAAACAACCGACCAACTAATATGCAGTATAAAGCCACTGTGTCTGTCGACGATTGCCAAGGTCCCGAACGGTAAACACAATCTTAAATTTATTTTTGTCTTTTTCATATTTTTGATTTTATCATAAACTTTAACTACTATAATGGAATAACGAAATGTTCACATTCAGTGTAATTCGATCCTTGAGTTTTGACTTGTTAGTTCCAATGTTGTCTTAATCATTAAATTTAATTATTATATACATATTACAATAGAGACCAGGGAACCTAAAATGTAGAGCTCCTACGGTAAATGTTGTCACCCTCAGATTTCACATAATTCACGTTTAAATGATTATTTAACTTTGGGTACGGACAAAGCCACCTGTAAGATGCTTCTAAATACATAACAAAGTAGATATATGCAGTTGCTCTAATACATAATTTTTAATTTATTATTCAAGCACTGTACATAATTTATGATACAATTAACTGCACATATTTACGCCAAGTCTCGGAGATAATATGCAAAAGCCAAGGATAACATTTAGCCACTTTTAGATAAAACATCGACATGATATAAATCCACAACTTGCACCGCCTAATTTGATCATTGCCTTCCTACATTTAAAGTCTTATAAACTTATGGGAACCCTCAACAATTATTCATAATTATATGCACGTTAGATATGTTTTGAGTGCCAATTTCTTTACTTTCTTGTCTTGGTTCGCTCCCGAAAACCCTTGAGTCTTATAACGCTGGGCACTTCCTTGTAAGAATTCCGATCTTTCGACAATTTAAAGCATCTTGTATCATGTCAATGTTTTATTTTTCCTAGTACCCCCCAAAATAATTCGGTGACATATTTACCATTGTATTAATTTGGAATAGGACGCTAAGAAAACTTAATATTCTGCTTACTTTTGACATTGTTTATTTATATTTTCAAAGAGAAATGTATAGTGCAGGTAACTTCTGCTAATAAAACGTACCTTTGGCTATTTCTTTTTAATGTTTAATATTTCTTCCAGTACCATCCTAATTTCTTCAGACATGGAATCGGCTTGCAGCATCATTGCAGAAATGTTAAAATATTTTGAAGAGGTAAGTTCTTAAAAAGTGTTTTAATGCCACCAAAATATCTTTTGAGTATTTTCATAAATTAAAATAAAAATAGAAAAAATATTTGCCGCAACCAGAAATAAAAATAAAATGTTCAATCACGAATGCGTTGCGGTTTTATTTATGGGCGTTTTTTGTTGTATTTTTTTTTATTATTAATGTATTGGTCTTATATTTTGAGATTTAAAAATGAATTTCATATGCAAAAATGTGGAAAGAATATTCGCTTAGAAAAATTTCAAAGATATGCATACATAACATAAATCTAACGTTTTCTGAAACGTGACGAAGGGGAGAGACTATTTACAAATTAAATTCAAACATAAATCGATTAATTGAAGCAAAGTAGAGTTTTGTGTTAAGAAAAGGGAAATTAAACATAAGGCTTTTTAAATGTGTACGTATTCACTTGTATATGTATATCCAAAATACACATTCGATAAATAAATTATTTTTATTTTTTGGCGAATGCTCGTCAATACAACACAAATATTAATAGACATATTTGTTAAGATTTCGGACATTCTTCGGGAGATAAACTCAATATTTTAATATGCTTTTGCTCACTAATTGTCATTAATAAGTTCTGTAAATTAAAAACAGATGAGTACCAGTTTAATATTTCTAAAACTGTCCTTAAATAACAAATATCTTACACGTTTGTTTTATTTACATAAAAATGCTGTTATTAAAAATATTAGAAAAATCTGTGCCAATCGAGTCATTAATTCTACCAATTAGCAAATGTACTGATTTCTGCTTTATTGTCCCATAAAATAAACAATGTGTATTCGCCTGCATTTTATTTATTGCTTGGCACAAAGCCACTGAAATTTACAAAGCAAGAACTTAACTTTGTTTTAATTACTTTGAGTGCATTGCGATAATAATGTATCTAAAATGTTTTGATTTAATTAATGAAATAATATAATATAATACGGAATATGTAATTATATTTCCGAATGAGTTTTATTTTTAATACTAATCAATTAAAAGAATTAATTTTATTATGTTTCAATAAATAACTTCCTAAATTTTTTTTTCACATGTTTGTAAAATCGATATTTTATGTTCATCGAGAACTGCTGATTTTCTTTGAAAAATTTATTCGTACACGGAAAAAAATGTTACAGTATAATTCAAAACAGTTTCCAGTCCAAAAAGCAGAATTCTCTATATGCATTTCTTAAAAATTATTTCCGCTTTTATTGCAATTTTATTAATTACAGAATCAGAATCTCACAGTTTTGCTTTTGACTACAAATAAAGTGAACAAAAAACTTATTGGAAAATGTAAAAACGATTACATTTATTTTAAAATAAATCCATTTATTCATTCATTCGGAATTAATTTTATTTCTGTTGAATTCGCAGAAGGACGATGAAGTTGATGTCCGCATGTTGATTCATCAGAGCTTGGCTGGTTGCGTTATCGGGAAAGCTGGAGCGAAAATCAAGGAAATCAGAGATGTAAGTCAGACAATTAATTTATTAATATCATATTTTTGTTAAAATTCTTGTGCTATTGGAAAATGTAATCTCTATTCATTTTGAGGTCAGTTATTTACAAGTTTGGACAGCGATTATTGAAACGATCGTTTATTAGTTTTGTTTTATTGTCATAAGCGATACATTGTTCTTGCTTAGCTTTTTGTTTCGAAAGTGAAGTATGTACGTTGAAAATCGATGAAACATCGATAAGGTATGAAAAAATATGGCTAAGGGTGTTGAACGCGACCAACTTATATAGAATATAGTGTCCCCAGAGAAAAACTATATCATATCGAGTCCCGCAGGCCGCAGTCCAGCGGGCAGCGACGGTTCTATATTTAAGTTGTGCGTGTTTAATCGCAGCAACTTAGCTATGTAAAGTGAATAATTATTTCTAATACATATGCATGCCTGCCTATCCAGGCGATTATCATTTAATGACAAAAATATATTCTCATGCCATTCTGCCAATTATATCAGTTTCCTTTGAAATTGTGTGGCTATGCCAGAAGAAAAAGGCAAGTGGGTACCCAACCACTCCAACGCCAAAAGTATTTCGTTCGTTTTTCGAACGGAGGAGAGGAGAGTGAAAAAGTAAAATTTTTCGGTTTTTTTTGGACGGACATGGAAAAATGCCATCAGAGTACAACATGATGACTGAGGCCGAATGAACGCGAACATGTTGGGTGTGTTTATCGCCAGGTGCTTCTTAAAAACGCGCGCGCCATAACTCGAGACAGATGTTTGTTACCTTAAAGGAATAAATAAGAAAAGAAGAAAAAAAGGTCCTTTGGCTCTTTACATACGATGCTTTTTCCTTAAAAAAAAATTTTTTTTTGCTCTTAATAAATCAACATCCGTTCAGGAAGACAACTTGGTTTTGTGGTCCACATTCTCCAGCTGTAGTAACTTCCTTACAATAAGAGTATGTACTTGCATAATCAGATTTTTTTTTTTTTATGTACTATGTACATGTGCGAGTCTCGGACTTGTTTTACTATTTATCAATATGCAATGCTCCTGTTTTGTCCAGATGCCCCATGCAAAAGGAAATGATGTGACTGACTAACTTCCGACGTTACTATGAGATACTTAAATTTAGCTAGAATCGAGCGGGGCTCTTTTGTTTTAGATATATTTAATTGGACGAAAATTAATAAACAGAATTTTCCCAATTACGGAGGATGCATGGAGTGTGGAGGGACATATGCAACTCATGCCTTCCCACAGGGCTCCTTTGGCACACGTACACCAGCGAATTCTTGTGGGTATGACCTGTATCTTATTCACTGGGCCAGGAAAAAGGATACGTAGACGTATTACAAGACTGCTGGTGTATGGGAATGGCTATAACATTTCAGGGAAGACGCAAGCGCTCTGGAATTCACCGGCTGCTTGTGTGGCATCTGGTTTCCATGAAGAACAGCAGGAATGGGGGTTTTTTTTTTTGCGTACCACATCACTTCAGTTTGTGCTTAACAGTGATCGGTGCCGTGTTCTGGGTATAGTCTCGTGAATGCCCTCACAAGGAAGGAATTCATTCTTTGATGAAAAATGTACATCTTTGCCATTAATTTTCACATTTTGTGACAAAATTTATGTGATGTGGGTTTCAAGATTTTTAAATAATAAATTGCTCCTACAATTGTGGATAAAAAAGTTGTTGCAGAATACGAAATGTGGGTAACAAAGGCGCTGCAGCCTACCGCTCGATGTTGTAATTCGTGAGTGTCTTAAATATTATTTAAACCTGTTGAATTGAGCTGAAAACTTATTGAATTAGTATAATGGAATATTTGATTGCACGTACATTTGTTCGTTCAAGCTAGTGTAAAACAGAACTTCTTACTTTGTCGGCTTTTTGAAACAAATAATCATATAATAGATGAAATTTACTTTAATTGGTGAAATGGGACGGCTCTCTGGCCCTAAAAAGTAACGAAAATGAAAAGCAATTTCATTTATCTAAAGAACTTTTCCTGTTGTACTAGTTTGTGTGCTGTCCATGCATCTCTCAACATGTAATTACGTTTGAAAATTAGTCACGATACAAAAAGATTTATGAATCATGTTTAAAAAAACACAATTTTTTTACAATTAAAAATGGTGTACCGAAAAAAGGACATTTATAATAATATCTCTTAAGCAATTTTTAAATAAAATAAGGTAGTGAAAAAGAAAAATGCCGGCTATTCTTCCAATTCAAAATTTTTTGCTTTGAAAAGTTTATGAAAAGTGAGTGGGTAAGGATCGATAAGAGAATTTGCAATATTAAACGGAAGGTTTGCAGTGTATATAATTAATAATTATAATGACCCACGATTTCCTCTCATTAAATATTTCAAAGTTTAGTTGTCAGTTCTTGTACCAATCATCATCACAGCGATAGCCCTGTAATTAAAACAAATTTTTCTCGCTATAAAGGGTAATCATGCCCTAAATGTATTGAAACCCTTTTAATTTTACCTCATGAAAACATTTCACATTACGAAATTAAATACCGAATATTATTGTCGTTTTTACTCTGGAATATGGCAAAATTATATGAAAAGCAATCGAAAGTTTCAATTAATTGAAGTAATTAAATTAGTTGCATGATATTGGGTTAATAACTTTTGGTTTACCGTGAATAGAGTTAAAAGGTCTTATATTTCCTGGACTTCTTAATTAAATATTCTATACAAAGTTTACATATATAAATTTCTAAACGTTGAATACCTACCTAAGGACTTAATTTTGGAAACAAGAGGTTAGTTTACAATGCATTTTTACATTTTCGCGATTGGAATACATTTTTCTTTCGTAACTCAGTTTCCTTTATTAAGTTAAACAAATGTTTTATATTTTCCATGAAAGCATTAAAACAATACAATCAAAAACATTTTGTTTATATGCTATACATTGCTTTAAAGGACGCTTTAAATGCACCTGGCGAGTGATAAATGTAAACTAACTTTAAAATTGCGAAAAATAGTCTTGCTTTATGCAATTTCCGTACCGTGGTTGAAGCAATTTTAGTACGGGGTTTCGAGATAATTTAATTTACAAACTTTATGTATTATTCTGAAACAAATCAAATTATTTTATCATTATAATATGAATGACGGGATGGTGGTATTCTGTCGGTAAGAAAAAAGTATTTTCCTAGCGCTCAGAATGGCTCACTTTTGGAGAAATGAGTCCTATTTGATATTGGAATCGCTTAAGATTGATTGATTTTTTAGCCATAAAAATTATTAGGTGGTATTAAAACCTGTTTTTCAGGAAGAATATCGGAAGGAAGTCAAATATGTATAAAAAAAAAAAAAAAGAAGGAAGTCGGTCGATGTGTTTAGAAGCAGCCCTTAATGTGCTTCTTTTTGCCAGTTTTTTATAACAAGCGCGTTTTTCCTGAGGGATATTATTATTATTGTTTTTCGGTTTGATTTTAGTGATTGTTTTTTTAATATTATTACGATCTATTAAAAATCTGTTAAATTATAGATATTACATTTCCGGTTTAAAAATTAGTATGTGATTTCTTTTTTTAATTAAAAGAAAATAAACTTGGAGATTGCATTTAGCCTATACAACAATAAAAACCTGGAGAGTACATTGAAATAAATTTTTTTAATAATACTTAAATTTCAGAAAATTGGATGCAGAATTCTTAAGGTATTTTCCAACGTAGCACCCCAAAGTACTGATAGAATCGTCCAGATTATTGGCAAGCAGGAGCAATGTGTGAATGCAGTTCGAGAAGTTTTAAATCTTACCAGAGATGTAATACTGAAACATTTGATTGGAATGTAATAAAATAAGTTTGATTGCATATTTTCAGACCCCATTGAAGGGAGCCGTTCACAACTATGACCCGATTAACTTTGATGATGTCTACGCTGACGAATACGGCGGTTATGGTGGAGTTCAAAACGGTGGAGGTGGCGGCGGCGGCGGTGGTGGCGGGGGTGCTGCTGGAGGCAACTTCCGGGGTGGAGATCGCCAATCTAGATTTGATCGGGGACGCGACACCAATCGTTTTGGCGGTAGTGGGGATCGGGGTGGTGGTAGGCGTGACGACCGCAGTCGCAGTGGTGGCCGTCGCGATCGCGAATACATCAACCCCTGGGCCAATGAGAGCAACTCTGGGGGCGGTGCTGGGCCTGGAAGCATGGGGGGTGGAGCTGGCTTTGGCAGTGGCGGTGGAGCTGGTTTCGGTGGAGGCGCTGGTGGCGGTGGTTTTGGCGGCGGAAATGGTGGCGGTTTTAACTCCGGTGGTGGTGGAGGAGGCGGCGGCGGTGGATTTGGTGGATTTGGATCCAGCGGTGGTGCCACAGGAGGATTTAGTGGCGGAGCCGGAGGAGGAGGATCTGGCGGTTTTGGGGGTGGTAATTTCGGTGGAGGCGGTGCCGGTGGATTCGGAGGTGGAGCCCAAGGCGGCAATTTCGGTTCAGGAGGCGGTTTCGGCGGTGGTAATTTAGGAGGCAACATGGGAAATGGAATGGGAGGAGGAGGACTAGGCGGTGGTAGCATGGGTGGTGGTGGAAATATGGGAGGAAGTGGAGGGGGTTTCGGCGGCGGCGGCGGCGGTGGTGGCGGTATGAATGGCCAAAATGATGGAAAAAACAGTACCCAAGTCACAATCCCAAAAGATGTAAGAACCCTAATTTTTATGTTAAGCACTTAAGGGGGAGGCGGGAGACTCGTGTAAATCGATGTTTTTTTTCTTATTTATTTTTTAATAAAAAAGTTGGATATACATAATAACGTTGGGCCTTATTCCGGTTGTCACCTCACATGCTATGTGACGTGAGTCTACGAATTTGGTATTCTCGTTGTCACTCTAAATGACTTCTGGCGGTATATGCCGACAAATATCGAGAGTCGTAGGGCCTTACTCCGGTTGTCGTGAGTCTGCCGATTCGGTATTCTCGTTGTCACTCTAAGGGTAAGAGCATAGCGAGCAGGTTTCGGTTCTGGTTTAGGTGACTGTTCAGCTGACTAATAAGCTAACTATCAGGTGAAGCGAGGATATACTGCGCGTGTGCGGTGGTTTCACTGACTTAAATTTAATACGTTTCAAGCAACAGGCGTGCACACTCGGAAATTATACAATATAAACTTTGAAATGTTCGAAGATAGTAGCGATAGTGATGAAAATAGTGCAGGAGTTAAGTGGTGGATTTTAAGAACTACTCTTTTAAGGACACAACCAGCAGTTCATCTTTTAGCGAATTGATACACAGCTTTCTGGATTATTAACGTGTAGTTTATTTTATTAATTAATAATGTTTATTAATGCCGAATGTATAAGCTTGCCGTTCCCGTGAATACTGATTATAATGGCTGCTCCATTAAGGCCTTCACACACCAATGCGAAACCGCGGGAGCGGGACCAGGAGCGAAATTCGCGCGGGACTCGAAACTATGGCGGGATATGGGACCTCTCACACTGACGCGTCATTTCCCGTAGCGAACGCGGGATTGCAGCGTTTCATTTTTGGTTCGCAGCATGCAGCGTTTTTCCCGTCATTCGCGTAGTTCCCGCAGAATATTACATAGACAAATTTTTTAAGAACGACGGGACAGATTCGTTCCCGCTTCGTTGGGTGTGAATGGATCATAATTTCCCGCTCCCGCTGAGTCCCGCCAAAATTCGTTCCCGGTCCCGCTCCCGCGGTTTCGCGTCGGTCTGTGAAGGCCTTTATGGAAATACTTTTCAGCCAGGCTACTGTGATTTCCACTGCTACTACTGCGATTGCTGAATTCAACCGAGTAGGGAAATCACAGTAGCAGGCCAACTGTGGCTAACTTTTGACGCCACAATCTTATCAATGCAGAAGGACACGATTTCGGCGAATTCTATCATCTATACAACCAACTTCAGTTGTTACTGAGTAACAACAACTTTGAAGTATTTTCGGCTTTTTCGACAATTTTCGCGATTTAGATTTTTCGGCATTAATAGTTTCAAGATTTTCCTTTTATGTGTTTTGCTTTCAGGATTTTGTTTTCGAAATTAAATGTTTCTAGATTTAATCACCAACCCCAAGCGTAATTATTTCAAACGTTTTAAGACTTCAATTATTTAAATCGGTTTAGAATTAATGGAGCTAGGCTGTCCAGCACGCGAAATTTAACATTTTGAGTAAATCGCGTTTAAAATTTTCGATAAGATATTTGATACATTGATAGAGTTAAGATAATTTTTTGAAATAGCAGCATTTGCACTTTGTATTGGGGTTTAAACTTTCATAGCATATTCTTGAGATACCAAACTATAATTTAGAGAAAAAAAAATTTATTTTGCACGAGTCTTCTCCCCCTTAAACTAATCATGTTTTTATTGCAGCTTGCTGGAGCTATAATTGGAAAAGCCGGTGGCAGAATCAAGCGTATTAGGCAAGAGTCAGGAGCGTATATTACCATCGATGAGCCGCTTCCAGGATCAAATGATCGCATTATTACTATATCTGGAAATCAAAAACAAATACAGATGGCACAGTACCTCCTGCAGCAGAGGTAAGTTCAAGTAAGCAAATAAGTCCATCATTCACATCATTATATAAAAATAAGTTTTTAAATCTAACACAATTCCGAATTTGTGGCGACAACCACTAATACTAACACTTAATAACAATCTCATGGAACAATTCATCATTAATCCAGGTGACAGTGTTTGTTGTGTTCTGACATATTTTGTGTGGAAGACTAGTGATTTTGTTGTTTGGTTTTCGAATTAACAAAAAATCCCTCGTCTTTCTACAATGTATGTTGCCTTCTGCTGCAGCTTTATATTACTTAATATTGTTTAAGTGTGGGAAAATAGTGCTTTTAATTGTCATTTGTTTCTTTTCTATTCATTATGTCCTCATTAGGGGTTTGGTTAAATTGCATTTGTTTTTAAGCTTGAAATAACCTTTCCTCTAAAATTTATTTGCAATAAACCAACATGTGTGAATTTTAATCATATTAATAGTCTGTATAATATAAGGCTGGCATTTTAATTTATAAAATTTTTAGTCAAATCTATGAAGTTGAACTTTGTCTATTAATTAAGAAACTACTTAATATTCTATTTTGTTCAGAACTTGCATGATTTTACATAAACAATTAAATTTTTCACTACACTACAATCATATTTTAAAAAGGCAACGAGAAACTAAAAATGCTACTCTTACGAATGACATCAACTCCAATCTTACAAGAGCAATGAGGCGGGGCTTGTGTAAAGACAAATAATATGAGCTATTACAAAATATCTGGCTAATAACAAAATCAATCCATTTTATAATATAAGAAAGAAATTTGAATTGTCGTAATTCCAACGCATAAATTAGAATTCGGACCGGAGGAAAATCATTTAAATTAAAAGAATCATCAAAATGCTGTAAGCGTTTGTAATGGAGTAGGTTAGGAGTCGATTGGAAATTGCATTTATTAGTGTTAAACATATCTATAAGTTTTAAATTTATTTATTTTTTTTCGAATGCTTTAAATCTGCACTGGTAATTCAATTTATGTTTGCAATTATGTACATCTAAAGTTGGGAAGGAGAAAACGGAATAATAAGCTCATGATCAACATAAATAATAAATATTTTTTAGGTTTTTGTATTACAACTTCATGAACGTAACCAAAAATTAAAATGCCAATCTTGCATGAAAATCTGTATTTACCAACTTTTTAATCCAAATATTTTCTTTTCTTTTAGCGTACATGAAAATCGAAGAAAATTCTAAGTTCTAGAAGTTGAAGAAGACGCAACAGCGACTATAAAATATTTTAAACAGTAGAAAAGATGAAAATCATGAGGCCTTCATCTCTACCGACTTTTTTTTAGCATATTTTTTTAAGTTGTTCTTTTAAGAATAAACCGACTACGTTAAATCCATTAAGTCTTAAGATTAAAATGAAATACATACCTTCCGACGAATCAGGCACTAAGTTTGTTCTTTCTCTTATTACACGTGTCGTGTCTCCCTTAGAACAGGTGCCCACGAGTAAGTAATAATAGATTACCGTATACTTTATTAATCATTGCTACAATTTTTATATATTGCCTTTGAAAATTGAGCTGTCGTGCTGAACATATAATTTATTGTCATCAATAGGGAGGTTGAATTATGTATGTTCATTTTGAATGTTTTTGATACTTAATTGAAGAGTCCATTAGAAAACCGTCCGAAATGGAATGAAACGCTTTATTTTTTCAAAACCATCTCACATGGCAAACATTCTAAAAAGAAAGTTGTTAATTTAAAAAAGTTGTTTTTTAATATCAAATCGTATGAATATGAACGCTTTATCGTAGACTCTTCAATTGAATATTTAAAAACTTGCATTTCAAATACGGTGCAAAAAGTTTTAGTCAGAAAATTGTGCAATGCAGTGCAATTATATTGCCTCATTTCTAGCAGCAAATTATTGCACTGCTCTTTGGTATTTTAGATTCAGGGTAACGTAGGTATAATAAAATAAAATATTATCATGTGTCGCTCGTGGGCATCAGAACTTTACCTGTAAGACTTCAGCTAAACTTAACCAAAAATAATGTTGATTTACGAGCAACGTCACATAAACTCTAGTAGGGATGAGAACATGAGCAATATTTGATGTCAAAGTTAAAACTGTAAATTTATCTTTTAAAATTAGAAGTACAAATTTACCTTAATAATGTATTCAATTATCCAAAATACGTCTGAAGCCGAGATCATTGCATAGTCGCCTTAAGAAGACTAAAGAACTTAGATTATTTGTACTTGATAAGTCATCGTAATTGTCCTCGTTATCTTCTGTAAGTTCGCCTGTAAGACGACATGTTTTTCTGCAATCACGGCATCTGCAAGACTTAATGTTAGGTTGATCCAAGATTATTCTCCATCATTATTCGCATAAGCCAAACAGAAGTATGAAACTTTTAATGAAATTTATGCTATGTGAAATAAATTCAATTTTGTATAAAATGTGCATTTCTTTGGGAAATTATGGGAACTTTTTTGATAAATGAAAAAACCCGGCCAAGTGTGAGTCGGATTTGCACACGAAGGGTTCCATAAGTACTTTGTTTATATTTACCCAACAAACAAATTAGGACGTAGTAGTAGTAGCCCCGGCAATAAGCGAATTGTTACCTAGGAACCACCGCACGTGATTGTTAAGGTCGAGCAAAATACGCCGAAAAAATCATGTTTCTTGTGAGGGCCCCTTTGCTTTTAACTACCTAAGCCGGTGAACTTCGTATCACCTGAAATTGATTTGATTGTAACTCTCTAAGAGATTATGGGTCCCAATCAACCCTCCAATATTGGCCGCACTGTGTAGGTACGGTTTGATTTTCGTTTGGTCGTTTTGTTTTTGGGCCATACCCGGGCAATACTAATCTATTAGGATGTATGCAAAAGCTTAAGCCATTTTCTTTACCTTTTTCGATCAATGAGCAGCAGGACAATACTTTGATGATATATTTCATTTTGGTCTATTAATAAATGAGTTTTTTTTCAAGTAAAAAAGTGGCAACAACTTTTGCATACTCCCAATATAGATATATGTATATAAAAATGAATGTCTGTTAGTAATGCGACACTAAAACTCCTATCTTGAAATCTTCGTGTATCAAGACTAATCGAATACCGTTAAAAAACAATGGCGATCGTCACAAAATGTAATTAAATTCGTTTTAACTAAATCTTACCTCAAAATCTTTTATGAAAATCAATTTTAAATTTATTAAATTTCACAAATCCTCGCGCAGCTACCAAACGATAGTTCCAACTCCTGTAAAACTAATTTGCTTTTGAAAATATATTTAATTTCGCTTTAACCAAATCTTACCTGAAAAATCACCAGGCACGTTATCCTCACGGTACACTCCACAATAAGCTGACACATACATACAAAGTCAATCACAGTTATGAGTATGTGTTTCACTTCGAAAATTAATGGAGATCAATTTTAATTAATTTTCTTTTCTTTTTCTTTCTTTTTGTCCTCCCTAGCCCAGATTGGTAACTATATCAATTATGGACACCGTAAAAACACAATTATATAGCACATGGCTGCTAATAATCCTCCTATTAAATGCTTTGTCTAAAATATTACGTTTCTCTAGTTCAGAGGATCAAAGGCAGAGTTATTAAAAGAAACACTAGAAATCTCAAGAAATCTCGCGTCAGATTCAGATTCAGATTAATCTTCAATACATATTTTGAAAGTGTTAATACACATATACATTTATGAGCTATCTCGTTTGGCTCATTAACTTGAAACAGTTTTTACATATTTTCATACAGACGAGACCTCGGGTTATAAAATATGATCTTTATACACATAATTACATTACACGCTTGCGACCGGCGTGTTTGTTCATATACTGGACTCAAAGGGTCAAAATGTGAAAATATTTACAATATCACTACTATATTAGAGTTTAATATATACAGAAACAGCACTTAAAACTGATATCCAACGAACGGTTGAATTCCTGTTGCGTGGTTCCTCCACCACGTGATCACTTTGTTACAGTTCTCCCTTGATCCCGTTGTCGTTGCTTTTCATGTCACTGGAGTTGCGCTGGTATTCCTGTTTCCTCATTACGTCCTTCCTTTCGGAGCCTTATAATTGTTGATATCCAAAGACTTGTTTCAGCAGGCTGACTTGTACTTCGTATTCCTTTGGGAAACATGGCAGGACAACAACCTGTACCTGCCCTTTTAGCCACGAGTCCCCAGCAAACGACCATCCTCTTCCACTGTTCAGACGCAACTCCGAAATCTCGCGTCATAGAAACATGCCAAAAGAAACTTATATCATATTTAAAAGTCACACCACGTGGTCGACACTAAAGTAGACCCGTTAAACTAACAAAGATCCGTTATAATTCACCGTTAGATGAAAAGAACTCACATGGCTGCTAAAAAAATTCCTCATATTAAATTCATCAAAAGAAACTCAAATTAGCATAATCCTGTGAGTGCCCCATTTACGTTACACATTCCTGTAGTTGCATCTTGAGTCAAAAAAAAACCAAAAGGATTCTTCTGAACACTATCTAGGATGATTTTAAATCATTGAGCTTTTCGATGGAGAGAACCATCCAAAAAATCGACGGATATTGTGGCACTATGCCAAAATAGAGATCTCTAGCTCCGAATTAAGCAAACATTAAAATTGACAGTCCAGCATTAAAAAAAAAACAAGTCCATTCTTTCAAGATTTAACGGCCTCAAAGACCTTTGAGTGTGTGCGCCAATTTATAATTTCAAGGATATTCGTGTTGGGCAAAGAGATTTTCTTTTTCTTTTCAGTGATAGCTGAGTCCATTCCATTCCATTTAAATAAATTGTAAATAAACTCGTTTGTCAGTAAAAAGCAAATGTTGTGAATTAGCACATGTAAATATAATTCTTAGTGGAAAAACAAAAATCGACTAGCAATAATATAAAAAAATTTATGCGTAAAATAAAGACGGCAACAAATCATTCGAAGAAAAGTGGCCAAGTGGCAAGGGAAGCTGCGGACGGGAGGAAAACGAAAAAGTTACAATTTGGTACTCCAAAAATTCCGGCAACCTCCCTCTATTAAATTTTAAATTAATTACTCCTATAGGCGACTGGAGGCGAAGATTTTCTGAGGTGCGGAGTCTTCGGATTTCGACTCGGTTTCCGCGATTTTACGTTGACGCACTTGCTTAAAGTGGTGCGTCAACACACACTTTGAACGTGTTCGTGAATGACTCCCCGAACATTCGCACGTGCACGGAGAAACGCACTTTGTTTTGCGGAGCAGATTTTGCCGAGAACAGCGCAATTCAGTCGACGTAAATCTGTCGTTTGTGGCTAACCGACGCGACGGGGTCCTCGTCGTAGGAAACTCTGCCCAGAAAATCTCCCGCCAAACAAATTTTAGTAGGGCGCTTTGTGCGTGCGACCAATGGGCGTGTTAAAAAGTTGCGCTATGACGCCGAACAGAGTTTTTTTCTCGAAACAAGACGACGATAAATTAATTGCGTTAATTAAATCAAATCCTGTAATGTGGGACAGAAGTACAAAGAATTTCAATCTCAAGAAGGAGATTTGGATAGAAATTGGGGAGAAATTAGATAAGAAAGGTAAATTACATATATTTAGCATTTAGTTTTTATGTTTTAATATTAAAATTTCAGTTTCTGATTGTAAAACCCGATGGAAAACTATGAGAGATTATTTTACACGACAAACACGCAAGAAATTATCGAAAGGCTCCTTTTCGAAAATTAATTCTCGATTTCAAAGCCTCATGTTCTTACACACAGAAAAAGAGAGGCAGTAAGATTACTAAAATGATTTATATTTATAAGTCCACCCATTCGAATAATTTACGTTTCAGAGCAATTATGAACATTGTCACAAGGTGTCCTGATATCAAAATCGAAGAAGAAAACTTAAGCACAACTGAAAGCGAGGAGCAAAATGATAGCAACGAGGACGACTCCGAATTTTTCTCCCAAACCCACTCAATGGATGACGAAGATTTGGAACAAATAGATAATAATAAAGCGAGTGAAATAAATATTAAGAGCGAATCAAGCTCATCTTTAAAACAAGAAACTTCTTACTCAGAACCACAAGACTCATGGGAAGCAAAATTAGGCTGGAAAATGAAAATATCTGATAGAAGTAAGAAAATAGAAAATCAAGGCGTTGATTTATTTTTTGAAAGCATCATTTCAACGGTGAAAACCTTTCCTGCGACGCATATTGCGAAGGCGAAGTTAGAAATACTCAATATTATTACTAAAATGGAATTGGAATTGCTAGAGAATAAATCTTACACTGCAACAGTCACAACCACCGATACAGGGACTAACCCATAAATATTTTTATGTAATGCTTAATTTTGCAAAAGTAATTGCAATTTCACGATTTGGAATGTTGATACGTAGACCGATAGGTAAAACTTTGTTAAAAGAATTTGCTTTTTTTTTCATATTTAAGTTCAGGTACTTTTGAATTGTGATAGTAATAAAAAATTTATTTAATTAATGTGATACTTACGAACACATTTTTCACTGACAGCATAATCTAGTAAAGAGAAGAAATCCCGTTATATAATTTTAAAATATAAATCTGAAAAATATTAATGTGAAATAAATAAAGAATTATAGGGATAATGATTGGAGGAATGTCCTTTTAAGTTTTTTTTATAAGCGTTTGACTATGAACATTCATATCTTCTTGAATTTCGAGATCTTAGAAAATGTTTAAGGAGTTTATTAACTTTTTATTCATCTATGTATTTACTTACATATTTCTGTTATAAATCATTCTTCCTGTAGTAAACAATGTTGAAGAAAATTTTAAAATTTCATCTAACCAGACTCAAATTAAATCGTCCGATGTAGAACGAAAAAAGTGAAATGTTTTTTTTAATCATTTATTAAATTCGGTTCAGTTACCTTTACAAAAAAAAAAATGTATAAAAAAAACAAAACCAAAACGATTTTTTAAGCTGGCTGTGAATTACCATCTAGAGATCGCGTTGCACCAGCAATGTTGAAAACACGAAAATGTGTTTGATCAATTCTAAAACAGAAGTGAACTAAAAAGAATTAATTTCCTCACAGTGAGTAGGGCTTCTGTGAGGCAATGGACCGCAGCAGCTTGTTGCCGCAGAGGAATGTGAAGATCGCCACTGGGATCAGGTAGCGTATTGTCTCGAACATTGTCAGCTGAAGCCAGAAAATTCCGAAGAGGCCGAGGATGGCGCCGAATCCCAAATGGAACCCAAGGGTGCTTAAGCTGAACGAAAAGTTGGACACGTTGATGCCCAATTTCCCCCACAGAATGAAAAGAAGAACGAGCGGCGTCAGGCAAAGACCGGTGAAAATGTCGGAGACAATGCGCGGAGGACGATTCTCAGGCTCGCGGAACATATGCTTAATTTCAGGAAGTGGGGCTCTACCCTGATTTGTTTCTGAAACGTATAAAATAAAATTTGTTAATATAATTTTATTTGTGGTATTTAAATCCCTCACCTCTCTTTGGTTCATTAATGAATTTCAGGTTTATATCAGCTACATGCCATCTGAAAGAATTCGAAATGGAAGCGTCTCCTACAATTAGCTCCAACTTGTACAATCCAGATTTGTGACCAAAATCGGAGGACCGTGACCCGACATCCATATCGAATTTGTACGTCTTGGTGCTGTCTTGTTCCGCAACGTAAATGATCTCATCGTCGGTTTCTTTGTGAGACAATCGAACAAAGGCTTGGTGGACGGAAATAACTTTTGTAGTACCGTCGTCAGTAAGGACAACCTTCATCACAACTTTTTGGGTGTGGTCCGCACTGAGGACTTCTTGTAGCGTCGAAGGGTACATCACATTTTGCTTTCTCAGAGCTGAAGCTGAGTCGGAATCTCCGACTCCAATTTCCAGAGAGTGCACCTTGACCTTTCCGAGCACCTTAAATTCCAAATTTTGTACGTAGCTATCGGCAACAACATCGATGGTGTAAATATTTCTAGCCGGTTTATATGCACTCAAATCAGCACTAAACACGGTTTTATCTGAGCTTCTTTGAGAGAACTCAACTTTTTCGGCTAGAACTGTGTTGCCCTTCTTCGGGTAAACTTTCCCTGATACACGCGATGGAGGATTAGAGAGTGGAGCTCCGAGGAGGTTCACAATCTTTAAATTTAAAATAGGAGACTCTGCTTGGAGTTGACCGTTTCCGATAATTTGAATGCAAATCGGAGCAATTTTAGTTTCCGCTGAGAAAATCTTCAGGACTTCTAGCAGAACGTGAGCTCCCTTCGGAGTTTGGACTGATCGACGACTCAAAAAATATGTAGCGAATTTAACTGCTTTGTCCTCCGGAATAGGCACTGGCTTATTAAGGACCTTCGACAATCTAGAGGAAAATATTATTGTAGATAAATAAAATTATGAAACTCAATTTCTATTGTCGTGAAACCAATTTTGAAAATTAGTGTTAAATGAGGATTTTAATAGCGAGCACCTAAGTGCCTAGCATTATTAAAGTGAACGTGGTATAAAAAGTGAAAATTATCTTTTAATTACTCACTTCAAAGCACCATTAATGATAAGTGCAGTGATGCTCAGTCCACCTTCAAATTGGAGCATCTTCCCATCGATTTCATCTGCCTGTGCGATGGCGTCTTCAATTCGCTCGTAAACAAAAGCCGCAGGTTGGCCGAGTTCGGCCCCAATGAAGAAGGCGTAGCCCAACCTAGAGCAAAAATTGTTAATAATATCCTAAAACACAGTCAAGGGGAAAACACATACCCACTGATGGAATCATCCTTTTTCAGTATATTTTGAAGATTCTTTGCAAATTTCTCTTTAGTCGCTTTGTCAATAGGCGTCTTAAGGTCCCTCAATGTGGACAAACTGAAAAACATTTCCTGGCTGGTGGCGTAGTCCTTTGAAAGTAAGTTAGATGCAATTTTTTCAGGAATTTTATTGGGACAATTCAGAGCCTTGTAGATACCGATTAAGTAGAAGTTCTTTTCAAATTCCTGCGGTTGAAAAATCGGTTAATAGTGGGTTTAAAAGGGTGGGGCAAGTGCAACTTACATTAAGCTTGGATTCGGCATGAATTTTGTCTACTTTACCGCAAATCAACTGCTTCACCTCATCGGGCTTATCAACGTTAAGAGCGGAGTAATAAAGCGATTGTAAATCGGAAGCCTCTGTGCCCTCTACGAAGACACTTTGGAGGCGTGCAATATCGGAACCGCCGATGTGGCTGTTTACGGCCTTTGCTGAGAGGTTTAATTGCACTAAGCAGCACAGCAGAGCTGCTAGAAAGTCTGGAAGATAAATTTTTAATTAAAAACTGCTTTCGTTTGGGATGAATTGTGAATTTTTGTAAGAGTTTGAAGAAACAGGTTAGCCGGTGTCGTTGGAACGTTGTTTTTCTTAAGCTGTTTTTATTTTATAAGTGTGGGGAATTTTCGGTGTATTATACTTACAAAATCTAAACATTTTTGGGGTGGTGATGACTTTTAACGAGCTGAAAATATTTAGCCAGAAACACCGGAGACACGTCACTTCAAACAACAAATCAACTCGGCTGCTCCGGCAAATTTGACCTTCTTCTTGTTCTCGTTCTTCTTAACAGCGAGGTTGTGGATTGACATTTGGTAAAAGAAGTTAGCAGTTCTTTTTTTTTATATAAAGTTTATTTTGGGTAAATAAAAATATTGTAATGGGAATTAATAGGCTTATTTGAAACATCTTACGGTTTAAGTCAAATTTTTTCTATTTATTGTCCAAATTTTCGGTTATTTATTAAATGGTATTCTTTTCAGCAATTCAGCAGGTTGTGCACTTGTTCAATTCAGCCGGCCCGCAAATCAGCTCTGGCAGCCCTGTTGGAGTGGTCAGTTCAGTGTTCGGATGGCTGTTGTCTGGTTCTGCATAAATTTCGTGGGAGTTCTGCGGGAGAAATTTCTGAGATAATTAGTTTAGTGGAGCGCCGAAGCTCTTCTTCCAGCCGATTTCTGATTTTGGGATTTAATAAATTTAAATTGCGATCGCCTTTGGACTGGAGCCACAAGTGCAGACTACAGTTGGAATTGGATCGTTTGTTTTGCGACGGCCGACGGTGGCCCCGAAACATGTCAACTGCTGGTGCGGTTGGCCCGTGCGCGTGAACGGGATACCAGCGGAACGGTCGTGGCGTCCCTGTCCCCCTCGCCGAGCGGCCAAAACACGAAGAGAGGAGATTCCGTGGCCCGGAATAAATTTTAATTCAGTGATAAGATTGCCTTGACGTGGTGATGTGTCTCCGCACCGCGGCCAGTCGAGTCAAGTGATTTCCAACAATTTTGTGGACATCATCTGAGGAATCCCCTCCCAAGCGCCCCAGTGCAAGTGAGCTCCGGTGGGCGCAGATTATGTAAAAAACGTTTCCGTTTCTCGTGCTCTCGTCCTCCTGTTGGGATATAAGCCCACAAAAAAATAAAATAAAAAAGAAGATAAGTCGCGTGTGCCGCCCGCTCAGCCTCCCTGTTATGCTTTGGGGGCTAAATCAGCACCGATTTGCGTGAATACGACCACCCAAAAACACCCCCGCGCCCTCCTCTGCCTTAGTCACTCTGCGCCCAGCTAGGCCACCCCTCGGTCGCCTGCAGCAGAAGCAGCCAAACAAGAAAAGTTTTTAGTTTTTTTTGCGAATTTTTACTACAACCCCGCGGTGTGCCTTTTTGTGTGTGCTTGTCCTCTGCGGAGCGCCAAGAGGTCCGATCGAGCAGAGGAAAACTTTTTGGCTGCTCCTCTTCTGGCGGAAAATATGCAAATTGGTGGAGGCGCGGAAGTCGCACCGACGAGCACCAGACCAGCAGCACCCGAGTTTTTCATCTTCATCATCAGTAGTGCGCAAAATTCGGTCGCGAGTTTAATAGATTTTATTTCCTTGTGATTTGTGATGATCAAATCGGGGGGAATAAGCTGTTTGTTTATAAAGTAGAAGCGCAGGGCTTCCCCCGCCCACACGGGGTAGCATGAACTGAGCTGACACTTCCTGGGAACACTCCCGCGGACACCCTTCAACAAGAAGTCCTCTGGATCCACTCCAACCACCGAGATGGCGAGGCGGAAGGGAGTCTCCAAAACAAGTAAGTTCTTATATTTTATACCTTTTCTTGTTTAGTTTTCTTTTATTTCGGAGTGTGTACGCCGCGCGCAATTGCAGCCCGCGCTGCGAAAAAGCCTTCTGCGGCCCGTCCCGTCCCGATGTAAGACAACTTCAGCAGCAGCAGCAGCAGAAACGGACGGGAGCGGAAAAGAAACCCATGCAAAAAATTTCTTGACGTCAACATAAAACCGAATCACGAGCGGGAGGGCGCAGAGACCGCAAAGGCGAATGCCAGCGGAGTATGCAGAAAATCGTTGCTCCGTTGAATTTTCAGTTCGTTTTAGCTCTGTGCGAGTGGGGCTCCGTTGGGCCGCCTCATTATGCGCGCCCCCCTTGCAGCACCTACGGATAATCTCGCCTGTCATGTCACCCACTTGCGCTCCGTCTGGCGCTGAAACCAGTGATGGGAGCGCGCTCAAATCGCGACAAATAGGCAATTTTGGGCGATTAATTTTCGCTGGGGCGCGATCCCCGTGCGGAGGTCATGCGCCTTCTTTCAAAGAAATTTCACCCTATTTACATTCACTTAAAAGCATTTAAAGTTGCCCACAGAATGTCTTAAAATTGGGCTCGTTATGTTGATACTACTCGCTGATAATGAGCTCCGTCTTATTCAATAAAATGCGTGTGGGTTTGTTTAGCGCTCAACATATTATGCCACACGATTCTATGGAATGTCCTGATCCACTTTTGAGGGACCACTCCCTCTAAAATGAAATTTTAAAGAACAAATTTCTATATTCAGAAAGATAAAAAGCCTGCAGGACAAATAGCTATTTTTATTTATTTTTAAGGTGTTCCGTACCTCGAAATGAAAAAAATAGATCCCTTATAGGATCACTTTGTTGTCCGTCAAGATCCTTCTCAAGATTCTTTTTCTCGGGAGGTAGCAAGTTGAAATTACTATACCTAAAAATAAAATCTACACTACAGCCTCATACAATTGTAAAAAATTCAACTTCTATTCTAACTCAGCGCAATTAAAAGATACGACACCCTCAGGGCGCAATTTCTACTCACAATTTTCCGTCTTTATTTTTAATTATCAAAACATTGTTTTCACTTAGTATAGTTAGACCCTAAGTGGTTAAAAAAATGTCTTTATTTGAAATTTCCGACTTCATGATTTACATGTAGCCATTCTTTTGTGGTATCATTATGGAATGAAAATTGAAATTAACATTCTCAAAAATCTTCATGCAACCACTTTATAAGCAATTTTCCAAATTTAGTACATATGTTCGAATCTTGAATCTTAAGGTGTTTTACATAAAAATAAAAAGGCTTAAAATTTGTCCACGAAAAACTTATTCGCCAAAGACTTATAGACATTATTGGTATTTAATATTTTTAGATCAAGATTCAGGGTTTCAATTGAGCCATGTTACAAGCTTCTATGATAAATCTTTATTTTTTAATTAATTTATAAATATAGATAAAATAGCATGATTTGTATTTTTTGGTTCTATTTTTCTTGAAAACGGGAGCCAATTAAGTAATTTCATGAATATATTCGTAAACTGTATACCTACTTGAAATTATAGAAACCCGCTGAGATATCCAGGGGCAACAGACAAAAATTCTTTTTTTTGTTGAGCTGTGATCATTCATTGGAAGAGAATGAAATAATCGAATAGTATTCACCTACGTATAATCATCTATAATAAAAAAAAATCAATCAAATCACTATGTTCGAAATCGTCTAACTTTCATCTTTTTGGTCCTATACCATAGAGGAGCACTATGGTTTTGGATAATAAAAAATTCCCTTTGTACTGCTAGAGAAACCCTACGTGTTCTAGGGCTTTATTTCGTTAAAAAATTGAATTCTCCTCGAGTACGTAAGGTTTGAATTGGAATTAGCTTCGTTTCAAAACAATTCGGCACTCGAATTCTGTGCAGTAATTTTATTTCTGAAAAAAAAAATCTATAGTCGTAGAAATTCCGACGAGGAAATTCCCAATGAATGGGGTATTTTTTCTGAAATCTCATTACTGCTCAAGTACGAGAAGCGATAACCGGTGGACAATTTAATCCCACTGTTTGGTTTCAAGCGGGGCTCCGGGACGGGGGGAGTGCGCTGAAGTGCGGTTCCACCGACTGCCGTGTAATTGGCAGGCGGCGTGTGTGTGCAGTGTGCACCCCTCCTTAGCTAGGCCGTGACGCTGTAGTTCTGTTTATGGTTACGTAAGGGAATTCCCTTCTGAGCGGGGCGCTCCTCGGGCGCTGCAGGTTTCCAGGTTCGGGCTCCTCAACCTCAGCTGCGGATTAACTCTGGAGTGGAAGTTGAAAGGTGAGGAGAGTGCAGTTGTTGCGAAGGGGGAGCGGGAACGGACCCGTGATTCGTTGACTACGGGATTGGGCCTGGACGGGACTCTGGAGCGCTAGAGGGGGCACAGCCAAGTGTGCACTATTTGTTGCGGGCACAGAGTCCAATCGCTCGACGCAGAGCGGCGGAATTCCGCGAAAGGGTTGCTGCCATTAGCCGCGCAGCACAGGCCTTTTGTGACCTGGGAAGAATTGTGGAGCGAGCCCTCGGGAGAGGGGGATCTTCGCGGAAAACCTAGAAAGGGTCTATGGAATTATGAAACTCCAGGGAATTCCGCGTGTCTCCTTTGTGCCTCGCCAGGTTCATTGTCTTCCAGCTCCGGATGGCGGGAAGGGTCCGGATGGGTTTGCTTTTTAAAAGTACTTGCCATGCGGGTGCATCGTGCCGTGCCGCCAAAAGGGTTCTGTTCCCACTCACTGTTCAAAACACTTCTGCACTTGCAGCATGCTTGGAGCAAAATAATTAGCTTTCGCATATGAGATTTTAAATTAAAACTCTTTGGGATGCTTCGGTAAAGTTTCAATTTCTTGGGAAAAGGCGATCGCAGCCTTAGGGGTCGGAAATTTTTGTATAACATTATTTTGGCTTTTTTACAAATCAAAATTTCATAGTAAGGATATTGATATTGTAGTGAGTATTATAGAGATAATCGACTTCTTAGACATTTTTCAGCACTAACGTTTATGTAAGTTTAGATCGTTTACACAGCGGAATTGCCGCGTAAAGTTACGAGGTTTGGGTATTTCATTTTCTATACAAATTTTGAAAATTCCCTTACTAGGCTCGTAACCTTACGCGAATACGAGACCAATACGCGTTTGCATGAATACCCTTAGTGAAATATTTCAGAATGAACGCATTGTCCATCAAGAAATATTCACTTTATTTTAAACTCAAATGAATAAATCTACAAATTTTCATCGAAATTGAATAAGGTTCAGACGTTATTCTAATGAAAAGTAGATTTTATCTTAAGAATGAGGAAAGGAGTTAATTACGACATGGCCAAAGGTTCGAATTTCATGAAGGTCAAAAATTCAAAATCGAACAAATTTCTAAATCATGTTCCGATCATATACAATTGGGAAAGACTGGATCTCAAAGTGGAATAATAAGAAATCTTTAAGAAGGTTATGATTAAATTCGAAGTTCTAACGCATTTTAATTCAAACTTTAAAGTTCGTTAGGTTTCATGCAATTTTCCGTTTGTATGTATGTATGTCTCTCAAAGACCAGTCTTTAGGTTGATTTTTTTTTTTTTTTTTTGTGATGCGAGCCCTAACGAAGCCGGTAATCTTTGGGTCTTCTTCTTCTCCAAGTGCGATCTTCCACCAAGAGGGGGAATAAAAATTCTGCAAGCAAAAATGCTCCCATTACGTCCAGTCAGCGTTTCGAGTCCCAAAGAAGCGAAAAGCAGCGCAACGTATTCAAAGAAAGCAAAAAACTTGTTGCACAACCCATCGCCGCCGATAATGCAGATGTGTAGGTACGTAGGTATGCCCCCCGCGGCCGTAGATATGGCGGATCGCTCGGTTCGGATATAAAATAAGAAATGGCGCAAGCACAAATTATAAAGGGACTGCTGGGCCTGGGGTGGGCGTAGACTAGATTTATGGAAAAATGGAATTTCATTCTGAATCACAAAAACCGCCGGGCTTCTGTCGTACATTATATTTGAGTAGAAATTGGTGAAAGAAAATTGAGCGGTTCTTATAAGGTGACACGAGCGCACCCGCAAATCTTGTTAGGCAAATTAAATTCATACCTCGGTGGAGAGATATTAGCAACAGTGTGCGGCAAGACGTAGGGAATCTTCATCTCAAGGGGAGACACATGAAGGGTGAGGGACTGATGGAAGTAGGGCGATTACTTCTACTTGAGAAAATCTGCTGAAAATATTAAAGGGCGGGCGGGCGACCCTAGACCACCCAGTGGGTGAGTTCATTTCGCAAATTTCTATATACCATAAGAGCAACCAGTAAAGAAAATTCTGAAATAATTTTATCGAAACAAACAATATTTTAAGAATTTCCCAACCTCTCATAAGAGTACTGTTACCATCTTAAGTATAGTTATAACACAAATATAAGTTCTTTATCCTGGAATTTGTATTAAAAACTCTTAAATACGACAGACTATGCTTTAAGATGTTACGTATGTCTGAATAGCTACAAATTCGGAAAAATGCTCTGATTACATTCCTTATGAAAAGTAACGACTTAGAAGTTGAAGCTTTTTCTGGTATTTCCCCAAAAGAATTTTGCATGATTTATACATACATAGTCTGTTTGAAAGCTAAGACCTTATTTTAAAAATTTCGAATTCACAAATATGAAAAGTAATCAAATATAAAAGAGGATATGGTATCATAAGGAATATAAAAGTATTCGTGGAAAACAAACTTCTGGAGTCTCATTCATTTCATCCAAATTTATCCAGTAGTACAGTGGTTTAAATCGATAAATACCTTTTTTTTTGGAATGCTTTTATCTTTCTGTGTGAGGGAAAGTAGGGAGATGACCCTGGCAGGTCGGTTAGAATCAAATTTCAAATGAAATTAAATACCTTTGAGTCTATGTAAACAATTGATTCTGACTTATGTTCTGTATGTTAACAAAGCCATAGACAAGGTAAACAAATTAACAAAAGGCGTCAAAATTGTCACTCCTTTAAATACTAGCAATAAACTCCCAATATTTAAAATGGTAATTTAACCTATTCTCATTTATGCCTTGCGGTACGAGAAACTGTGCAATAACACATGAAAATAAGTTCAAAATTTGTAGGTAAGTTTTGATTTTTGACTCTACGTTGAACTTTTCGAAATTGGTCTCAAATTTTAATCATACTTTAACGGCACATTCGACCCTATCCTTTATAGGACATATTGTATTAGCTTTCCTTTGCGATACTATTTCAAATATTCAAATTTAAAATTTTGAATTTCTGTTTTCCCTGTAGCCGAGGAAAGGGTTAAGTTTACAGCTCAAGAGTGGCCTAAGCTTAGCTAATTTTGATCTTCATTAAAACTGTAGGCCTCTGTCGCCTTATACGTTGTACCCGAAAACAAACTTCGGTCTTTTTTCAAAAATTGGATAACATTTAAAGTGTTTTCACATTTGAATTCTATAAATTGTAATACCAAAAGTGTTACAACAGTAGTTTTGTTCATTGACCTTTACCAAAAAGCTCTTTCTAAAGAAACTCAACAAAACAAATGTTGTAAGATTGTTTTTTAAGATGTGGAGCTGAACAGATTGCGCATCTCAGAGTAATTTCAATTAGGTTCGTTTTGTTAAAATATCGTTGCAATACCGTTATTACTATGCACATACATATAACTGTACATATAATCATAGCCGTGCCGGATTGCCTCCGTTCGCCGTATGCGGAGAGAGAGCCCGCGAGAGGCCGCCCCCCGTTCGCTCGCATTAATTAGGACAAATTTTTGCACAGTACAGAAATAAATCTGCTGATAAGGTCGTATTAATAATGGCTGGGGCTGGTGGCGGAGGAGATAAATCGCAATTTCTGAAAAGATGCACACACGCAAATCCAGAGTCGACCGCGACGCGACCACCGAGCGCGCGATGATATACCGCATATACGAAAGTTTGCAACGCTACGCGACGCGACGCGTTTTGTTTCGAATCCAACGGCCACTAATCAGCCGCTGGAAAAAGTTTCCCTGATTTCATGGTGGCGGCGGTCGGTGGTGCGGGTGCGGCGGATGCTCGCGCAATTTCACGAGGTCTATGTTTGTTTATCTGCCAATCGGCGAGCCATGCCATACCCAAATCCAGAGATGACTTAAGTGATGACTCAAGAGATTTCAATTCATCGTGAAAAAGCGCTGTTTTCGTTGTCGTCGTCGTCGTCGTCATTCTCGTTCAGCTTCCAGCGTCAGCGTCAACACCAGCGCCGCCAGACTTTTCGATTTCGGGAAAGGTTTACGGGGGCCAAAAGAGGAAAATATAAATAATAATAAAAAAATAAAAGAGAAAAACGAGCAAAAGGCAGCCATAAAGCTGGAATGAATCAACTAAGAAGTGGCCGCAAAGTTATGAGCCAACGCTCGAGATCAGGTGAGTAATTCTACCTGTCGTGATTTCCAGTTCGCCTCTATATCTTTTGTGACGGTGAGCGAAGCGCTGCGCCCCACAAATGCGGCTGCCGTCTGATGGGTGAGCTTATTTGCCTCAGATGACGAAACTGTGGAGCCCCCCCGCTCGTCCCTCCGGATTTTAATCCTATTTTGGTTCCAGTTTGGCTGCACGAATACATTCAACAAGTGAACGTTCATCGGCCGTTTTGCTGTCTTCGTCGTCGTCGTTGTCGTAGAAGTCGAAGACGACGTCTGTGGCGGCGGCGGCGGCGGAGCCCGAGAGCCCGCCACCAGGCCGAAAGAAGGCCCCCAGCGCCCCATACGTCGTCTTGTATATCAGTCACCAGCTTCGGCTGCTCAGTCGCCACAATCTCTGGCAGTGCCGCCTATTTGTCCGCGCCACAACGCATGAATGCCATTAAAAACGAGGCGAACAAAAATGAACAAGACGAAATACGGTGGGCCTCCGGGGGGGGCTCCGGGACTCCGGACCGCGGGCTCGGCCGCCCAAGAAAAGGCTACGACGACGGGGGCATAATACGCTAGATCGGGTCTCGATGGAGTACGGATAAGTGGCGGCGGCGTCCGGGGAGCACCCCGACGAGGATGGGAGGATGGCGGATGGCGACGACATCAGCCAGATAAATAAGAATTAAACCGGTGGTAAAGGCATGGCAATTGCTGTCGCAATACTCCCGGTCCGGGGCCCCGGCCACAGCAGCTCCAGCGGCAGTGGCGGCAATTTTCCCGGCCCGGTACACCGCGCCCTGCACCGAGCGCGCCCCAAAATCAGAAGCAATATCGCCAAGAAGGAGGAAGAGGAGGCCGAGCCCAAGACGAGGCGAGGGCGAGGGAACCAGAAATCATTAATGGCTTGGAGGTTCCCTCGACCGCGTCCTGCTTCCCCACTGCCCAGACCCGATGGGGGTTAAGCTTTGAAGTTTCCAGGCGGTCCCATCCCGTTCCCGGCCCGTGTCCGTCGTTTGGGGCTCTCCTCATCGTTTTACTTCAATATTTCTTAATTTTTTTTTCTTTTATCATTCCCCGCATTATCGCAGCGCGCTAAGTCTGCTCCTCTGCTGCCGCCGCGCCGTGTTAAATTATTTCACATAAATAATTGTGAATGGGTTTATTCTCCATGAAGAGTGGGGCCCCGCGGGCAATGTGAGCGGTGTCCGGTGCGCGCTCTGGACAGCAGCGAAGGCGACGCCGCCGCCGACGACGAAGACGAAGACGACGACGACGGCGAACAGAAACACAGCCGCAAAAAGGCTTTTTTTTTTCTTCGCGCTATTTGCAAGTGACTGGAGCCGGACTACTCCGCGGGCTGGGGTCTGCCACGACGCGCGATCAACTTAAGATGGGAAAACGCGGCCCCAAAACTGTGGGTTTGGTTGGAATGCCTCCGGATATCGGGGGCTACCTTGGTCAGTTTTTAAGAATTTCGAAAGCTTTTTCTATACTTGTGCGAAATTCTGAATAATCGGCCACAAAAACGCTCTGGGAACCTTTTTTTTTACTTTTTGTAACTTTAACTTGATATTTCCGGCGTGATTACGTAAAATGCAATTTAAAAATTTAATTAAAAGATTACTTTTTCCCTTCTTTCTTATTAGTAATGTTATGTCAAGTTTGATTAGTCATCATCAGTGGAATATTGACTTCTACCGGTTAATTGTTATCGTACAACCAAAAACCCCTTTTTAAAAATACCCAAACCGGATATTATTGTCATAAAGTCCCACTTGTTTAGAGTTGTTGCGTTCATTCACTACATTTATTTTAACGTTGCCATTATTCGTAATAATCTTCATTACTTACGATATTTGAAATTCCAATTCGGGTACATTCAAAACTGCAATAATTAAATCATACTATTTATGAGCATATCGTGGGATTTTTTTTAAATCAATGGATTTTTAAAATAAAATCTAAAGCGTTCATCTTAGTGGTTCGTATTTTCGTCCTCTGCGTGTCAAGCCACTCTAGCATGAATTTCGTTTTTTTTTTGAAGTTTTTATAACAAGATTCTTCTATCCAAAGTTTCAATCGCAATTTTTTTATCAAATAACAATGCAATAACGATATTATTTCCAGCATCCAAATTTCTAAGCTTAAACCTAAAGATCGCAATCAACAACTCTAAAACTCCTGGTGTTACTTTTTATGTTAAAAGGACCATTAGTCAAATACATCTGCATTTTGAATTTATTGCTACACAATTTTGAACTGCGTTTAAATTACAAATTGCAAGATAATGGAAACGAAACAACGTAAATTGATTCTTTATAAAAAAAATGTTTTCTTAAAGTAGTTAGTAGTTTTGTTTTAACCCGTTCTAAATTTATTCACGATTAGAAATGAAAAAATTACTTAAAAATTCAATTTTTCGTTACTATAGACATTGCGATTTTTAAGTTAGAAATTCTTGGATATTTATAATTCTGATATGATCAAAATTTCGGAAAACAAAACATTTAATTAACATAATGATCTTAAAAGAAATGAGGAAAAAGTTAAATTTTGATAAATGTCTTCTTTATTAGAATTATCTGATGGGCATTACTGGCATTTGCAGAGTTATATAAAATTAGGAATTTAGTAATTTTGTAATAAACATTACTTTAAATACTGCAGGAAAAACAGATTCATACAAAATGGGTGGTCTCCTTTTACAAATTTCATTCAATGCACGTTCACGGTCGGGTCGGACTTAGCATTTATGCAAAAAAAAAGGTAAAATTTCATATGCAACACTACGGGGAATGGGTTTGGTCAGATGTGTATTTCATATAATATGACCATGACACCTTAATAGTATATTTTGGGAAGTTAGAAGAAGTAATAAAAATCCAGAAATTTTAAATAATTACTAAGTATAATACTATTTAAAACGTTTTAAAACTCAACGAATTTCTTTGAAGACAAGTACGAGTACTTAAGGGTTTACTACAGAGTCGTTGATTTAATTAATTTCATTTAAAATAAAGAGGGTTACTGATTTAAAATTTGGCATTCTGTCTTATATAAAAGAAAATGGTGTGAATAGAGAGTTGACATTTTTAATGACATCGATTTATTACAAAGTGTACCTTTATTAATGAACACCGTTGACGCGACGGTTGTTATTTAAATGAAGGGAAGTATAAAACTCTGCTGATCTTCAATCCTTAATTTAGATTATAATTCGACAATGCCAAATGATTTCAATCTTGAATGGTCCAGGTGACGAATATAAAACTCGTCTGTGCAACCGAAGCGATCGGATTACGATCGCGTGGAATATATTATTTTTTTTTTAATGCAACGTAACTCTTTCAAAATTTTCGATTACATTTTATCTTTTACAAAATCCAAACGCGTCCAGATCAGCATAAATTTTTCGTACGGACATGCAGACGCCTTATATAAGCAAATGAATCGTCATGATCGTCACAAAGGGACTCTAATCGGCGGAAAAATAAAATCACCATAAATTCTGCTTTGGCTCGCAAAAAGCGTTTTTTGTCCGCGCGTCGCAACGAGTTTTCGAACTTGAAATCCACCTGTCCCATCAATCGATTGAACAGTTGTTCCTCCTCTTTTTACTTGTTGGTGTACCTGTTGGGTCCGTGTTTTGTCTTATTTTTATCGTCTCACTCCGTTTTCTGCGAAGTCGCACGGAGCCCTGAGGCCCGAGGCGACTTTCAAGAGACCGCCAGCGGTGGACCGTGAGCACACGAATTGGAATTTCTTGGCTGGGCTTTGGCTTCGTTTGGTGCGGTCGACGCGACCTGGTGCTGGCTGCCTGCCGCCGCGTTTCGAACGGACGGCGGCGGCGGCGCTGCCGGGCTGCAGAGGCTGGGCAGCCGCAAGGTTGCCTGCTTGGCCTGCTTGCTCAGCGATCGACCTCCGCCCCTGCCCCGACGCCGCGCCGCCACTGGTGGTGTGAATGCGAAGTGTAATGACCACTTGAGATATGTTTACCTGGAATCCCTTGTTATTTTCTTCGAATTCGAAATGAGAAACGTTTCATCTTACACAGAATATTCCGTGAATTTCCTCGGATTGGTCATATTCCCTCCCCAAAAGATTTAATCATACATGTCAAGATGCAATTTTATGCACTTATCAATTCTATGGTAATTTCGCGTGACGGGACATCGCTGGGTAATTAAATAAGTACATAATTGTAAATTTGGAAGTCCACGGCGATAGGCGCCCCTGTGACTATGTAGCTGTGGTATCTTAAATTACGAAATCCAACTGGTCAAGGCGGACTAAATTTAGCAGCATACTACTTTTACTATCTATTCTTATATTTGTTGGGGATTTAACGTGGTCAATGTTTTTTTTAATAAATATTATTAAAAATAATACTAAATAGGCATACTGTAGTTAAAAATATTGTAAGATAAACAACTTTATACCAAAAACGAATCCCACATTAGACTGAGGTCTATCCGCATTTATTTGTATATTGCGGAATTTTCAAAATACATACAATGTAACTGTTTGTGGGTGAATTAATCCATATGTTGAATATTCTGCTCAAACTGATAGATGAAGATTGCAAGAACAACGATTTATCATCCTAGTCCTAGTCTAGTTGTTTTCTAGAAGAAATTTGGTTTGCTTTCCACGCCATTTAAGATATGTACTTGTTTCTATTCAGTAGGTCGTTTTCTGTATTCATTGTGTCATGAATTATTTTTGTTAAAAAAAATTATTAATAAATTTAGTTTTTCGACTGTCATTGCAAAGAAATAAGTTATGTTTCATTCTTTTAATTTTTTTCAAGCCTCAACCGGTCAACAAGGGATCGATGAATAGAAATCACTCAAGAGCGTGGATTTGTAGAGAGATAGAAAAGTTATCAAGAAATAGGTTCACCACCCTTTCCTATATACATACATATACAAACTTATTTTCTAACAAAAATTAAATAGTCTGTTTGTTAACCCTTTCGCTGCCACAATTCAATCTTCATATTAACCCCTTTATAATGGCAAACAACTGCAAAAGATATTATGTAAAATCTTTTTTTATTCGAGAGCATTTGTCTTAAAATGAATGATTTTAAAAACAAATTCATGGTGGTCATCGAGACATCAGGAAAAGAACTTAAAGATAGATTGATTGATGGTTTATCAAATTTTAGAGTTTCATGCTACTTTCGTCAAAAACTTGCGAAATTTACGAAAGTTAACTGTATTAATTTTACTAATTGTTTATTCTTATTGTATATAGATCCGATCGTATATTTTTCCAAATATCTATTCTTTGGGAACATTATTTTGTTGCGTAAAGGCGCGTCCACACCAAAGAAACATTTATGAAACATAAACAATTTTGAAACAAACTTGTATCCGACACATTTTGTAAATATTTTTAAAATGTTTCAAAAACAATTCAGAAACATTTGTGAAATATTGGAGAAATACCCTCCATTGTTTCTTTGGTGTGTACGTGATTTTTTAAGTTTCTGGAAACAAAAATGTTTACTCAGTGTTTTCCACTTGAAGTGGGAAACAATGAATGTTTATTTTGTGTTGCAATTAATTAAGCCATAGTCATATTTGTCAGTGGATAATCATTAGAAGAAATTCGCGTAAAATTTCTAAAGCCGCTAAGAGCATCGATCTTAAGGTCACTTAATAAATTTAAACCACTGTACTCACTTCTACTTTGTAAAAACTTTCTTTGCCAAATTAATCTTCTCTTTTTAATTTTTCTTGCAGAAATGTTCATTACCACGTAAACAGGCAGAAAATAGTGCCGCGTGATTAGACAAAGACATTTTATTTCAAACTGAACACTGGAACAAATCAGAAACAAATTCGTTTCCTCATTTCTTGTAGAATAGTTCTCCAAATGTTTCAAAAACGTTTTTCAAACATATTCGAAACATTTCGAAAACATTTATTAAACAATTTTAGAAACGTTGGAAAACATTTCTTTTGTACAAAAATTCTGTTTTACATTTGTTTCTTTCACAATGTTTCTTGGTGTGGACGCGCCTTAAGAAGAACTTGCTGCACGTACCAGCGTATTAAATATGGAGTAATAATAAGTAGGAGTATTATGAAAGCCAATGAAATTCTTAAAACCTTGAATTGAGGGACGTGTTCATTGATTGGCGTCGTCCGTCACTTCCCAAGCCGCCATCGCTGCACATTCTCTCACCAAAGAGGAAAAACAGTTTCTGCGTGAATCTCTTCCTGATGTCATTTTAAAAAATTGAAGGAATTCCCAACAAGGGCACGGCGGCGGCAGAGAAAAAAGAAACAAAAATATTCAAAATCCAATTGTTTCTCGCCAGTGCAGCCATATGTGCACTGTCTTTCGGGTTGGCTTGTGGGTCGACCCGACTTCGACTCACTTCGCTTCGCTGCTTAGTGCTTATGCAAAACCCGGGCCTGTTGATCACCCGCAGGTCAGGCACATTTTTTCCTCACATTCGCGCAACATCAAAATCTGGTTGTGGATGTGGCGGGGTGAGGCGAGGCGAGGCGATTGTCTGCCGAGCAACACAGTGGCTGCCGGAGCGCTCAACTCAGACGGGAGGGGGGGCGCTCCCATTCCACCACACTTCGCCTCGTCGCCTCACATGCGGGCCAGATGATGACTTGGACTTGGTTCACGGTAGGGAAGCAAGACGGCAAGAAAACGGCCTCTGCTTTTTTCTCTTTTCGCCGCCGCAGATGCAGCTGATAACGATAAGCGCAGACAGCGAATCTAGAACGAAAAAGACGAGCGGATGCTTGGGACAAAAACGAAAAAATTGTTTACATATTTTACGTCGGAGATTCCGTCCTCGCCGCGCTGTTTATTTTTGTACATCGCGATGTGGCACTCCAGACGACACACACTCACAGCGTGTCGGGGCTCGCGCGCGAGTGTGTGCGTTGCGATGCCTCTGTGTGAGTGCGGGATGTATAGAAAATGCTTGGAAACCGACCGAAGTCGTCAAGTTGGCGCCACACAAATGATCTTAAGAAGAGGCACAAAAAGACGCACCAGACGCCGCCGCCGCCGCCGCTGGTGAAGCGTCAAGCGGGCCGACGGGTTCCGCGGGCTGTTCCTTGAGTTCGGCGGGTTTGGCGGGTCGGGCCGAGGTGCCTTTCCTTGAGATGAGACGAGAGACGAGGGTTACCATGACGGCGATTTCTTAAGCAGCACGAGAAGTGCTAATAACAGGCATCGATACGCCGAGGCGATGCCGCACCGGTTCCAATTTTATTACGATTCGACTGGAGCTGGATAAGCGGCGCGGTGCGGATGTGTGTGCCCTCGGATGATTCAGGTTGCCTCGATAATTTCGATGACTTCTAATCTCCGGGATGGGGCTTTTTTTTTTTTTTATTATCAGGTATGGTTATGGCGTTGAAAATCTCTTAGCTTATTTCGTGGAATCGCGGAAGCCCCGTTGAACACTCGCCAGGCGGCTTCTTGTAGGAAATTGGAATTTGGCAAAATGCCGCAATTTTAGAGAACGGTCCGCTCCCGAAAATGTTTAGTGGAGGCGTTACGAATTAAAGTATTAAAATGTAATTTTAGTACATGTTTAAAGTGATTTATTTCACTCAATTGAAAATCTACCGTTTATCAACCTTATAACGCATTAAAATCGTAATGCGAAAAAAATCTTAACCGATTGTCGACGTTTACAAGAATTTAGGTCAGAATTCTCCAAAAATCATCATACAAATGAAGGCTGTATTCGCAAGCAGATTAAAAAAATTTGAAGAGATTGGTAGCGTTTTTAATCAACAAAATGTCTAGTGGAGAAGACTGCACGCACAAGGCAGAAATTGATTTTAATAAGAAACATTTTTAATACCAATGGGTTCGTTTCTATACCTAATCTACATTGTTAACCTTTCAACTCAGAAAGGCTTCCTAACTACTGAATTTGCTGCTGGATCTCACGATCCATAAGAGCTATACAAGCCGAAGCAGATAAAGTTATAAAATAGACAAAACTCTGGAAAATCAAGAGTTACTGGTATTTTTCTTATAAATAAAGTTTGATCATGGTAGTTTAAGCAAATTGTAGTAAGTTCAGAAATGTATTTGTTTTAAAAATAGAGCAAATATTTAGTCTTGCTGTCGTTCTCGAAGTTGTAAAGTAACAAAATATTTAATATCACCGTAATAATATAATCGTAAATAGGTAATCTCTAACTATTTAAAAAATTAATAGTTTACAAATATAGTAAGTTATAAAGAGGATATTTAACCCTTATATAAAGAGGATATCAAATAGTATAATTCAAAAAGGAAAAAGCCCAAGCCACGATGGTTAAATAACTCATATTCCATTTAGACTCAAAAGTTAAAATTCGCATTATGAAATATCTCGCTTTAGATACTATAAAATAAATAATTATATATCGATAAAATAAAAAAATTATGCTTGGACCGATACCGCCAAAACTGTTAACAACAACGCAATGCCATTTTTGAAATGAAATGTCTTGATATGATAGTTTTAGCAATTTAAAAAGAACAACAACTTGCATTTTTAAAGTTTTGTACCTACATTTCATATTTTGATCATATCTTTAAAGACGGAAGTGCTTTGTGGCTAGCGCAGCATCTTAATACAACTAGTTTTTTCTACACTAAAAAAAATCTTGAATTTGGAAGTTTTCAAGCGAAGTTTGCTAAAATTTATTAAATGTCTGAAGCACATCTAAATATACCCCTCTACTGCAACAGGTTAGCTTTTTTTTTGAATGGGGTAGCATAATAAAATTATATTCTTTACTGAAAGCGAATTTCATTGTATTATTATATAAGAGACTAAAACAATCAAGAAATTTGGTTTTGAAAATTTATGTTGACTTTTGATTGAGTAGAAAATCGAACACATACTGGAATAATTCTGTTAGGTCTATACAATCCGTCCAATTCCTGTTAAAAATGTTAAATTTCTATTGGAAATTTCTCTCATAACAGTGGAACTAATTTGAGACAAAAAGGAGCTCTGAAACCATGCTGTTGACAGAGATATATTTAGAGTTATAGCCTTGTAAGTTCCTATACTAATTCTAATTCCTACTGTATGTTAATGGAAAGGCGGAGCTCTTTATTAAAAAGCAAGTGCGCTGTTTTGTCTTAAGGCATTTCGCGTATCTCGTAACGATATAGGAATAGTGTTGCAAAATCTGCGATTCCTTTATTCTCCACTTTCCGCCCGAAGTGGTGCCCAAACCGGCGGCGGCGGCACGTTCACATTTCTGTCGCTTGCTAAATTTCAAGCCACCCACTCAATGAGATTGGTGCAGTGCGCGCACTTGCAGTTTTAGCAAGCGCAGAATGCAGCCGCAGAAACAGCGTGTTTGACAGCTTAGAAGCATTTTACATTGCGCAACGATGATTAATGCACCTCTCGGCTGCCGGGCTGTGCATGCAAAGTTGTGAAAGAGTGCCGCGGAATAATGCTTAAAAACGGGTATGTGATTGGAGGCATGCAGTCATAAGTAATAATCATAAACTTTATCCGCGACTTAGCACAAACACTATCCAGACTTAGCCCACAATCCGGCAGTTAGGCTGTGGCTGGTGGATTGCGATTTAAGCCACTCTCGAGTCTCGGTAGCCAACGTCGTCTAGAGTCTAGAGATCTTGTTAGAAAAGAAATGAGCCCCGCTCTACCTCTACCGCAAATTGCGTCAAGGATAAGTGGCCACACCACCGGGTGGCTGAAAATAAAATCCATTTACTTTACCGGACAATATCATGGACTTAGTGGCGACTTCGGGACATTCCTTCTCGCTGAAAATCTCTGGGGATATTTTTAACACTGCGCTTGAATTGCTTTATTTCGGGCCGGCCGAGAATTTCTCAACGGACGAGATGTTTTCCACTTAAAAGTTTTGCTTGTGATCAATGCAAGGTGAGGTTAGCGCTTAGAAGACGCAGATGGTTCTGTGCGGAAATAGCTGGCGCAAAGTTATAATAAAATTATTAAACCAGAACGGACGTTCAATGAATTAATCTATCAATTTGTTTAATTTTATGTATGTATGTAGTTTTTCCTGATATATTTAAAATTACTTCTAAAAAACAGTTTACGCAACAGTTTGAAGGAGAACACGGCAGTAAGAAATCATTTATTAATTAAGTCCGTAAATTTAATAATGACGTTAAACAATAAACATAAAAACTTTATGACTGAATATAAATTCACACTGAGTGTAATAAGCTCAGTAATTCTATTAGCACACACGTAAATTCTTACTAATTGCGATGACAAGCTTACGTCGGTTTAACTATAAAATTTTTTCCAAATCTTTTCTTTATAAAAAAATAAACGTGTCCTGTTAGTAATTAAATTTCAGTTTTGCAAAACTTAGAGTTGAAAATTAAAATTTTTTGAAGAAATGGGTCTAGCTAGATATTTTAAATAGAAATGATTAAAAACTGAGCATATAATTAATTGGTCATAGTTGGATAGGATATGAACAGAATTAAAATTTTATTAATTAAAACGCTGCATGACTTAAGGCATCATTACTGTAAGTATACTAAAATAAATGTAATTTAGAAAAGACATTGAATTGAAATAATGTTGATTTTATATTTTTTTATTAAAAACAAATTGGTACACCTTTTGCATCTTCTCGGCAGCTCAAAAAAATGTCTTTATTCTTGGATGATTTGGCACTGAATTTAAGTACAATACAAAAAGTACGTTTAGAAATGTTAGGCATGGGATACAAACTTGGGTCTTCTAAGTCCAAAGTCCAAAACACTCCTCAATCGATCATAGAAATCTATTAAAAGTTAGAGAATACACAAGTTTTCATACTTTTGGTTAACCGTTTATAGATTCTTTCAAGGACTAACGATTTTTCGAAATCCTCGATATTATAAAACGATGAATATCAAATCAGGCAATTCAAAATTTGCTACAATCGATGACAGTATCCTAAATTAGCCAAACGTGCATTTATTGGTTCATAATTCAATCAAGTTCATTGATACTCTAACTAAATCATGCCGCTTAAGCATCGTTCACATCATTGTTTCTGCTCATTCACTTTAAGCGGAATTTGTTCAGTTCGTCTTGAATGGACCTCTGCGAAGACCCAAACAAAAAGCTGGTCATACTCCGGGCATTGGTCAGTCTAACGACCGCTTGTAAAACTCGTTCCAAGACACTGCTCCTCCTCGGGGGGGAGCAGCAGGGCTCTTGTGGTCCCCGAAGATGCATGCGTCTTAAGTACGAGGAGGGCAAAATGCGAAATGCACGCTGCGACATGGAATTGCGCTGGATGCGTTACAAATAAAGCTATCGAAAAGAACCGAGCCATTGTCCGCGAAATGCCGATCGCCTTGCACCTTATAGGCCTCTTCGTCCGCGATTTATGCGTGCCCAAGAATGGCCGCAGCCAGGTTTAATCCGCGGGGAGGAAAGGGCATGCGTTCCCCCGAAACATTGAAATTCAAGTAAGATCCCAGTGGGTAACTTTCTGGAGCAGAAGCGGGCTCAGTGCGGCGGCGGCGGTCTGTGGGTTCTGCAAATCTCAGAAAGAGCAGTCACAGAAAAGGACCACTTTTGCCGCTGTTGCTGCCGAGTGGCAGGTGGGATTTCAGGCAGTGATCCGGTCAACAGGAAGTTATAACTCTTTTGAGCCCAGCTTTCACCCGTGAGACAGGCCAACAGGGGATTTTGAAACCTTATCTTTGGAAATCGCTTTTTACCATCGGAAGATTCGAGGTTTAACGTCTGTAATCGTTCGCAAATTTTTAATTAAGATTTTTTTTAAATACAGTCTTTATTATTTTAGTTATATTTATATAGACCTACTCTGTTTGGCGCTTTATAAATAGTAATTCTAAGAATAATTTATCAACTTATATTACTTACTTTTTTCATAGTTTTTATGAAAGTACCGAAAAAAAGTTGTTCGTTATAAGCGAGGAGTGTCGAGAGGTGTCAATTAAATCCTCTTATTATTTTCCATTGAAGGAATCTTTTTCAGACCTGACATTTTCTAAAGTAATATTCAAAAAATAGGCTGTATATAGTCAGGTACGATTATTTCAAAAATGACAATAACAATTGCTGTGGTTTTATGTTTTATGGTCTTTCTGGGATATGAAAATCTCGTGTATTTTATTCTTGCCTTATAATAATATTATAATTTCTAAGCATTACAGATATTTCGAGGAACAGTGAGCAGTGTGCGTACCTAATTAAATATTATTATTACTCAAACTCCGCGGCAAAAAAAATTTTGAACTCCTATTCCTACACACATTTGGCCGGCTTTTCTTTTAAACAAATTATTTCTACTTAAAGTTTAAATAAAAGAAAATATTCTGAAGATCGCTGAAATAATTTCATAATAAGTTTCAGAAGCAACTATTTGTTACGAAAGCGTTCGTTGTGAGACGATTGCCAATTAGCAGAGTAAACTTAATTTCATGCAACTGAAAAATCATAAATAATGTGCGCACAGCCGCACCCGGTGGCTACGTCCGATTCGTTACGTTCTTATTTGTGACGCACTGCTTTCGGACTTTGCATTTAAAGCGGCGTTCACATATGCGTAAGAGAAAGATACGATCGCGTTTATCGGCTTTTCTCAGTTCTTCTGGCGTACCTGAATGAAATCCGAACCTGTTTACTTTATGTATACAAAAAAAGGAAAATACATCTGTACACAAATCAAATTATGCTGAATTGAAAAATTTTCTTTGCCTTTTTGTCTGATTGTTGCATGCTTTTTCCGTTGCATCATGTTTTCTAGTCTGGTAGTGTATTTTCAAAAATAAAGAAAATGCAAATATGTACGTTTTTTTCAAAACTATTTAAATATGAATCGAAATGTGTACGCTGTCTAAAAATCACAGATTTCACAGGTCTGAAATGACGAAATGAATCTTTTCTTATAAATATTATCCGAAATTTTCAGATGGGAATTCCATCCCAAATTCAGGAGGTTATTTATTTCGAAAAATCCGTGCCAACTCATCGGGAATTTGTCCGAAAGCTTCAAAGAGTATTTGTAGAGAAAAAAAAAGCGAAAGTGGGCGCAATTATATTAAGAAGGCTTTTATTTTTTTGATCTCTCGCTCTGCAAAAGTGCTCACATGTGTCACCGGTATTTACTGCTCCCGTGTGTAAAGAAAGGCAGAGGGTATTTTTAGTGTTTCCTCGAGCAATTCGACGTAAGATTTTGGCACATTTTTTTCTGGAATGTCTTTTGTAAATAAATGTGACGTCTTAAGGCTCTTTTAAAACAGTTAAAACGTATGATTATTTTCATTTTGATAGTAAATTTATGCAATAGACGAATTTTATTCAATTTTAAGTTATTTTCTTTGTTTCAAAGAAACAAGAACTAATTTGAACCATTTGTCATTTTCAGGAAATATAGGCGCACGGAAATTAATTAGTGAGAATTCAAGTCTGCCGAAGGAAGAAAACCGATTAAAAAGTAAGTGAAAGGAACATATTCTCTTATCAAAAATTTGATATAAATAGATTATTTTAAGCTTTTATGATTATATAAACGTTTTCAGTTTCACGTCAGTTATCATTGCAAAGTTCTTCTATTTAATTTTAATGGGCTATAAAAAATTTGTGAAAATTATTTTATAATTTATCGCTAAGACGACTCCGCATGATTCTTGTCATGAATAATGAATAGTGCGAGTTATTCCATTAATTCCTGCGGTCGGATCATATTTTACGTCGACGTTAAATTTTCAACTTGGGTTGGTAAACCAAAGCCGAATTGAGACCGATTAGGGGCCTTCATAAAACGTTCCAAAATGGGTCCATAAAATTCGCGGAATTTCGACAAAAAAAGGAAAAAAATTTAGGTTATATCTAGTATGACTGGGAATCGCGAAGTTGATGTTTATCTATCTTTTGCTATCATCTTCTGTTCAGCTCGAATTAACCTTGATATGAATCGGGTTTTTTTATGGGGGTGTACTGGGCAGGTAGTGATTCAAGTCCGGAGGCCTGGCTTGAAGCTTGGATATGAATGGAAACTTGAAATTAATTAACTTGAAATTAATTATTTATTTAGAGCAACGGAGCGGAAATTCGTGCGTCTCAGGTTCGACTTTCGTCTGTACGTTAATTTGTTTTAAAGGTACTAAGGCAGAAAACAAGAAAGAAAAGTATGTACTAATTGTAATTTAATGCAGTAGGATGGATGAATGATGATGATTGGTAATAAAGAAAGTTTGAAAGATTATACTTATAGTAATTATTTTATTAATTATTTTAATTTATTAAAAACGAAAGCTTCAGTTTTTTGAATACAAAAGGGGAATTCTCAGGAAGGTTGTTATCTTGTCAATTATTTGATTTAACTATAATCTCGCTCAAGTGTGTGCATACATAGAGGCTACCGTTCAAATAATATGCTTTATTTTCCGAAGTGAATCAATTTCAGGTGTGAGAAAGCTCCCAGCAATTAGATTGCCCAAGTTATTCATGCTGGGCGATAGCGCATTCGACGTCGCCTGATTAGCACCGCAGACAGTCGGCTGTGCGTTGCAAAATAAAAATTGTCCGAAAGTGAAATACCCGCGATCGCGATCGCGTCTCGCGGCTCGGCACCGGGAATTGCGCGGCGATCGCCGATCAAACTTACGTCGCCCTGTCTGATTTGATAAGTTGCGATTGCGACTTTTGTGAGCGCCTCTGCCCCTTGGCGTTTTCTTCGTTTCCCCACTCGCGATCTCGGCGGCGCACTTAAGATTAAAAAGGTGTTAGCAGCCTCTGGCGCTGATAGCGTCCGAGAGCGCGAACTGCGCCGCTCGCCGCACGGTCGCCGGTCGCGGTCTGCTTTCGCCGCTCGCGAGCGCAGTTCCCTTGCTAACGCGACCACCGCGATTTATTGAAAATTACAAGTCAATGAAACTTTTGATCGCGATCGCCGATCGTGTAAAGTTTCACCACCACCACTCGCGCCGGTGGGAGCGCACACAGCGAGCTCCTACCATAACATTTTATTAATTTACTCGGAGCCGCCCGTGCTGCCAGATGGAGAAGATTCGCGGCGACCCGAGTGGCGTGGAAAGACGAAGAAAGCAAAGGCTGTGCTCTGTGGATGTCCAAATATTTTGCCTATTTTTAGCGCATAAAATGCCCGGAATGCTTGTGAATATTATCTAGATAATGACGGTTCAACAAACTTCTTCAAAATGAATTATAAGAGGGAGTCGGGATTTTCCGGAGGTAATTATTCATTGAATGTTTTCGGAATCGTAGGTAAATACGACTTCTTTGTTGAATAAAAATTCAAGGAATTTTATATGGTTTATATCATGTCTTTACAATTTTACCTATTAACTGGATGAAGTGGCTTCTAATGGAAAATTTAGAAATAAAAAATTAAATTTCGCATCTCACAAATGAAATTTTGCCACGAATTAAATTTGAATTAAGTTTTAGTAGTTTTATATATTTTGTACTAATATTATTGCCCTGCTCTCATATAACATGTATACATATAACTTTATGACCAACCAGCCAATCGAACTAAATCACAGATACGAAAAACATACAAAACCAAATTTTAAGACTAATCAGTTTGGAAACGAAAAAATCCAAAGTTTCGGAGATTAGATTTCAATTAATATTTTTTAATTTTTAAATACAATGTTTAGTATCTTCTATTGCATTTTTAGCCAGAATCCTTTAGAAAAATTAGTAACTTATTTAACTTCTATTTTAAAATTCTGCTATAGTTCTTATCGCTGCTGGGCAATCATACCCTATGGAAAAAGAGGACGGTTTCGCCTCGGTTTTTTATCGGTTCATTGTACCCACTCTTCTGATCGTTCGATAAATAAACTTTTGTTATCAAATCAAAGCCTTTGACAGACTGAAAATTTCTTTGAATGAAATTTTAAAATTATAAAAACATTGGATTTATCTTGTGACTCATTTCATGTTTTCATTGACCATTAACTGCACCGAAGTGATAAGCTTTCTATTCCTGCAGCTTTATCAAAACAATGAGGTTTCATTTTCTACAGATTTTTATAGTACGTTAGTTTTAGAGTATAATACATAGCTTTTATTAATGAAGTGCCATACCCTTCTTTTGTGGTTTAATTATAAATATTCGGTTCGGTAGATTGGTGCGAGTTTAAATAGAATTTCGAGACTTAGTCTATCCAGATTGATTGATCGCTTGTACAGCTTTATAACTATGGTAATCTATTTAAGAATTTGCAATCGTACGCGGGGGGGCATTATCGTGCTGAAATTTACAACTTTGTGGTTTTTCGGATGTTTGAGTTTTAACAGTTGCTTATAATCTTGTCTATTTGGCTTTAAGATATGTTTATTTGCTTCCAATTGAATCAACAATCGCTTAAACTTAAATTTCTCGGAAAATTGTGGGAGTTTGTGCAGAAATTGATGATCGGTCAGGTGAATTTCAATGGCAGCACTGGCGCTGATCATTAATTGTATCGCAGCGCCATAAAGTCGGGGCGCTTAGGCTCAGCCAGCGTTAAGTAAGTTGTTGTTTACCTCATCGCTTTTAAGATAGGAAAAAGTCGCGATCGCGAGCTCTGAGCAACCGAAGAAAAGAAGTATGAAGTGAGCAAGCCAAGCGGAGGCAACGCGAAGTCACACTGCGCTACGCCCCAGTCAGAAATATTCGTCCGCTACATTGAGTTCGTTGCGCGCGGAATTCTGAGGCGAACTGTTTCATCAAACCGAGTGGCTTCTTTAGCTCCAATGTTTTCAAATATTCGGCTGCGGGGCGAGGCGAGGGCACCTCTTCAAACTTGTTTTTATGCAAAGAATGTCTGTTGATATAAATAAACTGAAATCGTAATTCGAGGTTTTTGCCTGTTTCTGTTCGGTAAGCTCTAGTTATGTGATCGTGATTCGGGATTCTGTTGATTTTTTGGTGATACTCTTCATAATTTCTATTATATCGCCTTGTCAGGTCGCTTCCGTGACGTGACACCTAAGTGATAAATTAAGTGATAAAAAAAAAATATAAGTTCTAGTGCACGGACTGTCTGTCTAATCGGGCACCTCAAAATTAGCAAATTCTGTGTCCCCCCGCACTTCTTCAGGGGACGGGGAGCAAAAAAAAGTCCCACTTCCGTCACGAAAATATTCGCGTACCGCAGCGTCTACATGGATGGGGCCTTGGTTTCGCGTGACGTGTGTTGATAAATAGCTGGGGGTTGCCCCGCAGAATCGCCGTTCTGTTTCGCGGAGTTGCAAATGCAAGGTAAACGCTAATTCGTCTTCGCTTTTTTTATTTTTGTTTTTTTTTTATTTTGCCTCAAGAGCGTTATCGTCACAGATACCGCCGCGATTGCGAGCAAAGTGTAAAAGTCAGATGCGCCGGGGCTGGCCAGTGGGCGCCCTCTGGTGGATTTCATTGAGCTCCGGGCCGGGCCGTTTCGGCTCTTGCCCGTCCTCGTCGCGTTTTATCGGGGACCTCCTCCGATATAAAATAAAAAATGAAATTCCTCTTATCGGGGAATGGCGTGATGATGAGTTCACTCTGTTCTCATATTTAGCAATTTGCGCTTAGTCACACAGAAACGCGGCCTGCGTTGTTTATCGCGGGCTTTCTCGGATCGGCGCTAGATCGCGTCCGGCCCGCTTCTTTTGAGGCAGTTCTCTTTCTTGGACTTGATTTGCGCCAATGGACTTCGTGTTCTGATTTTCGAAACCATTTCTTTCCATCGCTGCCCCCCCCGCACCGGCCGCCCCTTGCGAAACGCAATGGCATTTTCTATAGGTTGTTAGCCAAAACGTGCATGACGTACGAAGCGCATATATTTCAGGATTAATTTCGCCAATGAAACACGCTGTCCGCCCAATACTATACACCTGAATTTGTGAAGCATGACTTTAGGTCAATCTTTAGATTGTGTCTCCTCTATAACCAAATTAGAAATATTGTCTTACGAGAAATCTAAAATTTAAGAAATAAAACCTATTTAGACACATTAGTCTCAAAAAATATTCTAAATTTGAAATTGGTCTAAACTTAATTTCTTGATATGCATATTTTGAGATAATGGTTTATACAAATAATGTAACAATCGAAACATGGAAGACTTTTCTTAAAACTATGTCATTTTTAGCTTAAACAATTTGAATCACCATTTGTAACAACACGCACTTTCGCTATTTTTTGCTTCTTTCGTCAAAACATGAACGTTTTCAGTATACTTTTTGCCCAAATAGAGATCCTTGCTGAAACTTGCCGCATGTCGCTAAATGAATTCATTCTCAGGACCGTCTTAGCGTCCTGAGATTTTTCTACTTAGGTCCATAGTAGTAGTACATTCCAAACGTTAAAAGAACAAGAAATATTAGGTTTTCCTGTGCCAAACTAGACGGTTGAAAATACTATTAAAAATTTACCTTCGCCTATAAATCACATTTGGTATTGCAACTAGGTAGATACAGGGACCCCAAATGGATTCCTGATCACCAATTTTTGGGGTCGTCTGTCTGGGCGGATAAAGTATTTCTGATCAGAAAGATAATCCTAATCAGGTAAACTTGATTAGGTAATTTCAAATCAGATAATCTTGCTCCAGAGGATCAATAATTTCCTTTATTTAAATTCGAATAGGAAGGTATTTTGTATAGTTGATATACGAACTCCTTTAAACACTAAAATTTGCGAAAGAGCCTTTTTTTTCAATTTGGGCTAACTTTTTAATTAATGATTTTATAATACGAAGCATAAAATACATACAATATAATTAATGTCCCATATTTACTTAAGATAGTATGGTAAAACAAAAATGAAGAGTATAAGTTTATTAATTATTATAATTAAAAGATGAGCGACTATTATAAGCTAGACAAGTTCATGAATCATTGGAATTTGCCCGAGTTCGTATCAAAACCGAAGACGCCGGCTATTCTTGTAACTCTATTGTTCCAAAACATTCAAGATAAATTAGCCGCAGATTAAAAGACGGCCTGTGGGGCTTGTGTAAATCTTCAATTCGCGGGACATCAACGAAAGCACGCAACTGCCCCGACACTAGTCTCAAAGTAACTTTTATCACCTGGACAAAAGTTGATAGTCACCAGTTGATATCTCGAGATAACAACGGCGGAAACATACCCACTTTGTTAATTTCTTTTTTTTTTTTTTCTTTTTTCCTGGGAAGTATCATTCACTTCGTCGTGAACGTTGGTTTACTTTCAAAATTTGCACCAAATAGCGCCTTCGACAAAGTAAATAAAAGTGAGCAACAGCAGGTTACTGCGTCATGCGATTGCTATCTAGAATTTTTATGGTATCTGCTTTAAGATAGACCCAATCTGCTTGGGTATACCCAGAGAGCTTCGTGTAGTTGTTCATAGTACAAGGATTTTTGTGCTATTACTAAAATGTGGGTTGCTTCGACAGATTTGGCAAAGATTGCAGATACCGGGGTTAGTTATCTTTATTCCACCTTCGCACTGTTGTGTTTGTTCTTAAGAGTTTGAAGTAGGCACGTGATTGCTTTTATGTGCTCTGAGCGCTAAATATGCTAATTTTTTTCCCAGAGAGCGAAAAGAAGAGGGAAAGCTGCGAAGTTGGGGGATTTAAGAAATAACTGCGGCTGTTGTGTAGTCAGGAAATTAATTGTTGATTTAATTTTTCTTCGAATTGTAAACATTTATTTTAAGGCTTCCTATGACCTTGCATTAGTCGATTTATCATATTCGTCGTATTATAACGATGACAAACAAATGGAGGTGCATTTTAAGTGTTTCATTTTATTTCTTTTAAATGGGCTTTCAGCTGTCTGAATCAAATTATGAAATAAAAATTATTTGTCTGTATCCATTCAATCTTCACTTCTCAAAAAGCACTCAAAATGTTCCAATAACTTTTATTATAAACGGATTTTATCACATCATTAAAGTGGCACTTTATTACACAATTCAATTGCCATATCTGATTTACATAAATGATAGTGTTGGTTGGTTTTGGTTTTAGAAAATAAAAGTAATTTACCGAAAGTGTTAATGAATAAAAAATGTTTGAATGAAGAATTTCTATTCCTAGTGATAAGGCGGATATCATGAAAATATTAGAGGCTATTTCGATTTTTAGAGTTTGTATTTTGTTACTGTAAAAACTTCTGAAATAAAATCATATAAAATTATACAAGCACATGTCAAGTTATTTTTCACATAATATTACAAGTAGTTAAAGAACGAATATGTACAATATTTGGGCTTATTTTATTTTGCTATATATGTATTTTTAAAAATTCAAAATAAAATAAATTTGTAAATGTTATAGTGTTTCAAAGAATATTGTTTAGAGGACTATTAATTTGCCTACGAAACAATTTAGGGATTTTGGTGAAAACTAGCATTACTTAAACTTGGTTTTTGCAAAGTGTCGTAGACACAAAGAAATTTAACATGAATGTGATGTGAATCTAAGATTCTTATAAATGGGCATTTCAAGATTGCTTAGAAAAATGAGAAAAATCCGCACTATTAAGTGTGATAACTCAATTTTCTCACATCTGCAGCGATGCCTTAACTTTGAAAAGCTAACTGCTAACTCCGAGGTGCGAAGATAGAAAAAGCAAACGTCTAGAACTGGTTAGTGTCGTCTACCCGGGGGAAGGGAGGTCTTTTTCTTTTCTTCTACAGCGAAAGACAAGTTCAACCGGTGGTTGCCTACCGCTCCAACAGTCTCCTCTACGGCAGCTTCTACAGTGGCTGCTAAGACTCTGAGCGTCTTTTGAGCCACCGAACCGCTGAGGAGCCAGTTGGAGGCATTTAACGGCGACTTGCCGACTCCAATCTGGCGGGCCTGGTGGCAACACGCTATTATTTGTGTTATTTATGCGCGCATCAAGCAGATAATTCAAGAAGTTTCTCAAGCGTCAAGACTCAAGACCCAAGACTCAATACCAGACTTGGACGTCTTGAGACGTCCGTTGGGGCTCCGCGCTCACGGCTTACTCCACATTTGCACTTTACGGTGTCAATGCAGTTCTGGCTGAGTGATGTAATGCCATCGGCGTGGTTCAGTTCAGTGTCTGGTTAATCACATACGAGCATACAAATATGGTCGCGGAGTCACCCTGTCCCCGCGGAGGTCCCACGGAGACCCCCGCTTTAATGCTGCTGACGCTGGAACCAGTCGTGCATGGTTGAAAATGTTAAAAATTGCGTCACTTGGAGTATTTAAAAATATGAGGTGCCCACGGCGCGGCGTAATTACGTCCGTGATTTCGTTTTTGTTTTTTTTTTCCTTATTCCAGACGAAGACGTTAGCTTCGGACGTCTTCAGAGACCCAACCATAGACCCGGGGTCCCCTCGATGAGCTTTCTTCACTTCGGGGCAGTAGGCTTGCTTGCAAGATTGTTTCGGCAGGTGGTTCTGGCACTGTTTGTCTTTTGGCCTTTTGCGGAAAAAAAAAGAAAAACTTGTTTTCTTCTCCACGCTGGTTCCTTTACGTTCGACTTACGTTTTGCAATTCATCTGAAATGTGCTCAATTCGAAAATTTCACCAACTTTGCTGACGACATTTTTTGTCGGTCATTGATTTGCTGGATCGAAATGTTCGGTAGTCCAGGTAAATTACAATTAGCTCACTCTTATACGTAGCTATTTACTTTTTAAGGGGAACTTAGAACAGACATAAGTGCGCCAGAATTATGCAATGGACAGAGGCGGGGTTTTGGATCATTGTTTGCAGTTGTAGAAGAAAAAATGTTTTCGACAAAGATTGATTTTATATGCCCATGTATTGAAATTAGTATAAGCTATTATTTTTGCTAATTTATGATAATTTGCTTGCTTTTAAAATACGACGTTAATTAGGTATACTAAATAGAAAAGTTTTATGAGGTATATTTGTATTGTCAAACTTATTCCCTATAAAAGGTCAACAATTTTCTATTTAAGGTTTCAAATAAAATTGTTTCATTCCAATGCCACTGACTTATAAAACAGTTCTCTTAAGGCATAAAGTATTTTTTATATACATACGTAATCTCGGAAGATAAAATATGTACATATAAAATTAAAATGTTATATTTTAATACTATAACAAGTCTATTGCAAAACATTAAAATGTTCTTTTGTTGCGTCAGTCAGTAACTCGCTTTTCTATGAAAATTGTACAAAATATTAGTTTAATATTGTGCAGGGTTAAATTTGATTTAATTGGACCTTGTAGAAGCTTTTTTACAATTTTAATTTTAACAATACATATATTTATTGTCTAGAGTTAATTGTGCAGAAAAGAAAATTGCTTAAATAGCTGAAAGCGAAGCAACGTTGCAAATATGCGCCCATACCATTGAGAATGAACTGTGGGTTTGAGAAATAAGTTAATATAAATTTTCAGTGGAAAAATTACATTTGTACATATTATCTCCGCGCAAAAATATATTAAAATTGTTTAGAACTGTATTGATTTTAATCAAATAAACCTTATCAAACTAATTATGAAATATTTTCTAATTGTTTCAGATGATCAGAGCACTCCTCGCGATATGGAGGAATCTAAGCTGATATCGAAAAAGCTACACATAAAGGGTAACGAATATCAGAAAGATTCCAAAATTAGCGCAGATCGACCATCCCACCGAAAAGAGAGTTCAGATCGAAGGGCGGATGACGATGAGCTTGTACATAGAACACCAAGTGATAGCACGATTTCAACCGATCTTATCAATAGTAATAATAACAATAGTAAAACATTGAACAGTTCATCGAATGACCTTAAGTACCTGCATAAAAAATTCAAACGAATCGCCAGTGCCACATTAGACGAGGTTCAGAGGCAGCCTCCAGAAGTCGTTAAGAATCTCCAGACAACTCTGACAAATAGTCAGGAGAACTCGGTTAAATCCATCAAGGGTCAGGGTCCGCATGCAGCTTTCAATGGGCATGTGGACTATGTAAATATTAAGAGGGAATTTTTAGCTTCCGAATTAAATGGCGAGGGACCCGAAGGGGTGGGCTTATCGAACAACTTTAAAGTCAAGTTCTCACCATGTAACGATGATAGTTCGCACAGTAATTTTTCAATAAAAGTTGAGAGAACTTCATCGCCTGTGACGAGCCAGAATAACAATGTCTTGGGGCGGTTACCTTTAATCGTCAGCAATTTCAGTGGCTCGACAGTGTCTACGGTGTCTGTGACGAATGTCGGAAGTAGTCTGAGGGTACACCAGCCCCAAGTAGCATCACAGCGACCGCAACAACGAGAAGTAGTTGACCAAAGTTTCTCTGGGCGGCATGTGTGTCCCTACTGTAACTTGAACTGCACGAAACCGTCGGTTCTACAGAAACATATCCGTGCTCATACCAATGAACGACCATATCCTTGTGATACTTGCGGTTTTGCATTTAAGACGAAAAGTAATTACTATAAGCACTGCAGGTAAAAAGAAAAGCGTCTATTGTTTGGAGTTTGTCGATGGTTAATCGGTTTCCTTGATCAGGTCTAGATCTCACGCTCTTCGAACAAAAGGAGGGGAAGCACCACCAGACGATGATGCTTCTCTTGGATCGGATCAGGATCAGGATCCAGACTTAAGTAACAGTAGCTCCGATGTGGTAAGTATGGTATAATGCAACAATATGACATTTTCTGATCTCCTAATTTTCCCAAAAGATAAGCAGAACAGCTTCTCCAATGGATGAGAGGACCTCGTCACCAGCTGTTCAGCAACAAGCTGCCCAATCAATTCAGAAATATTCAAATGAGAAGCCATACAAGCCGAAATTCCATAATGCCGCTTTGTACGCCAAAGAGGAAATTTCGCAAATACAGAAGCAGCAACAGCAACAACAGCAACAGCAGCAGCAACAACAACAACATCAACATCAGCAACAGCACCAACAACACAATAACCTCAACCATCAAAGTCATTCGACAGATTATTACCCCGCAGTCCCACAACCCCATCAGAGCCTCGATTCCCTTATGCAGCAACAGTCACAGGGACAGCCTTCCAGGAGTCGGGGGGACCAGGCGCCAGGACTCCCAACCAATACGCAGGGCTTTCAACATGTGCCGCCGCCGTCTGGTTACGTCGAATCAACACCGCTATCAAGTCGGGAGTCAACAAGTGCGTCCTTCAGCGGAATCGTTGTGGCTGGCGGAGGACATCAGTTGGTAAGATTAATTCCATGTGAAAACGTGCATGAAATTTAATGGCCTTACTTTTTTCCCTAAATCTAGTTTTGACCTTCTTAATTTTTCTTATCCGATTTGATTTTTGAAAAATTATATTCTTAGATTCTATTAGGTCACGTAGGCAAATATTGTATAAAAAAAAAATCGTATGCTATCTAAATAGGCCATTCTAATTTCTTAACTTTTTTGTGTCTGTCCAACAGGTGCGTAATTTCTCCATTTCAATTTTTTCCTTTTAAATGGTAGCGCAGTATTTGATATTCTTTATTATTTCTATGTATGTAACAAATTAAGGATACGATAATGTTCCTTCTATCTTACATAACTTTATTGAAATGTAATAATTTATCAAAAAAGTATAGCAGTTATACATATATACAAAAATTTAAAATTTTCATAATTCTTTACGAAACTCTCAGTATCCTTTATATATTTATATTCAATACCTTCTTCTTTCTTATGTTTTCTCTAGAACCGTGAATTTCTACAAGAACACATTTCGAAAATAATTTCGCAAAATGAGGCTATCGTAGAAAACAAAGAGTTGCTGCTTCAAAAGAAATATCCAAAGTTATCGGGAAAGTCGAAAAATTCGACAATAATCTTATCGAACGAAAGCTCCAATACAAAATTAGCATTTGCTTTGGCTAATAAGCAACAGCAACAACACCTTCAGCAGCAAGGTCGCGATGATGTGACCATGTGCAAGTCTACTGCCATTAGTAACTCAATGGCCAACAATACCGCGGTCTTGCTGGCTTCTAGAGTAAATCAACATAATATGAGCCAAGCTAGTCAATCCCAGGAAGCTCCGGTGACATTCCAACCGTTAAATTTATCGAAAATTGCTGAGCAAATTGATATGAGCAGAAAACGACTCCCGGTGGAAAGTCCTTCTTCGGTGGTCTCTGAAGGGAATTTACCAGCGACATCGGGGATCAAAAGCGGACCAAGCAGACTTGTAAATCAAGAGCGATCTATCATAAAACACTTGTTGCTGAATGCTAGGGGCTTGGGAGTACCAAATGGCGAAGGAGAGGATGCGGTGTATATTTGTCCGCTTTGTAAAATGGAGTTTAGATCGGCTGAAGATTTAAAGTTGCACACTAGCAACTATTGCCAAGGCGGACCATCGAGTGCACCTATTAGCCCTGTGGCATCGCCATCGTATAAATATTTCCGCTCGAATTCAATCAACGTCAGCCTACCGGAGTTCAATAATCCTAATTCGCTGGCTAAGCTGGCCCGGTCATCTTTATTACATCTATCGAAAAATCCTCTGTCCCTTGCAAAACTGGCGTGGTCTCAGTTGAAAACGAAACCCAGTAATCTTGTATTGAGTAAGCTTAGTGTTAATACAAATACCACGGCCGCTAGCTCGAGTAATGCAAGTGAAAGCACCTGTTCTACTCATACAAAAAATATAGACGCACCGTTGCCATCACCGGGCCCGTTGCTAGGGAAAACGCCTCTTGTTGAGTCGTACAACAATTCGGAGCGAAAATCTGAAGACGTTGTGATAACAAAGGTGCATGAAGAAAATAGAAACTTTATAAAATTTTCATCAAAGCGGCTGAGGCTGAATCATTATCCACAACAAGCTTTTCAAGGAATGCTGAGCGATGCAAATGCAGCGTTGGGTAGTAACAGCATTTCGAGCTACAATAACACGAACTTACCTTTTGAGGTATCGCCGATGAAGTATGCAATGTGCGGCGGAGAGGTCCAAATGTTGGATAAAAAGGAGGATAGAATGAAGAGATACCTCTCCTCAGGAGGGTGCGTAATTCCAATCTCAGAGTGTCCTGATATAGAAGTCAGTCCGAAAATGATTCGAACACCTCTCTTATCGGGCGGTAGTTTTACAGAAGTCTCACCGAAATCGTCAATTAAAGATACTCCTCCAACTCCATCCAGTACCCCAAAAATGATGATACCCATAGCGCCGCTAACGCCCAGTCTTCCTGCGCCGAACTTACTCAGTGCCAGCCTGCCATTGGCAACACATTTTCAATTTCCTCCAATTAATTCAATTACTGCATTTAATCCATTGACCCTTCCTCCGGTGTCTATAGTTCCATCGACGGTTATGCACGGAGATAAACTTATACCGTTCGTACCTGGAATTCCTGGTCCAAATTCTCTGGCACCACCAACTTTAGTCCATCCTCCGCAAATTGCCAGCGATATTTCACTGTGTCGTAATCTTAGTCCGAGTAGGAAAAAGGAAACGAATATTTTAAATTCAATTAATGTCCAACCGGACGGAGTGCTCCATATGACTCCAAGGATGGTTAAACCGATTATTCGAATTGAAGGCGAACTTCCGTCCCCTGTAGGCGATTCAAGTCGATTTCTTCAAGGAAGCCCAAGGCATTCACAACCAGGAACTGGAGTAGAATCAATAAAAAAATCTTTTAACTTCACTCGAATGGCAGACAATATCAGTCCTAGGAAAGGGATAATTGAGAAGACGACAAAATCTCCTGAAAAGGAACGAGAAATACGTCACTTTAATTTTGAAAATATACCGAAAGTCGATATTATCGCAATTTCGCAACCATCGCAGCTCCAGCCAATGGCTCCATTGCACGTCGAGGTTTCAAGCATCATAACGAGCCAAAATATTCAAAAACAGCCGTCGGAATACGAACTATCTGAAATGAAGAATAAAGCCAAGTCGAAGTTCCTCAGGCCAACGAGTCTTCCTCTGAAGCCCGGCACGTTCACTCCGAAGCGGCATCACGGCATAACGCCTACAGCCAACACACTGCCCTTAATTTCTCCAGAAACTCCGCGTCCCTCGAAGGCCTGCATTCAGCTCTATCTCAATGGGCACGCTTACACTTACCTGGGGCTCAAGTGCAGCACAAAAATGTTCTACTGCACTGTGAACTGTCCGCAACCGTCGTACGTTGCTAATCTCCACAAACTCTCAATGTACAGCGTTTGGCAGGTCTGTGCCGAAAACAATCCTCATCCTCTTGGGCTCAAGCCGAAGGAGGTTATGTCCCTCTACGACACGCGCCAACGAAATTCAGCTTATACCACAACGACGATTAGTGCACCCTGCACCGTGGTCCACTCACAGCCTCCGGTGATGACGCCCTTCGAAAGCAGTGCGGCCACATCCGGACAGTTTTATCATCACCAGGTGAAGTCCATTCAACCTCCAGTTGATCCTGGCTTGAAATCAGATGGGAGCTCGAAGAGTAGTGGGAACGTTTTAGTCGGAGGATATGAGAGCCACGAGGACTACACTTATATTCGGGGAAGGGGTCGAGGTCGGTATGTCTGCTTGGAATGCGGCATCCGATGCAAGAAGCCATCTATGCTTAAGAAGCACATCAGAACTCATACCGATGTGCGGCCATATACTTGCCAACATTGTTCCTTTAGGTAAGTCTTTTATAAATTTTTAATATTTTGTATTACTCATAAAATAACGAACAGCACTATTCAGTTTAAACATTTTCAAAAGAATATTAATTTCTTGACCCCTACAAACTATCTAAAGATCTTTTAGAGCTGATTTAAGTAACCAATTTTTTAAGACCCCTCATCTAAGGTCTTAGAACTCTTGTAATCAAGTGCTTTAAGAGGTCGTTCTGGGTACATAAAAAAAAGTATTCTATTTCATAATTTGACAAACTATTTGAAATAACAAAAAACGAAATCTTAATCGATATCGTTATAGCCCTACGAGAATCAATCAATTATTATTATGTATTTTAATTATCCCTAAAAAATTTACAAAAAGGCGGCTACAGATTCGTTTTTTGTGAACAATTTTATGTTTCTTCCTATTTCTCAAATTTTGAATAATTTTCAAAATTCATAAACTGTTGGGTATTTTTTAATATTTTATCAGCATATTTTTGAAAGTTAAATTCTAAATAAATATGTAAAAGAGCAAAACCCGATTTTTTTAAAATTTTTACGTGCTAGAATGACTTTGTAATATCGAGCTAAAAGTAGTTTTAGTAAGCGATTCTGAACACTTGCATTCAAAACTTAAGCCCTGTAAACATTTGTTTTTGTATATACATACATATTTTGATTAGTATTAGGGTACGTTCATGGTCGAGATCAAATAAACAAAATTTCGTGAATGGAAACAAACAAACGCTCAAATAAACAACATTTTTAGCTGTGTTTTTTTCAACGGGATTTGTGACCAGATTTAACAGGAAATTTTGCATTGAATTGAAATTTTAAAGACTGTCACGTATATAAAGACTTTAATATTTGCGAAAGCGCATCAAATTAGCCATGATATTTACGCATACAACCTTCAAACCCTTAAACCAGATAAATTGTTGGGTTGCTATTTGACGTAAAATGGGTATAAAATCCAGGCAACTTGATTTTATTTTTGTCAAGCCAAAATTTTTTGATATGTATAACTACTCATAAATTTCAATTCAATGCAAAATTTCCTGTTAAATCTGGTCACAAATCCCGGTGAAAAAAAAACAGCTTTCGTTTCCATTCGCTACGCGCGGAGCGAAGAGCGTGCCCTTAAGCGAGTTTGTGCCACTAGTTTTAAAATATAAAAGAAATATAATTTCGGTAGATTACAAGATTTTCTCTTTCTTCTTGCAGCTTTAAGACGAAAGGTAACTTAACAAAACACATGCAATCGAAAACACACTATAAAAAATGTTTAGAGCTTGGTATTAATCCTGGTCCAATGCCCGCCGAAGGCGAATTTATGGACACTGATGGCGACACAGATCAGCAGTCAGTTATTTCTGCCGGGGGTCGCACATCGTCTATTCCTGGTGAATCTGATTCCGATGATTACAGCGATATTGGCGACAACGAAACCGAAAGCAGTGGTAAGTTTATTTATTTAAAAATGCTCCTTATTACCACAGATAAGATAACAGATTTCTAACGCCAATGGAAAGTTGTAAGCCAGAATTTGCCCGTAGCAGACAGTCACCGTAGTGGACAAAAGCTTTTGAACCTCAGGCGCAGAATAGCTTTAGTCAAGCAAGGCGCTTTATTTCCTATTTAGATTATTGGCGCGGGGGTTTTTGGTTGCGAGGGGTCGAGGGTGATGCTCGAATTGCGTGGAAGGGAATCGCCGAGAGACGCGCGCCGTCAGGGGTAAGATGGATCGTATCGATCGGGAGGGTGAAATTGTGTGCGGCCGCGCCGCTGAGCTGCGTGTCGAGCGACGAATCCATCTTACCCCTGACGGCGCGCGTCTCTCGGCGATTCCCTTCCACGCAATTCGAGCATCACCCTCGACCCCTCGCAACAAAAAACCCCCGCGCCCACAAGCGCTCGCTGGCTGCCTCGCACAAATTCTCGCTCACCGCCCGCCGTCCCCGCAACCGTCTGACCAAAATGCCACCACACGACCTTTTCGTCTGGAATTTTACTTAGCGCGGTGCGGGAAATGATACAAGTGAAATTTTAATAATTCTTAAACAATATAAAACAATTAGGGAGGAAGGAGGGCTAATTAAACCAACTGATAAATTTTTCGAAATGTGCAAAAAATATGTAGAAATATTTACAAAATTATATAAAAATCGTCCGTATATTCAAAACTTGCGAAAACTGATTGTGGACGCATGCATTGATGATCCCTTTAGTACTTATGTTGATTGGTTTGACAACACGCATCCTTGTTATGATCATAGAGTTAAAACTCTCGAATTTTTTATTTTAGTTTTGTTAAGAAAAAATTGTAAATGGACGATGGACATAAAAAATTCTCAGAAAAGAATGGGCTCAAAAAATAAAAAACTAATAAATATTACAAGTCAGTAAAATCCATACATTTAAAATAATAAATGCAGCCCCTCTTAGAAATCAAATCATTTCACCAAAGTTTTATTAAAAAGTTTTGTCTAGCTATGTAGGTAGGCACGCTAATATACCATTCCATACAAATAACCAAAAATATTCCGTTTTCTCATAATATAAAGGCTAAAGGGCAAAACATTTCTGCGGGGTTATTTTAAATTATATTAATTATATTAATTTTAATTTCATCCTGTGTCAATTAAAAAATAATAATTTAATAACACGTCCTCTATAAAACCTATTTAAAACGATTTGAATAAATAATTATTTATGCGGATTCAAATTAAATTTATGGATTGATTACACAATATCCGAATACTCTATACCCACTGATGTAATTTATAAATTTCTTCTCGTCTCTCGTGTTCTAAGAATTCAACCGGGGCAGATCTTATCGCGATGTATATACATAGTTGCATATAACAGCTGTGACGTAGCCCTCAATACATATCTATCTAAATAGGAAATAAAGCGCCTTGCACTTGCTTGACTAAAGCTATTCTGCGCCTGAGGTTCAAAAGCTTTTGTCCGCTACGGTGACTGTCTGCTACGGGCAAATTCTGGCTTACAACTTTCCATTGGCGTTAGAAATCTGTTATCTTATCTGTGTTATTACCCTAGACAGACTTTAAATAACTTCATTAATAATGCATATGAGTCTAATTGAACCTTTATTTATAGATACAGATGAATCAAAATCAAGATTACCCGAGCATGAAGCGGCCCGGTGCCTTCTATCGCTTTCTATGACTCCTCCAGCAAACAGCGTTTCACAGCACATGCACCAGAGTCGACCGCAGTACGGATTCAAGCAAATGGAGCCTATGCAAGTGAGTAGCGTCAATGCAGGCCGATCTTCAGAGGAGGTGCAGCACGCTGCTGTGCAACCTTACTCCTCAAGACGTGTAATTTCATTCACGTCACCGAAACCACCGTTCGACTATCAAAAGCAGGAGCAGTACTACTCTAATCCGAGTATAATTCCAAAAGGCAGGGACGAAAAGTTTGATGAGTCAAGCATGAAGCCGATCGATTTGACCAAACCTAGGCACGTCGTAGATAAGCCCAAAATATTTGAAGTTATTGGCGATTTAACCAATGAGTCAGGATTGTTAAAGTCTTTAGTGTCGATTACGGATAAAATTAGAAGCTCAACAGAGCCGGCGATTCAGGTTCAAAAAATGGATGAGAGTGTGCTACTGCAGGCGTATCTGACTGAGCAGGCCTTGCAATATACAAAGATTAAGCAGAGCCAAATGAATAAACATTTTCCAGAGGTTATGTCGTGTTCGAGTACATCAACAGTGACCTTGACCGTTTCGCCTTCTAGAGGTTCGGTTTATGAAAGAGTTCCAGAAAATGTACTTAGTGGAACTCCATATTCTTCTAGAACTCCAGAGCTATCATCGGTAGTTTTTTCTACTATAACTACGCCATGCACGTCAGTTATTAGACCATCTTCTGTAGTAGATGATCAGATGGATAGGTTGGATAGGTCGATAGAAAAAGATTGTGAGAAAGGGATCAGCACAGAAGTGATAGTTCCCGCTCCACTAGATCATCGGCTGGAGTCTAGCCGAAGCCCGTCTTTGATTCAGAGTGATTCTAAAATAGAAAGCGAGCACAGATCTCCAGCACATTTTAATTCTTCTCCGATTTGCTCTGGTGTATCGGTTCAAGAGCCTAGCAAAGATGTGACTCAGAGCCCTAGACCGAGGTCACTTCCACCGGGAACAGGTGGGGCAAAAAGCGTTGCGTCTGAGTACCTCAAAATGACTTCAGCAGAACTATTGAAATCTAAAAGTAGTCGAACTGAAGAAAGTGAGGAAAGCAGCTCGGATCAAGAGATTAATGTGACCGAGACTGGATCATCAATTAAACCACCCGCAGATTTTGCAGGGGTTTTAGCTCGCACGGTTATCGTGGGAGAGGATGGATTTAAGAATAGTTCAAATGAAGTACAGCCGATGTTTCCGCGGGTCCCTCTTTCAGACGATGGTCGACCGGTCTGTACGATATGTTCAAAAACGTTTCAGAAGCAGCACCAAATGGTCCTTCACATGAACATCCATTACATGGAAAGAAAGTTCAAGTGTGAGCCATGTGCGGTCAGCTTTCGGACACAGGGTCACTTACAAAAGCATGAACGATCAGAAGCTCACAAGAACAAAGTGATGATGACCTCCACTTTTGGGGTGCCTACCACTTCTAATCCTCGTCCTTTCGAGTGTTCAGATTGTAAGGTTGCTTTTCGTATTCATGGCCATTTAGCGAAGCATCTCCGTTCAAAAACTCATGTACAGAAGCTCGAATGCCTGCAGAAGTTGCCGTTTGGAACGTATGCTGAAATTGAACGTGCTGGAATCAGCCTTACTGAAATCGACACTACTGACTGTGATAACTCACTTGCTAGTCTCAAAGCTCTTGCTCAGAAGCTGATTGAAAAGGATCCCACAAAGTTGAACTCGTACAGCACCTCACCCTGCATGGAGACGAACTCAGCCACAGGATCGCATGAAAGCGGCAGCGAAGATAGTCCTGATCGGCAGGCAGAATTGAACGATATGCGGGACCTTCCGGACGTCCCTCTGATGGCTGTCTCAGTACCACCCGCAGAAGGATCAGGACTTAAACGGAAATTCGACTCCGTAAACAATTGCAGCAACGACTCGCTCGCAGTTGGACCACAAGAAACGCTGGAGAAACGGCTACGAACTACTAGTGAAACCTAGTGCCAAATTTTTCTACAAAATTTTTAGTTTAATTCTAGAGTTAGCCAAGCTAAGGAGACTGTAGGTTAAGATAAATTTCTTGCGTCTTCAGAATCCAAGAAAAAAAACACGGTGATATAAAGCTTTTCTCGCTTTTCGTTAGGTCCGAGGCTTAGCATGCGCTGTATTCCCTGTGCCGGGCGGCTCCGTCTGCTAATAAACGAAAAATTATGTTACATGTGCTGGACGGGGCGAGCTCGATCACCGAAATGCTACTCCTTACGTTCGTTCTTAGCCTCTAGATGCCGCGATGCTTTTAGTTCTTACTATAGACATCCTTCAGTGATTTTAGATTAAGTTCGAATAAGGCCTTAAGCTGTGTTGTTAACGTTTTGGTTTCAGCTAGCCGGGCCCTCTCCGTCTGCAGTGCTGAGGGCCCCTGGCTTGTGTTTAAAGAGATTATAATTATACTTTATGTCGCGACTTCGATTATGTTCCTTGCAACATGAAGCGTTTCTTCTAGTAAAACTACTTATTAGAGTACAGATAGGGTGATTTCAGTTATGTTAACTTGCGCCAACATGTTTTAATAAAACTTTTGTTTTGAAATTTCTTGCTTTTTTATCGTATCCTTTCATCATTCGCTTCTTTATTTTGTTTCAGTTGTACGCATCTATTTTATTTTGAGTAAACGAGTGGATTGGTAAGAAATTTTAATAGCTTTTATCACGAACTCTCATGCAAGATTTTATATTCCATTATCTCTTTTTTAATTTTATTATGTTACCATTATTTATTCGATGAGACTCGGCTAAAGTATTGTTTATGAAGGAGCTGTATAAATAAAATTCAGAAAATGCATAAAGTTTGTGTAGAGCAATAATACGGGAGGATATTACCACGAAAATTGGTAGTTGTAGGACATTTAATTTTGTTAACTAGCACTGTTGTATTTTCTGCTGTATAGTAATAATTTGCAAAATCTAAAAAACTAAAAGTAACTTTAAGATGAAAATTTTGAAATTCTTGAAAAATTATAATTTATGATAACCAAAATTTATGAAATTGAAGTCATTGTTGATAAGTAAACATTTTTAAATTAATTTAAGGATACTATTTTGTAATATCCTGCAATTTGATCCATTTATTTGCTTGTTTTACAAACATGAATCAAGAATTCCTTTTCAAGTTAGTGTGAATCCAATGACATAATTTTAAATCATTTTGCGCACGAATTTTAAAATTGTCCACATACGGTTACTTTTGTTTCTAGAAAAGTTTACAAGAAGTATATTTGTAATAATTAATTAAACAAAATTTCATTTTAGATAGAGTTGAGCGATTTGTGTTTTCAGAAGAATTAGAAATGGTATTTTTATAGGAATGTGATAGTTACTTTTCTTATGAAGTTGATGGTAGTTTATGTTTTATTTGCGGTACTAATAAGCAACATAACATAAACTTAAAAAATTTTAGTACCTATTAATAAAACTAAGCTTACTCTATAAATGCGACTATGGTTAATACATAACGAATGAGGATCATTCAATTTTAAGACATATGGCATTAAATGTATGATATAACTAAAAGGAAATTTTGCACAGTTATATTTTTTGTAGTAGCAATGGTAACATGTAAACCCATTTTTGAATAAAGTAATTTAGCCATTTTATACAAAAAGGTGAAATCAAGTAACAATTTTATATTTGAATGTACGTGCAACTTCCGCTGTTCACCATATCTAAAGAAAATTTTGTAAAACAAATTTATCACTCGTGCAGGTACCTGTATTTGTAAGTTTGTCTTTGAAAAAAAAAAACTAGGCTACACAATTAGGTAACTTTAATTTCATGAACAATGTTGCAATGTAATATATAAATTATAAGGAAAACGCTCCTTATTCAAATTAAACATTTATCGCATGTAACAAGAGCCAGGTGGACGTAAGTCCACATTTTACCTCATCATGCACCGAAAATTTTGAATCGACATTAAAAGGTATGCCAAAAATTGCACTAGTGCCAAAAACGTGTGCATCTGAATGGAAGGGCGATACACCCAAACTGTAAATAGTTATCTACATTAGAAACAATAAAAAAGTATTCGTAAACATAAATGTAATCCGAAAAAAAAATATCAATAAATACATATTCAGCTAAGAATTTGTAGCAGATCACTCTACATTTGAGCGAATTTCTTTATCCGAATGTCTATGGCGGTTAGATACGTTCGAAATTATTATTTTATAGAGTATTTTTATTGGGAAGAGTTTTGGTTTCCATCAGAAAGCGTGTGAATAAAGATAGAAAGAAAAACAAAATATTTATGTAAATTGTATTCGGAATTAATGTATTTTTATATCAATTTTAACGTACATTTTGGACATTTGTGAAAATTTGTGTATAGACATTAAATACAATTTGTGTATAGTTCATCAACGGAAACAAAGAGGAAATTTTTAATAAATATTTGACTGTTTAAATTACCCTCTATTTGCACTCCTTTATTTTTTCATCCAAGATTTATTAATGAACATAAACTTTTACGAAGGCGGTTTGAAAATACAGGGATTTAAAAGCTTTTGAGTCACTGTTTGACTGCTACCAATTTTGCTCTGGCTGTTTGTTTTGAACATTCTTTTTATCATAAAGTCTGATATATGTACATATATTATATTTTGCAATTATCTCTTCCTGCTCATAAATTTGATACCCCATTTGACAAAAACTTCTAAAATATGCTGTTAGTTTATTATAAGAAAGCTCAAGCACTTAATCTAATATTATCAACAACATCAACATTTATTGGAAATAACTATATGTATATAAGCTGCGTTCTTTTCATATCGGATCCAATTATAGATTTATTTGGCAGGATATTTTGCATTGAATTGAAATTTTAAAGACTGTCACGCATATAAAGATTTTAAAATTTGCAGAAAACGCATCAAATTGCCATGATATTTACGCATCTAAACTTCAAACCCTTAAACCAGATAAATGTTTGGATTAAGTATTTGACGTAAAATGGGTATAAAATCCTGGCAATTGGAATTTATTTTTGCCAAGTATCAATTTTTTTTATATGTATAACTACTTTATAAATTTCAATTCATAGCAAAATTTCCTGCCAAATCTAGAACTGGATTCCATATTAAAAGAATGCAGCTATAATTGTCTTAATTTCTGCATTCTGATTGGATTTATTACACCTCACTCACCTAAGCCCGAAGACTAGAACCACATTTCTGTATAATCAAAGCGCTTTGTTTTGATGGAATTCAACCCCTAAACTTCAAAAAAATTAAGACAAATGCTTTATCTGAAGTCGGTTGATCGATGCAATCATAATTTGTTATTATCGGTCTTTATCAGCGCTGATAGTTCCCTTTCATTATTTTTTTTATCAAGAAACATCGCACGAAACCAGTACTTGGCTCATTTTCTTGGTGCGCAGAGGTGCAACAATTGTAATAATAGTTAATTATCCCATAATATATCAGAAAAAATGTTACAAAATCAGCCGGTTCGAAATTTGCAATATGACAGTGATATAAGGGTTGCCCAGCAACATCGTTTGGAACCAACAGGTGAGAATTTGTTCTTCTAGGGTTCTTTGAGAATTTAATATCTATCAATATGTGCGGAATTTATGTAGTTTGTGCTGGTTATCTTATCGGATTGTTTTGCTTTTATCACCATTATTTCACAATATAAAGAGCTTCATCAGGTTCGACAAAAATACAAACACTATTTATTCGTACTCTGTATTAAAAATTGACCATTCTGAGAAATGCTTGGGATCAATTTGTTAATAATAGAGTTTACTTGAAAGCAAAACTTAAATTTCAAATATGTTATTTATTTTAAATAAACGTTTTGGTTGGAAATTTATATTCGAGTTGATAACGCTTTTAAGGTATATTCATTGTTATCTTAACAAGTTTAATTTTTTTATGCTTTTCGACGGATGTACAGATTTTATCTGCCTTCTTTTCAGTTATTGTAATGATTATATTTTAAGCAAAACATAAGCCAATTGATAAATCTTATTTATTGAGTATGTACTTAAAAGAAATGGGGTAGTTTCAATTTATCATAAATTTTTTTCTGAAACTACAAAGAATTAAGATATGGTCTTGATAATATTATAGTAAGTAAGTCTTCAATCTGAAATTCTTTACATAATAATACAAAGCAAATATTTCTAATAAATATTTGGTTTTTCAGTTTATGACCAAAGAATGAACATAACATCACCTCGACAAAATTCAACAGGTATTCTATTATTTGCTAATTAGTAATTTATACGTTGTTGATATGAATTTGTACGCGTTAACGAATTATACAGGATTGCAATAAATAATTTAATAAAATTTACAGGACAAGCACGCATTCCACTCCCGCTGACTACAGTCGACGGTTCGCTCAGTTCAGTAAGAACGTTCCTACCACAGTCAGGGCTTGAATTTCTCCACGATATGCCGTCCGTGCACATTGAGCAGACCTTCGAATTAACATGTAAGCAAATCCAAAATCCAGCACTATTTGCTTATTAATTAATTTCAGCATTAACAACAGTGGCCTCCGAGAATCGGTACACAGTTCGCAGTCCATTCGGAGAAGCGATTTACCTCGCGTCCGAAACATCGATGGAGAGCAACAGATCGATTTGGGGCACTGCGAGACCTTTTCGATTGGGATTATTGGACAAGACACACCAAGAGGTTCTTTCCCTCCAGAAGAACTTTTCCTTCGGGTACATTTGCTGCCAGCCAAGGCAATTAGAAATTTGGATGCCCCCTGGAAATATGCTCGGATCCGTTGTGGAGGAGTCCTACTTATTTTCATCGAAATTGTTAATAAACGCTGATAGTGGAAACACGATGTTCTACATCGAAGGAGCAACAGCGATTGGATGCTGCGCACCCAAGGAGATGCATTTTAAGGTAAGCTTCAAAACAATCGAATTCAAAAACTTTTATGCATCTTAATTTACTAAAAAGGTATACTCTGCGGATTTGCATGCTTTGAAGGGGTCAATAACCAGGAAATGGTCTACCGATGTTTCACAGTACTTAACTAACGTGTATTTTAACGATACAAATTTAGATGCGAAGAACAAAGCCCTCTTCTTAGGGGCAGCATTTTTAATGGTAACTGGTTTGGTGATCTCTAAATACAAGACCCTAATTCTTATTTTACTTTATTACAGGAATATTTATACTTTCAATCAAAATAAAATGCTACCTCAGAAGCAATGTGTTTATTAAAATTTTATACATACTTATATTTATGTAGGTTCATTAAAAACAATACTTACCCTTTACAATTCTTTGGTATTTGGTCTAAAATTTTATATCAGAGTCTGCAAATAGGTAAATAATATTGAGAAACTTTTAAGGAAATAAATAAGTAAAATGAAAATACACCTGATTTTTTTTTTACGCGATGGATGCATATCTCGTAGAGTCTGAGTTTATAGTTTACTAAGCCACAATTGATGCGAATCAATAGAAAAACGGTTTGTTGCCAAAATTTGAAATAACATTTTCGTTATGTTTCAGATGAAGGTAGCTAAATAAAAATCAGACAATACGTTTAAATTTAAACAAATTGAAAAATAATTTGGCTTTGATTAAATCATTTATTTTTACCTTTATTTGTATATGTGGAATGTAATAAAGTTCAGTTTGTGGCGCACGCTAAGTAAGTAAATAAACAGCGTATATAGGTACACATTTAAGTACAATACATAGCGATTTGCTCACAATTGTATATTTTATGTATTAAAAGTTATGGAGTCTTTACACGCATAAATCAGCAAGAATATTTTAATTCTCATATATTTTTTGTTCTCACGTTAACATTGTTGCATTTGACATTTTATTTTATTATAACACGAAATACATGACAACTTCCAGATATTCTGACAGTAAAAATGTTTTAAACATGAAACCAAACGACACATGGAAAATTTCGCGATATTATTGTCAGATATATAATTTTATATATATTTATAGTTTTTAAAATATATTAAATGATAATGTATGATTAACCACAGCTTATGATTATTTATACATTTTAAAATTTTTTCTTTCTTTCATTCAAATGAATTATATTTTCCCAAGTTTTTTTTATGTTTTCATATCATTAACTTAATTTTTCAAGTTCTGTATATTGTTAAAATTTAATATACATACAACATTAAGCAAGGTATGTTAGCAAACATTTGACATCAATGACAAATTCAGCATTACTTTTAATATTTAAAGGTTTACTTCTTAACATCAATGTTTTCAACATTTACAGAATTTACGAAGAGGTGAGCGTTGAGCAGTTAAGAAAAGTTGAGATAGTACTGTTGAGTGGAAAATAGGTTTAGGTTTTATTATTGGAGGTAATTTGTTGTTGAAGATACAGAAAGTTAACAAAGGTATTCAAAGTCATAGACAAAAAAGAAATTCCTAATTATATTAGCTGATAAAATTTAATTTAAGATTGATGGAATACAGATTTCTGATTCACAGCAGATGAAAATTTTCCTCTAAGAAAGTACAAATCAAATTTTATGAATACCTACTTCGAATGCGTTTTAAGTAAATATCGTTGAAGAACGTTTTTGAGGCCATTTATTGATTAAGTCAGACCGCTTAATGAATTTTTAAAAGTCCAACGATTTCTATGAAAATTGTTATTCAGGGGTTATTCACTCATTGTGTATTTACTGAAAGTTAAAATTATCCGAATGTTGAAAGGTAACAAAAATTCTTATAAAACAGTCTTGAAGTTTTGGAATGTAAAGTGTTTAAAAATGGGTGCAAGAAAAATAAATATTTTAATAGTTCACTTCAGCTTATAGCTACTTGTTTATGGGAAGCTAATCACAGAACTTCTTCATATACATAAGTAAGTAAGTATTTTTATATACTTACTTAAATAATTTTTACTTGGCATAAAATTGGTTATATTTATGAATACACACATGATTTCATATCTTTCAGTTCAGTGCGATACTTAATATAAATATAAATAAATATAAAGCGAATTCCTTACCCTTAAATACTTCCTCTCATCAAAATATTCAGAAAAAATTTCAATTAATTTTAAAAATGTAAAATCAAAGTAATATTCAAAATTGTACATTTAGAATATTTGTAAAAATGTATAGACAATTATAATATTTTTTTCCATATCTTGTTTTTATAACTCGCTTTAAGCAAAAGTTTTATTTAGGCACAAAAATAAATTCTCTGAAAATGAGTTTGCTCACCTCTTTGCTTAAGTAGTTAGAGTACATCTGTATTGAATAATGCGTTTAAAACTTTTCACATACACGGGTACATGTAAACACCAACAAAAACACCAAGTTAACAAAGATTAGTAAATTTTTTGATTTTCAAAATTGTATGTTTTTATTTTGACAAAATTTCCCTTTTTCCCCGGGATATGCCCGGTATCGTTTATATTTTACAGCGTGTGTAAGCGAACTGTCAAAATAAAAAACGAATAGCTGCCATTATTTCGCCTTTCTGATTTCATAATTTTCTTACTTCAATTAAGTACAATTAAGTTCTTTTTTAAGACAACGATACTTTTAAGTTATATCGGTTTTCATGTCTTTAAATTTACACTTACTTTTAGGCTTAAATGTATAGTTATTACCTGGCCACTACGACTACAAATTTTATCTCCCAGTGAAAATTTAAACTTATAACGTAAAATAGTAAAAATTTATCTAAAAAATATGTCTTCATTGTTCTATGCCTTTGCTAGTGTCTTCCCTAAGGATGCGATTTCATTAAATTTTGGAACAGGTGCACACTGAGGGACAACTACGTCACGTTCTGGATTTACATAAACCTGGGGGTGGTACGTGCGGCGGAGCCAGAGGATAGAGCTATGCTTAAAATTTGTGGGATTCTCCTCTGCTCGCGGCGTGTGTACGTCTTACGATGCTAATTTACAGACCAATCTCTCTCATAACTCTAAATAGGCAAGGATTCTTCAGACACTCCTTGGGTCCAAACTGTGGTCCAGGAGCTCCGCGCAGAATCATCAGGGCATTTCTTGCCGCCGACTGGCACTCGCTATTGTGACCACAGTACGAATCTGCATCCGACAAAAACTGCAGGTCGCATGCCACTTGTGAGGTACCCTAAAATCATAATTCCAATTAATAAAATTTGTCGATCCGTAAAATTTTAAAGTCTTACGCAAAGGTAGCAAATCTGGTGAATACCGCAAACTGAGAGCAACTCTTGGTGGACATCTCCACTCAAAACGTCTACGCCTCGACATCTGTCTGCGATGGAGTCCAGAATAGGGCAGGAGTTGCCCGGTAACCCGGCAGCCCCGTAGGAGGTCAGGCCGTACAAACCTTCGTTGGGGGGCTCAAAGTGACCGGCTCCCAATTCTTCTTCGAACTCACTCAAGTCGTTCATTGGGTCAGGGTATTTCTGGAAGCCGTTTCGCTTCTTCTTTTTCTTTTCTTCATTCGTTTCTTCCAAATTGTTGGCTTGGACGTCGTGCGTCTTCTCAGGTGATGTGCTATCAAGCGGAGCACTGTAAGTAAATTTTAATAATTAAAAAATGTTCACAGTATCTGCACCCGAATTTTCACTAAATAACTATATAAAACAAATATATGAATTGTAAAACAAAATCTTTAAAAAAAAATAGAATCGACTCCAAAAAATCCCCAGGGCTTAAAAAGTAAAAAATATTTTTACTTAAAAATCCTTTACTAGATGTTTGAAGCCGACGCGAAAACCTGTCTGATATTAATTCAATTACTAAGTAATCAAAACGAACTGATTACTGAAATAAAATAAAGAATTACAAACCCGTTTGGATCAGTTACAAAAGAAATTAAAACTGCGTTGTTACCATTATCTATACGCACATATGTATGTACATCTATCTAGGTATTAATAAATAAGATTTGAAATTAAAAAAAATTAAGGAAAATGCTTAATCATTACAAATTAAAATTTAGCAAACCTTAACCACAACTAAGTTTTAACTTACTGGTTTCCATGATATTCAACTTTTTCTTTCTTCACAGCCACCCTCTTTTCCTTTTCCTTTGACTTTGCAGCGCTATCACGAGGCTCAATTTCATTCTTTTCCAGGTGATTGTCATCATCAACAGATTGTCGCAATTTTTCTAATGCTCTCCGCATTTTCTCGAGGCTGTAAGCTGTTGCTAGTCTCGAAACCACGTGATCTTTAAGTCTGCGGATTTCATTTGGATCGGTAATTCCTATTTGGAAATGTGTTAAATTTTTAATTGGTTGATTTGATTTTTCTTACCTTCGTGAGCACCTGTGTACTTAATCGTTTCCCCAATAATTAAATCTTCAATCATTTTTAGCTTGTGATCCATGTTATCCAACTTAGTCGGGTCGATGACTTGTTTATCGTCCTTGTTTTCTTTTTCTGGTTCTGTAGGGCTACGCTTTTTAACTTCGCTATTTCTATGATATATTAAAAAAATTAATAAGTTTAAATATAGGAATAAAAATTAATCAATTAAGCTAACCCAGTTTTTCCCATGTACCAGGGATCAAATTTCTTTTTCCGGTCTAATCCAAAATACTTGGACCATTGAATAGATTTTTTTGCTCTATACCTTTCAGGATTATCTGGAGCTGGTCCGCTCCTAACAATTTCTTGATTGATATGCCTTGCGGCAGAGATTTCTCTTTTTTTCTTGCGATCTTCATCGTCTTCATCATCAAAATCATGATCGTCTTCATCTTCCTCATGTTCGTGCTCATGTTCATGTTCATGTTCATGTTCATGATCATGCTCTTCAGAATCGTCATTTTCATGACCATCATTATTTTCATGATGATGCTTATGGTGTCCATTGTCTTCGTCCGAATTGCTCTTCTCATTATGAAGGGATGTTTCGGTTGATTGATCCTTAGTAAGAGCTTCTAGAAATAAGTAATTTGGCATTAAATTGAGTAACATATTGGTTCCTAAAATGAACCTTCTTTAGTAGAGCGTTTTTTCTTCTTTTCACCAGAATCTTGACCGAATATTTCTTGTAGGTCCTTTGCAACTTTCTCATCTGTGCCGGAAACGTTCATATCTTCGCTGGGCATTTTCGGTGATCTTTTAGTTACTGGAAATCGCTTTTTGCGGGAGGCAGGCAACCAGGGAAGAACTGGGAATGATCGTTTTCTCTCCATTGGGGGACCAACGTAATAAGGCCCTATGTCACTAGCCATGGGATGTTTCTTCTTTTCCTCGTTGAAGAGCTCCTGTTCAATTTCATTTTCTTGCTGTTGATATTTTTCCCATAAATGCTTAAGGTTCTCCTTGTATTTCTCCTCCCGTTCTAATTCTCGTTCTTTTTCAATTTCGCGGAGAAATTGTTCAGCAAGCTCAGACTGATCGTAAGGTACTTGTTCTCTTTCTCGAAATACCGTTGGATATGGAGTGTCTGTTGAAAAAAATATGGTTTAAAACTTAAGAGTTCAAGAAGACACAAATTTGTTCGTTTTTCGTTTCATTATTATTCTGTGCTTATAAATATTACTTTAGTTGCTGAATTGAATTGAATTTTAAAAACCGTCACGTACATATATCATCAACATGTTTAAATTTAAGTATATTAAATTATCATGATATTTGCCCATCCAAATTTCAACTCCTGAACTACATACATACATACACACATATATAGATAAATTCAGGCAATCTTATTTTCGCGAAATAAAAATTGTTGATATGGGCAACAGTTTATAAATTTCAATCAGTGCAAAATTTCCTGCCAACCTGGAACCGGATTCGATTTAAAAAAAAAATGCAGGTTTTGTTTTGATCCCCATACTTGTACTTTGTCCAATTAATGCTAAGCAATTTAAATGTAGTTAGTTACTCTTTATAGACTTTTACCTTCAAAACCTTTCAGAATAGGCTGTATTAAATGTTCATGGCTCAACCGAAAAAAATCTCTATCTGAAATACATTCCCTTTACTTCGATTCAACAGCTTTAAAAATGCTCAGATCTTTAAAATTGTTAGAAATGAAATTAATGCGTCCTTTTATTGACCCAGCATGTTCCACCTAATAGCTTAAAATCAAAATAGTCATGCATCCATCCCTCCATCCATCTCCCCAGGAAGTCATCGAATCCAGCATTCCAAAGTGTCTGCCGCCATTTCCCGATGGACTTTTAAGAAGTCTGTCCTAAATACCATCCTTGGAATCTTGTGTGCGTGCGGCAATAAATCGCTGATCGATTCATCTACTAGAAACCCTGACCACTTTTCTTGTCGGAATAGTTGTTTTATATATGTATATTTTATCTCCCTATGTATTTTGAACGTGTATTGTATAAATGAAATTTAAATATCTTGAAATTCCTGCTTTACCTTGTATGGGATATGGCTTCTTACCACGTTCGAGCCTTTCAGTGAAATTGGAGGAGGGGATAATTAATTTAATTTTAATGTCGTTCGAAGTTTGAAATTGCATATTAAAAGTAATCGATATTTAGAGCCAGTAAAATGTCGAAGTGAGCTTTTTTTGCTATGTCATAATACTTACTTAAACTTTTCCGGCAAGCCCTAACGGCTCGAAAACATAATTTATTGCTTGCGTAGAGATGTTGTCGTAATAAAAGCTTAAGAGCTCATCTCTGTGCAGAAATATGCTTCTAGATGCTTCTAGATGCCCCTAGACTAGAGCCATTTTAGTGTGCCCGGATTAAAAGTAAGTGCTCGCCTACACAAATAAGAGTACGACTTTCTGGAATTCAGAATATTTACTTACCATATTTTTCCTCACGTTCGCGGAAAAAGGATCGCTTCTTCTCCTCGTTCATGTAATTTTCATTTTCGAAGTCGTCATCGTAGCCCCCGGGGACCCGGCCGTTCTCGTTCTCCCGCGCTAAATACTTAGCTAAAATTTTATTAAACTTTAATCGGGTGGCTCGTGGTGCGGGCGAATCCGGCTCTGAAAAACACCTCAATGAATTCTGCGGCCAGACCGGTGAATGGGTCCCTTTTTATTAACCCTTACCCTCCTCCCAGTAGTCCTCGTCCTGTTGCGCCGGATAGTGGGGCGGAGGCCTGAAATTGTCCTTTAGGCCCATTTGCGTCTCCCTGAGATGGAGCGCGTCCACGGCCGCCTGCAGGGAGTAGGGGGAGTGCTGCCCCCGCGACGCCCATACGTGTGCAAACAGAAAAATCAGGAGTTTCGCGGTCATCGTAGGACCTGAAACAAAAAGTTTAAGAAATTTCTTCAAATATTGGCCCATTTAACCCTGAACGAGATCTCGTAGCCCTGTCCTCAAACCCTGCGTTTGACGGGGGTTCTTAAGGGTATATCAGTTCTACTTAAAACTTTTCAAACTTCCCTTGAGAATCTTTCGCACATTAGAAAATCAGTGGAACGATTTGCAAGTTGTCATCGGGCGAAAAAGATTTAGGAGCTGAACAATGAGTCAGTCCTTCATAAAGGCAACTTTTGTTCGTTTGGGTGTGGCAGATTGATGGGATTTAAGGGAATTCGCCAGAACTTAAATGCTCTTACTTCTAGATAAAAAGGATATTTCGGTATGATATAGACATCGCCCTCAAAATCCTTTTTATTATATTGAAATATATCTACTTAATTGAAATGTATTCTTTAGGCCATTTCTATTTTATCAAGATAACATTTTCTTAGCTTTCAAAGAAAATTTGTTGAGAATGTTATAAAAGGAAATACATAGAAAACATTTTCATTGCAAAAGATCACTTTCAACGGTTACAAAATTAGGAACTGGTATTCGTTAGTTTTTGTAAATTAATTCTAAACATAAAATTTAAGGATGAATTTTTCAATACAGAGGAACTTTAACATAAACTGAGTTTTTATATTGAAGGTATAAAATCTGACTAGTATTGCTAGTGCGTTGCTACGAAATTACAAAATGTTAGTAAGAAGGGTCTAGAGGGCTCATGTGTATAAACTTAATGAAATTGTGATGAGTAGCAACCGGAATGGAACGGGGCCGGGGGAGGGTTCATAAATATTTAAAATTTAAATGAGACGAAATTTGAAGAACTTAAACATGTTCAGTTGGTTTTCGTAAGAAAGACGACTGTGAAATGGAGGAGTCAAATTGTAGCCCAATTTAATTAATTATTAAATAATTAGGGTATCAATAAAAATGATTAATGAAACTCAATGAAATGTATTCGTCGAACTCAGAGTACTTTTAACTGAATGAAGGTACCCTTTAAAAATGGAAATACATAATAAATACATAAGTCAAATAAGCCATAGAATTTATCATCTAAAATGTCTCCAAAAATTTATCTAAACGAGTGCAATTTAATTTCAGATTAATGGATCATGAGCTTTAAAATGTGAATTGAAGAAAATCCGCCAGCAACAATCCAAAAACCATCGTGGTGAGTTTAGAAAAATATACCATTTAGTTTAAATGACGCAGTAAATACCGGGAATTGCAAATGTCCTTAATGGTTTCGTTAAAATGTTTTTGTTCGGCTCCTTTTATGGACGTCTGGAAATGTTCAAAGTAGACATTGTCAAAGATATTCCCACTCAGTGTCGTTCAGAATACAGCTCAAAGGGGAATAGAAAAATTTTAATTTTATTTTTGTGAAGATGGCATGATGACGATAAATTGAGTGAAAGGACACGATGAGTTGAAAATCAATTATATGATCATGGTAAAATATTCATGAAAATATATCTTAATTATGGTATCTTTGTTATTTATGGTGAATAATTTTGTCAGATTCAATTTTTAAGAATTATCATATTTTTTACAATTATCATATGCGAGTGAAATGTAATGTAATCCAATTTAACAATTAATAAGAAAAAAGTCAAAAAGATTATGGAATTGTATTTTTTTTTTAAAATACCTTGGGCTCTTGAAACTGAAATGCCCTAAGCGGATTAAAATTGTAGAGAATAGTGGTGAAGCAACATTTATCTTTTACAATGAAGTTCTATGTTCTGTATAAAATAAATGAATAAATAAATAAATTTATCTTTGAAGTACTATGTATATAATAACCGAAAGCCATTCATTTGTCAATTATACGACAAATAAAATATTTTAGGCATTTTACATCCTGGAGGGAATAAATAATTTTATGGTGTGAGTTGTTTTTTCTTTATTGTCAATTCAAACAGATGAATTATCCCCAGGGCATGTCTCTTGAAAAATAAATTATAAGTAGGTAGTAAAGGAGTTGAAAATATTGAATTGCAAATTATTTTTCATATGTAATATATTTTTTTAGAAATGTATGGAATTTAAAAATGTTAAGGTCATACAAAAAATCTAAAATCAATTTATAATGATAATGCGCGCAAAATATGAAGTCACAGAATTTTTTTGATACATGATTTTAATTTTACGCCAGAGCTGGCGGCGAAGAACTTTTTTGTTATTATTTTTAGAAACAATTTTGTCCTCAGCAAAGTGAATTATACCTTAACGAGACTTAATTTCTGTGGGATTAATTATAAGGTTTCTTAAAGCCAGCTAATTGTAATCAGCTTTCTTTTTAAGTGCTGATTAATCCCAATCATTGTGTTGGTGTTAACTTGCCTTAATTTTTTTATTACCATGATTATTCTGTCTCTACATACTCTAAATAATAAAGTATGTTAAATGTTCGGTTAGAAGTAATTGATTGAGTAGAGATCTCAAAATACTTTAAAGAACACTGCTACAATATTTAAAATCTTTAAAATGAAAAAAACCATTAAAGTATTTAAAATTAAAAATAATTAATTTAATATTCGAATATTAAAGAAGAAAATTTATGGGAAGTGGAAGTAATCAGTGATATTTCTTTAATCGACTAAGTAAAAGCTCTGCAAAGCAGCTGAAATCTGTTAATCTCATCCACCGCCTACTTATGACAGTCTTAATGGATTAAACAATTTTCATGAGTGAAATGAAGTGTCGTTGATTCTTCTTGCGCCAAGGGGCATTTTAGGCAGGATTGAATTTTAAGAACATTATATGAGATTTTTAAAGCCGAGCTTTTAGTTTTTAATTATAGGTCGTTGTAACACATTCCTGTCGATATGCTCCAAAGATCGTACCATCAAAACGAAAGCTGATAAATTTTGATGAAGCAAGGAAAACAATTTAAATGTATCATATAAAAACTATACTAGGGGAAATCATAACTTGTTTTTTTATCTATTGTATTGTTTTATCGAGTCATACAATTACATATATATTTTCATAATTGATTGATGGAGGTTCTTTTTGTTACTATATTGAACTTACCAAAAAAATAATTTATATCTAGATAAATTGAAATAGAGGTTTCATAAGTAGGGTACAGATTTACTTATTTTTAGTTATAATTAAATAGAAAAGCACTTAACCGTTTGAAGCAGTAGCAATAAAAATGTTAAATTATTCTAAGAATCAACAGATATGTTTTGAATATTACAATGAATGAAAAATTTAATAGAATATTACAACAAACAACCTCTTCATGAATAAAAGAGATGTTTTTCTAATGAATTTAGAGTGCGAGTTCTTTGAAGTACTCTTTATTCAATATTCATAATAATAAAATTTATTCAAACAATTTTAAAGTGCTACTGAAACATTACCTAGTCCTGTGAATTTAAATATTATAAAATTAATACAAAGAAAAACAATTTCAAAAATGTTTAATTTTGTTTGTAATTTTTGGTGAATATTCTGCACACATTCTCCAAACTTTTCCAATTATATTTTTATAAAACCTTCTTTACATTCCCCAAATTTCTCTGTATTGAAGGGTACTGTTCTCGGAAATTGAATGTGCCCAATGAGCAATTAATATCAATTAGTTGTTGGCCAGACCAAACTGCTGTAAACTGCTTCCGAAAAACATGAATGAAAGGAATAATAAATGAGGGCCCCATTTTCGTCTCTCTGATAAGATAAGCCGGGTGTTTTTCGAAGATGGCACAGCTCCCTCATTATGTAAGCAAAAACTGCGTAGGTGGCATATCCAAAAAAATTATATACGGGGACAAATGTGCAAAATTCTCATAAATTTGTAGAGTGTGGCAAAGAATAATTGGGTGGCTAAATATGCGCCTGTAAAAATAGTTTTTTCTCTGAGGAGTCCGGAAAATCACTCTTGAGAAAACATTGCGAACGCAAAGCTCAAAAGGGCTTGACATGGCACGTTATCATCGCCCACGTATGCATAAATAGAAATTTTAAGAGTTATTTTGGCCAAACATATCGATCCAACGCTAGGTAACACAAGTAGCAAAAATTGATATTAATATAATAAATTTATGGGAGATTCTTAACATACCGTTTGAAGAAGTTATTGTTTTAGAACTGAGTCCCTTATCACTTCACTTGCCGCTATCACTAACACACCACAAACTTAGAAAACTTCTTGACTATTCGTCCGGCCACTTGTAGAGTATACCAAACGGAAAACACTTGTGGAAGGACCTTTTCTACGACTCGGTTAGTTGTTAATACATTTTTGAAAAAACCTTTTCAATCACCAGGTCTGCACGAAAAACCCTTTTCACTAAGCAGCTTTTCCGGGGACGTCGATTCAAATGACGATTGCAAATGAACAGCCGGTTTATATATATCAAAAGTCGAGGGTTTTTCTTTTAGAAAGGACATCAAGAGCGAAAGCTACCTCCTAAAGCTCCGGCAATCAATATGCGTGCGCACCCATACCGAGCACAAGGTCGTCGGAGATAAACTCCTAATGGCACCTAAATTTCTTCGTGGTAATAATTAGCAACTAAAAAAATTCTGTTTTGAACATAGGATCATTATGCTCTTTATGTGCGAAGTTCACTCAAAACCGGAAGTGACTGAAGAAGTCCCCCTATCCCGGAATAAGCCCTGCTCCTTGATTCGTATCAAGACATATTTAGCTTCTAATTTAAATACACTTTCATCTAACTGCTTTCTTATACAAATCTCGGCATGTGTCTTTTTATGGCCTAAGTTTGAAAAAGCAATCCATTAAATTGGGCTAGTGCGTTATTACCTTTAGGTCGGCATCTGCACGTGTGCCGGAGTCGCCTGTTGATTGGGGATTTTATTGGGATTATGGAAAATTCCTGCCTCAGTTTTAGGTACTTCAAAACACACATTAGTGGCTGAAATGGCAATTTTTGAAAGAGAAAAGCTTTGGCTTTTGTATTAATGTGAAGGTATTTTTCGCATCAAAACAATTTACATACTTAGTAGTTTTATTATTTTCACAGCAGTGCGCAAGTAATTTTCTCGTATTAAGTTCCTTTTGTTCTGCCTAAAGTTTAACTGCACTCACAATGGGACAAATGCAATGGCGAGATAAAAGAGTAGTTACATGCATTTTAATTAGACATTTTGTCTCATTTTAATTAAACTTGTTGCTTCTTTAAGAAGTGCTAATATATTTTGTACTTACATTCTATTTCCTCTGTAATTTTGATGTTTTTACATTTTGTAATTATACGGGAATTTTTCTTGCTGTGCACATTTTTAATACTTTATTATGTCTACATTGAATAAAAGTAGCAATTTGGAGTTTTTAGCACTAATCTCTGTACTTGTTATAGTAAATATCTTAGAATGTGATCTTTTATCTTCGATATCAGTAAAGAAAAAAAGCGATAATAAAAGACAAAAATGTTCCACGGCCCAAGCAAAATCAAACGTTAAAAAAAATAAATAAAGTATAACTTTTTTATTCTTCATAATTGATTATTGTTCTACAACGTCGCTTAATATAATAACTAAATATAATTAGTGTTTCGATTACCGTATTATCTTTCATTTAATAACAAATTTTCGAATATGTATTTATTTATGAGTTTCTTTACCAGAAAAACATTTCCAGTACATACATACATATTCTCGTTTTGATTTTGCAAGGAAAGTTTTTGAAGTTGTTTTTCTAGGAATTTATCATTCTTCTAAAACTAATTGATGAAATTGTTTTGGTCTTTAATTCCGAAATAACTTTTTCATTATTTAAAATTAGAATATTTAAGAAACATAACATGAACAACATCTTCAAAGTTTTCTATTTACTTAAATTTTATTCAAAACTTTTACCTACTGAGCTTGCTGATTAATTCTCAATTGTTAAACTGCCCACGTAGACTCAAAATTCAATAATTTCTGTATTTTTGAATTATATTACAATTAAGTATTCAAATTAAAGAGATATTCATTCAATGTGCGATTATGTTTAAATAACCTAAGTACTTTCAAAGGTAGACTACATCTACCGAGGTCCTTTTGACGTATTTTATTTTCTGAAATTAATTTCGGTAAAGTACACGGTTTTGTTGTTTCAGATAAAAATTTAAAATATTCACTACACAAAAAGTAAATGAATGAAAAATATGTAGGTACATTATAAAATTTAATTTGTAATTTTGTCTTAATCAACCAATATTTATACTTCTTAATTGCAAACAGTTTCAAAGTAAAGTATGTATATTAAAATGATGTATTTTTGAATAATCTGATAAGATTTGTGTGTACGCAACATAAGCCAGGAATCATCTCTTTAATTTTAAAGCTCCTTAAAACAATATGTGCGAATATCTAAAATTTACAAAGGAAAAGGGATTTTGTGGATCGAGTTGAGGTGGATAATATGGATAGGAAAGGAACGGGTACTAATAATTTTTAATAAAATCCGAAGAAAACCATTATTGGATATGTGCTTTAATGCCAGTTGAAGCTTCGTATATTCCATTTATATCTAGAAAATCCGTTCTCGTGTTCGGAAAGTATATTTTAGAAAATCCTTTAATAAGGCTGGGAGTAGCCAGCAATTAATCACGTTGTTTATACAGGCCAACGCTCCATGGACCTGTAATTTAATTATGAATAAAATTGTGTCTATTAATCTGAACGTCTTGTTTACTCAATAAAGCAATTAGGGAAGGCGTAAACCTAATCACTTCTGTTGCGGAACTCTTTTCGAAGAATTTCAAAGAGAAATACGTAATTTTTGGGAAATATACCAACACAAAAAACTATTTAAGTTTGATATCCTGAAGAAGTTTTCCCAATCTCAAATACTTAAGTTATGAAATCAAAACTGTTGACTAAACTTGTTCGATTAAGTTGCGTAATACTGAAAATAATTACTAAAAGTGTATTCGACACTATGATGTGGGTTTATGCATAATGTTTAGCGCAAGCAATTTTATTAAAAAAACTTTGTGACATTTTCTACTTAGAACTAGAGATGAGGTGGGATGAGGGGTATGTACCTGTTCCGAGTGCGATTCTTTGATATAATTTGCTCCTATGAGAAAGCTTACTTCTCGATATTTCTTCAATATATGTACATACAAAAGCTCTCCGGATGGCAACGCATAAAAAAATATACCTACATAATATCTAAGAGCATCTGCCAGGCTATACATAATGAATTTTGTTTAAAAAAAGTGGAAAGCTCTACATCCCCATTCTGGAAAATTCAAAGTTAGTATGCATTTAATTAAAAATCTGCCAAGTGTAAAAAACACTGTCAGATTCAGCGTCAATAAATTAACATTTTAGTAGAATGGAACTATTCCTGTTCTGTACATAATATGTAGCATACCTATTCCTATATTGCATATACATAAATAAGTGCGAGGTGTCCTTAATCGAATAACTTAAGTATACAAACATATTTTCAAATTAGAAAAGTAATTTGATATGAAGTGATAGTTAACTGTATATAATTTAATTGTTCTGTACAAAACTTGACTATGTGCCGCATCCTTCATTTATCAATTATTCACATAGAGATAGTTTTGGCATAAACAAAACAGGTACGTACATTTTCATTTTCCATTTAAAGTTTCAATTATCGGAGGCTTAATGAGGCCATCAAACTTTTGTTTCACCATCATGTGGGGTGCCATATTAAAACTTATTAAATGGACGTTCAATTCTACTTATTTTTGTATTATAAAGTCCTAAGTTTAAAACCGAAAAGAAGAAAAAAATATTAAAGCAATATGATGTTTTAAAACCGTGCCAAAACATGGATCTTAAACTTAATTTTTCTGTTTGGCGTTTTCATAAAAAGATTTTTTAATATGAGGTACCAGAATAGCCAAAACTGAATAAAAATTGGAAGTCACAAGAATTTTCTACTTTTTAAAAATACCTCAAATCTTAAAAGGACGAATTACAATATAAAATGTACTTTACTTTTCAGTTTCGCTCATTCATGAGAGTGACTGATGGAAGAAATCAAATCAAAGTGTATACCTAGACTAAAAAATCAACAGAGGCATTCAAGCGAAAAATATTACGACGAATTCCGATGAGCCGTAAAGAGCAAGAAGTCTGTAGAATTTTGAATAATAATGAAGTTATTTGGTCCATGCGCCGAATCGACTACATCCAACGTCTGAAGTTCTTCAAATTGCAATAAGTTTGGTAGCTTTAAATAAATTAATGAATATTCCCAGACATGCTTTGAAGTGTTAATAAAAAAAAACAATTAGTCACTGCAATAACCCACCATGAGATCAGGATTTTCGTATCCTGGAGGCCTTTTTGTGATTTCATATACAAAGAATGGAACATCTTCAGTTCTTATCCTAATTTTTTGTTTTAAAATCTGCTGTCATGATTTCTTTTGAGGGTATTAAATCACTTATTATTTTGGTACAGCGAAAACCCACATTTCACATTTTCACTCCCTGAATTTAAATAATGTTTGAGGTAACCGAATCACACTTTCTATCCATCGCATTAAACAAATAGCAAACTATATATAAAATATATAATTTTTTGTTTATTTATTGTGAAAATTTAGTGCTTTTTCTGTCTTCTGACTTATTATTTGCTAGATAGGTTTTTGTTTGAATTCAATACATATGTCTAGAAACACATCACCCTAAAAATGGTTGTATTGAAATTCCTCTTGGTTTGATTGCGAAATAGGAGGCAACCTTCGTAGATTACATGAAACCTTAACTTAATCTATTCAGTTTATGGTTTAGGATGGTTCACCTCGTTGCTTGCGATGTAAAAAGATATCTTTCTCACCCACGCTTTATATTTGCGGCCTATACTTGATAACATCAAAAGGTACTAACATCCCCGGCTATATCATAAAAAAGAGAGACTTATATTAAAGAAAAATTCTTAAAGGCGAAAAGAAATAGCTTCATAGCAGCCAAAGGATATTCTTTTAATTTGAAACAGTGTAATAGGAAATAATTTATACGCTTGTAAAATTGCATTATATAAGAAATAAAAAAACATTTACCACTATTACCATATCTAACTAAACTTTAATTTATTGAAATCTTATGGGGGTTTCTTGTATCGAGTAATTAAATTTTAATTAATCCATAGCGCTTCTTAGAGCAAAACATTAATTATACATTACATAAATATTTAACTTTTACGGATGAAACGTAGACATTTTAAAGCCATAAAATATAGATCAAAGAACAAGTTATGCAATTAATTTTATTATTTAATTTAAACAATACCAGTCTAAAGTGTAAAAGCTCATTAAAATATTATTTAATTTCTAAAGAAATCAATTTAATGTAATGCTTCGGCACGAGCCACATTTTTAATTTTCAAAGAGTATCCGAATTGCGTTGGCACAACTAAATTGAGATTGGTGTGGTTTCCTATAACAAATTGATACACGTGTAAAGAAATTCAAATAATAATTGTAATTGTCAAACACTGATTGTTACAATAAGAGAAAAAAATGAAAAATGATTTATTGGGAGTTTTTACTTTCATCTAATATCTGATTTCAGAAAAGAAAGCGCTCATATTCTGTAGAGTGTAGACCATTTATTTTACCCACGTCTTTAAATGAGATGTTGAAATCACCGTGCGTTGGTGTAAGCCTGGTGGATATAATTTCTTAGTTACAAAAAAAGGATGACAAAAATAATAATTTACAGAAATTTGTTAAAGTTATAGTGAAAAATTCTTCGAAGACAATTCACAAAATATTTTCAACGATAATTTCATTTCGTAGTTTTTATTTAACAAGTAGAGACTCGTAAAGTTAATGCTTTAAAAATGTTACTAACATTTAATTAAAAGAACAACCATATTTATGTTCTTAGTTACAAAAGTTTATAAAAAAAAGACCAGATCATTCAACTACTCAACTGAATTTTAGTTATTGATCAAGATGTCTAAATTTTGCATTTGGTTAGGAGATAGAATAATAAAAACCGGCAAGTAGAAAGCTATTTATTTATAAGAGAACTGCTATCCAAAAGTTCACAAGTCTTTCGGCATATTGTTCTGAGGAATTTTGACCTTTCGAATTATCCTTTTTCAAAACTTTATCTTTATAATATGAGTCAATTATATATTTTAATTTTATACATATATATAGTAAATACTTGGTTAAGGGAAAAATGTCCTCTATTATGTAAGCCTATGAACTATTTATGTGTCATTAAAGAGTACGTTTCATTATACCATGACCCCGAAGTGAAGGAACTTCGGAATCTGTTAATACACATTCCAATAAAATTAATTCAAGGAAACTTTTTCCCCTCAATCGTTTTGCGTCATAAGACATTCATCCAAAAGCTCCTTGGTCCTTATAATTTCTGTTGTCGTGTTGACGACAGTTGGGTGATGCATGGAGTGAAAAATAGGCCTTACCACGGCGATGTCACGTCACAGTGCGTGCTGAAATGTCCTTCCGTTGGATTGCAGTAAAGTTGTGAACCAGTTTTCTTTTCAGAGCAATCCTTTGGTCACGTTCCTATAAATTTTGTATCTATCCTTTTTGCGTTCTACTTAAGCATCCTACAACCTAGCGAGTTTTATGGGGCTGAAGGTCAAATTATCATTGTTTGCTTGTTTTTCCGGCTCGTTAAATCCCATAAAATCTGATTTTGCTTTTAATAGACAACCAATTTCTACCTTCCTGAAAACTCTCTTCTGGCTTACCCTCGACAGGTGAAAGTCGCTCTCAAGCGTTGTAAATATTCATGAATGGATATTGGTTCAATTTATATGCCTTCGTCAGTCCACTGCTTTGCGAAGCGTGATCATGAGATTTTTTAAAAGCAACAATTTCTACTGTTGGGACATTGCTTTTTTGTGGCATTAATCTATCAAAAGCAAAGAGCGGAAAACAAACCTGAATTAGAGTTTTTGATATTTTAGACAGATATACTTAAAGCACAATTGGTTCCCAGGGAATAATCTAGGTAAAAAATAAGTGTTTCCTTTACATACATACATATATTTTTTCAAATTTTAGACTAACATCACAAAAATTTCTCTGCAGATTTTTGATTCATTGTAGCTTTTAAATTAATCATTTTTATAAAAACACAAATATTAGGTCCTTCAATTTTTTTACTTCGCATTCGACTTAGCATAATTCATTTTCTACAAAATAAGATTTTGATATGATAAACGTTTTGTTGCTTAATGGTCTGATCAGTAAGTGCGACCTTTCGAAACCTTTTCCCCTAATACACAAACTTACCTTGAATATAATAAATGCTGAAAATGGAAGAATTCATGAGAATAAGGTATGAGAGAATTTGTTCATTTTTAAGCTTTTGTCCTTTCAGCATAAATTATTTTCTAACTCGTAGAAAAAGAAATTAACCTCATAATAATGTTTTTACATCCATCTGAAAGAAAATTTTTACCCTTAAATTGCAATTAATTCAAAAAGAAATAAAAAACCAAAATTTTGTATACAGCATAATATATTTACACATTTCAACATCCACAATTCGTTAAATAGCATTTACAATATCAAGCGTTCTTCAAAAATTAACATCAATATTATATAGTATAAACTAAAACTTTGTTCGGAATTCTCAGTAGTTTTCATGCATTTTAGGTGCACATAATTAAAAAATAGCACTCTATCCTAACGTGAGAAGCTAAGTATAAATGGGTATATTTCAAGATATGTAATAAATATAGACAAAAACTTAGGAATCGTCGAAGAAATACTTCTTAAGTTCACTTCGCTTCGCTTAACTTCACTATTCCAAAGAAACTCCTTCCGTTGTAATTAACAGCACGTTCTCTGTAAATATCACGAAGGTGGATAACGTCGTTCTTTTCGAGGTATGTTACACCACTTGTGTAGCACGTGTTGCCTTTGAGCATATTTTCTGGCACTGTAAGAGCACATTGCAAAAATGCATGATTATTGCGATAGACGAAAAATCCATTCCTGTCCATGTGATTGTGGTAGTAGACCTGAAAAAGAAATTTTTATACGAGTTCAATAAAAATCGGATAAATATTACTTGTGCATAAATTAAGTAAATTCCGCTTTCAGTAATTCCAACAAATCCTCTCTCAATGTCGAAAGGTTTGTCAAGTCCATTTTCTTTAGACCAAGAATTTCCATGTCCAACATAAACATCACCATCGTGACGCAGCCTTGCATTTTCTAATTGTTATGTTTATATTATAATTGATAAAATTTATTAATAAAATAACAATGTATATAGTTAAATCAGCAACCTTTACCAGAATGTGGTGGATTTTGACCCATATTAATTATTGTTCCATTTAAGACATAATGAAGTGCCGCATGGCGCAAAAGTCCTTCATCGGATCTTTCTGCAAATATTACAAGCTTGTGATTAAAACTTATTTCAAAAATAAATAATTTTTTATTTATACCTCCATTTCTTAACAATCGGTTATTGCTCGATCTCCTTTTCACAAGATATCTACTAGAACGCTGTATTAAAAAATATGAATTTTACTAGGTTATAATATTGAAACCTAATTTAAAAAGCGTTACATTAAAAAATTTCTTTAAATATATCAAGTAAATTCTGATTCTAATAGGTACATTGTTCTGAAACTCGACTTAATTTAGAAGTGTGAATCAAAAAACGAAACAATTATTGTAAAAAATGTTTTAAATTAAAATAATTTTTACAACATACCTCATTGCCATGATTCCTTTTGTAATACCTGTGCGATCTACTACGATCTTTACTTTTTAAATGTTTCCTTCTAATCGGAATATTTTCAGTTTTTCTACAAAGTTTATAATTTTGATAAGTAACGTGGGAAACTAATTTATTATACACTCACTCTACTTTATCTTCGTCATCGATTGTTAAATGTTGATAGTCTTCTTCCATAGATTGTTTAATAATTTTCAAATCATTCTTGTTTTCAAAGAGCGATTCATGAAGACTGCTTTGTCCAGGTTGCGTTACTATTGAACGTTGGGTCCTTAAATTATTTAAAGTTTTAATTAATTTCTTCGTTAAGTTTACTTATTGTATACCTTTTGAAATTTTCGTCATTGGGGAGGTAATCATCTAATTTCAAATCATCTTCTAAATCGTCATAGTTCTCATAATTTTCATCATCAAAGTCACCGCTTCCATCTTCAGCAGTATCTAAATCATCATCATCTTCTTCATCATCTTCAAAAGAGTCCAGCAGGTCACTGTGCGGCTCGAAAGGATATGCACTGTTTGAATACTAGAAGAAATTACAATAAAAGAAATCTCGTGATTTGACATGGGTTTTTCCGGTCCATTAATGAAAATTCATTTAAATAAATATTTTTCAAATGTTTGGAACATGTAAAAGCTGAACGGCTCTGTTTAAATTCAAAAGCAAGAATTTATTCTATATTTAATTGCTTGAATTGTTCGCAAAGAAAAGTGATGGCAGGCATCAGCACAGAGGTCCGAAATAATGGACTTTGTAAATTACACATATAAACAAATAGGTCATTCATGAGGAGTCGACGTGGCGCTGGCTATTTTAGTTTCAAAATAAATAAAGTAAAATCAGCGTATAGTGACAAAGGCAGCAGGCAAAATAATTAATAGATAAATATTTTTGGATCAGATTTTTTAAAATAGCAGCCGGTAGCTTGTGTTGTTGATTTGGCAAACATCGAATCCAGCGCTTGCCAAATTGACCTGCGTATCTTACTTTCACTAATATGAACTAACATATGTTTATGACGCAATTATCATGTTAGAAACAGAAATATTTTTATATTAAATTGAATAAAATAGTGGAAATTTAATAAATCTTATTCATACATAAGTATACACATCTTGTTTTGAAAACAAGCTAAGACCCATTAGATTATATGCCTCATTGCCACAAATTAATTGGTTCTTGTCTTGTGTGAATTATACCTGATGATAATATTCAATTGTCTTTGATATTTTTTCAGGGGCAACTTTTAACATTGTTCAATTTAAATTACGATGTTTTTTCTAAAAAATTTAAAATGAATCTGAAATCGTCTCTATACCTATTGCAGTATAAATCAAGACATCAAAAGATTGCGTCGAAAATTAATTGTCAAACAAGGCCAAACTGGGAATAACTCAAAAAATTAGTCACTTTTCATATTCATCATATTTAAGCAAATTACTTCACACATTTGCGTAGATCGGTTGCATGAAATTTATTTCAATTAATGAATAAGAAACGATCCTTTGATCATATCCGGCAGAATGCAGCCTTGAAGATATTGATATATGCGTTTGCGCGGTTACTCAAAGGGTCAAACTGAAAGAAAGAAAACAAACAAAGTTTTCGGTAAGCTGCATTAGGCAGCATGACCTATGAGTTAATATGTTCAATTAGCAAATAGAATGATAGCCAAATAAACTTTGGGTATAATTTATAACATAACAGACGCCTAAGCTATGGCTAAATGGGGTAATTAAAGAAAAATTTTTCATTTAATCCACCAGACTACCATCCCCAAAAATAAATTGGCAAAAGTAATTTATTACGATCGATTTATTTCCATACTGAATGCATTTTTATTACTCTTCTTCTAAATTTAAACGTTCTGATCGAGTTTTTTAAATTTGCGGCTGGCGCACGCCAACGTATTTCAACCTTGGACAGAACAAGACGAATAAGTGCGTTTCACGCCACAAGTTCAAAGTATCTTATTTATATATTTTGTATGGTTTCTTTCAAGTGGGAGGTTTTCTTAGAATAAATATATTTATCTTTTACCTATGGACTTATACGCATAATTCCTATTGCTTTTAGTGGAAAAAATCATTCTATAATACAAGAAAACTTTACAATTTAGAACCCACGAGTTTTCAACAATTAACTTGAGGTCTAATGACCTAATAAAATACATTAGTGTTTATTATGTCGAAAATAATATATGGTTCTTATCGGCAAATGTTGACTCCAGAACCAAACGTTATTATCGCAAAGATAACAATTATGTTATGAAATATTACATGATTTATAAAAGAGCAACGCAGAAAGCTTACATCTTGCAACGAGATTCAAAACGGAAATGAATTCAAAAATAAATTTATCCCGCATTTTACTCTTTTGAACAGATTTGTTTACTTGTCCACTAAAGAAATGCAATAAAGCTGATGATAAAAAAATACACATTCATAATTGCATATATACTAAATAACTGTGTAAGTATAATATAGTTAATTATTTAAGAAATTTTAATTTATTATTATTAGATTTAACTGAATTCGTATATCCAAAACTCATGTATGTAATTTATAAATAAGTTTTTCCTCCTTCTATCTATGGTTTCGTAATTCTACAATAATTTACGATATTACATTTTCGTTTTACTGGTGGATTAAATCAATAAAGTATTAAGTAGTATGTTTTTTACCATCGTCTTAAGGGTTCAAACCTTGCTATACTCTTAAGACGCAGTTAAATCTTATTCATCGTTGTGCATAATGCGCAAATGTATCATAAACATCACATCTACTGCTCTTGCATATATCTTGTACTTGCAAATATGAATTTTAAAAAGTATTGATTTGGGGCCATGTGATTTGTATATCGATAAACCATAAAATTTATGATTTATAAAATTCATTGCGTTCAGTGTCTACGATGCAAATACACAGCACTTTCCTCTTTAATGTAATCAATCGAATTTTGGAAGCGCATAAAGAATGCGCATATGCCACACTTAAAAATACATCAATTTTTAAGTGTTATGGCCTAATAGTGCAATTAACACTCTCCTCGTATGACATGGGCTCAATTAAGAACGTAAAATGAAGAATTGGCGGACATCATAGGTTTTTGCAACTAACCATAAATCTACGCGTCATCTTCGCTTTCAGATAGTACCATGAATTAATTAAAATGTTCACAATATAATGAACCGTAAGGAAATGTAGCTGAACAACTTAAGATCTTTAATTTTCTAAATCATTTACAACAACTTCAAAAAAGTTCAATCATTTATTTATATGGATCATCAAATAAAAGACGTGGTTTCTCAGGAAAGTTCTTTTAACGGATTGTCGTTGAAGAAAAAGTTATAAGACATTGTAAAAATCTTTGCATAGAAAATCGAAATCAAGCTCATTATAATAGTGTTTAAGATATAAATATATAGAGATTCTTAACTAAAGGTTTACTTACAAGATCCTCGAAATCATTTAGATCATCAAAATAGTCTAAGCCAAGTCGCTTGTGCATTCCATCTAAAGCCTTCTTTAGTGAATCTAGGTCTCTTTGCAGTTCATTTATACGCATGGAATTGAAAATCTGAAAGTAGTAAAAATTTAAAATACACAAACATCAATGTAAACTAAAAATTAAAAATAGGGACAGATAAAAAGCAATTTTAAAATTTATAGGTTCAAAAAGTTATCAGATTGTCCAAAATATATATGTACCTACATAATAGAAGTTCGCTATTTTTTATTTAGTTTTTAGTTGCAATTTGAATGTACTTGTTAAAGTTCCTACGTTTATAAAATATAATTTTAAATTAAATATATCTTTGCAATTTCAAATCAGAATGAAGCTTAATGTGAACCTGAGATAAATTACTCATCTATTTTATTTTAAAGTAAATTAATAAAGCTGAGCTTTCAAACTTCAAACAACTTATTTATTAAAGTCGAAGGTTTTTAATTTTAAGTAATAAATCTAAAGACAAATTTCAACTGAGTCATTTAAATCTTGTAAACAAATACAATCTATTAAATAAAATGTCATTTTAAATTTTTGAGGAAAGTTCAATTTTAAAATGTATATGCCCATTTTAATAAATTAGTAGGTTAGATTTAGATAGAATTCCGAATATAATAAAAATATCTTGTTAAATGATTCGAAATCGGAAATACTCTAGTATACGTGTGGATGCGAAAATTATAAATTTTTTAATGGATATTTTAAACTTGTCTTATCATTTGCGATTGATTTAAAAATGCAATAAAATATTCCCGCGATATTTTACATCTTTTTTTGTGGTGTTAATGGGATCAGAGGCTTCTGGACGTCGGCATGTGTTTGTTTTATTGTTGCTTAATAAGTTATTTTGTATTAATAATAGTGATAACGTGGTTCGAAAGCAAAATCTAATCTATTTAAATTAAGTTTCATAATATGTACACATGATCATTAATTTAGATTTGAATAAAAATACTTTTTTCGCGATATACAATTGAAAGAGAAACAAATTAAGAATTTATTTATGCGATATCAGTGAATCTGCTAAATTTTAAAGAAGTATTTCCGCATTTACTACGAAATGAGGAGCAATATAAAATTAACTTTACGATGGTACACAATCATAATAAACTTCAAATTGCGAACCAAGTGCGAAATCGAAAGGGGCGACCTACTTAAGCGTCTGTATGCATTTAGATCGCCAACAGATCGATTTAGTGAAGGACCACAGGAAAATAAATTCTGATTTTTGGCCAGACTCCAAAATCTGCAGATCGTCTTTTACGCATTTGGAAAATGATCTAGAGATTTCCAGATTTAAATAACAAAGGCCCCAGTTAGCCGTAATTTTCAAACAGAACCGTGAACGAAGAATACGATTTCATGTAAATATTATGGATTTGAAAGCGCACGACCATTGAACTACTGTATATACATATGTAATACAAATTTGCAATTTTCCTTGCTCAGCACGAATGATGCGAAATTCAATAAATTTTATGGGACGATGCTGTGCGAGTCGGACGTTTAGCTTTAGTACCTTTCCAAGAAATTAATGACAAATTCTCGAATGAGCACATTCTTGAAAGCCCTTCCGGTTCTTATAGGTTCAATCAGCGGGGCTTCGTCGTCAAGTGCGCGTTGCTCCCACTTGCAGACTGCCAGCAGACGATCCCGAATGAAAACCCGGACCAGATGCAATTAACGAATATTATCTTGGAATCACTTGGAACGAAGGAAATAATACTTAGAGCAATCGGCGTAGGCTGGACGAATTGAGAGTACCCTTTTGTGGCATACCATTAAATTTTTTAAGAACTTGTCTTTCATGAATAATTACGAGCTGTTGCATATATTTGCAGTAGATGCACATTATGAGCAAGTCCCTGCAGCATAAATAGATTTTTGTTCGTAAGCATACGCTTCGTTAAATAACAGTAACAAGATTAATTTAAAATTTTTGTGTTTGTTAACCGAAAACTTGCAATATCGTGAACTATTGAATAAATAAATCTTGAAGTTCCTAAGTCCAATTCCAATTTCTAGAAATAAAAGTTACGGAGCAAACTTAATATTTTTGATGGAAGTTTTGTAAAAGGAGAAACGATGGAGCTCCCAGAAAACTTGGGAAGTTTCTTTAATTTTGATTGTTTTGCGTTTAAATACAGATACTCGATAGCAACAATTGTATTGTCGAAAAACCTGCCACTGCTGCTAAGGACTAATGATTGTATAAATTGGAAAGTCAGTTCTATTTCATAATTAGTGATAGTGATAGTACAAATCAATTCTACTAAGCACTACTGATTCAATTTTATTATCACTGATTAATTATATTGGAAATTAATTCCACCACAATTGTAAGTACGAGTATTAATAAGTAAGTTGATATTAATCCGAAAGAGGCTATTCGGAGACGTTAGTGCCGTGCGGGACTTTTAATGAAACATAATAATTAAACATAAAACTAGATCTAAGATTTATTTTTTAGTACACCTCACTTTATGATGTATACGTTAATCTTCTTTTAACCTTTATAACCCTTCCAAATATTACCCATTAGCTAGAAAAATTCAAACTAATTTTTCATGTTTTGACCTTGTAATTTCCTAATGTAAATATATCCTAAATAAGATGCAATAAAAACTCAAAAAACAAATCTTCAAATTCATCATTTTAGCTCGAGGTCAAAACTGCTGATAGCAACCTCTAGTAACAGATCTTAAGGAAAAAAACTAAAAACGATTTTCACTTTATCAAACCATAAACAAATTGCCAGAACCCCTATTAGAAGCTTTTAATTAAATTTCTATTTACCAGATCCGACAAGAGGCGAAATGGAAGTGTGAATGTCCTCCACTATTAGCCCATTCAAATTTGATTGTCGAATGGGCATAGTTTCATAATTTCTACTCTTCTTATACAGACGAAGTCTTTCGAAGAGCATAATAAATTAGACGGCCGCCATAACATTAAGCAGAAAACGCTTGAAGCACCAGCTCGGTACTTGAGCTGCTTGAATTCATAAGATGCTTTTTTCACCACTCTTTTTTCCTCTCGATTCGAATTATAAAGGCCAAATTTAGCAAATCTTATCTCTGGAATGCATGCAATATAAATGAACCCAAATTTGTTTTATCTGATAAATTGTTGTCTTCGTCGGAACTTTCTTTCTATTTAAACTTATGCACAGCTGAGGTTTTAGCACAAAATGTTTTTCCATCTGATTTTAAAGAATTTGCATTAATTCAAAAAGCTTTAAGGTAACTGCCCGAATTTTATGATTTAAGAACATATGCTAGTCCGTAATAAAAAATGCAAACAGCCTAAAAATAATTACTATGTGTGCGTTTAAAAACAAAACATGATTTAAAGATAACGACTTTTTATTGGTTTAAAGCAATAAAGCAAATTTTGTACGTTATTTGTCTTATTTTTAAATCACACTTTTCTTTCTTATTTGTGGAATTGATTAACTTTTAAAATGGAAAAGTTGAATTAATTTTTATAAGCTATACTTTTTACGTTTTAAGGTGGGGGTACCCACTGAACAAATAAGCACATGTGTTTTATAAACTAACATTTTCATTGCAATTTGCAACTAATACACATTTATCGGAAGTTCGAGTACAGGCAAATGCGTGTGAGCTTTTGCGGAGTGTGTGTTTAACAACAACTAAGCCAACCACGCGTGGGCGTCATTGCATACGTTTCGCTACTGAAAGTGTAACAATTAACCTCCATTTTTATGAACAAAGTCAAGTTTTCGTACCTTATGTTTTCAATATTCAAATATACATAGAAATATCCTTTTAATCAAGTTATTCAACTATAGTAATATTAAAAAACAATCGCACTAAATAGAACAGAATTTGTCGAAAGCCAAGATTTGTCTTTCTGATCCAAAAGAAAAGCTCTGATTAATTGTATGGAAAAAAGCGTAGTGAAATAATAAAAAAATTGATATATGAATGGTAAGGAATCATTGCCATTTCAATAAGTATTTAATTTTTAAAAGAGGGTACACTTTTCTACTTACTACATTTGGAAGTATCAAGTCATAGATTCATTTTTAAGTTGTTCCCTAAATAGTTTACAAAATAGAGTTTACATTTTAAAATTCAATTAAATCAGATGTTTCTTTTACACTAGTGAGGTATAATTTTAAAGGGCATAAAAAATAGAATATATGTACAATTAGAGAAAATTTATTAGGGTGTTTACCTGAACAACAAAAGATTATAAACTCTAAACGTATATAAATTAAATAGCTTTAGGTATTCTTTCAGAGATGAATGTAAGTACATAAATCCCTAAATTCTAAGGCAAAACAAATTTTGGGACTACAAAACTATAATTCCATTTTTTCAACAATGAAACCGTTGATACTTTAATGAAAGATAAGCTCATACTATTTTGATAACAATTCATGCATATAGTCAATAATTGCGAACGTTGTAACATCAACCTTTGAAGTCTCCAATTTCAAAAAGATCAATCGATCAGTTGGTCTGTTAGATTAGCATTTCGCCCTGGACGAACTTGAAAGAATTAACCACTTTTTGGTAAAGCCACAAATTGGTTGTATACACTAAAAAATTGTGATAAAAAACAAATAGCAAATCTAGAGAGCAAGGTAAACAATTTGACTTACAAATATATGCAAATGCACTATCGATGGAATTATTAATCGACACAAGAATTAATCGACTTAGCTGCTCTTGCTTATAGGTACCTACATCTAATTAGATAAGTTTATTTATATTGGCGTTTAGTGGATAAATTATTTAAACTGCATATCTTCCACGATGCCAATGCGAGTGGAATTCATTTACATAAAATGCGTTTGAGGCAGACGCGTCAGAAAACATAATATTCTTGTGTAAAATATTATCGTACCAAAAATACTTGCTATAAGTTTTTAGAAGAATTTAAGATGCGTAAGGAAGTTTGGCACTAGGCCAGTGACATTAATACATGTAAGCATATGTTATGATCTTTCTGTCTTGATTAAGTATTTCAGAGAAATTCCAAATCTTACCAAAATTCCCAAAAGTGTGAGGCATATTAAGGAAAAAACTGTTGAGAGGGAGACTATTATCAGGTTCACATTTCGCTTAGACTTGCTGTATGTTGAGCCCGACGATGGGAGAGCAATGAACGTTTTCAACGTTTCGGCAGTCATGGTATGGTATCCTCAAAAAATATATCAATCGCACCTCATCCACAGAAATGAACTTATTTAATCACAGATCATCGGTAATTCAGCAAAAGCATAACACCAGTCAATCAATTTTTTTTTTTAAAAAAAACAACAACCTAAACGTACGAGTATCTCTGAAGAAGATTACACGCTAGATGATAGCGAAACCGCATTTGACTTAACTTGTCCAAGATCACCAGCGAATGTGGACGGATTCACAACAAGCTGAGCCCGACTTTCTACTCAAAGATTTTATTCGCTTGAAATGTGGAGGAACTTCCACTCGAGAGAACGATCCGCGAGACACTAAATTAAATCAAGTAAGGAAATCAGCATTATTTCAAGACTTCGACAGAAAGACTGGCGAACGCGAAGACGTTACGGGATCAGCAAAATATCTACCGACAGATAGAACCATAGAACTTTCCCACTAGCCAGAACTAGACTTAAGATCGTGCGCAAGGAAGTGACTATTTCGGACGAAAATTTCTGGTATCCCTCGACTTGGTTCTTGATAGTTACTTAAGTCTTAAGTCTAGGGGCTAGGAACTAGTTTAGCACGTACGGCAATACTTAACACATATCGACTTGGACAGGCGCACTGCGGTTGTCCGTGACCGTGTGCGGATATCTTTAAGTTTCTCTGAGCGGCGCGGTTCAAACGATCATTGTTCTTTTCACTTCTAAGAAATTGTGTATGAATGATGCAAATGCTCCGCAGCACTTTTGACGATCACACTGCAGTCTAATTAACAATTTATTTACTGGTCTCCGTCTCTACGATAAGAGGAACAAACTCGGAAAGTTTAATGAGATCACTCGCTTATTAAAGCTTATTTCAGTTTTGGGACACTTAAGTATAATATTATTTTTTATGTACATTAATTAAATACGTTCGTAATATAATGAATAAAAATTAAAAAATTTAATTTCACTTCAACTGAATGATTAGATAGCAAGTATGTACATAAAAAAAAACATAAGATAAACACTTTTCAAGTGAGTACACTCACTTAAAATATTACCACTTATAATTTGGCTACCGTAATTATCTCATTTTTCGACCAGTACTCATATTGTGTCATTCTTTAGGTATTTTTTAAGAATTAGAAAAAAATAAAGGCAAATTTACTCAGCTTGTGATAACAAAACTGAAAATTCTTAAATCTTAATCTGTTTTACCTAATGAGGTCTTACTACTCACTCGGAAGAAGTGCTTAAGTGCCTCTTTACATCACTCGAAAAGGCCGTTTATCTTTGTTTCTTGATTTGTTTTAGCGCTCATAACACTGCATGCCACCAAAAATTTATCGGAACAGGTTTTAGGAATTTATTCTAATGCTCGACGTTAACTTAGAATTATTTATTGCATTTTGCTAAAAAAGACGAATGCGTTACAGCCATTTCACCAGAGGAGCATACATACCTATGTATCTTTTATTATTTGAGCTATTTTATAACAAGAATTAATTTCCTCTTCTGACCAGAGATAATGCAAAAAATTGTTTTGCAGTCATTTTAGGTATAGGTAAGCAATTTTAATAACAAATATGTAGTAATAAAGTTTTATTTATGTTAGGCACGATGTGCGGTTTCTGAACAAGTTTTGCTTATTTGAATAAATATTGAAGAACTCGATTCAGTTTTTTTTTTTATAAAAGAACAACTATTTTGATAGTTCATAAAGATTTTTTATACTATTTTTCAAATAGTCTCTTAGCAATTTACGAAAAATTACACTTTGCGTTTTTATACCTAATTAAATTAAAGGAACTGAAAATTTCATTCTGAGCAAAAGCATGACAAAAAATCGTTAATAGCTTTTTGTTGATTTTAATAAACATTCCCCAAGATGTACTAAAATCCCTATGAACTGTGGGAAAATGGAATTTTAAACAAAACAACAGTGCCCTAAAATCAAGGAATGAAAAAATGCAATGCGAGGGAGCGAAATCACTGCAGAGCGAGGAACTGCAAATACACCGTCTTTCGCATTTCCCGTCACGTTGTGTAGTGAATGCGTATTTTAGATTTATTAGTTAACAATATCTTTAATAAGATGTGAACGACAAAGTTAGTCGAAACATTTTTGTAAAATGATTATTTTTTGCGACAATTTCTGAGAGATAAAAATTAGGGAAGGGATTGTGGATCGTTTAGTTATTGTCCTCGAGGTTTGAGAACAGCTAAACGAAGTTTTACATATCTCTTTCATGATACTAATAAGAATAAGACAATCTACTATTATGGATATATAAATGATGTATATCGCTTCTTTTTTATTTCTAATCCATTTGCTGAGATATACCATTTGTGACAAAGGTACCTAAATAATTTCCCGATTAACTTATTTTAAAGGCCGTATAGATAGCGATAATTGGCGATGTTATTTAAATATCGCTTGCAGCTATTATCGCCGCCAATAGTTTTTTTAATTAAAATTATTCGAACTAAATAAAACAAAAATCGTTTGAAAATTAACTAATATGAACTAAATAATAAAAATATAGTATAGTAGCACGAGCACCGATTTCACTGTTTTCAAATTGTTCTTCATATTGTTTCCGATGTACATACTAAGATTTTTTGTCGTTTTTTGGAAGAATATCGTATATGTATATTCCATGAATCACATATACAATTACGTTCATTTAACAACACAATTTGCAATATTAGTTATTAGTTTTTTGTCACTATAGCTCTCAACAGCTTTTGTAAACGTAGCTTTTTGAGTAAACTTATGGTTTTCCCAATTCTTTCTTGATCATTAAATTACTACCGATATAAAACAAGCATGTAAAAACCAAAAGTATAATCTTAAATATGTTCTCTTCTTTAAACGTTAGTATAATTATTAATGATGCATAAACGTTAGACACCTTGTCGCCATTTTGAAAGCAGCCTAAATAACATGAAATTGCGCCAACTTAGTTTCGAACCGGGTGTCATGTGTGCCTGCGTCAAACGTGACACAGGTGTCAAGTCGGGAAGATGGAGATTAGGGGGTCTTTTTTCCTAATTTTATTAATTAAAACACTTTCCTTGGTTCAATTGGGACATTCTAATGAAATCTTCGGATGCGGAGGATTCATTAAAAGCCACGCAAATATCGATTTCTCCAAAGTTGAAATTAAATTGTGAGTGTTTTGGGTGAAAAGGGCATGGTGATGATGTTGCATGTTTTTTATGCAGACATTTGATATGAAATAAATTTAATATTAACTATAGAAAGCTGCTGTCTTAAGAAGTAAACATTATATCCCCCAAAAATAATATTTTCAATGCAGGCTAACCAAACAAGGAAGTCTGAAGGATAAGACTGATTGCTCGCCTTCCAATGGATATTACTTCATTCCGGTGTACGACAAGGGTGAATACATTTTAAAAATTTCTCCGCCTCCAGGATGGAGTTTCGAGCCGCAATCTGTTGAGTTCAATTTCGATGGAAAAACGGACATTTGCAGCCAGGGAAAAGATGTTAACTTTGTGTTTAAGGGCTTCGGCATCACAGGGAAAGTGGCCCTAGCCGGGCAAGCGAGCGGTGTAAAGGATGTCGACGTTGAGCTCCGCTCTGAGGACGGTTCGGACGTTCGTAAAGTCTTAACAGACATAAATGGAGTCTTTTCATTCACACCAATTATCCCTGGAAAGTACTTAATAAAAGCCTCACACAGCAAGTGGTTTTTTAGCAAGTCAGAGCACAACGTGGTGGTCAAGGGCGGGAACACCGAACTGCCGAAGGACGCCTTGGTCGTGGCTGGATTTGATGTCCAAGGAAAGATATTCAACAATGAGCAGGCTGTAGGAATTGCGCTGTTTAGGGAAAGAGGATCAAAACTGCCTTGTTATTGCTCAAAGGAAAGCCTTCCAAAAATTAATTCGAACAGTTCAAAGTACGAAAATTCTCCTATCTGTTTTGCTACTGCCGATAAAAGTGGAGAATATATTTTTAAAGCTGTTGCTCCTGGAAGATATATTTTGAGGCCAGTCGTTACCTCAAGTAATGTAAAACTGCGCATAAAACCAGAGTTTATTGAGTTTGAAGTAAGAAAGGATAATATAATCTTAAAGGACAATTTCGAGGTATGCAATCTGCACAATTTATTTTCATTATAAACATTTAACAACGTTAATAACAGGTTACAGGTTTTAGTACCCTAGGAAGAGTACTTTCGTCTCCAAATGGCAAAGGAGTTGGAGGAGCAAAAGTATTAATGAATGGAAAAGTCGTAGCAACTACTAAGGATGATGGCACATATATGCTGGAAAATATAAAATCTGGAACTTATGTCTTAGAAATTAAATTTGGTATGTATTTAATTTGTTAATTTATTAAAAATTAATTCAACCATAACATTTCTTCAGACAATTTGGAATTCGAAAAGCAGACTGTTGCACTTTCGATTACTAACCCTATTTTACCTGATATGGTTACCTCAAGGTTTAGGGTATGTGGACAAGTTGTTTCGGATCGATCCTATTTCATCGGAATTTCTAATAATGATGGAAGTTTTCATGCAAAGGCCACCTCAAATAGTGAAAATGGGGAGTGGTGCACTTATCTCTCTAGTGGAAAATACTCGATAGAGGTGATTACAACGCAAGAGGATAAAACAAGTGGAATTCAGTAAGTTTTCTCACTGTTGTTTACTCGCTTTACATTTTAACTTTTCAAACAAAAAGAGAATTTCTTTTCTACCTTCCATAATTTTTTGGGGAAAGCCTGAATATCTTAAAAAATACATTTCAAATCAGATAATTCAATCAAACATTTATTATTTTTTATAGTTTTATTAGTTCATACCAAATTATATCACGTATTTTGTTTAACGATTTTAAATAGCAAGCTACAATAACCCATTATTTAAAATTAATATTTATAAACTTTGTAAGCTAAAAATAAGCTTATAAATACATATATATAAGAATCCTAATGAATAATTTTCTTTACTTTTAGATTTTTCCCTATTAAACAAACAATCGAAGTCAATACCACGCCAATATCAGGGATAATATTCTCTCAGCTTAGAGCAACTCTTACAGGAGAAGTTAAATGCCTACCAGACAGCGCAGAGTCCTGTTCCAACATAGAAATAACTTTAAGTTCTCTGGATTCTACAGGAAAATTAACAGGACAAACAGCAGTAGTTGCAGCCACAGGTAATTTGTTTAAAGTCTACGAAAAGAGCTTATTTAATAATTTTATCTTTAGATGGAAAGTATTCGTTTACGGACATACTCCCAGGCCCATATGAGTTATCTTTACCTGAATCCAAACTCTGCTGGGAAAGTATGATATTTTTCTTAAATATTAACACTGCCGAAGAAACTGCCCCCACATTCGTTCACACGGGGTACACGGTTGCAGTGACTTCAAGTCATAGAGCAACGGTATTGTGAAGCAATTTGTTATTTAAATGAAAATGTATTAACTGATAACAATTTTCAGATGGAGTATGCATATAAAACTTCTAAAAAAGGAGATAAATCTCTCCAAGAAAACATTATACTCTCTCCAGGTGTGAATAAATTTTGTGTACCACGTGCCGGAGAGTACACCGTTCAGTTACAAGGATGTCACGTATTCGAATATAAATCATCACAAATTTTTTCAACACGAGACCAAGATCCCTTAGTTATTACAGCTACTGCTCATAAAATAGGGGTTCGCATTCTTTCCCCTGAAGCAAATGAACCGCTGAAGCTTGAAGTAGAGAATAGAGACGGCATCGAAACAGTCACACCATCAGTTGAATCACTTAAAGTGGATGGACACTATTCTTACCGTTACGATACATTCCTAAAACCAGACGAATCTATGACAATTAGACCACTTAGTAGCAGATTGTTGTTCCAGCCAGAAAGCAAGGAAATCATCGGTGGAAATGATTGCATAGATATTGCTTTTACATTCATTGCAACTAAAGGGTTGATCCTTCAAGGAAAGATTAATCCACCCATTAAGGATGTTAAGGTCTCTCTTACTTTCCCCGAAAATCCAGAGCTCAAGACTTTAGAAACCATGAGCTCATCAAAAGGAGAATTTGAATTTGGACCGATTGATGAAAAGCTTCAAATTAAATTAGTAGCAGAAAAAGAATCATATGTTTTTTCTGCTTATGATAGAAAGAAAAATATATTCGAAGCACACAAATTGTGCGATATTATAGTCACAGTTAAAGATGAATTTGGAAATAAACTCCCCGGAGTTTTGTTATCACTCTCCGGAGCTGAAAGTTACAGAAAAAATTTAGTAACTGGAGAAGAAGGTACACTTAGGTTCCATTCCCTTTCTCCTAGTCAATACTTCTTGAGGCCGATGATGAAGGAATACAAATTTAATCCCAATTCGAAGATGATTGACGTTAAAGATGGGCAAACTATCAATGTGGATCTTGTGTAATTTAGATTTAATTAAGTATATTTTTACTTTGTAATTTAACATCCTACAATTTCAGTGGTAATCGCGTAGCATATTCAGCCTTTGGAACTGTAACATCTCTAAACGGCGATCCTTTCCCGAATGTTGTTATGGAAGCAATATCTGATGAAAAATGTATGCATCATCAAGAGGAATCTTCAACAGAAAATAACGGCCAGTACAGAATCCGAGGTCTTCAGCCAAATTGCTCGTACACTGTTCGACCAAAACCAGGAGATATAAACCAGAATGTAGAAAGATCCTTACCTGAATCAAGAACAATTGATGTTGTAAAGGAAGATGTCCGCAATGTAAATCTGGTTGCAATAAGCCCCATTGGATTCGTGGATGTAATTGCTAGGGTCTTCGCTAGCTCAAACCATCATTACAAAACTCTTCGGATTGAAATGTATCGCAAGGGCAATGCTGAGAGCCCGATATATTCCCAACGCGTAGAAACTCCTTTGGACGCAAAATCAAGATTTAATCCTGGAATAATGGTGTTCTTCCCGCGTATTCCTCTCGATGGCAAAACGTACTTCGTAGAGCTGAAAACAACAATGTCCGATAGATATTACAAATTAAATCTTCCTATTGTTCAATTCGTTGCAAATACAAGCTCTATTTATGCCCAGCTCGATTTTACACCAGAACTAAAATCAGCTGAAGGTGAGTTAAATCAGAATTCTATTTCAGCTTTGATTTTAATTGGACTAGTAGCAGTCGCATTCTTCAAACAAGACCTAGCCATTGACTTTTTGAAATTTATTTGGAATAGATTAAGTACAATTGTTCAGGATATTATGCAAAAGCAAAGTAAAAAGAAGGAGACCAGATATACGGAAACTATTAATTATAAAGAAATTGAACAAATTGCTGAGGGTATAAATGCTATAAAGAAGAAAAAAACTAAAAAAATTTAGTCAACTATCCGGACGTTTTTGTTAAGTAATTATATTTATTTCCCTTACATTCATAAATGTTTGTATCTTCAATAGTTTTAATATACATAGTTCATTTGGAATCGTAAATTAGTTTAAAATTTTGTGCAGAGTAGAGTCTTTGACGGCTCTGATTTACGGGAACATTAAATGTTACCTTTTCGGTTCCTGTAATTTAATTAAAATAAATTTATACCGTAAATGGGATTCTTGTTAAAATTTGATTTAAAATACATCTTGTTTTAAAATATTATATAATGACTTTTCCTTATCACCAAAGAGGCATGGGCTGTTTTTAGTACATACACAATATTTTGTTCTAGTTGTTTCTTTTAATTGCAGAATAAATCTTAACTAGTAAATATTAGTCCCAATGACTTAAATTCAATTTTCAATTTGTTATAAAATTTCTATTATGTAAAATGAAAAAATAATATTTGTTGTAATTTTATTTAAACTTATTTAAAACTTTTCACTCTTCACACTGTAAGCTGTCATGCCAATAAATTACTTAATATTTAAAATAAAACATACATTCAGTCAGTAAATTTCCGCTTCCATGACCGTTTAATTAACGCATATCGTCGTGATTATCAAATTGAGTCGTTGAATGGAGAAAGCTGTAAATTCAAATATCTGTCTACTCTTAAGATTTTCTTCGTGATTTGTACTTTCTTTTCCCGGTCTTTGCCACAGAGACTTTCCCAGTCTCTGAATTGTTGACTGCTTCTTCGGGATCTTCCTCCTTAAAGTTCTCCTCAATAACTGTGCAATCTGGATAAGCCCACTCGCATTCGTCGAAGTTCTTTGGTGCTGCTTTGTCCGTTTCGTTTCGAATATATTTTGAAAAGAATCCACGCCCAAAAACTCTAAACGCCATTCTGGTCAGTGGGTGTCTTTTCGATTTAAATTCAACTTCGCACATGAATCGCCTCCGACAAGAGTCTGAGCCTACTCCTAAGAAAGCGAACACGGTTTCGCTTATCCTGTTGGAATAAATGTTTTTTAATATTGGTTTATAGTTTAGCTAAAAGTAATATTACTGTTCCTCTGTAAAATCGAATTGTCTTCCCTTGCCAGTCTTCCTCTGGGGGTAGTCTGGTTTAAAATTTCCGTAAGGTTCTGATAGCACATCGGAATAAGAGCTCCAAGCTCCGTATGGCTCATGGTCGTGACCGTGGAATAAATCGGCAGAAAATGGAATATGTTCGATGTGGTCGTGCATTCTGAAAAATACTGAAACTGTTTGCCATTCTTAAAAATATTCTATTTGTTTACCCATGCTCGTAGGAAAGTGTCGGTGCCGAATGGACTATTTCAGGGCAGGATTTCCAGGCCCAAAAACTTTTCCACGCCCAGACTGCCCCTGTTCCAATTACGAAGCCAACGATGATAACTTTAACCTTCACCCAGTAAGCAATGGCTAGTGCGAGGCCCCACCAGTGCCCTAAAGTAATAAGTACTTATTAATAAACTATTAAAATGATTATAATAGAAATTGAGAAAGAAAAAAAAGAGCACCTCCCCGTGACAGTGCCATTGCACTGCCGTGACCAGGATTCGAACCTGGGTTACTACGGCCACAACGTAGGGTCCTAACCACTAGACGATCACGGCTACCGGAGGTGTTGGGTGAAGTGATTTAGACAATTTATATTTGCGGCCTAATGAATACATCAAATTGTATATTTCTCTTTAATTCTAATAAAATCTAATTATATAATTTAATTTCGTTTCACTTCAGTTTTTATCTTTTTATTGCTCTATCTGTTTAATATCTTGCAACTTTAATTATTTACTTGTTTTTAGGTTTCAGAAAACGACAATAAAATATTGTGAAACAAACCGTAGGTTAGTTAGTTTACAAAACAATTTTTAGTGACCTTGGATGACCTTAATAACTAGCCGTTTTTCAAATGTTCAAGAATATGGTTCTATTAAATTTAAAGTTATAATTTGAGACACCCTATGGATAGTACTCGATAAAATATACCACTTTTCTAATTCGTAATGGTAATAGGTATGTACATTGAAAAACTTTAACGCAAACAAAAACAACACGGTGGACATGATTTCGGAAGTTAGTTTCCTTGGTAAGCAGTTTTGCTCCTGCAATCAACTACGGGTATACCTACATAAATGATAGTTATTTTTATTTACAACTTAACACTATTTCATGTCCCATTTATACAAAAATACGTATATCAATTTACTAAAATATACTGTTTAAATAAAGTCCAGTTCTTATGCGCTCCGCCGCAGGCGTTACATCTTCTTGAATTCATAATTTGTAACACCATTTAAGAACCAACTGACATATTTAATTATTAAGAGTTAAGAATGACTATTTAAACTTACACAACCCGTAATGATAGAATTTATTTTTCTTTCGTGCAACGTCTTTATTTTCACTTTCACTATCCAGCAATTGTTCGGCCAAAGCAAAACTAGCCAAAATCAATATAATCACACTTCCTTTTAGCATATTCTCAAATAATTTATTGGAGCAGTTTTCGTCGTTGCTTTCACTCGTACTCTGAATGAAGTGACCATTTCTGGAAGGTCAAGGCAGTATTTATCTCTTCGCCACTCGTTTTCTTTCATTCTAGGTGCTAATTGATCATATTTAGAGGATGGCCGGTAAAAAAGCCTGCTGCATATGGGTTTCAATCTTAAATTATGTTAAATAGGTGCAACATCTTTTGTATGGAGAACATGTCTGAAGATATCACTTTTCTTTAATAACCTGGAGCAAAACCTCCGCCAAATTACGCAGGAATATTATTAAATAAAAATTAGGAAATGGATAAAACTTGTTCAGTATTTTAAATATTTGGCTTATTAACCACTTGTTTGCGCGTCCAAATTCACTGTTTGTAAATGTTAGCGACGTTTTAATTTAAAACAACAATTCATTTTTTTAAATTAGTAATGCCCCTGCAAACTCATAGAAGATTTCAGTTATATCATAATATTAAAACACATCAATAATGGATCTAGTGCTCTAGCTCTAGTAGGTTTATTAAAACAAAACCAAATTATAGGATGTTGTTTTTTATTTTTATGTACATATGTACATATATCTTACAAAAATTAAGTTTTACACATTGTGACTTGAGTTGTGTATAAAACTGAATGCGAATAAATTAGCCAAGTACAGATGCTAATTTCTTTGCTGATGGGTTTTGTGGGAGCCTTTTAACCCTATGCAGACTTTCGATTACCTTGGGATCAACTATGTATATTAAGAGAAATGCGTTTATAAAATTATATAAGCAAAATTAAAAAAAAAGTGTTTGTACCTGCTACAGCAAGTCCCACAAGAACTAAAATAATTGAAAGAACTGCGAAGATTTTCATGATGCTTTACTGTGGATTAACACTCTTTTGATTCTAACACTTTCGATTCACATTTATATACACTACAATTTACATTTGCAACGTAGAAAGTTTTGCAAAGAAAAAGAATTAAAAACTTGTTTTCTTCAAGATCCATAAAACATGAAAAACAGGATAGAAGTGGTGATTTTCATATTTTAACAATTTATCTGAAATAATTTACAATTAAATTGTTCCTGGTTTTGTTAAAATCGACATACATATAATTACTGATAGGAGATATTAATAAACATTTCGAAATATCTTGTGCCCGATTGAAGCAAGAGAGTCTCAAAAATAAATTAATACGAGTAGTAAAAAAACATTTTTAAAAACAATCTTTTATTTAAATGCTCTAAAAAGAAGAAAATAAAAATTAAATTGAATCAAACCCATCAATTTATTACATTACACAATTTATATGATATAAAAGCTTGTCGGGAAATTTACTTATGTAGATAAACAATAATACAATAATTGAAGGGTTGTAAGTCTAAAGGATCTACATCTACATAAGTAAATCTCGCGACAAGCTTTTATATCATATAAATCGTGTAATGTAATAAATTGATGGGTTTGATTCAATTTAATTTTTATTTTCTTCTTTTTAGAGCATTTAAATAAAAAATTGTTTTTAAAAATGTTTTTTTACTATGAATTTTTTTTAGTTAGAAGTAAAACAAAAGATAGCTTACATCTTTCTGCTGTTTTGTGAGTTGGGGGACACGAGTTCGAGCCCCATCAGACTTTTTCCCTTTTTAATTAATTTTTCACTACTTTATTTTTCTCCCCTTATTGCAATTATTCGCTTTCTGCTTTGGCAAAAATCAATGGTAAGCTTTTGATAACGTGTTTAAAACAGTATCCGTAACGAGATTTAGGATGAAACTCATCTTCAATTAAATGTGTGATGTGAGTTTTATCCGTTTCAAAAAGTTGGTTACACAAAGATAACAAATGCGAGCACATTAAAATAAAGAAGAAGGCATTTATTGGGATAAGAATGTGACCTAACCTCAAAACTGTGAAAAACTCAGACTGTGACGATGTATTCGCTTATAATAAGGCGTTTTATGTCCAGACAAAGTCCTGCAACGATAAAGAAAACTGCAATTGGTGGAAAAAGCCTTGTGGATAAAGTGGCGATTACAGACGACGGCAAAGTGATTGTGGCCTGGCACCCCGACGTTGACTTTCCGTATGAGTACTCGAAACCACTGCCTACCGTGTCTGAAATCGAATCCAGTTCCCTATTAAAAGAAAATGCCATGCGAAATGCAATGTCTGCTTTCAAAAATAAACACCCAGAAGTTGCTAGGCAAGAGCTGATGAACTTGACCCACACAACTAAGCACAGATGGTTCCCGCGAGCCAGAGACAAGAAGGCCAAGAAAACGCCTATGGATAGACCTTACCTTTAATCTGCCGATGTGCAATAGGAATAAATATAGATGTTTCGGTTAAATAAATGAGTTTTAATCCACTCTTCTCTTCTTAATCAAACTACCCAATAAATCTGATATTGCAGGCAGGTGATGGTCTCCCATGTTGGCGCTGGAAGTGGAGGAACTCTCCTTCGTTTTCATATTGCGGTGCTGAGGAAATGTGGGCATCAATTTTGGGTCGCATGCTGAGAAATAAAGTTATAAGGGCATTTATTATATTTATTATATTTAAAACTTACGCAGTGGTGCTTCTTTAAAGTAAGAACTATGCAGGCACTCCTCAGCAGTTGCTCTTTTCTTTGGGTCGTACATAAAAAGAAAATTCAAAAGTCTCAGCCCAGCGCCAGAGAGCCATGGGAATCTTGTTTTGAGGTTGTTGTACGGCTGATGCTTTAAAGTAAAGTTTTTCAGAGCAGGAAGTGAAGGATATTCTGGCCAAATAGCTTCGGATGGGGTTCCCAGTAGATCAATTATAAGCTCGAGTTGTGCAATCTCTGTATTTCCGGGGAGAAGAGGTTTATGTCCCAATAGCTCTCCAAGAATGCATCCCAGTGCCCACATATCAATCGCTGTAGTTTGTATGTGGGACCCAAGCAATAGTTCCGGAGCACGATACCACAAAGTAACTACCTGAGGTGTCATGGGTTTTGCTGGAAGACCGAAATATCGAGCCAAACCAAAATCAGCTATAAATCGAATTAGATTACCTCAACTACTCTCTGGAAGTCAACTAAAAATTATTTACCTATTTTCACACATCCTTTGTCCGTCATAAGAAGGTTTGACACCTTCAAATCTCGATGAACGATAAAGTGGGAATGGAGATACTGTAAACCTTTTAGTACCTGAATTATGATGCATTTAACTTCGGATTCCGAAAACGGAGAAGTCATGTTGTCCAACAGCGAGGCCAAATCCTGCTCGCAGTACTCCATCACCAAGAATATGCTAAACAAAAATGATTGACTACCGAAACTATTTTTAGTATCAAATTACCTTTCAAGACTCTTCCCCACAACTACTTCTTTTAGCCGCACAATGTTATCGTGATTGCAGGTCATCAAAATCTGAATTTCTCGCAGCCCACTTACAGGCAGCCCATCTTTTTCTTGGTCCATTCGCACCTTCTTCAAAGCTACTATTTCGTTCGTCTTTGAATCTCTAGCTCGGTCTACAAAACAATGTTTTTTTCAATATCTTATTCGATAGACTAATAAAGTGTACTAACAAACTATCCCGTAGGTGCCCTCCCCGATCCTGTTCAATTTCTCGAACTCAGTCACCAGTCGGCATCGTCCCAACTATTATAAAATAAATTAACAAAAGTAATTAAGAACTTAAAAAACGGATAAACTACATACACTATCTCGTTCATTAATTTCCATAGGTTTCCCTGTTTTAAATGAAATTAAAACACCTTTCCTGGTTACCGGCGCCTGAGGATCCGAAGGCTGTTTAACTTTTTCTTCACTCTCTAAAAGTTAATTTAAATAAGCGCGTGTTTATCTTTATAGTGTAAACAATTATACCTCGACCCATATTTATAAATATTGGTCCTTAAATAAAAGTTATAATAAATTATCTTTCCGTTTCCCTGCAGAATGGAAACAAGGTTGATGACAAAAATCTGAGGTTATAAAAGTTGTTTATAGACACTTTTGACAATTGTGAGAACAGGGGTGTGAACAAGTTTAGGCTACATCTGTTAGGCGGACAAAGTTTGAACTAATTCAAATAATTTATAAGTATAACTATTATTACTAGTAGAGATTTTCAATTTCTTTAAATAGTATGCATCCAAATTTTCCAGATACATATTATTTAAAGAAATTGAAAACTTCTACTAGTTATAAGTTATACTTTTTTTGTATTTCTTTATCGAGTGTACAAATTTTAGATTTATGGTTGTTTTTATTTTATGCAAACACTTTTAGCAACTTTAACAACGATACTATTTGGTAAAAGTTAGAATCATTTAAAATCAACTATGTAGACTCGGGAACTTAAAAAAGAGGAAAGTTTGTCCGAATGTACGTGTGTGTTTACAAAAACTCTAGTCTAACTCTAATTGAGTCTATTTCTTATATTCTAGAGATGAAATCAAAGTAGTCGTGCTTACTAATTACAATATCATACGATTTCTTCAAATCTATTTTGACTTCGGCAATAAAGAAAACTTAATTATAAGTACTTGTGTAGGTACACTATGGCTCATGTACATAAATACTTTAAAATTCAATCTTCTGTAGTTATAAACTAATAACATAATGCTAAAAATATAAGTTGAGTTCTTTTACTTGAAAATTCAGCATTTACATAACTTATTTATCATGAAAATTTATCGCTGTTTGGATATGGAAAACCCATAACAATATGCTCAATTATGTATGAACAGAATTCCTCTGTGTCTCCTTTGTAAAAACTCGAACATTATGCAAAATGTGAAGTGCAAGTGCAAGTGAACGTCTTCACGTCTGAGATGGATTCTTAATGTTTATTTGAACTTTTTTTGCGATAAAAGAGAAGCATCAAAACCACCACCGGTGCAGTTGTATAATAATATAATAATGCCATGAATAAGATCCTTATGCTTTATATAAAATAATTTTTGCTTAAGAGGGTTGATGTTGATCTGTTTGGCTGTTCTTAGCACACGAATGTTTATTAAATTATAGAAATCAACTATGTATGTATATATAAACATTACTCAAAAAATTGGCAAACATTTTGTTGAATTGCTGAAAATTACAAAAAATAACTGTTATAATTAAGTTCACTTTAGAAAATTATATCATACTATCTAAACTCAGCAATAAATGCAAAAACTCTGAGCTAGCTAATTATTTTCTCTCAATTCTGTTCGATAGTAAATACTCGAAAATCTGCATTCTTCTACCGCAGTAAATAAGTTCAGATTTCAGTAAAGGAGATGTTTGGATTTAAAATCATTTTAGAAAATGCCCTATACTATTCAAAATGAACATTAAGTGCACAAACCTGGAGCTAGCTAACTAATCAATTCTGATAGTAGGTACCCGAAAGTCGGGCTTCTTCTACCGCGGCGAATACATAGTGAAGATTTCGGTGGAGGAGCGATTCAGTCTGAAATTCTTTTTAACAAGCCAAGTTCAAATTAACAATTCCAATCAATTTTCGTTATAGCATAGCACGTAATCTGGCTTTTAGAGTTTTTTTGAACAAGGACATTTATGCGGCTATAAATAAATCGATAAGTTACAGAACCCAAAAGATTTGAATCAGTGAATATGCTCTTTCACTTATGATATTCTTAAAGACACTTTACTTAAGATAAGACTAAAACAAATAAATTTTTGAATTCAAGAAGAACTGTTTCCTAAATGTAGTTCTGTTTTTTATTATTCTCAGTTCGAAAAGTGGCTAAAAAGATTAAAGGTGTACCTAATGCCAATATCCAGAAATGGTATTGTGTGTAAAGAAATTTAGAGAACGGTGCGTTTGTGTTCAAAATCGAATATTTGCAGTAGTAGTAGGAAGTAATTATTAAGAAATTAGAGATTTCAAATACACAATCTTTAATGCACCCTCTGAACCAACAATTCCTGTATGTATTAATTAAGCGGCTACGACCACCATGAATGCGGAGTGCCACTAAGCTGATATGATGGTCATAAAATTCAAACAGTGGCCCTATTCGAGCACATTTAGGGTTAATTGCCTCGTTCTCACTGAGCACCGTGTGGATCTGAGGGAAGAAAATGTGAGCCCATATTTTCTATCCTGGCATAGCTTTTCTATTGATTCATACGGAAGCCGTCCTTCGTAAATATCCCTTCATTACGATCCGCATATTCAGGACATAATATTTTTTCCGCAGCTCAACGTGGGTGGGTCTTATAGTTGCAGATTCTGTGCCGTGGAGGAGGTGGTTTAAGTTTAAGGCACTTTTGCTGAGTAATGCGTATTACTGGAAATCTGGTCACAATTATTCGCAAGGGGCCGCACCAACCCCACAGATAAACTGAATTAAGACTGGGGGACGGAAGTGGATTTAAAACGGTTTTATTCCTCCAATTCATCTTCCCCTGTTACATTTTAGCAATGCCAGAGGTTTTTCTCTAGCTTTTGAATTCCATTTTTTTATTAATATTTAACCTCAGCCCCCTTCATGAAGCATCCTGCAGGAGAGCGCTTCTAGTAATTTAAATAGCGAGGCGCCTCCACTAGGGTTAAAATGGGGCGAGAAGGTTTGTGGTGTCATCAGAATAGAAATCACAGGTTTATAAGTTTTTGTAGAGGAAACTCTAGAAAGAAAAAAATTGTTCAAACAATTGCTCCGCAGAAAGGAAGAAGTGGTGTTAATAGCACTCCTAGGGAGTACATAGGTGTAGATGGTAGAAGCCAGTGCCTTTCTAACTGACAGTCGGCTTTTCACTTCTCGGCTTCAATTAAGCGAAATTGTGGTCGGAACTCTCTTGTGTATTCCGGAAGAATCACGGGAAAGTAAACATTGTGCTTGAGCCAAATGAAGAAATATTTTTTTCTAAGGGAGGCGAACATTGATTGCGTCTGATTTCTTCTCCCATCGGAAAGAAGTTCAGTGCACAATATTTTGACCTTAATTAGTACTCTGAACGAAATATAACCTGTCGTGAGACCATTTTCTTGCGAGCCCCCATTTCAATGTATGTATTTACTTATAGCTTATAGTGATTGTTATTGAAATCGGCTTATTGGCACTATGTCTCTATCATTTTGTTATAATCTTTGTTTAGCCAACTTTCCTCTTATTTTTCAAATGAGTAGTGTTGAATATACTTAATAATACTATTAAAACAATACGCATATAAATAATAATAATATTACAGAATAATTTATTGTAATCCATCTAATAAAAATATTAAAGGTTTTGCATAAATATTCACAGTGGGTATTTATGTATAATGTGGTATCATTAATATCTAACAGCTTCCCATCGCTTGTACCTCGAAAATTATTATTTGAATTTATTTGACTGAAATAATTTTGTTAGTGAAATAATCGCCCCAAAGACTGTAGTCTCTTAATAACTGTCTGCTTAATACAATAGATATTCATAATAATACATAGGTACATATATAGTCAGGTAATTAGGTATGTTGTTCGGATTAAATCTCGAAGGGCACAAATATACATATATAATGTTCAGCCCGAGAATTTTACCAATTTTACCATGTATTAAGGAAAATCGAATCGTTAACAAGAAATCATTTCCAGCTTTAATACCGCCATTAAATCTTTCCACAAATGAAACTAATTGGAAAGTTAAATAACAGTTTAAGAAGTCGATAATTACTTTGTCTTTTATCGCTTATTCACTTTCATCTACTTACCAAATAAATGCGAGATTAAAAAGGCAGTTCTCTAAAGAAATTTCTTTATTAAACACAACATAAAAATTCGACACAATAATTCAATGATAATATTTTTCATTGAAATAATACCACATACATACAAATATTGCAATTACGTGACTAGTATTTCTTTTCTGCTTGAACTCAGCTCATCCCATCTGTGGGTAGTCTGAAGGATCCACTGGTTTCTCATTATACCTAATAGGATAAGTAAGTTGGTTTCCTTTGTCCCACGAGTAAAGTTCCTTAAATGTAACATAAAAGAAAGCAATTAATTTTAAAATAACTGCAGTTATTTTGTTAAGAAATTTTGTACAGCTGAAGATAACTACGTAAACCCAAAAAAATCGGTAAAAAGAATCTCAGAAAAATACATTCCGTTCAGCGGAAATAAGCAGTGGAGAATTCAATTTAATCACGTCACGGCCACTTACCATGTGATATCTATTATAGCCGACGGTTGTCGTCCTGCGGAAGGGATTTGTAAATGACAACGATAGGTCCCTCAGCAATTCTCCTTTATAGAGGTCAACCGCGACGAGAATGTTGGCATTCTTCTCAGTAATGGAATCGATTGTGTATAGGACACCGCAGACGATGAACATTTCTCCAAATTTATGGTGGTCGAGACTTATGTTCCAGCTGAATTGGGTGTCCAGACTTTCTGCATCCAGCTGTAAAGATTTCAAAGTTAGAAGCTAGAAAATAAAGTATACGACTGCAACTATTGTGCATTTCGACGTTGACACAGTGCCGGATTAAACCCTGAGAAGAATCAAGATTCAATCCCAATCAATTTTATACCAATAAATCAAACTATTTACCATACAATAACGTCAATATTTTATAACATATAGGTAACATTCATTTTCCTCACTTTTTTGTGGTTAATTCGATTCTTTCAGGATATGTTGTATTTGTAAGAAAAAATATGTGCTTTTAATGTTTTGTTAACTCTAAACGATTAAAGTACATACTCGTATTATAGCAAGATTGAGCTAAAAAAAATAATTAAAAGTTGATCCCATCATAATTAGCAATACAAATTAAGTTATAATTTTTTCCCAAAGGATATTTATAAAACAAATATTTCTAGTATGATAACACTGGTTTATTTAGTACCTTATGTAAATTTAAATATATTACTTTTTAAATTTGGATGGTATAAAAATTTGAGCCACTGTGTCTCTTTTGGGTTGGAAATAATTTAAGAAAATATTATGTTATAATTCTTTGTCGCGGGCTGCCTAAAACTGCATGATATTTACATAACTCTTGTTATTCGGTAATCCGGCACTGTGTAAACATGACGTAAAATAACGTTTGAAAATTTAAATTTTCGATGGGAACCATACTTTGGTAACGATTGTGTTGTTCGAGTCATCGGTGCTGTAGATAACCCACAATCCGACTTCGTCCACGTTGAAATCCATGAAATTGTGTTCAGTTGTGTACAAATAGTTTCGCGTGGCCACCCCCGTGTACGGCAATCGCCTGGCTAAAGGGATAAAAGAGCTGTTAAAAGCGGACAAGAGATTTATGATTTCAGGGGACCAGCTCATGTTGAGTAATTAAAAGCCAGAATAAAATCTGGGCACACAAGGAGCCCGGAGCGACTTAATTTATCATTTTCAGTAGTGACTTTGCCACTTGGCTTACCGCAATTGCAGAATTTGAGCGTGTTTATGGTTTTTATCTGTTTTTCGAGAGCATGTTAAACTTTGTTACTAGGTCCTGTGATATGGATGCTAGCTCTGACAAGCATTTAAGCAGAACAAAAACAAGGAATATAAAGCAATCAAAGCAAGGAAGACAAATTAAAAGCAAGTTGCCAGTTTCATTCGGAAGAGTTATTTCTGATGGAAAACGACTCTTTCGTCCTTTAGAACGCCGTTGACACATTTTATACCTTTGAATTTATGTACATTGAGTTTTAGATAAATTTTTGAGAAATAGGGATGTTTCCCCTTTTCTTTTTACACTTCTTGTTTTTCAGATACTCACTTGTTTTCCTTCCGGATTTTAAATCAAACTTGGTAACGTTCGATGTCCCCTTCTCATGGTAATAAAAAGAACCATTAAAAACAACATGTGCATTTCCCTGGAACCAAAAGAATTATTCTTAGGTTAATTAAGTTTTATTTTTGTTTTGAAGTTGTATATAGAACTGTCCAAAATTCAGTTTGCTACCACGGTGCATATCAGAAGAGCCCATAATCTCTTCTTTAGTTATGATTTTCTGTTAAGTGTTAAATAAATAAATGCGTGTGTGATTGAGTAACAATCATCTAAAAAAAAAACTTTCGGATTGATTATGTATAATGTTGATATGATAATCTAGCATATAGGGATTCGAAATTCGTTGTATTCCAAAAATTGTGGTTGGATCCATCATTTTGAATTTCCAAACGTTTGTAGTATGTAGATTCAAAATTAGTGCCATCGGTTTCTTTTATATTAACTTGCTTTAAAGCAAAAATTATCGCTCAGTTTGTTTGTATTAGGTATTATTTGAAATAAAAATAAAATAACTTTCCGGATGAGAGTTGTTAAAAATGCTACAAGATAAAATATTGAAGGACATTTTCAAATTGTAATTCTAACCAATAAGCATTCTCATAATATATGTACCTAACATTTGTGATTTCAAAATTATTCAAGATGTCACCATAAATTCTAAATACGTATCAGCAGATTTCAATGTAGCAAAAGCAGTCGCAATAACGTAGATAATTAATTTGTGGTATAAATTGCCCAGTCTGATGCGACAATGATCCCTTAGAATCTTATATGAACATATTCCGACATTGCATTATACCCAGAAGGACATCATTTTGAATAGCCCATTCATTGCCATTAGACATGTCCATAAATTGCAATATTATTATTCGGAGTATTCAACCGATGAACCGTAAATTAGGTCTTTACTTTAATCAGTGATCTTAAGGACCTAAAACTTAATGGTTTATTTATTAAATTTCATCATACGAAATAGAATAAGGAAATTCAAATATCACTATATAAAGCAAAGTGATTTCTCTAGAACACGAATATTTTTCGTTGTGGATTTGTGAAGGTAAAAAGGATATAAATGCATTATGTGTGTATGTATATTTGTAAAATCTCTTACCGTAAATCCGCCAGGAATTTCATAGTACTTCGGGATGTTGTTGTTTCTATAACTTATTTTACTTCCATATTCATAAAGACGACGTTCATTGTCCTGTTTAGTTACGTAGATTTTTTCCTTGTCCTCCGGCCTCGCTGCAGGATCCCGCAGCCAAGCACCATAGAGCTCATCGGTGAATTTATGGTAGACGGGCTTACCCACGGCATACACCTGGCAAGCTGTTGGGTTACGAGGAGGAAGATAAAGTCGTCTTCTTAGGAGAAAATCAATTAGATCTTAATATTTACTTGTGTTTCGCCTTGGTAGTCCTGAGTAGCTTATGTTGCCGGCTGGCTCCATTTCGACGTCGGTCATTCTGTTGCCGCTGCACTTCACCGGCCTGCAAAAATTGGCAGATGGCTTATCATTGCTCGGGGAGTTGGGACCAATTTTAATATCCAAGTATTTTTCCACGTGATATCATATTACCTTACATCCTCACACTCTGGACACGGAGGGGAAGGCGGTGGACAAAAGCTCTCTGGAGGCTTTTGACCGTATATTATAATTTCATTTTTTTCCTCCTTTCGGGTAAACGATGTCAGGTCTTTTTCTGCAAAACATTTGTTAATTAAAAATTTCTACGCAGAGACAACTCTTATTACGGTTCAAATGAAATATTGCTGCAGTTGTGTTGACTTCATTTTTAGCCACACAATAGTATACTCCAAAGTCCATTCGTTGCAAACTATTTATTGTCAATCTCATAGTAGTTTTGTATCTAAAAATATGAGACGATTTTGCATAGGTTTTGCATTATTTTACATTTAGATTTACCTGTCTGGGTATGTTTCGATGCGATATTTTTCTCCAGGATCTAAAAGACGTCCATCTGAAGCACGTTCCCAATATCTTAGGGCTTCCGGAAAAGCTTCAACCTGTATAAGTTTACATTTATTATACATATACACAAATGATAATAATCGCAATTTTATCCAATCCAGAATATTATAAGCAATTGAACGCTTTTCTTAAAATTCGTTTATTCAAAACGAGAAATTAAATTTTTGAGAAGATAATTGTCGTGGTTACATGTGACGGGCTATTTTTTTAATAGTACCCTACCATAGTATAAAAGGTCATAGAAAGTTATGCAATGCATTATAAATTGACGGTTAAGTACAAACAATTTTTTGTAAAAGAACTCTTAAAACAGCCCAGAATCAAGAAATTCATTCCAAATACATATTACAATTTCTTAGAACATTTTAATATTTTTTTTTAAAAAGAAATTTGCCAGTTTTTATGAAAATTCTTTTTGGTATTGTAAACTACTTTTTCCCTTCTTATTAAGCGAGTTGATCGAAACACTAACTAAGTTGTTGTAGCTTTTGCCGACATTAAAATTTTTACTTACCACTTTAAAAACTTTCTAATTTTCATAAAACTATTGAAACCTCTTAAAAGTTTAAACAGAAATTACTGGTTTCGGCTTAGTTATTTTCTTTAGCTTAAGAATCGAGAAAGGGTACTTTTTGCATTTATTCTCAATTAAAGTAAAATCGCTGGTCAATATTTCTATATCACGAAATAAAAAGACTTCCTTCTGCTGAACACAATTTTCTTTTTCGCAAACTTTATTTGTTCAATAAAACTCACTGGACGCCTTGATGCACATTGATTAGAATTAGTTTCCCCTAGTGCTCTCGAAAAAAAAAAAACCGAAGAAACTTAAGCAATCTAAAAGAATTTGCTTATTCATAGAGGTAAAGTGGAACAGCTCTAGGGTGGTATGCTCCCATGACCTACATTGCCAAAAACTTTTATGGCCAGCATCATAATACTGCATGCCGGAGACCGAGCTAATTTCACCTCGCTGGTTCTGTTTAAATTGGACCGCCAATGATAGCAAGACGAGACGATGGCTGGACATAATTATAAATTTCCTTTAGTTCTTGCTCTGTCCTCAGAAAATCAATTTTTACGGAAATAACAAAGCAGTAAAAATAATATTAAAACGAAAGAAAGATGTATCCTTATACATGAATGTATCTATGTATATGCGAGTTGCAATTTATATGCAAAAAAATGCCCTTTACTATGAATTTTCTTAAAATAAATGAGGAATGGAAGCAAGGAAGAATAAATTACAATCTCGATTCCTTTAGCATCAAATGACCGATTTTAATTCACAAAACCACAAACTAAAAGCTCTTTCAAGCATGCAACGTTGAAGATCTGATTAATGATTTTGCTCGTTCGATGCCATCGTGCCATTTTTATCTTGGGAGATAATTAATAGGAAAAATTAACAAATCCCGATTTATAAATGAATATTTATCATTGAATCAATTTGCTTTGATTTATGAATGCATGTGTGCATGGGTTTTTGAAAAGATGGTACGTAATATTTACGGATTTTGTAACTTGATTGAGGCGAGAATTCATAAAGAAAAGATTTATTTTCACGACTGTTTTCGTACATACAACCAAAGTATATTATTATGCATAATCTAATAAATGTTTAGTATTTGTAGTGGGTTTAAAAGGTTTTCTTCTTATATAAGCAGCTTTGGGATGGCAAATATAACTCGTACGAAATTCCGATACGTTTTCACCAAAGTCATCCTCTTCTGCTTGATCCTTCATCAACCATTCTCTGTAACCGAAATTTGTTTGATTTCCAATGCTGGCTAAAAGGTCCGGTCTTGATAAATATTCACCAGTTTTTTTATCGAACTCTGGAAAAGTACTACACGTTCTATTTGGTAAAATTCTATAACAAATATCAGTAGTTGTCGTCATGTTATCCATGAATTCTTCCGTATCGAAAATTTTAACTTGACTCCTGGTGCCATGATGGTAGTTTTTAAAAAGAAGTTTTCTATTTTTAAGTTTTCCACTTAGATCTTTTGGTACAAATTTGATATTGTATTCAGTAGTATTTCGTTCGCATTTTTCGGAAACATCTTTCTTCTTCTCTTCCAGAACCCTTCTATCTTCAAACCAGTTTCCTATCAAAGTACAACACGTATAGTGTTCTTTCGCACGCACGAAGGAGGGATTACTTTTCTTGGATGATTTTTTCATTCTCAACAGTTGAAATTTGCAAATTATTAAATTTAATAAAGTTTTGAAGTAAAAGGCGGCGAACACTTCAATCCCTTATTTAAATAATTAATTTGATATTTCTGCGCACCTGGTTTCAAATTGAAGGGAATACTTTTAAATTTCTGTGCTTGCAAAAGGACATGTTTTTCAACTTTTGTGCGTATGTGCCTGATTGCACATGCACAATGTCGCATCTTGCTACCTTGCGACGCACCGTACTGCATTAGGGTATAGAATGGGCGTGCTGTGCCTCTTTTGGGCTACGTTTAGGCCTTTTAAATTTTTAATCGGGATAGTAAAATTAAAAAAAAAATAGGTAAAAAAACTTTTTAAGTTAAACGGTTTTATGTTAAACATACATTGCAATGTTTAAGAAAAATGTACTAAAAACCAAAAAATAAAATAGATACAGTCGTGGGAATTATAAACATATGCATAGACTAGACTAAAATATAAAACCGTGGGGCACGTCAATTGTCTACAAATTATCGACTTAATGTGCGATAGAAGAATCGTTTAATTCGTCGTTAGGCAGTTGGCCCGCAGACGGTGAGGAATTTGTAGACAATTGACGTGCCCCACGGTTTTATATTTTAGTCTAGTCTATGCATATGTTTATAATTCCCACGACTGTATCTATTTTATTTTTTGGTTTTTAGTACATTTTTCTTAAACATTGCAATGTATGTTTAACATAAAACCGTTTAACTTAAAAAGTTTTTTTACCTATTTTTTTATTTTCTAGTTTTTAGTTTTTATTTCATCTAATATTTTTCATTCTATTTAGTGCCTCATTTTTACTAGTTTTCTTTCCTGTCAATTTGTTGGAGTTTTTATTTCATCTAATATTTTTCATTCTATTTAGTGCCTCATTTTTACTAGTTTTCTTTCCTGTCAATTTGTTGGAGTCTAACTCCTCAATACATACCTAATCCTTCCAAAGACTAAAAAATAATTAGATACCTAGATTTCAGTTTTAATGTATAGACTGTCTAAAAATTATATATTTAAACGGTAGCGGCGGCCATCTTAGATTTTTTTTACCATTTTGTTCCCACGAGTAATCGACATTTAAACGGTAGCGGCGGCCATCTTAGATTTCAATTTTGCATAGTAAATTGTATTCTACTTGTATAAAACCTAAGTTATCCGCCATTTTGTAGAGGCCGCCATCTTGGATTTTAATTTTATTTATATAGTACATTGTATTCTACTGGTTGAGCACTTGAGCACTTTCATTTGATACCCATATTGATGGGATTAATAAAATAATGAATAAACATAATTGTATTGTCACCAAAATCCAAAGTGTATACAAAATTTCAGATTAATCGGTCGACAGGAAGAGGGTGAAATTTGAATTACTAAATTTGACCCAAGAATAAAACAAACGGGGTGAGCTAAATAAAACCGTTTAATAATATGTACATATGTATGTATGTATGTATGTGTACTTGTTTTTTAAGTCACTATAATTTAGAACCCCATGGGACTTTGACTTAAAATTAGTCATTACAAAATGCAGCAAATGTCGGAAACATTAATAATTGCAGTACGGCTTTAATTAATTTCAATTTCGTTATCAACTAATTTCGTTCAATTTGAAATTCAAATGGAAAACGAGGCAGCACACGTAAATTAAGTGCTATCACTGCAAACATTTAAAACCCACTTGAGAAAGCGGTGCGATTTTCATTTTAATTAGCCGAAAATCTCTTAATTCCTTTAATGGAACGTTTTATTTTAAATTACCTTTTCCACCAGAGTTTAATATCTTTTTAATTTCCTTAACGACAAATAACAGAAGGCCTTAGAAGATAATTAATCGTCGAGACTTACCTGACACTCGAGTGTTGCGGATCCACCTTCAACCGAGTAAATGTTCTGCCGCTGGACTATAATCATTGGGGCAACTGAATTCAAAAAATATGTTTTAAAAAATTAATAATATTGATTTCATTGAAAGCAACGGCATCTTATTTTGGAACTTACAGTGTACTTCGACGGAGAACGTTGCATTCGCCACAGGAGGAATCCCATTGTCTGCGAAGCAAGTGTATGCCGCCATGTGTTCTCGAGTAATGTTGGTGATGTTCAGCGATGGACCACTTACCGAAGATACTATGGAAACAGTTTACAAGAGGAAATTCAATTTGCCTTTGAATTATGACTGTAAAATTCTTGAAACGTTTCCTTACACTCCTCCACTCCAATGGAGATCGTGCGGCCATCCACACGACGCCATTCGACGTTCGGCTGAGGCATTCCGTTTGCGGCACAGGAAAGTCGAAGGTTTTTACCCTCCCCCACAATCACCGTGCGGCTGGCATTTGGTATATTGTTATCTATCGGAAATTAAATTTAATTGCTCAAAAGTATTTCCCTCTGAATGGCGCCAATTTTACCTGCTATCGAAGGCGGAATTAGCAATTCGCTAGAAAACGTGCCGTTCACTTTAACTTTCCATGCATTGATTCCCGGAATCCCAGGCGTGCCATTAACTCCAGCCTTTCCAGGCCGTCCACGGGGTCCGGGTAGTCCTATTTTGGAGGATAAGGGCATAGGATATTATGGTGCATGGACTGCTTGGTAGCTATAAGCATCTATAACTTTACTTAGCAACAATCCGAATACAAATGAGTTTTGCAAGTACTATTCAGAAAACATACTTTACCAGGAAGCAGGTTTTGTTGGATGTACAAAAATGTTAGTTAAGTACGAGTATTAGCGTAACTTAAAAACTGTGTAGGTAAGTTAGATACATTACATCTATCTATAATATTTGGTTAGTGCATAAAATGTTCCTCTAGCTAAAAAAATTATACCAACTTAGTTCGAAAAGGAATAATGAATTTTGATGAATTTCGTATTTGATTATTCGTGAAAGATATGTACTTATTAATATTACGAATCACTTATAACTTTTATAAATACATATACATACAATCTAAGAAAGAAACTCATATTTAAGAGAATCTTTTATGTGAAGGAATTAATAAAGGTAAATAACCCTTCTCTACTAGATAGAGAAAAGCTGCATTTGTCTTCTGAAATAGCATATCGCTAGTAATCACGTTTATCAACTAATAATTTCCCTTCGTTTATTCACAAACATGTATACTTAAGTTCTAATTAATTAGGTTTATTATTTGGACCACAATCAAAAACTTAATAAAATCATGCTTCAAAGAAAACAGCCATGAATTTTATTGCGATATATGATTTATCATTTGGTAGAAAAATTATAAACAATATTATTTACCTTTTTGACCTCTTTCTCCAGGTGGGCCTTGTGCACCTTTAGGTCCTTGGGCACCATCTCTTCCATTCTGACCATCTCTACCATCTCGTCCTGGGGAACCGTCCTTACCGTTGTTCCCAGGTGTTCCGTCCGCTCCAGCTCTCCCTGGTACTCCATCTAAACCAGGTTCTCCAGGAACACCGTCCCGACCATCTAAGCCAGGATTTCCAGGAATGCCGGGTTCACCTTTAGGACCCCTAGGGCCTGGTTGACCTTCTCTACCGTCTAAACCAGGTGGCCCAGGTAATCCCACATCACCGCGGTTTCCTTTATTTCCAGGTACTCCTGGCAAGCCAGGTGGACCTGTTGGACCTTTCGGACCCACAGGACCTTGTGGTCCTGGAGGACTTGGAGGACAGTACTCTTGCGTTCCTTTACAAAAACCAGTAATAGCTTTTTCCTGTAAAAATATGGAAGTTGTTTAATGTATTTTGTAAATACCAAAAGCTGTACCAATAGATTTCCGAATATCATTTCAACATTATTTCAATAATTATAATTACATATGAATTTGAAATACAATTAGTAATAAATGTCAAATTAATTGTGCCATTTTTTTGAAAGTATTAGTTCAACTTTTAAAATATTAGTAAAAGCAAAAGGCATACGTTACGGACATATTCAGATATGAAGATAAATTAAGATAAACGTAAATTTATTTACTTAACATTTTCAGCCATTTGCTTAACAGTCAATGAATTAAAGAATTCTTTTAATGAAACGATTGCTTACAAATGCATCATTTCGTAGCTAAGTACTTTGTTTTCGAAAACGAAATGATTAAAATGATATCATTTCACTAGTAATCTAATCATGAACAATAATTGAAAAGGGAGCCAATTTCCATTCGAAATTTCAACCTGACCGAGCAGCTGCGCTTACATTCTATTGAACAAATATGTATTGCGAAAAGTCGAAGGAAGTTTTATAAAATCAGTTTCAATGCTTTCCTAGAAAATTTAATCTGCTTATCGTCGGAAGGATGAAAGTCAACACATGTGGCGGATCGAGTGATATTGAATTCAAATTAAAGGATTACACGACTTTGAGACTCTTCCGCGGTAAAATACCCCAACATGTTTGCAGGGACTCTCTGGGTGTGGAGGTCAAGGAAGATATCAAAAACTAATCAGTTTAGTCCTCCACCTTGCAAACGTATCAATTACAATATGCTAAATAAATACATAATGTATATCAATAGCGCCAGCAGTGGAAATTTAGAGCTGCATATAAGTTTTATGTTGATTTTACATAAATGCAGCACGTTCCTCTCGCCAGAAAAACGATTCTAAATTTCAATCGAGAAGGACAAATTACGGTCGACTGCGTCATCGTATCTGTTTCTGTTGTTAAAGTCCATGGATATGATGAAATCTATCCCCCTTTGCTTCGTCCTTACCTGCATAAGCTTTATGTCGTTGAAGCGGATCAACTCAAAAGAGTCTTTGCTTAGTTTGGAATTTTAAAAGCATGCTCTGGGCATAATCCTGGAAATGTACGAGTACGAGTAGTTGGAGGGAAAAAATTAATTTTTTTTTTACCTACGGTGATGCACTTCGTAGTCGAACATGTCTCACATTGGAATCAAAGAAAATTGCAAGCCTTTAGATTTTAGTTTAAATAACTAACCAAATTTTATACACTGCTTCATAAGTTTGCATTGTCTTTATTTACATCATTGCGAAAAATAGTTATGAAACGTAATGCGTGATATTATAGAATGACCCAAAAACAAAATTAAAAAATTCATCTATCAAAAGTAGGTACGCCAATCATAAACTAACTATGATAGATAATTTGGAAGTATTCGAAGAATTCAAAATTGATTTAAAATCAAATTTTCTATTTAATTTGTTTTCATATAATTTCAGTCGATCAAACCACATGCCTCTAAGAGAGCTCTAAATATTAATCTCATATCTGCATAATTAAATAGCAAAACAATTTTTCAGGTTATCGTGATACGAAAGCCTTTCAAATAAAGCAGATCGAGTATGCGAAATATTTGCGATAATATCAATTAAAATCGGTAAACATTTTTGTATTCAGTATAACGTATAACTCAATTAAGTCACATGTTATTGCAATCAATTTATCCATAATCGAATCTGATGTATGGAAAATGTTACAATTATTCCATTAATATTTATGAAAACCGACAAGCAGAAGTGGCGATAATTTCATTTTATTTAAATAAAACAATTGAACGACTTACAGGAACTCTGCAGTAAGTGGTCAAGTAGACCCAACTGTCTCCATCTGGAGCAGCGCCCTTTTGCCCAGTCCTTCGAATAATCTCAGCGTCTTGTTTCTCCAATTCCTTACGATAGTTGGGATTGAAGAACTCTATAGCAGGTTGCCCTGAAAATTTGAATCGATTTTATTGCTAAAATTAAATTAATGAGAAAATGAAGTGAATAAAAACGGATATTTCCAAGTCATTTACCTTGGAGGGACACATCCCTTCGTTCTCGGACTGATGACCCTCTTGAGTATTTTCTCTCATTCCGAACAGTTTCACTGTCGTAAGGCAACTTCGTGCTGGAAAAGAAAAAGAATATAGAAAAGTGTATGCAAGCATTTTATTTACAAAGTGTTCTTCTCTCGCAATTAGAGTTTTGCGAAAATTAAAGCAGGGATGCTTTTCTTTCAGACTCTAAAAGGTAAATTTATAGATATCTCTGTTTATACAATGCAATGGAGCTTTAGATAATTTTCATAATGAAACTTTTATGTAAAATTGTGTATACACAATATACGTAGCTGAATTTATTGCTAACTCTGTTGCTTACACGAATTTTATAGATATTATTAGAGTCTTCACCATATTTACTGCATTGAAATTTTAGAAAACTAGTCTTTATCGCCAAAAAATCGACGAAAGAATACTTAAAAAACGACGATTCTGATAATATTCTCTTAAAAGAAGTGAACCATAAATAAATTCATAATTTAAAAACAATTTTTTAAATACAAGCTTACATATATTGTATTCTACTCGTCCAACCCTTTAATTTGATACCGATGTCAAGAGGGTTGTAAAGGAAAAAAAGGAGAAAGGGTAATCGGTTGAACCCTTTCAAGATTTGACCCACACATACTAACTAACAGGTGAAGTTAATAAAAGCTTGTACAAAATCAGGCACATTAAATACATAGAACGGTCCAAACATTTTAAAAATTACATTGTATTATGATAATAGAACTAAAATTTGAAGTTTTTAAATTTCTCATCAATTTTAGTGTTGAAAACAGTAGTTATAAATTTTCCTAGTTTAAACAAGACGACGATAATTGACATTAAATTTAAGGTTATTAACAAAACAACATTAATTTTGTTCAAATTCAAATTGAAAATTCTATATTGCATATACATATTTTATATCCTATCATCGAGCATATTTTAAGACTAAATTCTAATAAATCTTAATTAAAAAAATGTTTACGATGTTTGTAAACCCTCTGGTGCTTCATAAAGCCTCAAAAGGTTGTGGTTACCTCTCTAAGCTCCAACGAAACAAAATAAGATCGCCGTTCATAAATTATGTGTACTTAAGATAAATTAGATATAAATTATAGCTTTACTAATCGAAGACATTTACGTGAGCGTAAATAAAACGGTTGCCACTTTATCATCAAAGATCTGCCTTATTTATGAGAAGTTATTTCCAATTGATGCCTTCTAATTTGAGCAAAATAAGGAGCCTATTACAATAACTTTGGCCATTCGCCCGTGTTTTGAACACCTTAATAATGAAAGGTAAAAGGGCATGTCGTCAATTTTGCGACAGCGAGATGAGTATTTGTCCTGACAGCTAATAAACGAAAGGAAGAACATAATTTTCCCATTTTAAGAGAAGAGATAAATCACTAGCAGAAAGGCTGTGCTGTGAAGTGGCCAAATAAACATTCCTGCTTATTTATTGGCAGGTGTTTCATTTCACGTCAGAACGAATTGTAACATTTCACATTCAACTTTTTATAACAGGGCACATATGCTGCAGCAGCCGAAACAAACAGACATCTCTTTTTGGGGGTGATACAAAAAAAAATTAAGGCCGTGTAATTTGAAAAGGGCGGTTAGTCTATTTTAGGCATCGTGGAGATTGCTCAAGTCATGACCGAGAGAATAAATCATTAAATTTAACTGAAATATGCAAAATTGGTATAACTTCATTTGCAATTTTTTAATTGGTCTCATAATTGCAAAACTAAGTATGTAACATACAAGCCTCATAATTTTCAGTTTTTATAAGTTGAAATTTATAATTAATTAGGCATAGTCTAGGTTTATTGGCAGCAGCGTGGTGCCACGAACCGACACTTATATTGACCGAATACCGAATCGACAGTCTGTTACTAAAAGCTAAACAAGTTAATTTAATTATAATGATTTTCGTATTTTATTTATATGTATACATTTTAATCTAATCTATAACTTTGTACAAATTTTTTTTTATTTTCTAAATTTAAATAAATTTCTTCTTTTTATTAATTTAGTTGTTGAGATAAAATTCGTACCCTATATTTTCAACGATAAAAATTAGTTTTCTAATTATGGATGCCAATTGAATAATAATTCGTATCTTTCAAATAAGAAAATAAATATTTTAAATCTCTTTACCAGATTATAGTAAGAATCTTAGAACACTAGAGTACCTAAGTTACGTTTTCGTATCACCAAATTTCCTCATTTAATTCATGGCTCAACATCTGTCTAATTGTAAGGTGAGGACTTATTCAAATTAAGGGGAGGAAAATAAATACATAGTTGATAAGCATGCTATACATACCTTTCATACCTAAAATATTCAGTCTGTTTGTGATTTGCCTCGACGATGCTGACCACTATCGATTTGAGTGCATCCACAGTCAATTCACTCCTAAGATTTTGCCTAAACATTGCAATGTCGGTAGCGCTGCTAACATGCGAGTAGAACAAAATTGCCATTGCGAACAAGCACAAGAACGTGGATCCCAGGAGTACGTAAACTATGCACAAGGATCTTTTAACCGAGCTGGACATGGAGTCTAGACCACACCGCCGACAGGTAATCTTCGTACACGAGCAGGTACAATGGCACTTGGGAGCACTTCCATCGTGTAATGAAACACTTTTTGCATCACTCTCACTAATTAATTTTTCAGGCATATTACCTCCTTCTGGACGTTCATCTCCGGGGAGCCGTAGAGGGTCTTTTTTCTTGGCAGAATGCCACACTTGATTTATTATTGAAAGAAACATTTTCGGTTGACTCCATTCAATTCAACCGAACCGAGATATTCGCACATCACTAGTCATTTATTATCAATTTAATTTCATAATCCGACGCAGTCCGATCGGGGGTTGGATGCTCTCTGGACAGATGAAACAATTCTTTTATGTAATTCCCGGGGGTGTCCTAGGACCACTGGGAATCAAATCATTTGGTAGAACATAGAGAGATTTATGGCCGCTGAGACTGCCACTCTAATTCAGCGCTATAAATTTTTCAAAGTTTCCGGTCGCCTCTTCTTACACACATCGCTCTACTGATAATGAAATTTCACTTATGCTCGCGATAAATCAAGCAAGCGAAATGAAAATTTTCGGTAAATAAATGTGACATAGTGTCCCCCGTGGTGGGTGAAAGTAATAAGTGTGATGAAATGAATCTTGGAAAAAAATTCAGTAACAGTGGCATTATTTATGCCTTCACCAGGTAGGGTGCAAATGCATCACAAGGAGGAATGAAAACACCTGTGGAGCACCCAGACTCAACGGTCATGTGAAGTTCGTGTTTGAGCCTCTCAAGAAAATTATTTTGGAGTTTCTGTTATTCATAAGGGAAAGTAAATTCGAATCAAAATCAAGACTCGCTCTTCTTTTGATGCATTAATATTATGAAAACAGAACTATTTCTTGGTTCATTCACAAAGTGATAGAGGGAAAATTCTATAATTTTCTCTTTATACATATTCATATATGTATTCAATTCATATTCAGTTTGTGTTTAAATTGTAAGTTAATAAACATTACAGTCATATTAAACAGAAGATATAATATCTTCATTCATATACTCGTCAATATGTACATAACATTTTAACTCAGCTTGCAAAATTTCTATTCATTATCTTGTTGATATTTTGTAACAGAACATTCAACGTGAAGACAGAAACAGAAGGTACTTTTAATAATACGCTTCCCAAAACAAAACACATGAGCTTTTAGGTCAATATGGGTGAAATGAAAAATTTATAATTAAACTTTGAAAGTAGCAAAATAGCCTGAAGCAAGTACATAATATATTTTCGGTTAATGTATATATAACTACGACTTAATAGAAACAGCTTTTGTAGGTATGTACGTATTTTTATTTTTAATTTGTAATGCTGTCATTTTCTTTAACAAATAATAATGAAATTAAATATAAAATAACATAAGTTACTTTAAATGGAACTAAGCAAGGCAACGTATCTATTAAAATGAATTTGGACGTTTCGCTTTAGCTGTTCTAAAAAACTGAACGGAGTGAATTATAGCAATTTAACACTTTGGATATCCCGCAGGAAAATATATTATTACTTTTATACACCACTCAATAAATCACTGAGGCTTACTTTATTGAAAACTTTATCTAGATAGAAGCAATTCATTCATTTATTTTGGCATTTTTAAACGAGAAATCGAAATGTTTCCAAATAAGCCTTTTTTAATAAAATTGTTTTATAAAAAGTGATTACGAGTCTCCATGAAAATTTTTTTTTAATTTCTATTGTTAGCTTGGATAAACTTGCAATTTTTATCTTTTAAAGCTAATTTAATTAATGGTTATTATTAATCCAAACTCTATTCATTTATAGTTATGTAATTTGTTGGTGATTTTAAATACATATACAATAACAATTGTAGCACACAATTTTCCTATTTGCTATTTGCAATTTTTATATACTATTTTTATTAAAGACTATTTTGGAAGTTCTATATACTCTTGCTTTTCTTACATTTCCCTCATAGGTACTTCATTTTAGTAATGTAAATTTGCGCAAGTTCAAAATTCGGTTCACTACTTCTACTAGATAATGAGGTGTGCATTAAATGTGCAAACAAAGCTAATATCCACAACCTTTCCCGAAGGACTGCCTCATTACAACAAAATATAGTTGCCAACTGGAACCACACTCAACTGAGGCATATTCGGAATTTACTATTCATGCACGTCGCGTCGCCTGCTCGTAGCTCCTAATGACCTGCAAATCTCATGCCGGGATCAATTTGATTTTAGGATGCTGACTCATTTTAGTGATTCTTACCACAGCAGTGGTCCACCGAAGATGTTCTCGCCTTACTGCTTTTTTATTTAAGACATCACGCAAATCTACTTGAGAGAAGGTCTTCCTTTTATAACTGAATTATGAACTAAATTCTGCCGTGAAAGTGCACTGAGTTTTATTGAAACATCAAATAATAAAACCTTCCGTGCAACTTTACTTTTAGCTCAGTTTCCTTCGTTTTAAATGAAGTGGAGCGATAAATATGAAATATTGTTTTCCAATGTTTTCAGGCATGAAAATGTAAAATTAATTTAAAAAGGGAAAGTTCTACTGACACAATTTCCATATTTTACGTATTGATAAAATCAAAGCTCCTTTTCTCATGCTGGCTATTCAAACTAAATTGCTTTTGAGCGAATTCGCTTTACAAAAATTTTTGCAATGAAATGGAATTTCTAATCGAAATAAATTAGTTCCATTTCAATTGATTGTCATTTTTATTAAATTACAACTCTTGTACGCTAAAAAGAGTTTTACATTTACTCGGTTAATTTACTTTCGTATAAAATTTCACAATAGAGTTTCAAACTTTTTATTTAACCCACAAATGTTTTTTTAAACAGTAAATTTCATTATTTCCTTTCGGTCTCATGTTCAGAAATGTTTCTTAATAATTTTATTTTCTTATATACCTTGATATCAAAATTGATTTAAGCTGATTAAACTTTATTATGGAACAATAAATTTCTTAAGTTTATTTTATAAAGCATAAGACTCCTTTTATGAGAAAAGAAAATCAAATATAAAGCGAAATTTTATTACAGCCATTACTAAAATAACTTCGAGAAAGAAAAATTATTTTTATTGTCGACATGCTACAGAAAGCAATGAAACATAGCACAACATAAAAATGGAATCCTAGAAATAAAATAAAAATTAAGGAAATTATTATAAAGTCGAAATAAAGAAATTACGACGCACTTGGCACTTGACTAAAAAAGATCATAAAAAATGCAAAACAAAAGACAACAGCTTGTCTTATCTTTGCAAATTGATGCGACTCTCGTCACAGGAGCGTCCTTTAAATGTTCTCGTTGTTAAGTTACACCTTTAAAGACGATAGCACGAAATTGTATACTTTGCTATTCTGTTCAAAAAGGAAAATATAACGCAGAATAAATGCTGATGTATTAAATTCAAGTAACAAAATAATTTTCGCATTTATCCAGTTTAATTGTATTCTATTAAAATTTAAAAAGGTAAATATATTTGAAGCAGGTATTCATTACAATGATCCTGCACATTGTTAAACAAAACAATTTAGAAATTCATTCGTTAAAAGTAAATGACTTTTTGTTTTGGTTGCTTTTAATTTTTCTTTTATACTTTGCTATCTCAAACTCAATGCATGAACAAACGAGAATATAATTATAAACGCACGAATATATTTATTCGTCTGTTGCCGCAGTGCCTTGCATAAATAAATAAATAAATGTTATGCGTACATACATATGTATGTATGTATGTAATGTATGAAAATCGTAATGGAATTTCATGCCTGAAGTCATTTATTCTTGATTAAAAATTAAACTCAGCTGCATATGACAAATTTTTATCAGAATAACAAGTGACTCATTACCTTTTTTCGAATAAAAATGTCAAAAACAAACTTCACACGTTCGGGCTTAACTGACAATATTTAAAATCAATCTCCCTCGCGATGTTCCATTATGCAGCTTTGTGAGGATGTAAAAAGGAATTAATTAACATACGGTTTCTCGTTTCTGAAAAAGCACAGATTTAATTCCAGAAATCGCCCTTTACGCTGAAATTCAGTAATTATTTAAGGAAAAACAAAACCAATATTTACATTAAATATATTTTCGTAATTTAACGGGCAAAAGAGTACCCTATTTCTTTAGTAATAATCTCTTTTTATAACTGTTGCAACAAATTTTAGAAGTTTATATTTTATATAATAAATGACTTTCTGAAAAATTGCTGGTCTCTCTCAATCTAGTCTCCTTTATAAACTAAAACATAACACATCAAATATTTATGAAAAACCATTTAAAATCTATATAATAAAATTCTTCTAAAATACAATATAACGTTTCTTGTGTGGAAGGAGCTCAACTAGAAGGACACCGAGATTAATAGACAAATTACTATTAATTTATTTAGATTGCATTTATTCATTACTGAATTTAAAAAAAATTGTAAGCCCCACAAGTGTTCCCAAGTATCCCATTTGAAATATTTTAACTTCTCGTTGATTTTAATCTTTTCTTACTCGCTTCTAAGGTTTCTACTTTTAAGTTTTATGTTGATTAATCTCAATTTTATGGGACAATCTGAAGAAAATACATTTGTACGAGTAAAAGACGGCTGGCTCCATTTAAAATAAGGTTTTGATATTTAATCAAAAAGGACGACTGTTGCTGGGAAACCTAAATTTTAACATCAATGAAATCATTCAAATTAATTCCAAAAAACTTGAAAATAGAAAAGTTGACAGAAAATGAAAATTGAATGTTTGTAACTGCAGGAAATGAGTTTTCATTTGCACTTAAACAACTTAGAGCACCGCTCTATTGTACCCTTTTAAAGGACCTAGCATCAAGATGGTTAAATACTTACTTCAAAGAATGGTGAAATTTGGTTGGAGCAAGTAATTCTGATGGGAGGACTTCAAAATCGTAAATAGGGACATTTTGCTCCTTTTAAAATAAATACCTTTAAAATGCAATTGGGCCGCAATCGTCGGTCTTAGTGCATTCGTAGTACGACCTGAAAATTTAGCCATGGCATAAATTGTATTAGTTAGGTGTACTCGTAATTACCGACATGCACGAAGCATGTAACATATTTTAAGGAAAGCCACATCGCATCTCGATGCAGTTGAGATTCTCGTATTCACATGAGATTTTAATTGTTTAGTGTAAGCCACAATTCGTATCACTTGTTTTGCTTTCCAAAAGCAAATGATATCGTTTGTAAAAGTTATGGTTGACTAATTTATAGCCGCGAAGGTATTACAGATTTCCTTTTCCACAGTGCATAATTATCAATAAACAAAATACTAAATGTTCAAATTAAATTATTTTGTATTAAAATGAAAAATAAAGAAATGTAAACAATTTTAATTAGCCTCAAGCTTTTAGAACGTCTTAAAATTCTTTAAAAACAAAGTATTATTTTTATCGAATAATAATTACACTAAGTTTCATTTGAACGATTATTAAATTTAATTTGCGCGAAATCATCGAAATAGGGGTTAAAAATTGGCGATTATATTTCGTTCATAGGCACACTTTTATTTCACAACATAGAAAACATTCAAATATTTGGTATTTTTATTATTCCAAATTATGCACAACTATCCTTCGTTATTTTTAAATGTGGTTTTGCATTCAGAGAGAAAGGAGGATTTGAAACAATTAGTAAGAGATCATTAGTAACTCATCCATATTCATCACCACTCGATATCTGCTGAATCTCCGCAGAAAAATTGTTAATTGAAGAAGAATATCGTCGAAAACTTCAATTTGTTCAATTCAAAGGCTTATTCTTTTCAAAACAAAAAAGAGACCGAAAATGGAAAAGTACTCGTTGGCAACTTCAAATTAATAAATAATATCACGAAAGTTGAAACTAGATACTTTCAAATTCACACAATTTGCCTTACTCAATGGAATGGTTCCAAAAGTAAATTAAACTTAATCAACATTCAACAGATCGAAAAAGAATTTTCCTCCCAACAAGCAATAAATTGATAATTATGTATTGTAGGATAACCTAGTTTAAAATTTTTGTATTTCAACATTTTTTTCAAAAATTTTATTAATTTTAATAAAGCATCTCCGTTGTTGTTGCCATGCTCTGAAAAAGATAGTTTAAGAATTTGAAAATTATATTGTTTAAAAGTAGTGGCATATCCTATTTATAGGTACCTATATTTTCAGGTCCGGCAACGAGAATCAAGAAAATATTTGCTTATTTCATTACTTTTAGCTCAAAATTATTCGGTACTTATGTAAATAAATCTTCAAATTAAATCTTCAAATTTTTTAAATCAAAAATCACCATACTCCATTTACTTACGAGTTAATTAAACTTAAAAAAATAAAAACACAATCATACAATTTATATATTCAAGTTGCATTTATAGAGTAATCAATCCCGGTATATTATCTACTTTAAATTAATTCATGCACATTGAGTACCACTTAAAACTCTATTATTTAACCATTAAATCCAATAAAAAAATTTAAACTCCTTTGTCAGCCACATTTGAAAATGGAAAAAATTTAAAACCAATGTGTATGGACATAATAAAATAATAAAATCCTATTTTTATCACTTTCCCATAAACACTTTTAACACAAAACTGCAGTAAACTCAGTAAACCTTTAAAAGGAAGCTAAACTCAAAGTGGTTTTTACTGAGGTCAATTGAAGCCCCCGAAAACCCCCAAAAGTAAGGGCAAATATAAAATCTACAGCGATCAAAGAGCCAGCCGTTCTAATTAATCAAATCGGCTCAACGATAAAGAGGTAAAGTTCTAAAGTGGCATTATAATTAATGGAACAGTTGCGAAATAAATATTAATTCTGCATTCAACGTTTTTGTAAAAATCTTCTCCTTGTTTTCTCAGCTAATTGAAAGCCCTGACATATTTTTGTGTTCGTCATTGTGATTTATTCAAAACAGCAACTTTTCAACATAATTAGCTGAAATGAATTTCAATTATATTTTTGGTCACCGTTTAAATTGTTTGGTATGTCCACAAAATAATGAATTTAAATTGTTCGTTCCTTAAGAAACAGTTTAGCTTTAGGCAATTAAGAAATATTCTCACGTATAACGAACTATTAAGACTCATTAAACTGAACTAGTCAGTGGCACTTAATAAATCTCCCATTCGATAGTAATCTCCATTCATGCATGGCCAATTAGTCCGGGCCCTCGATCTCTATTATTCGAATTGCACTAATCTGTACAATTAGTAACAATTTAATCACAAAACCGTCTCATTTTCATGCAGACCCACTTTAATTGCACACGCTAACAAGACGGGGCTGACCACTGCGCTCGCTGGTCGCGGAATTGCAGACCATCTTCTGCACCTATCACCCGCGACAGGTGACCGTTTTTCACTTTCTCCGTGTCAATTAGGTTCGAACTACTCCAGGACACGCGATTTGAGCCCACAGAGCCCTCGGCAGACTTCTTTTAATCGCCAACCTTCACCGGGCACCTAGTCCTAGTCAACTGATTTAAAAGCTTGCAGACTCCACTTTTATATTGTCAACTAACCCTAAAAGCTTAATCAACCCCCCGCCGCCGGCACTTTGAACCTGCATTTTCACAGCCACCTTTCCGAGAACACCTTCCGGAGCTTTTCTAAGATAATTCTGGAGCATCTTCAAGGAGCCTAGACGTGCTTAAGATGTCTTAACGAAGCTTTGCTGCGTGGAAAAGCCGGACTTCGACACTTTTAGCATGAACCTCTCTGTTTGGGTTCATCCGATTTCCAGAAAACATTGTTTGGCTTCCAGTGAGTGTGCTTTCGCTTTGAAAGTCCTCATGCCGGCTTCTTATGTAGCTCTCCATGTTCCAGTTAAGCTGAACACCTTCTAATTAAAAATATTTAAATTCCATATTCTGTTCATTACAACCTAAAAATCTAATTCATTCGAAAAATTAATTGAATTAAATTTGTATCCAAGCAGTGTAGATGCAAATTTTATATAAGCAGATTTCTACAAAATTTTGTCCGTAGATTCTTAAATTTTGTAAATGTAAATGCTCATCAACTTGGAGGAGAATAGAACTAAAACGCACAAAAAACATAAGTATTTTTGAAAAATAATTGCAATTTGCAATATTCATTTAAGAAATCATAATCCCCTCTAAAACTAAAATAACTATTAAAATATTATTCGGTAACGAAGTTATTGTTACCCAATTGTTTTATAAACTTTCCTTTTAAATAGGGTGGCCATACAAAATTAAATAAAAAAAACTACATATATGAACTTTGTTGCAAAACTTTCTACGAAACGCCAGTAATAGATGAAAATGTTTAACAGCTATTTATAAAAGCATATCATCAGAACCTTAATTTAAAAAGGGGATAATTCGTCATGAATGATGAACAATAGTTTACCTAAATTAAAGATATTACATAAGTTGCTTTATGACTTAAATCCTCTTAGGAACAGTCTCCATTGTTTTCTGACCCGTGCTCGAAAGGAAAAGTTAAAATGGTGCGAAGCACTTTGTTAGCTTAGCCTCCTCGACAAAAGCTTTGCCGACGTGAGGGTTTACGACGATAGGTTTCCGTCCACTTTAATTTAACGATATTAAAAAGGAGTAGAGTGAAAAGTTTTTAATATTTTAATCTTCTGAAAGCACATTTAGGTTCTATGAGGCCGCTATGAGTCATCCGCCTCTGTCTGTTTGCAACAATAAATATTTGCTTCCTCTGCTAGTTTGCAGAAGTTTGTTGCAATGTTTGCTGTAAAACTTAATAATGCTATTAATTAATTCTCCAGCAAGCTTTTAAGATCAAAGTTTTTGTTTATGAAAAAAAGCATCCACGTAGATAGGGCAATAATGTTATCTCAAGCGGGATAATTTTATTTACCAGTTTTATGAAAGAAGAATTTTAAGTAATGTTAAGACAATTTTTCACTCATCTTATAAGACGTAATTTTTTACACAGCGTCCAATCATCTTGGTAATATGAATTATTATATTATTTGCGGCAATTTTCATTTAAATTTACATTTTATGAGGAAAATCTTAACAAGAAATATACTCGACTGCAAATGCAAAATTTTCATTCACGAATTGAAAGGTACAATTTTACTTCTATTGTTAGAACTTTGGAACTTTATGAATATTCTAAAATTTGTAAAACTATGAAGAAAATTCAAAAAATACCAAAAGAAAACGTTCAGTTAAAAAATTCCTTAAATGACTTTTTTCAATTTTGCAGTGCGGCAGTTCAAATTTGTTTTTATACTTTAATATGTTTTACATAAAACAAATTCATAAACCTAAAAAAAATTTCTTTTGAAAGTAGGCGTAATTAGGATTCTATAGTGTCCATATTCAAAATCGCGAACTAAAACAAAAACTCATTCCATGTAAATTATAAAAATTAATGGTTAACACTGATCCATTTTTAAGGTTTCAATTTGAATTCCTCTACTAAAATAGTAACATTAATCTCTCGTTTCAAAGATATTTTGCATAATTAATGAAAACAAAGCAATTAACTCGTCTCCACATTTTAAATAAGATATCTAATTCGGACAGAATTTGATGTAAAATGTGAAGAGCAATTCCCTCAGTAATTAACACAATTGCGCATTTACCAAGTAAACAAGGATTTTCCAAACACAGCTTTTATGACATTGGCTCGACGCCAATTTATTTTGTTCGAAATTCACTTGTGCATTTTATCGGCCCGGTATTTGTGCCTGCTTCATTACAAAGCCGAGGATAAGCATCGAAAATAGAAATACAAAGTTTTTGTGTAAAATCTTTTCTATTATATAAAGCCATTTTATTTAGGTTTATATGACTTTTATCTATTTAACAAATCATCGCATATTATATCATATTTAAAAATGTAAACATATTTTCCTTTTAATTATCACTTTCCTAATTACAAACTTCTATTTCAAAACCGAAGGTTTATTGGAATAATAAAGACAATTTACAGAGGTTTAACCTTTCTTACGCATCCCAAAGACCATTGTTCAAGTTTAACTTGCTTACTAGCACAGAAGTTAAGAAAATAGTTATTAAACTTATGAGGTATGATCGGAAAAAAATTAATGTATGTGATTTCAAAAAACGAAGAAAACTTTTCTGAATTTTAATGAATACTTTAATTCGTTATAAGACCTATAAAATGCTTTAGTGCGTGAAAACCATTCTATTATAAATTGGGTTTAATTATAAGCTCTATCTATCGTATAAGGATAGCGAAAATACATGTGTATAAGAATAGAAAACTGAAATCAAATTTAAATAACCCAGGAAAATTCTAAGTGATTAAATATGTGACTTATTTCAGCAACTAAATGCAGAAGCAAAAATTTCACTGCATTTGCAGTAGAACAATTTTCCCACATTTTCATTGCATTTAAATAACCCAATAAATTTAGTCAAGAGATAAAATTCATGCAAAGAGTAAGAACCAACCACAATCGAAAACATATGGCACCAGAAAAGGAAAATTTTATGGCACAGATGCGCCCTGCACCTTTTATGTTGTTCCTTCGAAATGGCTGTGACCCGGCTTCTGTGGTATTTTTTTCACTAAAAAGCACTTAAGCGGTTTTACGTTCTACTTCATGTAGCCTTGCTTCTGCTCTTCAACACTAATTTTTTTTTCTGCAGTTTTCTAAAGAGTGATTACCACCCTCAGTGTGGAAATGGCCTGCAGTTTACGCTTTCGCCGAAGATGAGGACTGAAAAGCATTATTTTGCCTCATATATTTCGAAAAGTTTAACATCTTTTCAAACCCAATCCCACTAAATTTATCTTAATAGGAAAAATGCATGAGACTCACCTGAGCTGTAATTCACTTGGGAATATGAGAAGGTTGAGCATAAAATCTAACATGTTTCATAGGAGTATCTGTTTTAATCAGTTAAAGAATTTGCATTTCGCCAATTAATTTTTTAAGACATGCAAACACCCGCACTTCGAGTGATAGACCCCTCAAAATTAAAATTTCACACCATCGGTAACTTGGCTTTTGAAAAGAAAGGCATTGTCGAGTCTGAGAAACCGAATCTTGATTTCAAGATTATTGACTTTTAATTTTACAAAAACGTTTTATTCAACCTAACTAGCTATTCTACAATATTTGAATTAAGTTGAAAAACTATATAGCGAGAAATGTTTCTAGCTCATCCGTAACGTAAAATAACTTAAAATATAAGACAAAAGCAGTGGCGGCTCGTCAGAGGAGGCAGGGGAGGCAGTGCCTCCTCTGTCAAGTTTTGCAGTTCTTAAATTGTAATTTAAAGAAAAAATCTAAAATATTCAATGCAAAAACTTATTTTGTGAGTAAAATATGTTCAAATGTCAAAGAAATAAGAATGAAAATTGATTTATATAGTCTGGCAATGTTTTGTCATTTTTGCAGCTATGGTAATGCTTTCCTTGCATTGTATGATGAAAATTGCCTGTATAAATCAACGTGAGGCGAGCCTCTTTGAAACCACTACGTGCGACTAAAAGAGCTTCTGCAGCCGGAACTTTCGTTTTGCACTGAATCCAACAGAAAATTCCGACTGCTCAAGCTCTTTTTGTCGGCCAGTTGGACAAATCAGCTTTAACTTCTGTGTGGGGGTGACAGAGAAGCTAGCCGCACAGATAGCATGTGCAACACACTTGATGGGAGGCATGCGGCGGCGAACTAGAAATTCTTTGTGTGCGTGACAGAGGAGGCTACGCTTCGAATGCCTCTGCGAAGACTTTAAGCATAAAGCTGGGAAAAGCAATTCTAAGGCTGTGTGTGTCTTTTTGTTAGATATAAATGAGCAAACACACGGCCTGAGAATTCTGCGTGTGCGTGCCAAAGAGGCAAGCCTCCGATCGAAAGTTTTAAGATTGAGCTTATTTGTGCAAAAGCGAATCTGCATAAACTGGGAGTAGAAAGCAGAATCGCGCGAAATTTGAAATCTTATTATATTTTGTTTTTGGTTTTTTTTTAATATACATATGTATGTACACCTAATTATGTTTTTACTCGGTTTTGATTTAACACGGTCTGCAAAAAAAATTTGATTCCGTTTTTACACGATTTTATTCGATTTAGCACGATTTAAATTTTAAATAAAAATATGTATGTACATAATATGTAGGCACATATTATGTACATTCTTTAAGAATTGTTGTTTTTATGAAATGAACTGTGCATGAATGCACATAAAAATTTAATTTGGCTTTTATAAAAAGACTCTCTTAATAGTTTTTTGTATGAATCATTTTATTTTACCTATTTTTTACAGGGTTGACGGATATGGAACTAGTCCCCTCCTTTTCTGTGTACCTATGTACCTACTTCATGTCTTTTTTTGCACGGTTTTTTTTACACGGTTTTTTCTGGAACGTATCTGCCGTGTAAAAACAGAATTTGTATATCTACGTATATATATGTAGTGTAGAGGAAAGAATGGTATCAAAGGTGGTTGTCACTATTTGTGGCGAGCGTGGGGCCACAAATTATATTATTGAATTTTCTGCCTCCTCTGTTTAGGAGACCACGGGCCGCCACTGGACAAAAGGATAGAAGAATTAGAAGAAGATCGATTATTATTTTAGAATTTAGACTAATTTCGTTATCAATTACATCAAATTTTAATGTTTAGACACTATTAAGAACTTATTGCAATTCATGTAATGATTTATACGAAAAAAAGAAAATTGCAAAATACAAAAGACTGAAACTGCTGAGACTACGATAAAAATAATGAATTTGAACTTGCATATATGTATGTAATTGGTCAGCTTCCATATTTCTTACAAACTATGGGTTACTAATTGAATACTGTCTATGTATGTAGATTGATTTTGTTAATGAATGAGAGGAAAAGCTAAATGAATAAAAAAACTTTACTAAAATACAAAATCCATTTTTCGTAGAATCATTCTCATCCACATTACATAACAATGAAAAAATTTGAGTGCACATAGACTGTACTTTAATTTTAAAACATGAATTTTCTGTGCTCTCAAATTTAATTTAAAATCGTTGATACTACAATAATTAATTAATTAATATGAACTTATTACAACTTAACTAGAGATTAAATCCATTTCTCTCCATGAAATCACAATTCATTTTCCCTTCAGAAGCAGCGCGTGAATTTGAAAAACTAATTTATGTGCACGTAATTTGCCAGAAAGTTCCGGCTGCACATAGTTTTTCCTGCAGTTAATTAAATAGGTACACACTGCGGAAGGACTGCGACGTCCGATAGTTCGGCGTCGTGGACTCCAGTCCACCAGGTCATGACGCGGTGCAAAATAAATATATGAGCTATTTATAAAGCGTAATGCTGATGACCGTCAGGCGTTTATGCTACCGTCGGATGTTTAGGTAATTACAGAGTGATATGATTTATACCGTCTGTCTCTATGCTACGAAACTCAAATAAATATTTGATTTGCGCGATGTCGACACATAATCCTAACTTTTATCACCATTGACATGTTTTCAAACTCAAAATTGAATAAAATCATCTTGAAATTTTCAAATTTTTCATATTTAAAGTGTTTGTGGTAAACGTACTTTATTGATGAAGATAAGGCCCATCTGCTCTTTGAACTCTTAGTCCGCACTTTGAGAATTGAAGATGAGAAACGAAACGTGTCTATTAGCATTTTATTTTATACCGCGCGAAAATGATCAAATTGAGTTACTTGAAACTCCGATTTGATGGGTTACATTAGCGAATTTCCGCTCAACAAGGAGTGTACAAGTGAGCTTCCATCTCGCAGGTGGTGCTTAAGGAGAAATCGAATATCCGAAAAGCCAAAGAAAGTGGTGATAAAAACATTTTTCGCCTGAAAGGGGTGAAAGCGGAACGGATGCTTCTTTATAACTTATTGCTCAATAAAGCACTCAAAGTGGGGAGGCATAATTCAGTTCAACAATTTTGTAAGTCGTGATCTTTTTTTAAATTGCCGTCGACCCTTACGGTTTGAATTGACTACTTTTAGATTAGCTTGAGATATCGGTCGACATTCGGACACAAAGAGACATCTTTTTGCAAACTTTTATCACAACACAGAGCTCAAGGAGAGTGTTTTACATGCCAGACAAATATTCTTTGGCCATATAAATGGAGGGTTCTTTTGTGTCCCAAAATCATGTTCAGCATAACTTGAGTTTCTTCACTTTATATCTTTTGGTCATTTTCAGAAATATAAAGTATACGAACATAATCCAGTTTTTAAGAGCTTCTTGACTGTTGACTGGGTGTAAAACATAAAATGATTACTATGCGGTTTTATTAATTCGAGGATGATGCCTCTTAAAAGTCGACTTCAGAAAGGTATACATATACATTACCTTCATTCAGGAAAAGAAGTCAAGGAACTTAACTCGTACTTTTAGTTTTTTGCTCTCTTCAAGTTTGGGGTATCTACTTGAAACTTTCCAGAGAACTAAAAAAAGTTTTTCTATCGTTCATACTTAATCAGGGACTTTTATTTAATCAGATCTCTTTCTTTTTTGGCTTTAGAATAACCACACACGTTATTGTATTGTGTTATAAGTGGAGTTTTTTATAAAATGAAACCAAAATGTGGGGATATACATATAGCACTTAAGTTCTACATTTTCAATGGCTTTAAATTCTCTCACTTTTATTCGCGAAAATATTTTCTTGCTAACCCATCTTGTTCTCCTCTAGCAGAAGCAGACAAATCAGATAGATATTATAAGATTAAGGAGACTTAACCTCCAACTGGACATTGAGTCACGTACTGGTAAATATTGTCTGATATTTCAAACTTCAAATTTAGAACATCTCTTACTTTTTTGCATGTACGAATTAGAAATAGCAACGAAGAATTGAATTTCGGTTTCAAAGGTTGAAAACGTTCACAAATATGTATGTACATATGTAAAATATTTGATAGATGTCCGCTGTTAAGAATTAAATACCTATAGATACCATGATTTCGAAACGCTAATTACATGAATGTAACAGTAAACTCTATGCCTTTTCTCATAAGATAAAGGTATCAAAAAATTTATATTATGTTGTTATGTTATGTTATGTTGTTATGTTATGTTATGTTTAACATAATATAAATTTTTTGATACCTTTATCTTATGAGAAAAGGCATAGAGTTTACTGTTACATTCATGTAATTAGCGTTTCGAAATCATGGTATCTATAGGTATCTGAACTTTTTATGCAACAATTTACTGCACTACTAAGACCTTTCTAGTTTCTGAGTACGACCTCAAAACATCATTTGACTGCTATTATAATATTACATGTGATTACATTATAATTTTAGGAGTTCGAATGCTATCTTGTATAATTCCATTCAATTTGCCATAGTACCTATTATGAGATGTAACAAATACGAAAAAACGACACCAACGCAAAATCTCGCTATTCCGTCAGTTAAAGTAAGATAATTTAATTTTTTAAAAGCGGACAAGCCCGCACGGCGTAATAGAATTGTAGACCATTTGCAGTCAGTCGCAAGTAGTTAAGGCTTTTGCAAAGTGGTAACATCTAAAATCTTTACGCTCCATTAAATTTTGTTGTGTATCGTAGTGAAAATATACAAAAAGCGGATTTCATATCAGTTCCCGCTTCATTACACTCTATTTGTCCTTTAGTTTATTTATTTATTCAGCTCTAAAGGGGTTTTTGCTGGTACCGCACCTCGAAGTAGAGCCCTAGAGGAAGAGGCTGTGATTCAGGTAAGCGGTGCTTTCAAGGGAATGAGAATACATAAAAATTCCTTAAGAAGCGTGATAAGACAATAGTGATAATAGCCATTGTGGAAGAATCTTGTTCTCTTTTGTTTCAAATAACAATTCCAACTGAGGTAAATGGATTCAGGGCGGATTTATGTCCCGTAAAATATTCATGGCTGTGCCATAGTAGAGATTACCTTGTTCCCTTCTCTGAAGGACCTTTTCATGATAAAAGATCGTTTATTAAATATATGGCGACCTCCTGTATAAATCGACTCTGAGCACCCAAATAATTCTGCTGGCCGGGGAACGTTTTACTTTTAGAATACTAAAATTCTCACGGCTGGACATTTTCTATTAAGCATTCTCCAAAAATGTTTCTTAAATTAAACTTTATAAACCCCATTATCACCTACCATTATCACCTAAATGATTTAAACTACAGTTGAGGATTAATATGCAAGTAACAGATTGGTTTCGTTTCATAATTTTTTTTTCATTTTATATTTCGTTGAATTGAATATTTTTAAGGGTGACAAGGGACGGCTATTGTGCAGATTAATTGAATTTTATTTTCCCGAGTTTTAAAAATTATCAGTCCTAAAGTTTTAAAAATCACTGCCGTTGATTTATGTATTTGAATAAGTGGGGAAGAAGAGCTATTGAACCTGTCCGAACCCCAGGAATTAATGGTGGACCTTATTAGGGAAAAAAGGGAGACTTAAGGCTCCTGTAAATGAAGAATTCAAGTTATAAATTTCAACCCTCTAATTAAATATTCAATCCATATTAAAACTGACGTAAATTCCTGAAGGGTGATTTGTGTAGGATTTTAATCAAGATATATTAGACAATTTCGTAAAGTAATATGCATTTTGAACTAAAATTATATTGAATATTAATAATTCACAAGGAAAATTAGCTTCTTTTAGTTCTTAAACTATTCCATTGCAGGATCTAGGGAAGGAAATCACACATTAAGAAAAACAAATTCAGCGCTGATAAAACTTTTAATCAAAGTTTCAAGTGCACGCCTACACCGAATAATGTAATAATATCCCATGACTTTCATCGATTTCACCTAAAAGTTATGCAGCTTCACAGTTTCAGAAAAAAAAGGAAGAAATTTTAAAATTCCCGAAGAATCTTGTTTTTCAGCCTTAATTATATTTACCTTGTCTCCTACCATTTACAAGACAACCCACGAACTAATTTGCATATTAGCAAAAGTTTAGGAACTTTTCCTCAAGTAAGAATGTAAAACCGTAAAACTCTTTTCCAATTTGTTGTAACTGCTTCACAAAAGTTAACATGTATAGAGAAATATATGTAAAAGCATTATGATGTTAACAATTACACTTTTTTCATTCGGGTAAAAGTTCGAAGAAAACATTGGGAAAAACATGCATTTTTCCTAATTGGACAGTCGCAATTACAATTATATATACATAGTTACCTCAACAACTAATCAAAACTTTATTATTTATTTTATTATTTTAAAATATTTTAGAGTAGCTAATATGCATGCTACCCGAAAACTATATTATGTTAATGTATGTACATACATACATATGTATGTGAAAAGGAACAGCTTAGGCTTAGGTGAATTAAGATAAACACTTGATATCCCTTTGAATGGATTGCTGCAATGAACACATGCAATCTATGTACATATGTGCACTTTGATTACGCCCTTGGGAGGAAAAGTGGCGTTCAGGTAATTTGAGATAATTACCAACCAACTTTGGAGCATACATTTGCAGGCAAGGGAAGAATACAGAATCAGCAATGATTATCCGATTTTTACTAAACATTTGATGTTTTATAGGGTATGTGGGGCATTTGAAAAGTTATTGAAATATAACAGTCACTAATATAAATTTTTATTGGAGGGTATTATTTTTTTATCACGATAAAAGTAAGTACATATTATGATTCGAATTTGTTTGGTTCATTCTTTGCTTTCATATGACCAAACAAAACAAATTGCAGAAAGTATAACTTAAATCAGTCTTAAGAGGCAAATAAGAATATATGTATACATATTTTTTAAATGCCTATTTGTAATATATATATATGTACATAGTATATACAATACATATATTATAATCTCATTTATCATTTAGTAGGAAACTAGTACTAGTAGAAAAAGGAAAGGAGCAAAATTGAGTGTCAAAATTTGGATAACAACCGAGAAGTATAGTGGTGTTACAAAGTACTTTTCTTGAACATTTGAAAATAGGCTTACCTTTCCGAATAGTAATAAACCTTAGACCCTGTTATAGCAATGGAAACCGAAACATAAAGTTCTTTTTGAAAATGTGTTACGGGTTGAAATTCCTTTTGTTTTTTAGTCAGAGATACACAGATATATTTATTTACATACATATATAGAACTCTGCGGGATAATTTGTTACGTGATGTTTATTAACATAACTCCTCTAATTTCCGACGTTAGTTGAAAACAAAACTGACTACAAAAATCGAACGTGTTGCACAGCTGAGTTTTAACTTGTAGCAATAGTAAATAATAATTAATAATTATTCCTATATGACTTTTAAGAAATTTTCATATTCCGAGAGTGACTTAAAGATCTTTCTTTAAAACTTAAAAATAAAACAATGTTTTTATCATCACCACAGCTGATATCAACATCGATAACCGTTACACTTATTTAAATCCTCCGCCAAATGCAATGCGAGTCTCGCCACTTGCCCTTCTTTGCGCTAGAGTCTCGAAAAAGTATCTGTCAGTGATTGTTTTGATAGCTGATAAACCTCAATAACCTCCAAGAGTGGACATTTTATCAATGCTTACTTCGTTTTAAATTGTGTAAAATGGAAAAACGAGAAGAAACTTTGAAAGAGGTAGTTTCTAAACCAAAAAACACAATTATGCATAGTCTTTGAATAAGTTAAAAATTACATTGAGTTGTTATTCAAAAAGGAAATGCGAGTTTTGAGTATTCTAAAGTACCAATTAGTAGCAACACTTAAAGTTTCCAAAATTATCTAGTGTTTTATGGATTTTGTGAAGAACAATTTAATTGTTTAGAAAAGGTTTTTGAGTTAATTTAATTACGCAACGCTCAATAAACAACATCTCTTTACAAGCCGGTCTTAAATTCCTGTAAAAACGCCGACAAAGAGTTGCTTGCTTTTAAAGAATCATAACTAAGTAAATAACGTGCATTCTGTTCTATTATTTCGTATATATATATTTTTAGGCTGTTCTAAAAAATAATGTTGAGACGAAGCGATGGGAGGCGTACCAGAAAGACGTTCAAACTGCTCTGGAAAATTTAGACTCGTTCTCAAAGAAGCTGTCCGTTGAAGTGATGGTGCCCATAGGGTCAAAAGCATTTATGCCGGGCGTAATTTACCACACCAACGAAGTCTTCATGAGCCACTTCGCGGGGATGTTTTCCAATTGCTCAGTGGATCAAGCGAGAACCGTGTGCAAACATCGGCTGGAGATGGCTAAGGAGCGGTTAAAGCAGCTTGAAGATGAGTACAATTTATTCCTGTAAGTCCATGGTTTCTTATTTTATTTAGTCTGCGTTTCGTTGTTATTTTGTACTTTTGTATCATTAGAGCTTACACTATAAGTTTAATTAAATTCTAGAAACAAATTAGAGTTGCCTAAACTGGGCGCTCTGCCCGGTGAAGAAGAGCATGAAATTATTGAGGAATACGATGAAGAAAAGGAAGAACTCTGGCGTGCAGAACACAAGAGAAAAATGCAAGAGTATAAACGGGAAGAAAGAAGACGCGAACAAGCTTTAAGAAACTCTGATAATAAAACCCACGAAGAAATAATGAATGCGTTGGATGAATTAGAATTGATGGAAGAATTAGAACAAGAATTGGGGGACCTCCAAATAGAAGACGACGATACTCTGCAGAAGCTTATGTCCGGTGAAATAAAATTGCCTCCGGAAAAGAAAAGAACCACCCATTCTTCAGAAAAGTTCAATGTAGTTATAGGCAATGAAAATTTCGGGGAAAGCAGTAAAGACAATAAACGATCTGTTTCCGTAGTTGAAGAAATATCAAATAAATATAAAGATGTGAATTTACCGAATTCTAAGCTTCCAACTGATTTCACCAATAACAATAGCATTCCCAATTCCGAAGATTTCAATAATTCCGATAGTGATGATTTGGATGATTCTTCTTCAGATGATATTCCTGAGGAGGTTTTACAGGTGGAGAAAGACACCGTGCACCTTAGTAAGAAGCATCGAATAAAAGTTTTCAAACAAAAAATTAAAGAAACCGAAAAATCCTTGAAAAATTTAAAGCTTCAGAATCTCGAAGATATGGAGCGTAAAGCGTATTTGCTTGAAGTTCGAGAGTATTTGATGGATTACGTTGAAATTATAAAAGATGAAATAGATAACGAGGACTCGAATTCTTCTTCCCCAGAGGAAGAGAAAGTAGCTGAATCAAAACCTAGAGAGGAGAAATCTCGGAAGAAAAAATCAATCTCTTTTGCTGTAGAAGATGAAGTACAGTACATAGATAAGAATGCTACAGTAGACTCAATGTTTAATGCACGAGGGAATAAGGATATTATTAAACTGGATCCAATATTTAATCCAGACGTATCCCGACATTCACAAATTTCTGTGATTGAGGACAATAATAATCAAAATTTTGCTGGTGATAGAAAATCCACAATTCTTGAAAAAGTTGAGCAAAGCTTCAGTTTCACATCTGAGAACCAAAGCCAGCAGGACTTTAATTTAATAGATAAAATTTTAAATGCGGAAGAACAAAAAGGCAAAACGTTATACATAAAATTCAACCACTCAGAGCAAGTGTTTCAGTATCCAGGATATGAAGAAGAAAAAGATGTGGAATCAGCCAATATAATTGGAAGTCCCGCCGATATTTATAAGATGTTTAACACCGAAATTATATCGGATCTTCCGAAAAAGACTCCTCCCAAAAAGCTTACAAGTCATGAAGACGCTTATGAGGATGTAAGAATTAAGGTAATAATTTATAAGGCACAATGGTAAAATATTTAATTTTAATTAATTTTCTTTTCACAGTTTCTTACTCCTAACAAAAGTGAAGATAAGGAAAGCAGTAGTGCTGTAAGTGACCAGAGCTTAGCTGATGAAAATGTTAAATCGATTTTGAAAAATAAAGATGCTGTGAAACAAGAAACTAGAGCGAAGGAGCCTAAGCAGAAAAAGAATAAGAAGGTGAAGGTTCAAGATGATTACTGTGATTTTAATTCGGTAAGACAAATATAATTAACAGTGCAAGAGAGGTTATAATTTCTTTTTTTTCTCCATAGATTATGGGTGAAATTGTGGAAAATCCAATTACTGAACCAGAACCTCTGCCTACTGAAAAATTTGTTGATGCTCATGCCCCAAAGAAAAGGATCAGTAGATTTAAGCAAATGAGAACCGCTCAGTCGTAATATTTTTTGTAAAGAAATAAAGTTATTAATACAATTTGTTATACATTTTTATTAACTACTAAATTCTGTTTATCTTTTTGTGAATCATTTCTTAAATCCCGACAAAATAATATCATTAATAACACCAAATAATTTTCTTTAAGTATTTATTAGCATTTCAACAGCAACAATAACCTAGTATATTTTAATACTCCTGAAGTCTATAAAATATATAATCTCCAAGGTAAAACAAAAATTATAAAAATGGGTAAAGTGTTAGTAATAAAAATATAATCAATTTTTAAAAGAAAATGGCAGCGAAAAGAGAAAATATAAAAGTTAACCCTGAGGCGTGTGAATTATTCTAAAAAAATACACTTGTACAATGTTATAAATATTGCTCGAAACGGCCACAATCTCTAAATGAAATCATGATTAATTTTGAAGATATCTAATGTGCATGACTATTATTTAGTTTTTGATGATGCAATACTTTTAGACTTTTACGACTTTATTTAGACAATCGTAGCGTCGCTAGCGCACTCTTCCTCAACGGTGATGTACATGCCTTCCTCTTCGTAAGCTGAATCATGCTTTGCCAAAATTCTCAAGAGAGGACGGAGTTTTAGCCACCATTGTTTCTTGGGAATACGTTGCCTATCAATAGAAATGGTTATTATTTTAAAGAGCAACTTAAGTTTAAAAAATAATTACTCGAAATTAGTTTCACAGATCAAGTCGGCCAATGGAGTAAATCTGTACTGGCGACGGACGATTCCTAGTAAGCAGGCAGTGTCAGGAGAGTCGCAAACGATAGTACCATTGGGCTCCTTGTGGGTATTAAGCTGCTCCACAAACCACTGAACGCATTTAGCTGCCATTTTAGTGCCCATATTTCTATCAAAAGGTGTAGGAGAGCCACCTTGTTGCATATGACCTGAATGGTGGGGTTTAATACATATTTAAATTTTTAATACAACAAACTCAAGGGATCGTACCCAAAATATTCATTCGACTTGAAAACAATCCTTTCCCTTCCTCAGAATATAAACGATGAATGAAATCGGTATTGTAATTTTCTGAAGCCTTTTCATTTCTCAAAATCAGTCCACGCTGAACTCCTTCTGCCATTTTGGAAGCCATATGATACACATCCTGCTGCAAATCCTTAATGGAGAATTTCTCTTCGAAAATATAGGCTGCATCAGCCCCCCCAGCCAATCCAGCTAAAGTGGCTAAATAACCACAATATCCTCCCATAGTTTCAATAACGAATACTCGCCTCTTTGTACCTTGCGCGGACTGTCTAATGCGGTCGCAAATTTGAGTGATCTCATTAAGACCAGTATCACAACCGAGAGAAAAGTCCGAGCCAGGTACATTATTAGAAATTGTTGATGGGATAACACAGAGAGGAATACGAAATTCAGGGAAATTGGGTCGTTGATCAGAAATTTGACCGCAAGCATGATATGCTTCGAAGCCACCAATGATGAGGAGACTGTTGATTTTAAATTCCTTAATTCTGGCTGCAATTTCCTTGAATTTGCCTTCAGGAAGCGTGCGTTTAGTACCTAAGAAGGCTCCACCTTGTCCAACCCATCCAGTCACATCAGACCTAAAATGTTTCGATTAATAAATAAGGTAGATTGGAGATATCCACAAATTCAATTAACAAAAATTTAGAACAAAATCTTTTATAATCAATAACAAATTAGCCATTTGTTAGAGAAAGCCGAAAGGACATGCCACTAACAAACAACACTATTTATAAATAGCTCCCAATTATAAATGATAATTCCTTACCAGCCCATTTCTTTGATATTTCCAGCAATTAATCCTTCAATTCCATCATGAATACCAAGAACAGTGTCCCCACGGTAAATAGCATTTCTTACAAAGGACCGAACCGCCGCATTCATTCCACAAGCTGGAGCGCCGATGTGCATTACTGCTAGACGATACCCTTCCTTTACAAAAGATATATTAATTTATTAGAAAGCAACTTTTTTACCAAATCCTTACAATTCCCTTGCCAGTAGCATCAAACGATTCCGTTGGAGGCTTTAGACGGGTCAACATCTTGTAGGTCTCCAAGTTCCTTTCAAAGGAGAGACCGCGAAGTTTAACGGCGAGCTCCCAATTTTTATCTGCCATAGCTTGAGAAACGGCTTTAGTGCGTTCAACGCATTCCATCAAGGGAACCCGCACTGCTTGATTACCATCCAAGGATACTACGCAGGGAACGCTATCGTGAGTAGCTTCCATTAAAGCCATAACTGCTTCAGCCCCCATCCGACAACCCTTTAAAAATTATAATAAATTAGGAACTAGATATTAACCCTATTTTCTTTACACTTTAACAGTCAGCTGAATGAAATTTGGCAATCATGTAAACAAAGCTGAATGATTTGACACAATTCAGCAATATATAACAAATTAATTATACCAAATACTTACAAGTACACGATCAAAAGCACTTGGATTTCCACCTCGTTGGACATGACCAAGAACAGTAATGCGAGTGTCTTGCTGCAGTTTATCCACTACAACTTTCCTAACATCTTCGGCACTTATCGCTTTTCCATCGCGATCAATAGCACCCTCTGCTACAATTATAATATTCAAGCGCTGTCCAGCTTTACGTTCCTGTTACGAATTTAGAAATTTAATATTTGGACAAAATTGGACAGGATTTAAAAAAAACAAACAGAATGTGGCAAATTTTGAGCTCTACGAAGCGAAACAACAAAAAATTTATTCAAGATACAGGATCTTGAACAACTCTGTCAACCAATTAGAAACAATGATAATTTTGTAATGTGCATGTTAATAACAGAAACTTAAGCCACTTTTAAGTAATAAAATTATTTTATTAAACACTTGATTGAAAAATGGTTAAAACGTTAAGGAGTTAAATGCAAACGGTGTGTTACAAGTGTCTATAGTGTGTCTACCTGTAGCAATTTATCGCACAGTATTTCTTGCCAGTTAACAACGGCTGGATCTTCGGGGATAAAAACATAATCGGCTTCGCTTGAAATGGCGGCAGAAAGTGCTAGGTAACTAGAATGTAACACAAAAATATTGTAGGGGCATACATAACGCAGAATATTATTAATTAACATAAAAATAGATACTGGGTAAAGGATGTGGGATTTATTATTTGTGTATTGTGTTCAAACTGCTTAGTGGGATATAGGAAACAAGTTTTAACCATTTTGTTATTTTATTATTTACCTCAATTAGTCTGTGAAATGTGCAATATACATATAAATAAAATAATAAATAATAAACAAATAGAAAAGAATGCGATACATTTGTACAACATTTACAGAACATGTACAAATCAATACTTGCATTAGACAGAACTGCCGATGTAATTTACAACCACCACCATTCAAAATGAGAAAAAATTCTTATGTGGATAAATGAATTAAGAGAAAATAAATGACATGCTCACATGTATCTCAATATTCATAACATACTTGCACACGACTAGCATTTTATATCTTTCTCAATTTGTAAACAAAATACGCTAAAATATTTAGAATCGTGCTCATAATAAACATTTTGACTTAAATTACATTGTAATCGTGTCAATCCCTTAGAATATAAAGATCAAATGCATAACATCTACTTAGCATTTTTTATGGTAGATATAATTAGATTAGTAATATGTAGCAATTTGGTAAAATTTACAAATCTAATTTGACGTTCGCTAAGGTCCCAATAAAAATTTAATTTATGTACACATTCCTTAAAATAAAATCTTCAATATTTAAAAAGCTAATTGTATAGATTAAAGAATTACAAAAAACCTGCGTTGGGAATTCACGTTGGTTTATCCAAGTTGATCATATAACACAATAGATTGAAGAGCGAAGTCACTACGACACATTACTTACGAAATTTTCTATAATATTTCAAAACAACTATGTACATAATAAAGACTATATAAAATTCGATGTAATATTGCTTTTACAAAAGCACTTCAGACTTTCTAGCTCTGGTTCTAAAGAAAAATCCTACATTTGGATAAAATCATCCTCAAACTGTAAATAGTTTGCCCTCTACTAGACCAATTCTATCCCACAAAAGAATACAAGATTCAAAATTGTTTGCACATTAAATAAGACCATAAGTTTAAACAATAGTAAAACCTCAATGACATATCCTTTCCTAAAAGACAAGGGAAGTATGTAATTCTAACGAATCTATAGATCTAACCACAACACCAAATATCACAAGAAAATTTAACTGCTTCACTATAAACAAAAAATAAGTATTCCTGAATATAAATAGAGAATACATGCAAGAAAAGAAGAACGATAAAGAAGAAAGAATGAAGAACGATAAAGAAAAAGAATGAGGGCTACAGATTTATCTTCTTGGGAAAGAAAGCAGAAAGCATCCTAAAAAAGCACATCTAAATTTTAACGCGAATATAAACGACCAATTTTATATTTTTCGCTTGCCTGTGAAAGTTGCTGACAAAGTTTTTGTGGCCAATCAGCCTTAGCTGGGTCTTCAGGAATAAAAATATAGTCAGCCTCAGAACATAATCCTGCTACAAGAGCCAAATAGCTGAAAAATAATACTTTTCACCAACAAAAATCAATTTAATGACCGTAAGTATACGGTATAAGAGAGCATAATGCGCTGCAGCGACAGATTTTACCGTAATTACCTTAGTTACTAACTTAAATATAAGTAATAAAATACAGATAAAGTATACTCCATACAAAATTAGGGGTACTCTCATTTCAAACACCACAGATTAGTAGTAATACCACAATTGTATAAACGGGGTAGAACTAAATTAAAAATACATACGAAAGACCTTGCAGTGAAATGATGAAGTTTTGTTAACTAAAAAGTAGAGCTTGCCTGGAGCAATTTATTGCAAAGTTTATCGGGCCAATCATTTGGTGGTGGTGCTTCAGGACAGAAAACGTAATCAGCTTCTGATATAACACCAGCTACTACTGGCAAATATCTGAAGGTTTATGATAAAGGAATGAGTAACTCTACTTTTTTTAATTTATTGCCGAAATAAAATTAAAATCATTCAATAGGTTGCTAGCGGTGTTTAACTTACCCGCAGTGCCGCCCCATGACTTCCATAATAAATGTTCTTTGATGAGAGTAGGCCGTGCTTACGATGGCATCTATTGCTTCAATGATGCGGTGAAGAGCAGAGTCTGTACCGATGGTCATATCAGTGCCACAGAAGTCGTTATCAATTGAAGCGACCTTAATTAAAGAAATTGCTCAGTTAATCAAACAAATTGAATATAATTTTCAAAGTTTTAACTAAAAGAAAACTAGTAAATCAACCAAAATACATTTATTAAACCTGTATGAGGTTTAAAGTCTTACCATTCCTACGATATGTAAAACATCGTTCTTTTTGCGCTGCGTCTCCGTGATCTTCCCATCCTTCAGCAATTGATCCAGCAATTCAGACCATTCCTGCCGGAATAAGTAAGCCCCTGTTAGGGAGCCGTCGCCTCCAATTACGACCAGATTTGTGATTCCTTTCACAATCAAATTATAAGCTGCCTTTAGACGGCCTTCCCTTGTTCTAAAATCTGAACAGCGGGCAGAGCCAATGACTGTGCCTCCTCGGTGAATTATACTCGATACTGAGGCCCAGTTGGCTTCAACTATGTGGTTCCCGCCATCTACCATTCCTTGGTACCCTTCACGGATGAAATACACCTAAGATTTTATGATACGATTGCGTCAGATATTGTGTGTAATTAACATTTATATATTATTATTATTACACACAGTCATTAAATTAAGTTTTGTAAAGAAGAGCAAATAAAGCAATGTGCTCTTTGCCGGAACTGAAAATAATGTTTATTAATGTTCAATCGGACTATTGAATTTATTTCGTGATTTTGTAAAAAAAACCTTAACTGAAGGTATTTATATACCAAAATTATTGTAGAAGTTTATGAAGAATATTTGAAGATACTCATATAAAATTTGTTACCCTGCGATAACATAATAAAAAGTTCCAATGATTCTACCGGAAAGGCGGTAGTAAGTAAGTAGAAGCAGCAGAGCGACTAGGGAGTCCCTCAGTTCGTTCTAAAAAATGTATTATTATTAAGCTCAAGAGTAAAAGTGCTGATTTGTGATCCAATTATCCGGAAGTAGTTTCTTCTTAGATATTTTCAGCGTAGCTCTACATAAAGAGTTCGTTGTTGGATCTTTGAATGCATCTTCTGATGCAACCACCAGCTCTCACAGAGTCGCCTAAAAAGTAAACAAAAGTGAAAGTGGTAGTGTAAAGTGTACCTTGCATCCGAGGTAAATGCCCATGCGGACGACGGCACGTACGGCCGCATTCATTCCCTGGGAGTCGCCCCCGCTGGTGAAGACGGCCATGCCCTTCCCCTTGTGGGAGCCCCTCTCGATGAACCGCTGACTCGTGTTGTCACTCATTTTCGCTTTTATGCAATCCCTGGAACCTCCCAATCAGTGATCAATCTCAATTTTCTTCACAACTTCAATATGACCGGACTGGGTGCTGAATAACTACGACTAACTCCCGAAATCGATTGCGTTATTTTGAAATTCCGCTGATGAGACCGGCTTTCAAGGCAGACTCCGAAACTCCACTCTCAAACCTGATGCTGATGGGAAGGTGACACCAAACTGACGGTCCAAGGTGACCTTCATTAGGGGAGTTTGCCCTAATTTCAAATTGACAGCCGCTAAGAAGTGTGGCCGTTTCGCATTTACGGTGCCTACAGGGTGGCACAATTGTTTTTGGGAAATTGGTTCTGCCATACGTAAAAATAAGTATTTACTATTAACGGAAAAATATATTTTTTTAAGTAATAAAAGACTATGTACAATATATAAGATGAAAAGTTGTTCAACGGATTCGAAACCGTCGTTATTAAACAAAATTGTTTATGACCCACAGCCAAACTGTGGGCCACCGGTCTCGAATGTATTACATGATATGTTAAAAAAGTAGAACTACTCGTATGTATATTACTTTAAAAATAACGGCTCAGTACATCCCTATATAGATTCAATTGAAAACAAATGGGCATGGTTAATAAGAGCAGTTTTGAGCCCCATAGACTTTTGTGTAAGCAAATTTTTGTGGCACTTTCTCAAAATCTGAACAAAAAAAATGTCATACCTAGATATTCAAGTAAAGTCCAATCGTAAATCGATCGATATGAACAATAAATAATTGTTGTCGATATGAACAAGAAATAATTGTTTAAAATTGTTCATAATAACTTCATAATATTAATTATTAGAAGTTTGAAACTTTAAGTTCGAATATGCTGACGATGATCTTGAATCTTAATATTCTGTAAAACAATAATATGCAGGTGAGTTTGAGCTCTATGGTTACAATGACTTAAAAAATAAAATAATTAAACCTGCGGGACGAAATTTGATGAAGCTTTGCAATATGGAGAATTAGGGACTCGGTCGAGTACTGCGAAAGCAATCATTAGGCCTGGTAGGAATCTAACAGCAGAGCTTTAAATTTTTTTTAATTTTATCAGGAAAGTATCTACATATGAAGCTGCTAAAGTGGGAAATTTAAGTATCGGTTATAGCTGAAATTACATATGCAAAATTAATAAAATGTTCGTTTACTTTCTTCACAACAACTATAACAACATTAACAGCAAAAATAAATCTGAATTATTCATATAAGAGATGTTTAGTTAAAACATAAAATTAAGATATTTAAAAACATTGTCAAAGAGTATACAAAATCCTATGAAATAACTGCGACGATCTCTTTGCAATGTTTCGTTTTTATGTTCTGTTTTGAAATGAATTTAATTTGTACTAAGGATGACTTTAGTGTTTTGTTGTTCAATATTTTATCTGATAGTACTACCTCCCTAAAATACTCGTAATTTCCAATATTTTTCCAAACAATTTAGAATTGTGGTTTTGTTTTTAATTAAAAACCAAAAACCTCGCTATAACCGAAAACTTTTAAAAACACTTTTTGGTCAATTGGAAAGGGTAAGGATACGTGTTGTTACTATTATTTTTTTAATAGTGAAAAGTTTAAGAAAATTAAATTGCCAAATATAACTACATAATTCTAAATGTTTTTTCCTAAGGCTGGCTTTATTGTGGGCGCAAAAACTTCCTGCCTTAGAAAATTTTAAATGATTAAAACAAATAGTACATAAAAGCAGCTGAAAGATTTAAATTGTGTCATTAATTAAAATACGATTTATATATAAAACTAGACAGCTATGTATAAATATTTGATGGAGAAGAAGAAACAAAAATTGATTAAAACACTCATATTAATTAAGAAACTGTAATTTCAATAAACTTAAATCATTTTCACATTTTCTTTTTTTCAGCTGGACAATAATATCTCGAATTTGCATTACTTTGCTTGTTATAATTTTTCATTCTCTCTTTATTAGCTTGTTTTTTTTCATCATGTTTGCTTTTGTTTAAATTTAATCATAATAATGATAGTAAAAATGTCTGTCTTACTCAAATTTTTCCATAGTTTCGGTTAATTTTTTGCATGTTTTTTAAATAGTATTTGTCCACTCGTTTCTCAATGAAATTATAACAATAATAAATATGCGTGACTATTTTTTGGCTTCTTTTTAAAATGTAGCAATCTTACTTTTCGGCTTGTGAGCTTCTTTTTTTGGTTTTATTAATATTTTTTTTTTCTGTTCTGTTAATCCAAGTCATTTTTTATTTAGTCTGATCTCCAAAGTAGGTTAAAACGTGGAGCAGAAGATTTTTCGTCTCTTCAAAGATTAGTCAAAAATTGGTTTTAATGAATGAGATATGAGTTCAAAAATAATAATTTGTGGAATAAATATAATTTAAAAAAATTTGCTATTTTTTAAGCTAGATAATGAAAACTTTAGAGATGAATAGACTTCTCTAGGGTGACCCCAAATTCTTTTACTTTAAATAGAACTGGGAGAGGAAATAAGTTTAGATTTAGCACAATTCAAGCCCAAGTGAAATGCACAAGTTAATTTTTTTTCCAACTTCGGTGCCTCAATATCAATAGATATTTCATTCGCCAACTGACTGGGAGTGGCGAACTCAAAAAACCGAAACTAATCACCTCGATTTCACTGCTGTGTTTTTTGAACTATCGAAATTCTTGCAATGTTTGGCCTGATACAGGCCAATACTAAACATCTGCACATTCAACTATAGGAACTGAAAATAAGCTCGCACAAAATCTTGATCGTGAAAATCAATGCCTTGAAGAAGTGTTTTTATTCTGTGCCTAAATTGTAACCCTTTGGGATTGTTGCATTCCTTGAACTTGAGAGTTTGAAATTTCTGTGGGCTTGCGTTTTTTTGTTTTTTCTCGAAAACGAAGGGCTTTTTTTTAAAGAATTCAATAAGATTGTAGTCTTCCCCGTTGCCTGAAGAAACAAAAGAAAAATCCCTGTAAAAACGGTTAATTGGGCACGCATTGTTTTATATTTAGTAAATTTATGTGCTAAGATGTTAATTTTTGTGTGTTCACAAGACAGTATGTCGACACAAATAATTGCAATTAGTGACAAACAGCATATTGATTTAACAGAATTGATTTTTTTTGTTTTTTTGTTTTTTGGAAGTGAAAATACAATACACTGTAGTAATACTAGTAAATCCAACCAAGACATCTTATGTATTTAAACACACAACGTACGATAAATTGCTGGAATTGATTTCATTTGATATCATGCACACAATTTCTCATAAATATGCTTGTTTTTTTTTCATCATTTTCATTTTAAATACAAATTATGTTCCCATTATAGACATTTAATTCTTTGTTTCTAATCAAATTCACAATGAAGAATTAAGCCTCATTTGCGATGACTCTGGATTTTCTTTTTTTTCAGTTTTTTCTTTTTTCAAGTTAACAATATTTCTTCTCTGGCAAAATGACTGCGATTTATTCGCAAATTCTACTTTCTTTCAAAGATAAAATCCCATTCTTTTTCCCCCACATATTCTATATAAATTTATTTGCTGAACCAAAAATGCCATTTTTTTAAAAATTCATGCAAAGCTTGCAAACTTTGCAGAGACAATTCCTTTGTATTTCCTTAGAATATCGTGTAGCCAGTAATACGTTAAAAATTTTAGACTTATATACTGCAAAAATTCACCACAATGCCTCATGTAAAATACCATAAACTCGTCAAAGTTGAGCAATAGTAAAACAACGCTTTTTAGGTTGTTCCTTCTCTCGACAAATTCGAAGAGGATAAATTTAAAAGCTGTAAAAGAATCAGTCCACATATACACAAGCGTCTTCAGTTGATATAAATTCATGTTTGTTTTTAAAATAACTGGCATCTTCTTAAAGACTGATTTAAAATCTACTAATCTCACTTTTTTTAAGCTTCTTACATTTGTTTTACCTTGAACGCAATTTCAGTAGTAAATGTTTAGATCAGATTTCATTAAACCTCTCGATACATCCTTTTGCAATTTATGGATATTGAATTAATTATTATAGAAGTGTTATTGCAAAACACTTGCCTACAGCTGAACATGTGGCTGAAAATGGTCTCAGCAGCGAGTAGTTTGAATTAGCTTTACAAGCGGTCTTTTTTTGAAGAGACAACAAACTCTGCTTCGTCTACGGGACGTATCTTAACAATTATGAAAGGCCCTCTCTCTCTTCTAAATACTTTGGAATTCTTCGTAAAGAAGTAGGAAATTTCTTGGCATCAAGAAAATGGCCTGCCGGAATTTGTTTCGACTTTGGGGCCCAAATAGAGATCATGAGCCATTTTTCTGATTTGAAATAGGACAATTCAGCTATAACTTCGTTAATTCGCTTCATTCCTCACAAAAGCTTCAACCTCCGAAAAATTTTAAGAACGGGTCATATTTTGAATATCTTAAAAGACAGGGTAAGAGTTCGAAACTACAATACCCTGAAGAGTTCAAATTGCATAAATGTTTCATATTTAAAGGTTTTATCTTAATTCATACAATGCAAAAACAGTTTTATCCTTTATGCTAGACTTTAGGCTGATTTAACATCAACAAACTCAACCACTAAACTCATCACCTTCAACTTATTTCTTTTATGAAACCGCGTCCTCAAATTTTAACTATACTTGAAATTGCGCCCATTGCTTAACAAAACGACTGTAAATAGATCTGTGCGATATACAAAAAAGATAGATGCCTTAAAGACACACATTTTAATATTTCATGTGGGAATTAAATTCGTTTCATCAACTACATACTATTACTTATTCAAATTCACAACATTTTAGAGAATTATACCTTTAATATTTAAAGAGAAAATATGTGTCATAGTGGTCCAGCATATAAATTTATGCAAAGCTAAAAGTAAATGTGTACATTCACAAAACTTTTTTTCACGAGTTACACACACACAGAGTTTTTTGTTTTTTTTAATTATTTCCACCAATTAACACATTTGTATTAAGCAAAAAACATTGAAAAATACTTGGAAAATTTCATCGTTACAGACATAGAAAAGCAGTATTCTTCAAAAAACGAGATGGGAAATCATAAAAAGCACACTAGAACGCAACAACACAACAACAAAGATGGAAACACACCACTGGAGGGTAGGGCGAGTTACAGAAAACTGAAATAAAGAACAATGGAAAAGAAAACAAAAAAATGTTTTTTGTCATATAAATGGCTTTTCTCCGCTTCATATAGACCTCTTTATTGAGTTACTTGCTTTGATGTTACAACCAATTTGGAAAACAGCAATTATGTTGTAATGATATACAAGAAATAGCAGAAAAATATAAAAGAAATTTCCTTTTATTATAAAATTATGTACCTGTTTCAATCGTTGACTCTTCCTCTTTGTAAATAAATAATTACATAATTATTAAATTAATTACATAATTATATAAATTATTACATTTATGCATTAATACAAATACACAGCGTCAGCTGCATTCACCGCAAACGCGGTGATATGCACGCTGCCGTTAAAACATCTAGTTTTTGTCACATTTCCCTTCTTGTTATTTGGTAGAACTATAATTTTTTTTTATAAAGAACAGAAAAGATGATGTTGAAAATGTCAAGAAATAAATACTAGAAAGTATCTTGAGGATATAACACGATATTTAGCAAAAATATTCACCTCAAATTTGAACAGCTACAAGTAGTCTACATTGATTGAATAGAATTTAAACAAAGCAAGTTAAATTTAGGAAGTAATTCTATTATCTCTTGTTTATATGACTCATGTTAAAATGTAGCTGTAAAATTGTTTAAGCTTCGTGCATATATATCTTTACGTTTAATGGAAACTAGAACCTGCCAGTCGCGTTTCCAACACTGGGAAGCTGCCGCTGTATGTGCACAACAGCGCGAATTTAAATGTATCGTTTTTGTTTTTGACATATTGTGTTATGTTCTTCTTCTCTTACGATAATTCACGTCTTGAAGATTCATTTTTTAAACAAAATGATTAATAGTTTCTACAAAATATTTTTTAAATTAATCTTTATAATGAATTCTTTAAGATATGAAAATAAAATATTTAAAAAAAATTACTGCTTCTCTCATCTATAACGTGAAAATATAGATCATGCCACTGAGTTTCCCACGTTTAAGAAAAATAACTGGCATTACAAAAATAAACAATTATTGATAACAAGAAAAATAATATTGAATAATAGTGAATTCAACTGAAAAGCGAATCGATTTATCTATCTTCGAATATATGGACACGGGTTGGGGAAGAAATTTAGCAATGCACAACGGAATAACACAAAGATTCGAAAAAGTGTGTAAAATTGTTTTTTTCTTTAAACAAAAACAGAAGATATAACCACAGAGATGTTTTGATTCTACAAAAAAATGAAAGAAAAATGGATTCGTTTTTGAAAGTATTACAATTATTGGACATCCCCGAAGAGATGTGTATATTTATATATAAAAAAGTATTTCCGGTAAATTGATGTTTCCTTTGTTTGTTTGTTTTAATAAGACATGTTTGTTTCAAACGTTCTGTTTTGAAGATCTTTGTTGATTTTAAAAAATTGAATTTTTTATGTTCTTTTTCTTGATTTAAGGGAACATTTAGTTTGGTTAGTTGTCTCCACCTTCCTGCGGCTCATCTCCATCCCCTTGTGTGTCTGATGTCCAAAGGGTTAGATTGTCCCTTAACAATTGCATAATGAGTGTTGAGTCTTTGTATGAGTCCTCGTTAAGGGTATCCAGTTCAGCTATCGCGTCATCGAATGCCTGCATCGTAACACAAATAAAAAGATAAGGAACCGTGAAAATGAGGACTTGAAAAAAATGGAAAACCAAAGAAAAACAACACACTTCTAAAAAAGCTGAATCCTCACGAAATACTGTTTACGTCTCAGCTTCTAGAAAAGTGTGCGCTTAATTGCTTCAAGGTATGTATATAGATTTTTTTTAAATAGCCACATACATACAGGGAAGCAGGATCGTATTAGTGGCAAATAAAAAAATCGCTGCTGCAAAGCATCTACACATCATATCTGAATAATAAAAAACAACCTCAGGACTTCATGGCACATTCAGGTATTTTATTAATAAGGTACAAAAAAAAAGGTTAGGTTTCTGTTAGCCTAGTTATTTTACAAAGGGATTTATTAAGTGGTTAATAAATACAAATATTTTCAAATATATTCGATTGGACAAAGCATGTTTGATGTTAGTTACACGTGAACTATTAAAACATAACCGAGACAACCATTTAATTTAAAAAAAAAAACATGATAAAAAAACGAAACACTACTAATTGCGTTGTGTTTTCAATTTATCATTTACTTTTAGGACATTTATGGCTTTTGTAATAATATTGCATAATGTAATTTTTTTGTTCTCACAAATAGTTACGATATCTTGTCATTGAATGCCAAAAAAAAACTTCTTTTAAATATATGTTCGTCCTTTACCGATCGATGACACGTATGGGAACTATGTTTACACATATATATACATGACCATAGATTTATTTTTAACACACATCAATATTTGCAACGAGGAATACGAATTGGAAAAAAAATAAAATAAAATAAAATATATTGGTGCCGCACGTTCTTTAAAAAAACCAAATTATAAGCGGAATTCACAGTTTTACAATTTCAAAGCAAGGGTCAATACGGTAGTTAAAAATTAGCTGTGTTCTTTTCCCATAGGATCCGGCTCTGCAGGAAATCTTTGAGCTCCCGGAATAATGAAAACAGAAATACTAACCGTTAGCAAATGTTCCTAAGGGGATTCACCCCCCTCATTCACATCCCTCAACTCTAAATATAATCTATTTGAAAAGTGGTAGGATAAATTAATCCTAAGTAAAAACATAAACTGCGATGCTAAATAAGTAAATATTGATCTCTTCATTAGTAGACCTACGTTTTTTATTTTATTCACACGCCCTTAAGAATGTACATCCTAACAGTATATAATTATACTTCGTTTGATAATGCATGTTATGAAATACACGAATGCGGTTTCTCTGCGAATCTGAAGTTCTAACCGAAGCTCCAAAATGAAACTAATAGAGGGGATTAATAAATGTAATTTCTTGGTAACTCGAAAATTTTTTCTTGAAATTTTAATAGTTCACTAGATTTAAAATATTGCTGGTTAGACACAATTTCCGGTACTTTTTGGATTAAAGATTTAAGGAATATATAAAGGAAATGGAAAATGGCAGGCATATTAGATATTAAAAACATTCAAATATTCCAGATTAAAACTCAATTATAAACCTGTTTGGCTAAATGACAAGCTCTCGCCGGTGAGTTTATAATCTCATAATAGAAGACTGAGAAGTTGAGCGCAAGACCTAACCGTATGGGATGTGTCGGTTGCATTTTAGTTTTTGCAATATCAAATGCCTCCTGATATGCTTTCTGTGAATCCTCCACAACAGCTGTTTTTACGTATAAATATTGTAGTTATTAGATTATTGTTTAAAAATTATAGTTAACAAAATTATTATAATTAAATACATTCTCCAACTTAGCCCTAAGGTTCAAAAAACATCTTAAGAAAAAAATACCATCTTGCCATTACTGTGCCAGATAAACTATGCTTCGTCAAAACAGATAATTTATAAATAATTGTATGCAGCAACGATTTCGCTTTTCTAGTTAAATCAAATATGAGAAAAAATAATGACCTGTTTAGCCAATTGGCAAGCTTTATCTGGTGAATTGAGAATCTCATAATAGAAGACTGAGAAATTTAATGCGAGACCCAATCTGATTGGATGTGTCGGCTGCATTTTTACTTTACTAATTTCAAACGCATCCTGGTAAGCAGCTTGAGAGTCATCTACTACACCTAGTTTCCAAATAAAATTTATGGTTATTGTATCTTCTCTGAAACTCTTTTACCTAAATATTTATTATTATATAATGATTACTCCAAATATTTACATAATACTTTTGTACTAAAATAATTATTAATATTCATTTTAAACTTACTGTTTCGTGCATCTCCCGTTGCTACTTCTGCTAAATACCTGTAGTAATCTCCCTTCATTTTAAGGTAAAATACCTTGCTTTCTGGATTACTCGCTTTAGGAATCAAATATTTATCCAGAAGTCCCTGTAAAAAAAAATACATACACAAATTAGAGATAAGAGGATACTTTTTAAAATTGATTAAGCATCATTTTCTGATACTAATACAATAAGTAATATTAATATAATAATGAATATATAACTCTTAATTCTATAAAGTAAAATGTTGGTCAAACTAGATATTTACTTTGCCTAATTAGTCGTTCGAAAATTAACAAATATTACCTGTAGGACTAACATTGGTGTAATTTCAATATTTTTAGAATATTTTTGGCATAAGTATTATGATGGACGTTGCATAATAATCTTATCTCAAATTTTATCTTGAATTTTATTACGCAGGCTTAACAGCTTTGTAATCACAAGACTTCCTTTTGGAGCTGCAATCTAGTATTATTTTGAACCGAAATGTTAGTATGATGATGCCATTTAAACTCTAATCTAGAATACTTCCCCGATCGTCAGGATATGTAATTTCTTCAGAGACATAAGCCACGTGTTATATCAAAGACTAAATTTCCAAATTCTGCCTATAAGAATGAGTGAGAACAAACATGTATTTGTTTTTGCCAAATTCGTAACGGTAGATTGTGTGGAAAATTCATTTCATAGCAGATGTCGCATTTTTGCTTGTGACGACAGAATAGGATAACCAAGATTTCTTATCAACGTAAAACACCAAATGTTACATTCGTATCACCAGATGACGCACGTGATTTGATTTCGTTAATTTCTCCAGCGTATCGAGGAGCTTTGTAGCAGTTTTATTGTTTCCTACAGTTCCATACAAACTCTTTAAGTTCCCATATATAAATAAATTTAAAAAATAATCAAGCCGAATCACAATACATTTTACGGTATTGCTGGTATGATATTAAAAATGCTTACCAAAACTTCGTAACAAATTTCCCTAAGTTCTTTTTCAACGCGCTCTCTGTACTCTCTGGCCAATTGTTGTTTTCTGGCAGAAGCTTCCGTCTTTTGTTCGATAGATGAAATTACTCTCCATGAGGATCTGCGTAAAAAAAAAATTTGTTGAGAACCCACTTTTCAAAACAAGCAAATAAATAATTTATGAATTTATTATTTATTCAGTTTTTTATAGAAGCATTTAATGTCGCATAAGCATGGGAATTCATATGGGGACATTATTTGTCATCATTTATATAATTGAAATGTGTTTTAAAAATATTTCTTAATTTGAATGTACCTGCGGGCACCAACAACATTTTTGTATGCGACTGAAAGAAGGTTTCGTTCCTCATTTGATAATTCTACGCCAGTTTCTGTGACTGATTTCATGGCTTGTGCCATATCATCGTACCTGTGTTTAGAAAGAAATAGCATTAACGTATTTACACAATGAAGTTTTAAAAATAATTCTTTACCTTTCAGATTGTTCAGCAAGTTTGGCTTTTTGGACCAACTCTTCTTTATCTACAGTAGACATTTTTGTGTTTTGCTTAAGATTAGTTGGTATAAAGATTTAGGGAATTCGAGAGATATTAAAAAATCGGTACAGAGAGATTAATGCGCCGCTTTCAGTAACCCCTGAAAATAAAAAGAAAATTCTATATTAAATTTCGATTCAAACAAAAAGTTGTTTTAAATTAAAATAAAACAGTAGCAAAAATGAGCTGTCGGAAAAAAGAGGAAGCGAAGACACCAAATCCAGAATTATAGTGAAAAAGATGCGCGTAAAATATTTAGTGATTCATCATTGTAATATAATTTGAGCACGGCCAAAATAAATTTACATTTATTTCTGCTTAGAAAATAAAACGAATTCAAATGTGTGTGATAAAACTTATATTTGTTTATTGCAAATGAAAACTAAATTCGAAATTAAAAATTTACAAGAAAATTAAATACAAAACAAGGAATCAATAGAAATCTTCATGAACGAGATGTATCTCTGGTAAAACAAGCAAGAATGTGTAATTGACTATAAAAAAGGCATTGAACTCCCACACACATGGAAACTTCGAACTATTTTTAAAAAACAGCGAAAGAATCGTAAAAATAAAACGAAGAGCCCAAAATGAGGAGAAAATTGTATGCAGTGCAAGAAATTTTTCGGAGGTGATTTGCTAGACTAAAAAGAATCAAAGGCATTTAAATACATAGCTGCGAATTTCGTTTTTGGGATATTGCAGCAATGGAACGTTTTTATGTAATAGATTTATCTTTTAATCTAAATTCTTTGAATCTCTACAGTTGAGGTAAATTTCGTCTTTGTAAAAATTAAGATTGAGGTAAATTTTGTCAGTGGCAACCAAATTGAATTAAGTGTTTTAATATTTTAATAACACAAAAAGTTCGAGCATACGCCCCTGATCGGCCTACTTTTAATGAAATTACCTTTCAAGCTAGCTTGTGCGATAAATCTTCAGAAATGTATAAACTTCACTGTTTACCAATTAATTTAAAAAGTTATACAGCCTTAATTCTCTTATATTAGTGTCATTTCATATTTGGAGCTTTTACAGGAACTAATAAGTTCCAATTTGCATGTTTTAGTTAGTTTATTTCTAAATAAAAATTACGCTCAGAAAGGCAAAAACCGATTTTTGGGTATACAACTATGTATTATAGCTTTAAGTACATATTATTGCAAGGAACAAATTGCTACATGTATTTATTTCATTAAAAACTGTGGTAACTTTTACTCAGAAAATAATTTTACTGATACTGTGCAATTTTGCAATATCGAACAGATATTTAAATAATTTAGTTTAAATACTGCCAAGTTTCGCAGTTTTTAAAGGATAAAACAAAAATAAAAATGTCAAAACTATAAATAGCCTCTGCGCATAAAACTTTGTACAACTTTTAGACAACAAAGATATGACGCAGCAAAAAAAAATTATAAACGAAACAGTTGTACTACCACCACCCGGGTTACTACGATCCCATGGAGTGCATTGTCCCCGCCCAAACAACCTATTAAGTTTCCTACAGCAACTTTTCCCCAAAAATGTCTTTTTGAATAAATAATGATGTTTCCTAATAATTCTCAAGGTTTTCAAGAAGAAGAACAAGTTCTTTACGCTGACAGAAATATCCCTTCCCTACAAATGAAACATAAAACATCCCTTCACTCCCTTTACAACGCTGTATACACTGTTTATAAAAAACATGAACGCAAATTCATTTACTATATAAACGTGTATACTTTTGAAGACTTTTATAGAACAATTTTTGATATGTATCATCGTTAATCACAAAGTCAATGGCTTAATTTTAATTTTTTATGTACATTTTGTTACCCACAAGTGTCGTCCTAAATTTATTATTGCAGTCAACCATTTTCCACTCAATTAAAAAAAAAAAAAATCTTGAATATTTTCCCCTTATTTTATGGCTCTGGAAGATCGCTGTTGCTATGATAGGTTTGCTATTTTTAAAACTGGGCTCCTATATATCCAATACAGAACAGCCAAACAGATACAACTATGTAGAAAGTTCGAACTACTTCATCCTTACTCTAGCAAAAGCAATCCTTAAACTCGATTGTCGGTTAAAAGTCTGGGTATTTAAAAGAATAAAAAACGGCAGTAAACATTTTAAAAATATTTTCTGAAATAAACTCGAACTCATTTTCTGCACACCACAGAAAATTTTTTCAAGGATATAAAAGAATGTTTTCAGAGCTTGCGCACTTCCCAGGATATTTTGTACATATATAGATAGAGATATCTGTTCGAAATGTCTGGCCATATTTTTTGCACAGAAATTTAATTTTTGCTCATCTCGAACTTCACTTTTATTTCTTAATAAAAATAAAAATTAGAAAACATTTTAATGTAGTTCAGTTTAACCAGGCGTAAAATTATGAAATTGATCCAACTTTGGAATCAGGACCACTTTTCTGTTTCTACATATACATAATTACATAACAGTTTGTTAAATTGTTAAAAGAATTTATTATCATCAAAATCATAGTAATGCGTAAATTATAAGTATATATAAAACAGAACTTCAATTTTCAATTAGATAATCTTTGGGACACTGTAATTCTGAAGTCTTAAAGCGAGGTGACCGTAACTAATCAATAATTTTAGCAGTGAATGATTCACGCTTGATATTTACCTCAACCTTAAAAATCCAATTTATAATTTTAGAAAAAAAACATTTTACTCAAAAAAGCAAATTAGTTTGCGCAACAATTTATAAATTTCTTTAATTTTCTGCTTAACTATTATTATCACAAATGATTTCCACTGGCTGCCCTCTTTTATAAATAATAACTGACTTTCATTTTCAAATTTATCTGCACGACTGGAAAAACACTTCTTTATATATATATATATTTCTTAAAGAAAAAGTTCTATAAGAGACTTGTTGAATTTTTTAAACTAATTTTCAGACATTATTACTATCTACAAAATTCGTGCTTTCCCGATGGCACTTCAATATAGACTGAAGACTGCACTGAGAATGCGACTGAAAGGGCTTATTGTAATAAAGAAGGAGGCACTGTGCCAATCTTTCCATACATACACCATTTCTTTTGCTCTTCCATAAACTTGGAACTTGCTTTCTTCTACTGGAACATTGTGAGAGTTACGAATATATCAGGACGATGCGCAAAATCCCATTTACTCTTTTCTGGAATCATGGCGCATAAGGAGTGTCCCAGGCATCAAGAGTAACTCTGAGAGTGGTGACAACTCAGAAAAAATATATAAATGAATAAATCTTGGTTATGTATGGCCTTTTTACAATTAAACCATAAAATAATTCTACTCTGCAGACAGAAACATTACCCTCTATGCCTTGCATATGGATTTTAACAGTGGATGCAATTTAAAGCGAATTTTCAAGAAAAAAAAACTCTAAATCTTAGTCAACTTCTAGGACAAGCAAAACCTTAACCAGAACCCATAGCTTAAATAAACTCTAATAGGAAATCTCTGAAATTTTTGCATTCCCAATTAACAATTCTATGTAAAGGCATGCGCGTTTAGGAGAATTCTCTCTCTCTCCTTTTTATGCTGCACTTATGCAGAGAAGCTTTATTTCCTGAGGCTACCTTTTTTAAATTTTTATTTTGAGCTAAAAACCCTGTAAATCTACTGTTTTATTTTGGAACCCTCTTTTCCAATTTATATAAGAAAACGACAGAGAAAACACTCGTTATATCGCTAAAAAAGAGTACAAGCCTATAGTGCCTCTGTCGCCAATTTAAGAGTGTATTTTCACAAAAATCAATAATGTGTCCTTGCGCAAATTCATATTTATTTAGGGAAAGCAATCGGGAATAGAGTAACCAAGGGAAACAATATTTCTAATTTTTCCACAATATTATAGAAAAATCATTACACCCCCAATAACTACATTCTAATTTTTGTTATCGTAATATTAGCCTTAATATCTTAGACAAATTGGAATTACCTTTAAATTTTGTAATTAAGTACATTTTTTAATCGAAACCCATAAAACTCTGAATTTTTAAGTGTCAAAAGCAATTACTTAAAACACATACACAACTTGGGGAATATAAATTCAGACTAAAGTGACAAGGTTTTTTTAAACTTTTTTTACGACTGTGGAAATATTCAGAGCACACTGCGTATCAGCAAAACACATTTAAGAAAGGAAAGGACGTGAGCTTTCACGGAGAGACAAGGTCATCACACTCTGTTGTTAAGCCTGTTCGTCCTTGATACTAAGCCTTTTCAGCTTTTAACATCTACGTTTTTATGGTACTGTCGCTTAATACAAATGTTTTCATTTACAATTCTCCAGGCGAGATAAGTACAAATTAAAAAATAATTTGGTTCATTTAAAATGTTTGTTCTAAGAACCTTCTTAGGATGTAATGTTTTACTCTTTGTTCTAAGAAAGCCAGACACCGCAGCAACAAAATTCCCAATAATATTGTCTGGTCTGGTTAGCTGAGATCTGGAGTAAAATTATCAATAGTCAGATAAATTTATTCGTCGAATAAAATTGTCCAAATAATCAACTTAGCTTTAATTTAAAATATGTAGGTATCAGGCGGATAAACTTATTCGTTCCAAAACCGACAGGTAGAACTATTCCTCACAACCAAGCTAAATTTTTTATCTGAAGAATAAAGTTACCAGCAAACTGAAAAATCGGCGCTTATGGAAATAACGTAACGTAATGTAAAGCTACAGTAAATTAGAATAAATTTTATGTATAACTTATTAATACGGCCCAATGCATGGAATTTGTCAAATTCTTTATAGATAAATTGGGATACATAACATATTTAAGCCTCAGTTGAGAATTTTGAAATTTGTTTTTTATAGGAACAATCAAAATAAAGCACTTCATTCGCATGGCTTCAAGTGATAATACATAGGTATTTATCAGACAAGGCCCTGAATTTCTTAAGTGTAAATGTCAAATTATATTTACTTTGAAATAGAACTTCTTTAACAAATTATGCCTTAAAATATATGCGCATCATGCATCATTTTTAGTTATTAGATAAATACTTGATGTCATACGGCATAAAATGAATAGCACAAAATACCTCAATAATTCAAAATATTTCCTTGAAGCTATTATTCTTTTCTGCACGCTACCATAAGTAAACATAGACCACCAGCTATAAATTATCATATTTAAGAGCTTTCAAATGTGTTAAGACTGTTGATTGAGACATAATGAACTAGCGGACATGAGTCATTCCCACCAAATCAGGTATACCTAGCTGATGAGTAAGTAAACGACGCTAACAAATTATCTGCACTGCATTTTTTGGCATCATTTTCTTATGAATCGTAAAATCTTGATTCTTTTGATCCCACTCAGGCAAATTGCATATGAAGAAAATTGGTTCATTTGATCATAAAATTGTTTTCCAATATTTCTAATGAAAGCGTGTGTACTATACAAAATAACTCCTTTGGTTTTATTGATTAACTTGAACTGGAAACATGCCAGTTTTTTGTTTCAGTTTAGCAAATAGAATGAATCAAGTAAAGTTGCGAGGATAAAGAGATTAGAGATGGAAACTCTAGATAACTTTAGTGGTGAGGTGATATAAGTGCTTTTTATCAGTTTTACGAAATAGTACCAGTTTTACGTAATATAAGAGCTCCTCTCCACATTGAACAATCTTGTGGGGTTAAATGTTTATGCCGAACAACCTTCTTAATGAGTCGACAGCAAAGCACGTGATTGAAACATTTTATCGAAGGATTCAGTGACGAATGTTTACTCGCTTGTTCAATTAATTTTAAATGCCGCAGAGCGGAAATTTTGTTCTACAAAGAGCTTAACGCGATAGCTTCCCCACCACTTGTCCAAGAATTTATTATTAAAGAAAAAAAATAATGAAACAAAAATAAAATGTTTTCGAATAAAATCCTTGGATGGATTATAGCTGCAAGGATTCTGTTTAAATAATAATCACGTTCTAAAAGAGAATGATGAAATATTGAGCTTACCACCAATCGTGGCTATTAGCTTAAATAGCAGAGCAGCATTAACAAGGTGTCTTTGGATAAAACTAATCGGATACACATACAACTCATTCAATTCTTTCAGATCGTGGATGTGTAGCAGAAAAAAAATTTTTTTTTCTTTCTAAAAATAACTCGGCTGACTCCAGCTTATATTGGGGACTGAAATGATTCATGACTATAGATACTTTCCTCTGCACGGACTGGGAGGACTGACTGCTCAGCCGGAAGAGTGTTTATTGTGCACCGCTCCCATAGCAGGCACTTCAAATATATAAGAATTTTATAAATTTATTCGAATATCGCATGCCCGGAACGTCCCAATTCAACGTCTGTTACCAACAAGATCTGCTTCATGAGAGGAATAAGAAAAAAAAAATGTTAGTGATCTCTATGACGACCGAGTTAAAAATAAAATTCTTCTAGAAATGTAAAAGAGCTGAGGAAATTATAAGCCCGAAAAATCATTGTCAACAGCAGCGATTTGGCACAATTTCTAATTGGATTCATTTGTTAAATCCAACTCAATTGCGGAGCTACAATCAGATGAGGCCCGAAATTCCAGCAGGAGTGAATGAATTGGGAATGGTGGCGAAGAGCCAGGTGCTCTGTAGGCTGCACCGCAGCACCAGTCACATGGACGGCCTTTCAAATCTTTTTTTCATGAGAATGGACACATTGCATCGCTCGGAGCGGCACAAATTTTATCAATGCACATTCGGGCTGCAGGCTGCACCGAATCGATGGCAATTCACTGCTAAAGGTAATTTTTAGACAAGTAAACGAGCTGGTTGACATGTGATAACCATCAATCACTCGCGGAGACGACGGCGGCCAGCACCATCCCACGACTCAGGCGAGTGCTTCCACCTAGTGCCGGAACAGGGCGAACACGCCAAAAATTACCTAAATTGTTCCACTCGGCAGGGAAAGAAAAAAAAAACCACAGCCTCTCAGTGACTCCGATGCGATTATTAACGAATTTTCTATTAGTAACAAGATCTAATAACTTCGCATGTATGTAAAATGGCGGCCGGACACTCCTCAATGCGTCACAGAGAAGAACTTACACACCCAAGCACATGCGCGTACCAACACTCAGGCACTGGCCCCAGAGAGATACCGCAAGTTTTTTAGTACGCCAAGACAAATTATTTCACCTTCACAATTTTTCCAAACCCCCGAAAGTAATTCAATCCATAAAACAATTTCATGACAGCGACTGATTCAATGGAAATTCCGTCGCAGCTATTTGAAAACCATCCAACAAGAGCGGGGTATCGATCACTCCTGGAAACACTTCATTCCGATTTGGCGACATCACTCCGAGCAGAGTAAAAGAAGAAAAAAAATTTTTTTTTCTTTCCTTTTAAAAAAAAAAAACTTGAAGAAAAATACTTTTTTTTTCCTCCCTGACTAGTGTACATTCCCGCTGAATTAGCTCAATAATTGAAAATAATTTAAATCACTTTTCCCAGCACACAATTTATGCCATTAAAAAAAGTAATTTTACTTACTTTTAGCGTGGCGGAAGGGACGAAAGGAATTTAGCACAGAATTAATGGCACAATTCTACACACTATTTTAAATACACACTCATCAACTCTGCTCGCTTCGAGAGTCCGCGATTCAGCTCAGAAGTGTATGGTGTGCCTGTGCAGACGGCAACTTGAGAATTTTTTCTTTACAATTTGGTGAAGTGCGACCGAAATCGAATAGAGCTGGCGGCAAGCGCAGTACTAGTTGGGTCGAGCGAGACTTTCAATGAAGTTTCGCAAATTGCGCCCAAGGGAACGTCGCAACGGCTTTTGATTTTGGGCTTCTTTTTTCTCACATAAATTGAAAACATTATTTCTTGTTAGGCTTATTATTAGCTTATAAACTTTTAATACAAATTTCAAATATAGGTTGTAGTAAGTTAGTTAGTTAATTTTAAGTTTGTAGCTTGTGTTAAGCCGATAAATAAATAAACTATCAAATTTACTACTCTTCAACGATTAACATAAAATCCTTTAATATTTTGTTTACATTATAAAAAAATTAATTTCGTGTCTTTTCGTTATTTCGGAAAAAAAATCTCATTAAACAGACGGACAGACACCAATAACGGCTGCTTTTTTTCATTTCAGGGTACGTAGGCAATGTGCAACCGTATTTTCTGAGAAATAATGATTTTAGATTACCAAAGTGTAAAAGTACAGCAGCAAAAAATTCATTAGTATAAAGTGGTTTCCTACTGTTTAATAAGTTACCAGACATTTTAATAAGAAAAAATAATTTGCATTGAGTTTAAGAAAGGATGTATTAGTATTGTAAAAGAGTGAATGCAATAAGAAATATCAATAAGTGTTGTTGTTAAAGAGTATATAAAATACTAATAAATAAATTATTATTAATATTAAAAACGAGCGAAATTTAATATTAAATTAATTACTAAATAAACAACGACAATCTTCAAACACCTGATTTTATCGTTTAAAATAGTTCACAACACAGCTCAAGAATAGTTTAGTTCAAATAAACATTTGTCTAAATTTCGTTGTAAAACATTAAGGTTTAAAGTTTTTATTTCATTCTTTTAGTTCATATTAAAAAGTAGAAATCTGGTTGTAATGTTATTATGGTGAGAATTCGAAATTTTGATTTTTTTTATACCCGGAATTTATCAAAGTTCGTGTAATTTTGTAAGATTCAATTCAAGATTTCATTTTGGGTGGATAGGTAAGAGAACTTTAATAATAAATCTTGTCATAAAACAATCTCAGTAGTTACTTCAGTAATTGTGTCGGCTCTATCGGTTATTCGCGCTAGAGACAAGTCTAGAGATTTGCTTAATCTGGATCGAAACACTAATTTTGCATGTTTTCAAGTGAGCGCCAGATGAATTTCTTGTCATTCAGGGGAGATAGTGTAGTCTCATCACTTGCTATCTTACACAATTTTAATAAATATTTCGATTTATTTAGCTATGGAAATAAAACTTATTCAAAACTTGTTATGTGCAAGTGGTTCATTTCGTTGAAACGTCAAAACAGATTTTGTAGATAGATAAGATATTTTCTATTTTTTTTTTAATAATTGAAAATAAATTCGTTTAAACAACTTAACTTGAATGCGTTCCATATTAGGAAATCATTGAGTTTGGTTTTTTCTGCAATCCTTGAATAGGAATTTTAGAATTATGTATGAGTACCAACGAAGGAGTTTAAATTATGTTATAATTTTAAGGTGTTTCTGTCATTTAAAAAGGTGTTTTGAATTTTGCCATAATCTGGGTATGCGTGTTTATGCGTAGAGAATGATGCCAACGCAAAAACTTGTTTGGAAGAGAATGAAAGGGTTGCATTTGATTAAGTTGGGCGCTAAGAAAGAGACCAGTCGTCGCAATCGCCGCGCTACGCAGTTAAGCATGAATCCTAATTAGGTGTTATATTTATACAACAAAGGCTGGAGGAGGTGTCCGGTGGAAGATCCGATTTTAATTTCATGCGCAAAAGACCCATTGCGGAGTCGCGGAATTCGGACGACTTGAAAACTATGCAGCAGTATTTCGTCTCGATGTTACCACGCGCCCTGATAATAAATTCCCGAAGATTGCGGAAATCATCGAGACTTTTCAATATCTCGAGATAGTGCGCACGATGCGACAGAGAAGCCGGCGAGCCGGCTGGGGCCTAGTTTTGGTCGTTTCGCCCGACCCGCACCGCACCGCACCCCTCGGCTTGCACAGGTCTCTACTACTTTTCTCGCATCTAATTCTAGAACAAAACTACAAGGTGAAATTGCGTCACATTTTTACCACCACCAAGGCGACGTTGCGCACTGCATGGAATTAAAAATGGAGGTGTAGCAAGGTGCACCTTTTCCCCCCGATTTCACTGAACGCTAGGTCACGCCAGCCGCAAAATTTTCCGGAGGAATTTGCACCGTCGCCGAGATGCAGATCCAATCCCTGGGATTCAATTGTGGCTAAATAATGAGGGCAGCCGAATGATTAACAAAATTGCTTCGAAATTACAACCGCGCCTCTGCCGCACTTGTGAATTTTCTGTCCAGCGCCGATCGGTTGTCAGGAGTTTGGGCCTCTTGTCGGGCTTTTTTTCACGTCAATTTCCTCACTTAATGCAAACGATATTTACCTGGACTATTTTGCACAGGACCTCGGAATCTATCGGCCAACAATTGTACACGCCTGCAACTCTATCTACAATTAGAAGAATTATTAACACACCTCCGACTCGAAAACAAAAATTGCGATTGAAATGTTGTTTTCACTGAATTGAAGGTGACTGCGATTCGGCTTGGTACAGGATTTTACATGGCAATGACCTGGTTATGAAAAATCTCATTTATTGCTCTCACCGTCGGTGATATAACTTAAAATTTATGGAAAATCTTTAATAAACCGCCCCATTAAGCCTTTATTAATTTTAAAATCGTTTTAAAGACGAAAAAATCTATGACGCATTTGCAAAATAATGAGCATTTCTATTCTCCAACAGAGTGCACTTTGCAAGTATTTACAAACCGTACTGTACTTCGAGTCGATTATGCTTCGAGAACTGTCAAAAACACGTTCGCAGACGTAAATAACGCACGTGGTGCAAGCAGCAGTTGACGTTCAAAATGCCTCGCTCAAAAAGGGATAAAAAAGGTAAGTGAAATAAATACCTTGATCGTAACAACCTCTATTTGAACCAAGCACCTCGATTTTTCAGTTTCGCTGACGAAAACCGACAGAAAAGGTTTGGTATGGAAGCAGCACATCATCGAAGACATGCGCCACTGCGTGGAGAAATACCCGAACATTTTCCTGTTTTCTGTTCACAATATGAGAAATAATCTCCTGAAGGACCTGCGGCAGGAGTGGAAGAAGAATTCAAGATTCTTCTTCGGGAAGAACAGAGTCATGCAAATTGGTTTAGGTCGCACAGAAGATGAGGAAGTCCAACCGCAGCTACACAAGGTATGTAAGCCCTATTTAAGGAATTGGATCACATCAGTTTTTATTAGATATTAGCACCTGAAACTAGCGTTGTTAGTTTTTTTATCAATAATGAAAAGGCGAACAAACTAGTTTTAAAAAGTAACTAGTTAAATAAAGCGATTTTCAAACTTTCATTAAACGGTCGGCGTAAGTCAACAATTTTCAAAAACTGAGTTAAGACTAAAATCACATCACTTACCTATCCTATCGCCCTGTTAAGATACCATTATTCATATTAAAACTTGATTTAGGCTATAATTCTCAAAGGCTCATACGTAGATATACCGTAAAATTTGCCCTATTATTCTTTCGGGAGTCCTGATTCCGTTTATTTTGTTTTCTCTTTTCACTGGGTGTCGAAAGCATAGAAATTAATAAAAGGGTTAAATGAAAATGTGAAACTCCAAACAAAGTGAAAACGATAAAGTAAATCACACGACAAAGTCACAAATAAACACCGCACTTTTAAATTTTTGTTTTGCTTGTTAATTTAATTAAAATCAATTTATGACAGATTTTATTCAATGGGAGATAATTATCGGAGTGGTTTTAGAACTTTGAGCCTACTGCGTTCAAACAAAAAGTATTGATTCTTAAATTCTACTTTTCGTAAGAGAAGAACCCGATTTAATTGAAAAATTTAATATGAAACCTTAAATCTTTTTCTCTCCATGTTCTTCTTTCCAGAATACTTCGTAAATGCATAACTTGGAGAAAATGTTTACTGGGGTGTCATGTAAAAAGCCTGTATGTGATTAAATAGGAAATTTGAATTTAGTGACTAGTTTGGTTTTGCGTTTTAAAATTAGAAGTATTCCAGCAAATTAAAATAACCAATTGTGCTTGTTTTCCATATTTTAAAACCATTTTCTAATTTTAGCTTTCTGAACGACTTCAAGGACAGTGCGGTTTGCTATTCACGGAAAAGAGTAAATCTGAAGTACTTGAATGGGCGCAAAATTATTGGGCAGTTGAATACGCCCGAAGTGGCTTCAAGGCTACCGAGACGGTGGTTCTGAAAGAGGGACCCCTAGAGGAATTCTCACATGCCATTGAACCGCATTTGCGCTCTCTCGGCCTCCCAACAAAACTCCACAAAGGAATTGTTACGTTGTACGGGGATCACACCGTCTGCGAAAAAGGCAAAGTGCTGACGCCAGAGCAGGCGAGGATTTTAAAACTGATAGGCAAACCTATGGCTAAATTTAGGCTGACGATCAAGGCCTCTTGGAACAAATCGGACGGGTTCGAGGCTTTCGAGTCAGCCACTGCAGAAAGCGAGAATGAGGAGGAGTCGGACCAGGATGATGTCGACATGGACGAAGATGAAGGAAGCAGTTAACTTCTGTGTTACTTAGGATTAAGTCTTACGTACAATAAAATTATTTTTATTTGAACCGAAGCACTTTAACCTGGTATTTAATTAGTTAAATTAACATTAAAAGGAGGAAGACATTAGATTAAAAAGGATTTGTTTGCATTTATAACTTTAAGGTATGCAATGGAACTCGCGTCTGCGCGGCGTTCTGGCAGTGCGATGGTGTCTGTGGACAATTTTTCCATGTAGCTGTAAACAACAGATTAACAATTTAATGCCCACCTCTACCTTTAACTTGAATTACCGGATTTAAATAAAATAGACTTGAAATTAGTGCCTCCAGAAACTCCTTTATACACATCAACATTTTATAGCTACAGTTAAAAATGTTACGTTCTAGCTTTTGTAACTAAAATTCGGGCTCTCCGTTTGTATGCGTATTTTTTTTTTTTTTTTGTTATATCATCTCTTAGGTAAGGTATTTTCAGACATCTCAAAAATCAAGATATGTTAATTCTAAAAAATGGAAAAGGAGCAATAAAAAAACAATTACACATTTAAGCTTTATTGATATAATAAGCACTTGAATGTGAGAAGCCATTTGATTTTGCAGATACAAATTTATTTACGAATATATTTGGCATGGTATAAAAAAAAATGACAATAAACAAAATATTCTGTGGATGCTAACAAAAGTTCTATATCACATTTTCAAACAATCCCATTTATAGATTAAGTAAAGTTCATAAATAAGAGAATATTTCTAAATATAGTCACAAAAATACAAAATGGAAATTAACGAGGAATTTTTCAGCGCTTCGCTCTTAGTGCCTTCATACATAAAAACTCGATGCCTAGTATATGGAAATCACGTAAACAAGCTGTCTTGCCTTGTATAAATATTCAATGAATTACTACGAAAATTCCGTTGATACTATGAATTTCACGAGGCTTGATCCTTCTGCTATCTGCTATCTACTAGTGAACCTTCTTGGCTACGGCGTATTGAATTCGTTTCTTCAAAAGCTAGTTTGTTGATATACTGCTAAAGTCTATAGTCATACACTGATTCTTTGGGCAAAATCTTCGCTGAGAGTTCTCTGATTAACTTATATTCGGTGCTTTGCATACACAATTACCAACTGCTAATTGGTGCCGGAAAGAATTTTTTTTTACGACGTATCTATGCAGAGTTAAGCCAAATGTTGAATCCAAAGCAGTTGTTACTAAATCAAATGTACTTCAAATTGTTGGATCATATCGATACGACTTTTAACCCTCCACAAATACACGATTTTTTTGCAAATGAGATTCCAACGTTCTGAATGATTTGCGTGTGTACTATAACTCATGTTTTGAAATCGTGAATATTAATAGATAAATAAATGCAAAAATATTTCTACTCGCTAAAATAATTTAAGCCTTATTTAGTTTGATTATGCCGCTAGTAAAAATCTAATTTTCTGGAATGGTCGCTAGAGCTTTCTGAGGAGCTGAGTGCTGGGTCTGGGCACTCGTTGATTTGGGCTCGAGGTCCAATTCCAGTTCAGGTATGGGATCGCGCCAATAGTTGAAGTTGGAGTATTCATAGGAGCCCTCTTCTTCCTTAATAGGTGGAAATAATTGATCTACGATGTACGTCATACCACAATAGCTGCAATTCAAAAATAACTATGAGATAAATGTGATATTTGGTGGTTTTATATATTTGTAAAAATCGGATGCCTCACATCTGTGATATCTGATGGAAAATTTCGAAAGAGGTGTTTTACTATTACGAAGGCTCAAAAACAATTTCGAATATATAATTTTTACTCATGATGCCAAGCAAACACGTCACATCTACTGCAATTGGGAATTATTAGAGTTGTAATTAAACGGCGCTATGAATTTCATAAAATACAGCCATTCTTCACAGCCCAGAAATGTTGAAAGCATTTATATGTAAAGAATATTATTATTATACAACTTTCAAAACACTCGGGTTCATATTACGTACATATATTTTTATTTAGTCCCAAGTTTTTATTAAAACCCACCAAACTTAGGGTTAATTGTTTTAAATATAGTTGCAAATTACTCTAGATAATCTTCTAACTAATTTAAAAAGATTAATATAATTTCACTGTTGATCAAAATATTTGACTGAAATTCTCCAAAAGCAGAATTCTTTGTTTTTTGTTTGTTATCAGTTCAGATAGGATTCAAAAATACGTCCTTCATAATGTAACAAATATATGTAAATATTGGAAACCATAAGTTTTCAGTGAACAAACATAAGTTCAAAATAAGACTAGTAGCCTCTAAATAAATATCTTTGATTTCTACAGTAGAATTCCTGGCAGAAGTACCTAATCTTATTAAATTTTATATGCATACAGTCTTTGGTTTATTAAATGCTGAAAAACGTTTCAATAAATTTTCACTCTTATCTAAGTAGTCTTCAACTTTAATGAAAATAAATTTTATATTACAAAATAAACTTATTAATTTTATTTTAACACATTTTCTTTAACCTATTAATCTTTTCAACAGTTCAAGAATCTGATGGACTTAATGAGTGAGAGATAAAATAAATGCCGTAGTTCCACAATTGCTTTATAATTTATACGAAAATAAATTATTATGATGACCTACAATCTGCGAAAGTGTTCATTGTTCAGAGAAAAGTATGAATCAGTTGAACTCAATAAAAACGCCTTCAAAACAAAGTCTTTCTGATAATGCAATATCAGTCTGAGAATTTTTTAAATTTTATTAACTCTTATCAAGCCACTTCGACCAAAGATCAAAAATTACCTGGCAATATAAAAACTTGTTGGCTGAAATTTGAAATTAAATATATGTACAATCTTCGCATTGCAAGTAGTGTTGCAAAAGCCTCATAAATCGTATACTAGCAGTAAAAAGCACGAAAATATTCCCAGAAATGATTAACGCAATTTTTTTATAATTTGGGTGATCATGATGATGATGATGACAAAAGCATGAATGAAATTTGTTAATCAATGCGCGATGTACTTTGATTTCGCAAATGTGCATTAAAATGATATTTCCCAAAAACCGAATGAGTTTTTATGTACAAATGCAATGACTCAGACGGGGGATATTAATCTAAAATACTGGACTTTTGCGAAAGTTTATTTTGTTTTACAAAATTAACATTGATCTTAAAAATAAATAACAAAAAAGAAATACACATTAATTGCAATACACAGTAAATGTTATAGGAATAAAAAGTATTAAATACTTAATCGAAAAATATAAATAGCTCTAATTGTCTGCTAACAAAATTTAGCCTTAAGGTACGTTGTTTCTAGGTATCACAATCATAACACATATCCGTTTTATGTTCAGTTGGTATTCTCAACTTCATCGTCGGAGCGATCAAATTGTAATTCATCTTCAAAATCGTCATCACCATGCGAAACGTTGTCATCATCAGAATCACGACTCAAGGGAGGGAATATTTCATCCACGACTAGACATTGACCGGCGTAACTAAAAATGAACTTGCTATCAGTTCTATGCGATTTTATTATACATAAATGACTGTGAATGACGTCTTCATTTTGTGTTTGTACAATGCGATTAATTTTATCAGTTTTTTTTAGAGAGGGCCGATGCCCACACTGCACACCCTCATGCTTGTGGAAAAATTAATGCATGTTATATTTTAGTTGGAAACTCACTTTAAGGAAAAACAATTCACCTTAGTTTATAAATTAACGCGTTTTCTGATGATTATTCTAATTAATTTAATTAAAAACGGAGAAACTCAGTTAAACAATTAAATTCAGCTCTTGCAGTACTATTTGTTTTTAAGATAGTTTCACTGAATTGGCGTTTAATTATTTTAGCATAAAACCATACGAAATCCATTCATAAATAATCTTTCATACAATTAACATAATCGTTAATTTATTAGTATAAAAATTGATTATATTTACATCTTAATAGTGAGACGGAATTCATGATAAAATTGAGCTTTAGAAAAAAAAAATACCAAAGTAAATAAATAATTTAGGTAAAGAATAGTTGGGGATTTGTAATTTTCAACCGTTTTTGCAGAATAATGAGTCTTCAAATTACACTGCATTTCCAAATTTCAGAGGTTAGACTGCAATTTTTAAAACTTTAAGGAGATAAGATAGAACTTATAAACTGATTCATGTAGACGCTTTCGAAAAATGAAGAAGTTACAAAATAAGGTTCCAAATACATACCCCTTAGTATTCAAAATAGATTATATTCTTTGAACGCATTCTGAATGGTACACTTCGATATTCAGAAGATTGTTTTGTTCGAACTCAATGCGCTCATAATATATGATATAAGGTCTTATAATAACAAATTTATTTATTGCTCTAATATACAACACAATAAAAGAAACTGCATCTAATTTAATCAATGTTGCAGAAGGAATCATTATCACACAAATCACGACAACACCGCAGATAGTAAGGTTCTATTAAGATTTTTGAGTCAAATTAAAAGAACACAATTTTTTACAGGGATCAAAGTACGCAATTCAGTTATAGTATATATACAGTGGTGGAGAAAATAATAGGTACAAAACCTAAACATTCAAAATTTTACCACCAGTATCTTCAATGGACGAGTTAAAAAAATAAATCTGTATACATACATTTAGTATAGTATATAGTATACTAACGGAAATTAAAATATATTGTTATTTACATTTTATTGTGAATTTATAAATTTGTTAGTTTATTTTTTACTTCTATTATTTCTTCCGCCACTATACATATATGTATAGTTGCTATAGTATATACATATAATATATGTATACATACATACATAACTCACGTCTTACAAAGTCTGTTTTGAATTACTCAGTTTGCAAGTCTATTCAATGTTTTATAATTCATGCATTGTCATTTTCAATAATCAATTTCAAAAACTATAATAAAATCAAGTATATGAAAGTTTCTAATCTTAAAAAAAAATAATAATCAATTTTTAAGGTTGCATTTACAATTTGCATCGTCACTGCGATATTGTACATTATGTTGATTAGAAAATGAATAAAATAAAAATGTGATAGGATCACTTGCGGCGCTAATCGGCACATGTCTGCTTAAAGTCTGCGCAATTTCGTCTCATAACATAAACTCTGATTATTTTAAATCAGTTTTATTTTGATATAGCAAATAAGTGGTGTGTTTTCTCTAAACAAAAAACCAAAGTGCAAAGGTGAAGGAAATTGGAAATAAGGACATCTGGTCTTGCACGTTTGCTAGAAATGGGTAGATTATTTTAGCAAACGTTTTATTTTGATTATTTGAACCGCGGCTTTTACTGTCATTTTTTAAGTGTCTATAATTTCTTCAAATGTTGATTATCGTTAAAGTCGGTTGCGGTTTATCTGATCGGATCTATTTTTAGCGGTTTTAGGGGAATTTTAAATCTACAATATAACTGAACAACCGGCCTTTTGAACAGTTTTGAGAATTACATAATTCAAAATTCATTGCTTACCCCACTTCCGTTAATTAAACGATTGTATTCAAACATCCATTCACTGATGGTCTCCGGAAAATACAATTGAACCTTTATAATTCTTTTGTCAACATTTGGTTACAAAATCACATCAAATGTATCATTTCACACTGGAAAGACTGCATGCATATAACGTAAATAAGAGTAGCATTGTCAACAAAAGTGCATTTCATGCCATTATTACCAGGCAATTCAGCAAATTAATATGTTTCAGATTTTTGTGCCTTTAATTAGTCACAACCGAACAAATATGAATTAAATGCGAAATGCCAGAAGAACAATTTCTGGCTAAAAAGCTGAAAAGTACTTACGATGACTGGAATGTTTGCGTTAATTCGTGTTTTAACTCCCCCTTTGTGTTGATAGTGAATATTCTCATAATAGGAATTCCAACAGCTCGGTAAGCCCAGACGTCCTAGAAATTGGAAAAAAAGCAAACCATTAAAATATATTGCTTTTTTATTTTGGAAATTGCATCTTACATTTATTCTGTTTCCATAACCAGCATAAAATGGATTTTTACCAGGGAACAGCGCCTGGATATCACTGAGACAAGCAATTTTGAATTGTTCTGGCTTCCGCTCAATTACCTCTCGATGGAGTGCAGAAATTAGAGACGTTGGATTAAGCAGCAACGGACCGTCAGGAAGTTTGACATCTCCTTGTCTGATTGAACGAAGATATTCTCTGGTAACGCGAGACTGGCCAATCGCTCGTGCAGATAAGTATAAAACTTTATAGCCGTTTGCTTCTATTTTCGAGAACAATTGCGCAACTCCAATTTGGGCCCAATCCTTTCCAACCATGGGCAGAATATGACCAAGGACGTCTGACTTAGTGATGGTTCCATCGATGTCTGAAATGACTACTTTATCACTGTGCTTCCAACGGAAGAGGTAACATTTGCAACGACTAGTTCCTTGGTAGGCTGTTGTAACACTGAACTCAATTTCATTTATTCCTGGTTTTAGGTTTAGCTTTTTCTGCAAAAGATTGTACCTGTACAGTAAAAATATGTAAAAAAAAAACGTAGACTTACAATCGCATCAGAACTAAGTCTTAAACTCTTTTTGTATTTCTCAGACTTTGAAATGATGCTTATCGACATATCCTGCGATTTTGAAATATTCGAGTCATCGGGTTTTTCTTCAGTTTGGCCAATTTCCATCTTCGGTTTTATGGGCCCATCCGGATGATCTGGAGTGTTGGAACGTGATGTTTGAGTTCCCACAGCCATTTGATCGGCATCGACTGCATTTTCAAGAAAACCAATAGAAAAGTATTACAAAACTAGTTTAACCGAGAACCTACTCTTGGTCTCACTTTCTTTACTATTACGCTTCTCGTTCCCAGAACGACGCCAGTACCACCAGGAATAGCCTCTTTTCGTCTCTTGGGTTTCTGAAGAAGTGTTCTCTAAATCAGTCTTGGTAGCAGCAGCCTCTTCAGCAGATTGTTTGGCAGAATTCATCAGTTGTTCTATAGCTTCCTTTAGGGTTATAAATATGGGAAGGTTAGATATATTAATGCCTGCTATCCGATTGCCAATTAACTCACGTTAGAAAGGGGTTTCTGGAAAGTTATAATAGTCATAACAATGGGACATGCAGCGGACCAGCTGTAGTATTTTCCGTTTAATCGGACTACTAAGTTTGGTGTGGAAAAAATGCCTGGGTTTTCGCAAACCTACAAAATTGTTGTCTATTTTTATTTACATATTATGAATGTTTGGTCATTAATGTGTGGATAGAATTCATGCAAACTTGTTAGTTTTTTTTCGAGCTTGAATTCATATAATATGATAAAAATTGCAAACTTACATCAGAGTACTTGACTAGGTGTTGATCAAATTCTTCATCAGTTGGTCCACCTTTTTCCATTCCTCCGCAGAGTGACATTGCTACAAAATCTAAATATCTAAAAGAAGTATTACTTTAGTATAATTATTTTATAGCAATTATTATTTACAAAAACATACTTCTCTGATTTTCCTTCATCATAATCGGAATCCAAACTTTTCGGACCTTCCAAGGAGCTTGGACTGTGTGGCAATGAAGTACCATTTCCACTTTCTCTATCTTCTTCATTTTGATTCATAGAAGCATCCTTGCTTATAGAAGGGAAGTATAAAGCAGCCATTTCAGGATCCATGCCCTCAGCATCGAGCTCAGATAGGTAAACGCCCTCGGTTGCATTCTTTCTCAATTTATTCGTCTTTTTCATGAAGCTAAACATTCCACTCAACATGGAGTTCCGTTGACCCTGTGGAGCATCTGATGGCTCTTCGTTTTGTGTGGGTAACTCGCCCCATTTCCATGAAGCAGAATTAGTCATAATATTATTTCCAGTTTCCTTCTCCCTTTGAGAAATCTCCAACTCGCTGTCGCTTTGAATAGGAGTGGAGGGTCTAGAGTTGCGCGGACTATTCCCAGTTGCAACCTCAGTGTCGCTGAAGAAATGAATATCCAAGTCCCGAATGCGATTTGGAGTAATCATCTTTTCTGGAAGCAGTTCCTTTATTTCCGATGGAGTAGATGCCGGTTTCGAAACGATTTCTTCAACCCTCGGAGATGATTCATCATTCGAAGAGTTTGTATTGTTCGATATTGAGACAGCATCTGCATCAGTCTCTGTATTTTCTTGTTGGGCGCTTCCTACTGAACTGCTAGAGGAACTTTTTCTTTGAGCATTCTTTTTCTTCATTTGAGACTTCTTTCGTCGCTTTTTCTTTGATTTGGAATCTTCTTTAATGTTATTGGTAGTGCATTCTTCTTTGGTTTTAGCTTCAGGTTCCTCTATATTAAGGATGGGAGGCTGATTTTCTATTGATTGTTCGACTATTTCTTCAGTTTTGAGTGTGCTATTGCTCCAGTCCTGTAGGTAATAGAAAAGGTTAATGCTAAATAAATTCAGAGAAATAAAATAAAATTAAGGAACTACCAAATGTTGGTAAAATTCTATCAGATGGCACCATAATTATTTAAGTCAAAAGTAAAAGATGAATGTAATTTACCTGCGGCTTTTCAACAGGCTCTATTTTAAAGAGTTGATCTTCACATTCAGCCCATTCCTGCCGAATTTTCTGTGTCGTATATTCCATCTTTTTTTCGGACAAGTCCGGTCTCCTTTGCATGCTATTGTCAGTATGTCTATTTTAGAAAATGTTTAAAACATAGAAGTATAATTCCACAATAACACTGATAATTAAAAATCCTACAGCAAAAGCGAATAAAATATAATAAAAAGTGAACTTAAAACACTAAAAATAAAAGCTATCAGCACCTAAGGAGCGCTCACCTTCTCTGACTGAAATCAGACATCTGATTTTCAAACAATGTGTTTTTTTTGTCATCACCGAGTTCATTAGAAAAGTCAATAGAATTACGTCTTGGTATTGGCAAGGAAATATCTTCACTAGCGCTGCTAAGATAGCGAGACATTAAATAGATGTAACAATAATTTTGAAAAAATAACAAATGTTCTAGAGCATTTAGCGAACTTACGTAAATTTCTTATCATCATATTTATCAAATTCTATGGTTGGAATTGGAGAGGTTGCTAGATTTTCAGGAAGTTGTTCAACATCTTCCTCAGAACACTCTTCCACAAAGAAGGCTTCTCCAGAGTCGCCCAGCTTCATGTGAATGTCGACGGGCTCTCCATTAATTTCAATATCAACCTTGAAATTCGTAATATGTTTTAATAATCATATATTTTTGATTCAAAAGCATATCTTACCACTTTTTCTTTACTTCTGAGGACTCCCAGTTTTCCGAACCTAACATGGAACGGTGAACACATAAAGTCCCCATCTGGCTGCTCTACAACTATCACGTCAATGGCACCGGTTAATGTAGCTCCATTAATATCATTATAGAAGTCCTTAAAGTTACTAAATACTCGTACAAGACTATTCATTGTTAAGAATTGTTGGCTACTCCGATGCAGTAAAAAATCTTTCAAGGTCAGCGCCAGGAATATATCCAATGATGACTTGAGATCCGGTAGTATGGTTTTAGGTGTTACGACTAGGTAATTTTTATTCTAAAGCGTAAGTTTCACTGAGTTTACTTTTTCTTAATTGTCTCTAGGGTACACATTTTGTTTAGCAGTTTTCTACCATTTTCACAATTTTAACGTTTTCTACGTTACTTGTCTTCTCCTAAGCAATACTTTATTTAAATGAATTTATCACAACGTCGACTATTCAACGAATATCACTTCCAATAAACTTATATCACTCTTGCGGTGCTGTGACCAGCACAAATGTCTTAACCGCAATTTCCTAAAAGCGTTGATTTGCCAAGGCGCTTTCGGTGAATCTGAAAAGATAAGAATTAAAGGTACTGATTAAATAACGAAAGTATTAACATTATATTAACGTCAAAGATTAAATTACAAAAGAAATCAAAAGTTGCACTACAAAGATCAAGAATGTCTCAATAATTAATGCGTCACCTTTAGGCGATCGAAAGCAAACTGGCCCACTCTACTAAATAAATAAATAAATAAATAAATATTTAGAGCTGCCAATAACCGATTTAACACTTGTAATGACAAAAAGTTGTAGAATACAAAACTAATCTTAAATATTTACGAAGAAATTGAAAATATCATTTGATTGTAAATTCAAACATAAAGCTAAATCAGAAAGAACAGGAACAGGGTAAAAAAGAGGTAGAAATAAACGTAACCTCAAAAGAAACATAATAAAATATGACTCAATCCGTTGGAGATTATTGGAAGAGCTAAATTTTACTCATTTGAAAATTAGCACTATATGAGAATTGCCTTGCTAAAATCTTTATAATTTAAAATATCACTTTGAAGACAGCAAATAAAATAAACCCTCAATTAATCTTAAAGCTATAACCTTGACAGGACGCTAAAAATTATGTAAATCTTGTTCAAAAGACAAAGAAAAATGTATTCTATTAATTGCGCATTAAATAAGATTAAACATATATTCCTGAGTGGCGGTTGTTGTAATAAGAAATTATTATGAACTCTCTATTAAGAGAAATTGGCATAAGTATATGTTTACAAAAAGTTAATGAATGAAATGAAAGCCTTGCGGGCCTTGAAGACAATAAACAGGCTGTAGATATTTAGAATTTAAATGATTGCAGTGTTGAAATTTTATTTATTATATAGATATAAATTATAATACTTCAAACTATTATTCCACAATTTCAACGAAAATCTAAAGTTGAATTTTAAATATAAATCCACTATTTATCGAGCGCGACACTCGAGAAAGACTGGTGAGTGGTGAGTAATTATAATGTAAACAAAACTCCAGTCACAGAAGATTAGGTAACAAAACTTGTTCTTTAATGAGGGGATGGAAGAGGCTTTTGTTGAACAACGGAAGCCTACTCTTAGCAAATCAAATGTAAACAGGTCTCGTTATTGACGCAATCAATGAGTCAATCAATATAGATTACTAAGAATTAAAAATTTTATTCGATCGTCTCGTTCCTGTTTGCTGTTTACGTGGTCATTTATTTTTAATATGAGAGAAAAATTAGTGCAAATGTGTACCAAGATGAATATTATTCACTTGAATTGGCTTAAAAATAGCGCTAGACCGGCTGGTCGAGAATGCCGGTGCCAAAAAATGCCAAGTCTGTGTGACGGCTGCGTAGCATTGAATTTTCCTTAAGCTTCTTTTGTCACCAACGTAAAGCTTGGCGAATTACATTAACGTAAATTTACAATATAATAATCAAGCTTACGACTTATGAATATGTAAATTGCGGAAATACATATATTATTATGTATTTGTTGCACTTTAGTCAGTTACGTAATTTTGTTTTTACAAATCTTTTGTAATTGAAGGAAAATATTTTCATTTTTAAATAAAAGACGAAATCTTCAAAGAAGATATTGTAAATCTCGGAACACCGGATGTATTAATCTTAAAAAAAACAACGCTGACCAAACATTTTTGGCAAGGCTTTACGGTAACCAGCTACAACTAGTTGGAAGATTTCTATTTTCTATCTATCTTAAGCAATTTCTGAAAAAGCTTGAAGTTTAACAACCTTGCTTCCACATACTAATTATAATTACAAAATTGAAAAATACACACGTGCAACTTATTTCCATTGAGGTTTCACAGTTTATCGTCTGTCCACTTCAATGATTCATATGGCGAGCTTATTAAAGCGTCAAGGGAACGCAAATGCCCTTGACTTTGTCCATTAGTTCGGCCTTTTTGTTTTCTTGAATATATTTCGGAAAGAAGTTGTGGGTTGAACGTTTCGTAAGAGAACACATAATTAAAAAAAAATAGTTGTTTCACCATTACAGACACATGAAAAATAAATTGGATTATTCAACCAACTTGCATTGGTTCCAAATTTACTTAAATATTTTAGCACAAAAAAAAACCGGACCAAAAAAGTTATAAGTAAAGAGCAAATGTTGCTATAAACTACATATGACTTTTTGGTAGTAGAAAACTTGTATAACGATTCTTGAAATGGCTATTTGTGGCAGACAAAATAAAGCATTAAAAGAATTTCTTAAAGACAGCCAAAAATAGAAGAAAGAGTTTAAGAAAAACGTGTTTCTCTGCTAAGTTAATTAAAATGTAAAAGTTCGATATATAATATTTATCTTAAGCTGTTCAGTTCAGAATCTAAATTATGGAAATTATGCATAATTTATCCAATTCAGATATTTTAAAGAGCTTCCGAAAAGCCATGATTTTACATTTCGATAGGAAGGTTTTTCTCGATTTCCATAGAACCTAAAAGGAACTTACAGAAGGTTATTGTGTAATAAGGCAGAAAATTATTCGCTACAGAAAACAACTCTTAGACCCAATTACAAGAATTTAATTTCAATATTGTGGAAATCACATTCGGCACTTCGGATACTAAAGATAATAGTAGAGACAAAGTGTTAAAATTGTTACAGTTGTTTTTGGTTCATTATGGATTTATTTTATGTTTACAACAATTAAACTCTGAAATTGTCCACTCCAGCGTGTCGATTTTACTAAATCGAATTTATACACGGAGATTTGCAAACTAACGACTACAGGATAATATCTAATATACAAAAAAGAATAACCTTAAGTTTGTATCTTACATAAATCACTTTATAATAAATTCGCAAAATTTCTAAAACTTACAAAATTAAATTTATGAAGCGGTCGTATGCTATTCTAAGATTAGATAACTTAAATGGCTTCAATGCCGTCAAGTCTTTCTAATCTAATCAGCCGTATTTATAAGCATTTAGAAAGACATGCCTTTGCAACGCAATGAGTATCAATGATGAGATATCATGCACGAGTTTTTATTTTATATATACAAACACAAACCGGAACAGCTTTCTTTAAGATTATAAAAAGGCATGAACTCTTAAAAACACAAATAACAGACGTCTACCCATATTTAATCTTTTGTACTCTTCTGCTAATTGTTATGTACCTTTGAACGTTGATAAATTTATAAACTAATAAACGTTATCTCTTGAAGGTAGCCGACTTATTTGTTTGTAAAACATATTCAACAATAAAGTTGACAACCTCACTGAATGGAGTTGTTTTATTTTCTTAATTAGCTTTGTTTTCCGAGCACTCAAATGCGTAACGTAGCGATAACGCATGCATCAATGATCAAGAGTAAATGATTTCAAAAGCTCAATGCAATCAATTGCTTCTTCACTTTTCATTTTACAATATCGCAATACATAGCAAAAGTAGTTAAAATTGAACCAACGATACCTCACAGCGAAATCTGCACTTGAAAGGTACAATTGCGGTTCACATTCGCGTGGCAGTCTTATGCAAGCACGATCAATTTCTAAACATTGATTAGCTTCTTTTCTTTTGAAAGAATGCATTCGTTATGCGGTTGCACCAGACAGCAGCGTTGAATTACACAGTCTGAAAGACGCAGATAGGGTGCGTTGTTGCTACTTCATGCATTTTATTTAATTATAATTTTGTCTTATACGCAAATGATCATTTAAAATTAAATTAGCACGCATGCAACAAGTCTGCACGTGCCTATTCACCATTTCAATGACAAATTTATTTGCAGGAAAGATCTGCATATATGTAGCCATTATAAGTAATATAAATGTTATAGATCTTGAACTTTTCATGAATCCTGATCATTCTGCACTTACATTCAATTTACTTGCACCTCCGAGTTGCTAAAATCCAATACAACTCCTTTGTTCGACAGATAAGATCTGTTTTGTTTGCTCGATAAAAATCCACAATTAGCCCAAGATCGAGGAATTTCGTCAATTCTTTTGCATAAAAATTATGTCACTGATTTTCCTCGAGAGGCTGTATATTTTGGCTTCTTACACTTGATTTATCCGTTGGCGAGAAAATATCACAAAATCATATGCCAACCAGCTGCTTTGACGGACACTTCTTTATTCACTTAGAGAGGCAAAACAGAAACATAAATCACCGCAGAGGAAACTATTATGGAAATCGTCACGCAAGCTATTTTTGATTATGTGAATTATCGCCAAACTTTACAATAGAACAAAAACTTGGACGAACCCCTGTCTGGTTTGTGTATCAGCGTTTGCCAAAAACGAACACAGTCACTATACAGTCAAAATGTTTTTACGTAAATTAGTATTGTTTTTTTAAAAAGATATGCCTCAGAAGATCTATCTGAGGCTGTAGAAGGTATAAAAGTACCCGTTGCCTTTTGATTTCACACTGAAAGTCCATTCTTCAAGAAGTGACTAATATAAAAGAGTTCGTGAAACGCTACGGTCGTCTTGCGAGCAAAGAGCTTTAGACTACAAACCGAGAGAGCTTTTTGCAACGCCAATACATAAAACGCTCAATCTCAACCCCTATAGTCTGCTGAACTATGAGTTCGAAAAAACAACAGGAAGACTGGTGCCGTATCTAGAAAAGTTGGTTTAGATAGTCAGTAATCAAAAAAAAAAAACCGCGTAGTACAGATACTTATCCGCGGATTGGCCAGCCACATACATCCACTAAACTTAATTAGGAGAGATTAACGGATGCCATGTCTGAGGAGTATCGCAAAGGTTAGAGTCCACTCTCAAGTTGAAGTGCTTTGCTTCAATTTGGCGGTTGGCATTTTCTCGAATCGCGATCACACATGTATTCTTCGGATGAACCAGATGGACGGATAAATAATAATAACAAAAATGAAAGTCATTCGGGGAAGCTCAGTCTTTTTGTGCTCGCTATTTGCACCAGGGCATCTCGTTATGAGCAAGAAGTAATGAAGAAGAGCATCCAAGTATTCGATATGCTGCAGAAAAGTATACATATGTGCGCAATAAAAAGAGTTCTAGCGTGCTATTTAATTATCTAAATTGAATGAAGTGTTATTCTTATTACGTTGAAAGGTTAATTTTTACACCCTTTTTACGATTAATATTGAAAGTACAATAATGGAAGTTTTTGAATATAATTTGTCTTTAGTTTTTTATCACTTAGCCTATCGTACGGTCATTAACATGCATACCGTTAAAGGCAGTTAACTCGGTTGTAAATTAAGTTCTCGAAATCGAGGTCTCGGAACCAATAAATTGTTTAAATATAATTTTCCTCATGATCGGAATTTGATCACGAAAACATTTTTTTATTAGACAAGGCTGTATGCTCTAAATATAAAAACCAGTATAAACTCTTTCTTTTGAGAGTAACTAACATAATTTTAAAAATCTGAAATTAACTAGTCTATAAACCCATATATACATAACAATAAAATATTGCATGAGGATGAGAGAATATTTCACACCTTCGAGATACAAAAACATAAACTTTTAAGTCTGATAAAAATAAAATTATATTTTCTATGAATTCAAGTGGTATGAGAATGATCGATTTTAGAAATCCTAACAAAAGAGTTCAGTTCGTTCTTTATTTATAGTACAATCAATAAACCAATTAGATTTAAAAGATATACAAAATTGTAAATGACACATGTAAATCCAATAAAACTCCAATTTGTTTATTTAATTTGCATTACATAAAAGCTTTGAACACGTTTATAGTAGGCACAGGAAAAGCCAAACCATATAAAAATCTATTGTGTTGTAAGACTACGAAAAAATTGGAAAGGCATGAAATTAACTTCTAATTCGAGGCACTTGTTGCATTACACAGAAATAATTGTTGCAGTGAAATAATATTAGATTGCGTTAAATTATGCTTCCCGGCAATGCTTTGCATGATAAGCAGAACACGCAATGTTTTTTTATAAAAATTCCTTCTTCTCTCACGGATGAGGAAAATCAGTTCAACAACATTCAATGAATTTTCTTTTATTTTCAGAGCGTTTCATTTAATGTGTTGAGAAGAAAATAACAATGTTTTATTTTAGAATATTTTAGGAAAAATAATTCGAAAAATAAAAGTCGGAATTCGCCGTAGCGAATACAGTAGCAATATTTGAGGAAAAATACCAATTTACAGAAGATCTCAAATTGCACGTGAGCAAATAAAACAAAGATTTCTATGTAACTGTGCGAAAATATGGCACACACGCTTCGAATGGCCTCATTTTTCTATCTCATATTATAAAACCGGTTTAGCCAAATTTCATAATGGATTTTGTTATACATATACATATAGGATTTTTATTATTCTAACTGATTTATGGACAAGTTATGTCGGCAGTAATAAATTATCTTGGCAAAAGTGATTAACCTAAGAATAGGTAGATGATACAAGCAAAAAAAATAAAAAGTTTGAGACTATGTCTTTTCAATTGAGGTTTAAGAAATGCTTATCCAAAAAATCGGCTGATACGAGGCGTTCCCAAATTATAACTGAACAAAGGGACTTGTAGAGCGAAACCTCAGGTGATATCGGATGATATCAAGTTATCAAAACCTGACAAATAACAAAACATCGTACGATGCCCCATGCGATACTCGTGGGCAACAAAACAAGGCTGCTGTTCTTCCGACGACGCCACAAAACTCGTTTCGATCTGCGAACTGTCCGACGAGAGAGCTTTTTGATTGCGTTGCGCTAATTATTCGTTTGAGCTTGCCGTCTTAAGGCAGTATCTGGACAACTTAAGACGAATGGATCGAGGCACGATCACTTCGCAACGATCAGACCATTTATCTATCTCTGATTGGCTGATCCAGAGGGCATGTTTAGACTTTCACGACTGTCTTCCGATAGTGCGTCACCATGCAACACCTAAAAAAAAATAAGCTCTAACAACTGTTGGAAGTGCGCTTGGGGCGCCTGCAATCGCTGGCGATGTTTTTCAAAGTTGTTTTGAACAACAATCTTACCTCGGACGGGTGGACGTGCAGAGGAGGAATGTGAATGTTTATCTCTCGTGGCAGCGAATATAAATGCGAATGCATTTCAAAAAACATAAACAATTGGTGTCGCCAGCCTTTCTCATAGACCTGCAAATGCAATATGTTGCACAAAATAGATGTGGTCAAGGCCACTGCCACCAACAATTTGCATTTTAAACTTTGGTTTTTGTTTTTCAAATTAAAAATGCGAAAAGAAATCGAACTTCAGCTGTAATTAACAAACGTACGACTGTAATATATTTAAATATATCAGAGTATAATTATTCTTAAAGACGTTACAAACCGAAACGCCTTTTTGTAGACATAATTCCTTTATTATAGGAGGGTTCGAAAAAAGCTTCACAAAACTTATTCATATCGTACACAGAGAAACATTGAGATTTTCACAGGGTACATAAAAAGTTCTGTCTCCCATTCTGTTAAAATTAAAGACATGCAATAAAACTAACTGCTAATTATCTGCACCATTGTTCATTCAATTGCTGCGAAGTAAAATCCCAATGTGATTTTTCCTCACCAATTAATACAATTTTTTTTATCTCTTGAAAATAATATAGTAGTGAATCAGGGTATCAATAATCTTTTCCTTATTCTTGTCTTATGTCCCATTAAATAGTTTTAGCTTTGTAAGTACTAACGAAGAGGGAATATACATATAACAATTTTGAGAATTGTGAATTGAAAAATGCTTAGAAACTGACACTATGACCAATTTAAAAGAAAGTATTTCTTTAGTAGGTCCGAAAGAAATTATAAAAGCATGCAATTGAAGTAAACATTTCATGCTGTTTGTTTGCCGTGAAAAAGGTGTATAATTAGCGTACAGCATTCGGAGTAATCATTTTCCAAAAATAGATGATTATATGCTCTAAACAAACTTGTTCAATATTCATAAAGAATGCCAACGAAAGCAATAAAAACAAAAATAGTTGATCTGGAATTACGAAATCCACTGCAGATCCATATGTAAACCAGAAAGATGAAAATTGATAAATTTAGACTTTTAGACGAAACATCGTTCCTTTAACAGTTAAAAACAATTTAACAAAAGCGAATCTGCGGAAGATATAAATTCAGCAAAAACGGAAAATCGTGCATCCGAAGAAAACCGGTTTACTGCTTTTTCATAAAATATAAGTTCAATGTTGTCTTTCGAGGAAAGTTGCATTTTTTGGTAACTGCCTTGACCTTGATCTCACATTGAGGAAACGAATAGAAATGTGGAAATGTGATACGGCAGATTAATAGATGGAATATTGCATAATATCTGTGTAATACTTAGATGCTACTAGATTTTTATAAATTTATTTTGAAGAAAGTTCTTTGCAATCAGACGCATTTTCCAAAAAAACATGAAAAATAGAATTATCATTTTACATATCCATTTCTGTGAATTCAGTACTCATTCTCAGAATTACTGAAACTAATGCGTGGAAATATCAAGGTAACAACTAGCGGCATAAAATTGATACGTGTTTTATGAGTTAGGTCGGAGCATTTTACCATTTTCTGCGCATTAAAAAGGCAAGCAATGCGTTGCAAATTACGCTGACAAATCTAGAAATGTGTTTAACGTAAACTTAACAATTGAGCAAATACACAACCGTTCAATTTTTCATGTCTTCGAATGAATTGTAAATGTTTTGGAAAGAATGCCTTTATTTTAAGTTACTAAATACAAAACTTATAATGTTAGTTCAAAATTAATCAGTAATTAATGAAAACCAGAAGGATATAACGGTAATTTGTAAAAGAAACGAATTAGCCTTATTAAGAATTAACTAAATGTAAACCAAAATCAATAATATTAATCAAAATCAAGTTTAAGTTTACGGCATCATGAAGCATAGGAAATTCTTGATCGGTGCATAACTCCTATTTTACTATTATTCTGTTTATATTTTGAAATCCACGCAGACGAAGTATAGCGTTCAGGAAGTTAGTTTTTTTATAAAATTTTCGAACCTTCAGAACTTCATTGTTTCGTTGTTTTTTTTTTTTATAAAAGGTCCAAGTTTTACGTACATCGCCCTCCGATTTAAATTACATATTCAATGAAATTTAAGAAATTGGTTTCATAACTAAATTTTTTCTTAACGGACCTAAATTACTGAAGTATCATTGTAGACTGGTTGCAACGAAATCTTATACCCTAAACACTAAATTAAAGTGAAACAAAAAAAGTTTTGAAGATACATACCACATAAATTGCCAATTCACGCGGTCAATTTAGGTGTTAAAAATTCCTTTACTATACAAATTTATTAGAAATTTTCCCGAATTCAAAAAATTAATTTATATTTTTAAAACGTAAATTCAATGCACCTTCTTTTTCTTATTCACTTGGAACATAGAATTTTGGGTTCTAGTCCTAGCGACATTTAAATCAGTTCTAGATTTCATAGACGCAAACTTTTTAACTTTTAACTTTGAAAGAATCTACATATGTAAGTTGTAAAGTTCCCAAGGAATTTATCCCTAAATCACGAAAGCACGACTTAAGGGATTATTTATGCGCACACTTTCGAACTCCACTCCCGTCTTCAAAGAGCTTTCATGGATATAGACAGTTTTTCGACTCATATTTTGCAAGTCATATGCCCTCGAGAAACAGATGATTAATCCTGCACCTAGCAACGAATCCTATTTACTAAAAATACATATTACTTGGATAGTTCCACTGATCGCTAGCATTAAATTAGCGAATCTTATTAGCAGCTACCTGACGAATACTTCTTTTGATTCGACACAGTAAAAAAATATGTAAAACGATTATTGTCTTCCTTAGAAACAGCAAACAGGGAGAGCGAAAATTTGAAATCCCTTTTGTTATATTTCCTCGTACTAGTGGACTAAGAATTCTTATTACCTGATAGCGAATTGATGCGGTTACAGCAGGATTAGCAGATCCTTTTCTTCTCACACACCGGAATTAATTAAGAAAAAAAATATTTGAATCCTCTGAGTTCTGGCCCTATCCCTAGACTGTTTGGTCTATAGACAAAGGCCTTCAGACGGTTCATCGATTTTGCAAATTTTACAAAAGGCGGACATCACAAATAAACATTGAACAAGTGAAACAATTGAAACAATTGAATGCAGCACTGACATTTAAAATAGGCACAAAACCTACTTACCCCCGATTTTATTAGGTGAAAATGCAAATTTCTTGTGGATTATAAGATCTCCGTTAAGAACTGCACCTGTGCACTGACAATTGAACCTACACTACGCAGCCCTGGAATGAAGCAATCAAGCCATCAGCCAGCGACGGAACCAAAACCAATGAAAGAGAAAACTTATTTATTTTCCGGATGAAAGAAAAGCATAACAAATCGGAAAATCCCTTCACTGACAGCTGTCAGTTGCGGCTTAAGGGCTGGCAATAGTTCAAAGTTAAACGGAGGCGATTGCGATTTGATTAAGTATTATCATTTGTGATTTTTACACTCTTTGATTGGCGACAGTGATGCGAGCTATTTTTAACGACTCAATTTTTAAATAAAGCCCTTTTTTACTCAATTTTTAAAGAATCTTTTTTCAGAAAATAAAGGCACAAATGAAATCTGAAAAACAAGAGTTTCAAAATTTGTATACAAACGTAGCTTACTTAGACATAAACTAAGTTGCTCTAAAGAAATCCCTTTTGTATTAACTTTAATTAAATTTATATCTAAATCAGTGCTCCAAAAAACGGAATTTGTTTTATCAATAAATTTGATTGAGCAGTAAATATTCATCCACTCAAAGCTTCAAAATTATTAATATTAATAAAATTTTAATATAATTTCAATAATGCGAAAAATCGGAAAATCACGCTTTTTTATTAATCTCACAAACAAAAAAAGGTTTTAATCAACGCAACAAGAAATTGAAAGCAATGCAATAGAGATGTAACTTTATTTATAGTTTCTAAACAGTATCAAAATATAAATTCTCCTTGGATTATTGATTTTTTTTTTGTTATACAAAATTGTGCGTTCCTCTCAATTCTATAATTACTTATTGCAGTTTAAATCTACATTAAGGGAACAGTTGTGTTCAAATAAATAATATAATCATCACAATCAGTTGTGCCCGCTTAGCTGAAAGCCTAAAAGTTAAATAGCACGAAGAGCTACAACTAAATATAGAACATGAATAAAAATACATGTAAATCCTTGGTGTATTTTAAATCTCTGATCAGCCTAAGGTGTATGCGGGATAGGAAAAGTAATTCTAAGTCAATCAAGATTAACTCTAACTGATTTCAAAGAACGAACTGCAATTCTGTAGCACTATTCGAACACTTTGAATAAACGCTTACTCGAAAGGAGCAAAGCTATCCTTAAAATCGACATCTTAAATTAAAGAATTCCTATGGGAGATCTACTTCCGAATACTTTTAATAACATTAAAAATTCACCAAAATCTATTAGATCTACATCTAAATGACTTTAGAAAACCTCCAACCGCAGTCTTATTTCTGCAGTACTTCAACAAGTATTAAGCTTCTAGGTACAATTTGTTTTAGTAACTAGTTTGATTTGAGTACAACAGCGTTACACGATCTTAATATTTTGGTCTTATAACAATCGCTAGAATTTTGTCCTATTAAAGTCAAAGATAAATAAAATTCACAATACCAGAAATCACAACAAAATAAAAATGCTAAATATACAAATAACGCTTAAAACAATGGAGAGCAACTTTCAAAATATAAGCGAAGTTTTTTCGACTAAATACTTCTGTAATTTAAGAGGAATGGGCAAGCTTCCTACTTGTTCAGGATCGATATAAAGTTGAATAGTTCGTCGGCATAAATCCTGAAGAGCTGGGATTTTCAAGTACCGACTAACAGGGTATTTTAGGATAACTGGAAAAGGCGGTTGCATTTCACTGGGAACTTTCACATAGCACACAAAATTTTCATCAGTACTCCTTAGCATAATGTCCTCTATGAGTTCCACAATTGATTCGTAGTGCAATTCCTCAAAATGCCAATAGCTGTCGCGGTGCTGAATTCTATAATGAAGTGTGCAATTTCCAATGCGAAAACTCAGGGTGAACTGTGACCCACTGGACTCCGAGTCGCGAACAAGGAACGACCCGTTCGGCTTGTCTGTTAGCTGTTTTTGTGCATCTTGTCGGGAGATTTCTCCCCAGTACCAACCGTGGCTACGAAGCTGGTTTTTAGTCATCCATTTTTAAAATAACAAATTGCTCTTACCTGATCATTTCAGAACAGGCGCTGTACATAACTAAATTAGGCCCAGACTCGTTCTCCAACCATTTCTTTGCTATCGAACTACGATAGTAGTCGCCCAGTGCTTTGCTGCTTTCCGCTTCGGGTTCGTCTTGCTTTGGTTCTTTTGAATTTATTTTTGGTTCATCTTCGCTCGCTATCACCTTTCTATGTCGGGAGGGAAATCTGTAAATTAATTGCAATTTCAATCAAAACGAAATAATTTTAACTTAAGCAAAGGCAAGAAAATAAGAAAAATATTTCCGGCGTTACAGATCCTCAAATAAAAGTACTGACTCTCAGATAAACCTCTAAAAAGCATTGGGAAAAAAGACCATCTCTTGCAAAAGAGCCCGAACATACTTTAGAAAATGAAATCTTTTCCTACATGCATTTGGCGTTTTTTTATTCCTGAACTTCAGTATTCAATCACCTCTTTGATAAAACTTTTAAAATTACATATATATCTGTAATTTGTTTATATGTAATTGAATTGTAAAACCCTAATAACGGGCTGTTAAACCTTTGATTACGCAAAAACAAAAATTTGTTTACATTTCCACATTAATCTAATATTGTGTGTAGTGAATAAGTGATTCATCTATAAAAAGATTTTAAAAAAATCAGCAAAACCCCGCAGTCGTGATGATTCATCTAAAAACTCAGAAGCAGCTAATAATCATAAAAGCAATTGTACTTTGATCCTTTTTTAAAAGCCACAACTAGGCGAAGGTACGAAATTAAAGCGAATTTAGTTGAATGATTTGCTGATTAGATTAAAAAAAGAACTTTTCTTAATACAAACGTAACAAACGATTAACCGATTTCTTTTTTTTTACTTAGATCGAACTTATTAAATATTGCTTAATTAATTTATTCTAAAGTTTATGATTGGAAATTTTGTTTAAGAGTGCGTAATTCTCTGTATTAAAAGAGTTGTTTTATAGTAGCAAATTTTTTAAAGTTTAGTATAATAATATCGGCAATTTCTTTAATATCGTTAAGCTTTGGTTTCTCATATATTCTTATCTGTGATATTAGTTTAGAATTAATATCAGCGACATATAATTAATATACATAATAGGAAGTCACAAAAGCAAATTGAAAATAAATTTTACCTAAGCTCCATTTTTCGTCTAATTTTTTGGAAGACATTCCGGTCATCTTTCCTTGGCTTTTTATCCTGTGTCTTGAGATCACACTCGCTGCTAGACTTTGGCGAATTTTCAAGGTCCGGAGATTTCTGGTTGGACTTTTTCCGAGACAGCGACATGAACCAATTCCTTGAAATAGTCGACCGTGGCTCATCATTTGGGCTCTTTCGGCTTCCCGGCTGATCTTCATCGCCCATCTTAATTCTGAGATAGCTACGTTAGGTTCATTTATCGTGTGACCGTAAAAAACCATAAGAAATTAAACAAAACAGAAAATAAACCCCACGAAAATGACAGCAAATTGCACTTAGATGTTTTGTTGTGTAGTTTTTTTTCGTGATACTGCCAACAAATGTCAAAGCTTTTCTGACAGCAGTTGATGTTATCGAACTAAATAAGTTATTGAGTAATTCGAGTTTTGTTTAAAAAGTTCATTTTTGCAACTACCATTTTATTTAGCACATATTTTAATTATAATTTTTACACATTCTTCCAGTTGCAGTATGGCTCTTCTGTGAAAAAATAGAATTTTGCTGCCAATATTTGATTCAACTGTTTTTAACAGTGTATAATCTTTGACGTTTGGACTCAGCTGTTTTTGAAGCACTGCGTGAAAATAAGCTGCGGTGTGGTGTGCGGTCAGGATTAATTGCAGATTTAATTTTGCGTTACATGTGGGTTTATTGTTGAATTCATGTTCTTATCAGCACGCCGAGAGCAACAGTAGAACATGGTAAGTTGGACGCGTCTGTGAGGACCGGTGACTCATCCGTAAACTTCCAGAGCTACCAAGACGAGGAGGAGCAAATGGGCTATCACGTCGACTCCTTTCCAAAAGACTTCGGCTATGGGGCGTTCGAGCACGATAGCGACAGCCAGGGCGGGACCGAGGCGAAGCCCCGGATACTCCTCATGGGGCTGCGACGATCCGGGAAAAGTTCTATCCAGAAAGTGGTCTTCCACAAAATGTCCCCAAACGAAACGCTCTTTTTGGAGTCAACGAGCAAAATAGTTAAAGACGACATTAACAACAGCAGCTTCGTACAGTTCCAAATTTGGGATTTTCCCGGGCAAATAGATTTCATCGATCCAACATTTGATTCAGATATGATTTTCGGGGGGTGCGGCGCTCTGGTTTTTGTTATCGACGCCAAGGACGATTACAACGAAGCACTGACCAAGTTCAAAAATACCGTGATTAAGGCATATAAGGTGAATCCCAGGATCAAATTCGAGGTTTTCATACATAAGGTGAGTTGGCACACTTCCTTCTTATTTGCTATTCAAATTTTTGCGCGTAGAGAAGGGGACGTGAAATTTTATCAGAATGCCTTCAGCACTCAAGCCACTATCAGTCTTAAAATAGGCAGAAAAAAGAACAGCGCGATTGTGCCGAACTGCTCTTTGTTAAAGTCAAATTATTGACCCAAACGGCGCGTTGAGCGAAGATAATTTCCCATTGGAATTTTCCGTATCGTACCCGCGTGCAATCCGCTGTTGATTTCTTCGGCGGGAGTTTGTTTACATTTTTAAGAGATGTTGCCTGATTCTGACTGGCACGATACAAAAATTATTGCGCTCGCTATCAAACAACTTATGATGATCTCAGAATTGCTTTAAGTCATAAGCTGTAAGCATTAAAACTAGAGGTGATAACTGAGATCTCTAGCTTTTACCACCTTCATTTGAAATAGAAAATTTAGTATTTTCAAACATACATACATATTTTAATATAGTTTAGTTTGGAAACTACCATTTAATTTTATACTTAGATTAGAGCCCGACAAATTCGGCCGACAAAATGTTAAGATTTTATCTACCAACTAAAGAGCTTTTTTTTCCGGCTGGTAAAAGAATTCTGTGAATTATGTACTTTAAAATAAAGCTAGCTTTGAATAAATGTCAAAGTAGCACGGGCTCCTAACTTAGCGACTGAGAGATCTCCTTTTATCATTATCCCAATCGCTCTTATAGACTTATTGAGATCAAGATCAAAATTTCTTTGGCACTATCTACGGAGACCGTGGCAGATTATGACTGGTAATTCCGGGTTATTTATCGTGTTTGTTATTATATTAGGACTAATGAACTTTTTTTATTACATTCATCATGCAGATTTTCCCAGTGTGAAAAAGATGATACTTCGTGCTCCCAAAGCATGAGTGTAGAAAACATAACTACCCATTGCTGCCTCTTATTTTCCAAGAAGTCATTAACTCACTGAATCCTCTCGCTCATTGTTACCCGTGCTAAAAATTCTAAGATAAAATAATCCAAACAGCCTAAATACCGCTCAGGGTCCTTACGTTTTTAAATGCATAATTTCTAAACTCCGAGTTTATTGACTAGACATCTCTGTTAGAACTTATTTCAAGTTAAAACATTGTACAGTTTCTTAAAATCATCAAGTTCATAATGACTCACTGCCCCAAGATTATCCAGCAAAGTACTACAAGAATTTGACCATTTTTATTTATTGATTTATTTTTAATAAGTAAGTGAACTGTAGTGTTTACAGAGATTAACTATTTTGCAAAATATTTAAACCAATTGACTAAATCTTTCCTACCTTCACAAAAAACAAATCCTTTTTTATTTTAATATGAATAAAACAAGTTTTTAAAACTTCTATAATTTTAAAGGTTGATGGCATTAGCGATGATTCAAAAATGGAGTCACAGCGAGACATACATCAGCGTGCTACAGACGATCTTGCGGATGCTGGACTAAATCAAATTCACCTTAGCTTTCATCTGACATCGATTTACGATCATTCAATTTTTGAAGCATTTTCAAAAGTTGTACAAAAACTCATACCTCAACTGCCCACACTGGAAAACCTCTTGAATATTCTTATTTCGGTAAGTCCCACCGAATCTACTAAGAATTTTAAGATAATAATTACGTCGTTTATAGAACTCGGGGATAGAAAAAGCTTTTCTTTTTGATGTGGTTTCAAAAATATATATTGCGACAGACTGTTCGCCCGTGGACATGCAGAGTTACGAGCTGTGCTGTGACATGATCGATGTAGTTATTGATCTTTCCAGTATATATAGGTAAGATACTTAAACAAAACAAAAATATTTGGTTTGTCCAGTTCAACATTTTCTTAAAGCTCGGAGGAGACCGCATTTGACTGCCAAAGTTCTAGTCTAATCAAATTGAACAACAGCACGATTCTTTATTTGCGGGAAGTAAACAAATTTTTAGCCCTTGTTTGCATTCTACGAGAGGATAATTTCAGTCGTCAGGGTGTTATCGATTATAATTTTCTGTGCTTCAGGGAGGCAATCAGCCAAGTTTTTGAATTGCGATTAAAGAGCCAAAAATTGGAAACGCTTGATGAACAGGAAGAGGAGGACGATTTCAAGGGTCATATACTGGCAAACGGCAGTCCGGCTAACATGGAATCAACTGGCAACTCCATTGCAACTTAATCTCCGCTTGCGTTCTTAGCTTTTTTTGTTAATTACGTGCTCTTCCCCGTGTGAAATTTCTAAGAAATTTTATCTATTCCCTTCGTTATAAAGTAAGTTTAATATTTTTTGAAAGAAGCCTTTATATATTTAAAAATAAAAGTAATTTTTAAACGCCATTTTTTGTCCTTTTTTTTGGAAATAATGTTATTTAAGTTCTGCTTTCGGGTTCCACTATTTTCTTAGATTTTATCTTTATTGTCGATCATTGGTCTGCAAGCGAGTGATGGTACCTAGCAAGATTCTTAAAATATTTAGGAAAAATTCCTTATTACCTCCACTTCATCTTTAGTTGCTTTCTTAACTGTTTCTTACAGATTTGCAAAATACAAACTAAAAATACTATTGTAAAAGCCAGTAGCCTACATTTTTATTTCCCCCTTAAAGAAGCAAGCATAGCAGTATATTCTTTATCAGATGACGTTGTACTTTGAAATTCATAGAAAGCCTATAATTTTAATTATCCACGATCATAGCCAAGACCAAGTATATTTCGGGCCTGAAAAAGAATAATATTATCTTGGATTTCTCTAATGAAATATATTGCAGCCTTGCCGTTATAAACGCCGAAGTAAGCGTTTTTTGAACATTCTGGCTTAAACCTTCTGATTTACTGAACAAACCCTCGAGCTGCGTTGCTTCTTCCATACGATTTCTTAAAAACTTCCAAGTCGCTTGGTGTTCCATCGACGAATCTTGAAGCATATACAATTCTCCCATTTTAAAAATACCTGCTAAACCTACTCGGCGGGTGTACCAGGCGAACTAGAATTAATGAAAGCAATTTTAAAATGCACAAAGTGATCGAATAGAAGTTATTTACATACATCTACAGATCTATCTCCTGCGTAGTAGCAAATATCGTCGACCATCGTCAATATTTGGGCAAGCGAGGTGGGCACGTTCTGAGGAAGCGACATGATGGCAAGCGCTTGGGGCCACTGCCCAATGTATGGTTCGATCATCTGCAACCGCATCTTGACCGCATTAGTAAGAAATTCTAAAGTGTCGTTTGGCAGTGTATTTCCATTATTCGTCTCTGCTTTAAGTCGCACAACAAGTTCCTCATTGCACTTATTGTAGAAATACCTTAACAGCTCAATACCTCCCTCGGGAAACATGCCGTGGGCAACAGCAGGATAACCAACCACTTCAGCACCTTCAGCAAGGGCTTTTTTGGTCCATCCATGGGTTGAAACAAAGGGAAGTGATGCTTCCAAGATCTTTATTCGAATGGCTTTAGTAGCTTCTTCCTTGTCCTTTTTGGATGGTGGCTCCTGAATCTTCTCATACTCCTGCTCCTTTTGCTCTTCTCTTGCACGAAATTCATCGATTTTGTCTGTTTTTCCACAATTATTGGCTTCTACTTTTGTACTTAAATTTCTTAATAGAAATCTGCTATTTAGTATTAATAAAGATTTTTTATGACTAGTTTCGAAGTGCAATTGACGAGAATAATTCACAGAAAGTTGGACTACACGTCGTGAAAGCAGTGGGCCAATAAAATCTATAAAAAATATTAAACAATTTTATTGATCTTTTAATTTTACTAAACCGGTGTTTATGATCAAAGAATGTGAAAAAGATGGAAATAAAATTAGATTGGTAAAATATTTCCACTAATTTCTAAATATGCAGTTTTAAAGACTAGTTCTTAGATAGTAAAGTTGCAAGTTTGTACATATGTTTTTGGGACTAACTGATTTCACAATACTTTGTGATTTACCAACAATTTAAGATGCCTCAATAATTTCAGATATTAACCTCTCTAACATATTCAAAACATTTCCCAGATATTTAGCTTGCATCTAGTGAACTCTTCTATGAAACATAAACAGAAAAACGATGATTAAAATCAAGGAAGAAAACCCCACCCACAATTTAAAATTAACCCAAATTGAAAAATATTTCGGTTCAAATTGACCCCGCCAGCATTTGGAAGGTTAGTAATTTAATTATGTTAAGGCTGAAGGTATCAAATATGAAACGCATTTTCTGTACAAAACTTATTTCGATTTATTACGTTTATTTGCATCGATACACTCGTTGATTCTTGCACACAAACTTTCGATTAAGTCGAATGTGATCATGGCACTTGAAAGCATATTAAGTTTGTCCTCTTTGGAGATGTTGGGCAGATCTTCTCCAGACAGCAACGAAATTGAACAACTCGGATTCAATTCTCCTGAAGCGTCCAGATTTCTTCGCACTCTGTTCTCTTCTTCTTTGTAATGTGCCCGTGAAATAATAAGACCTTTCCTCAGAGGTGAGAGAAAGTCATTTTCCAGATCTTTTAAAAAATCCCAGAAGCTTGTTCGATTTTCTGTATCGGCGATAGAAAAATATCTAATCACATTAAGACTGGAAATTATCTGCTGCGAGGCCTGCATGATATCAGTCTCGAATCCGTTTTTAAGGACGCAAATGTGGTTTAGCATAATATTTCTGAGTTCCTTAGCGCTGAAGTTTTCTGGTAGAGGTGTCTTTCCTGCCTTGAGTCTCTCTGCAACGAAATCTTTGTACATCGTTATTACATAGCCTCGAAGACCATCGTGGTCTGTGATTTGAATTATGTTTTTAAGAAGGAAGAATCTTCCATCGTCTTCAAACTGGAGGATATACTTTTTAAGGAGTTGCAGCCCTAAACGACGATTTCTTTCGGAATTTGAATAGACTACAATTTTGATAAGAGCGTTGCAAAAATTTGAATGAACATTTAGGTCCAGAACATCGGAAACTATAAGTTCCTTGCCCAGGTTTTCAAGGATTTTCAGTCCGAGAAGAATACCTTTGTATTGATGAGGCGGTTCTTCGGTTTCGAGCAAAACTACGACTAAGTAAAGGCAGCTTTCAAAAAAGTACATATTCCTATATATTTTCGGGGCTTTTTCTAGTATAAGGTCCTCCACAAAAAGCAGGTAGTAGTAGACCCCCAATGCGACCAAAGGAGCCTTTTCATCAACCAGGAAAATGTCTCGTGACGCGAGCTCGTAGACTCCATCTTCTGGGTGCTTTGGCTTCCACCGCACCCTCAACTCCACGTAAGACAGAAGAAAGAATGGGTCGACTAGAAGAGCAGATAGGTCTCTGGCTAAAGCCCTTGCGCACTGGAAAGAGTGGTAATTTGTAGTCCCTTCCTTTCTGGTAAGATCCAAGAGGGATAGAGGCTTATCGAGGAGTTGCAAAATGAAGCAAATTAGCACATTTTTCCGGGTTATTGATGTATCATAGAAAGTGTCCTTGCTTTTTACTGCCTCCAGCTCTGTACGCAGTGGTGCATAAAACAAGAAAATCGTAATGTAGTTGGTTAGAACACTGTGAACACCTGCCTCCTGCTCGAGAAGTTTCTCTTGTTTTTCATCGTAACCCGTTTCTAAATATTTTGGAACGTTTAGCTCCGAAATGTAACTCCGAATCGAGTTCAGACTCCACTCCAAGGCCCTGGATCTGTTCTTCTTCAGTCGTAAGAGGCAAATTTGCAAGGCTTTTAGGGCTGTTGTGAATGTGATGTCAGCCTTTGTCGTCTCAATGATCTCGAGCAATTCCAAGAGAATTTCTTCCTCGGTCGCATTGTGGGCAATTGTCTTCAACAATTCCTCGCAGCACATGTACAACTCGAAATTATTTCTGTAGTTTTCCTCTGTTAAATTTATTACACAAATCTGCACAGCCTCTGCGCAAACCTCTTTCAAGTGATTCTTGCTGCGACTTTCCTGTAGCAAAACAGTTATCCCATCATACTGTTTTTCCACAATCAAGCGATCGATCAATTGAATCAAATTCTCACTGGGATTTATACAAATTTCGGACATTTCTGAAATTTTGCGGTGGCCCCAATTTGACTGCTGTTTTTTCGATAATTCGCACATTCGCACCGAAACGTCAACATGACAGTTCGTAATCAAAAGCACTTTTAGTTGCAAAAAAAACGATTGTCACGGAGAACAGTGGTCGTAATTTTGAATAGATCGTATTGAAGAATAAATTAGGATCACTTACTTGCTGCTGCAACTAATTTTGGTAATTTCACAACTATGTTTATTCCACAAATGTTCGCCATCATGTTTTCATAAATTTCGCTCAGTTGGGACTGCCAAGTGCCACGGCAACCATCGCCGAAATTTTAGCGAATTTTTTAGATATTGCCACATCAACCGGATATTTTGAACAGCTTCCTTTTTATGTATGTACGTTAATTAAATTTGACATCCGGCACAAATTTTAAGCAGCTTTTGTTGAACAAACTCGATTTTAGTAATTTTTTAAAATTGTTTATAAAATGAAGGACTACATGTTTCTAGTCATTTTAAAAATTTTAAAGTGCATAACGAATTAGAAATTTTCGGGTTATTTTTTGGTATGTTCAAATCACTGGAATTTCTACCAGTGTCATTGTGTTTTCGTCGGTAAATTTTATATGGGTGTTTATTATGTCACTAAAATTACCCTTTGGCATTTAAAATTGGCGTTTGTTTCACACGTACGATTTAATTTAATTTTCCCGGGTACTACACATTCGCAATTTCATTTAAAGTGTGATTTTAATAATTTGCAACCACTGCCCATCATCCAGCTGCCCTCAAACTGACCTCCCTTGGACCAAAAACTCGGCACTTCCTCTCTCGCGAGCTCCTCTTCAATTTTCAGTAGGCTTCAAACTTCGCGGCGGTTAACATGTTCGGCGAGTAGTTGCAGGTCGCATGTCTGTAGGTGTGTAAATTTTTAGTGCAAAAGTGTTTTATGATAGTGTGGCCAGTGTGTTTGTTTGTGTTTAAAACATCTCGATTTTCTACTTTTGAGGAATTTTTTCGCCACTTCTGTGTTCAGCGACGGACGACCGCCGACGAGTCCCCGTGCGGTGTGACTCGCATGAAAGATGCCCCCGAGTGTCGTTAATTAGTGAATGTTTTTTTGATCGCGTCCCCATTGAAGAAGCCATCGCCTCCGTTCTGCCTCAAGGATTATTGTTATTATTACAGGAGAGGACCACACCAGCCGCAGAAAATCGCAAGCAAAATGTCGACGCGATCTCAATTGACAAAAGATTTGAATGGTAAGTTTATTGTGTGTGTGCGTGCGAAGTTCTGCTCATTGCACACGCCTGGGAGCCCTGGTGTGCGACTGTCGGGACGAGAAGGACGTGTGCCTGTGTTGGTGAATTTTGGTGCGTGAGCGCCGCACTAGTGATTTCTTGTTTACTTTGATTTTTAATGAATCCTATAAAATTCGGGAAATCTGGTGGTAGGTGCTCGCCTGCCAGCCGCCAGGAAATCGCCAAACCACCCTGCGAAAAGCCTTCGAGTGGTTACTTCACGAGTTCCTGTCGGGGCGAGCAGAGGGATTACGTCAAATTCCCGTTCCAGGCCCGTCTCATGGCTGAAGGACTGGCCCTGCCCTTCAGAGCTCCCCGGGCTCTGCCACATCTCGACGAAATGCTCCCTGACACGAATCAAATTGCAAATTTTAAATGGCACACATTAGGCGCTGACCAGCGCATGATCTCGGCTTCCGTCCGTTCTGGAACCGCTCCGGCTCGAATTTCTTCCAGCGAACGATTCGATCATACCCATCCGTGACTCAGGCTGGGAGGCGCGGAGCCGGCCCGGCCCCAGTCCAACCGTCGACCGGAGCGCTAAAATGAATCTCAAGTAATTGTACTAGACGGCCGGGTGACACGACTCCGGCAGCCGGCGCGAATTATCGAGGCGTTCACGCTCCACCTTGGACGGCTGCACGAAAACAAGCACCCGTCAGCGACGCACAGGTGCACGGCAGCCCCCTTTCTCCCGTTCCAGGTTAACTAGGTTAGAAGCCAGGTGAGGTCGGAAATGCAATCAGATTTTATAGGTCTCCCCGTTTTGAACTTGACAAGCGCCAGATTTGGAGATGCCCGTCTCTATCCAGATTCGGGCCATCTTGTTCTAAGCGGGGGTGGAGTGCTGAACGCTACGAAAAAGCAACCACCCATCCCCTGCTCCGTCAGCTCACCGGGGCGGCTTTCAGTATTTTTCTTTTTGGAGCAATCTCCTACTAAAGGGGAGGAAACTGATTCGCATGGATACCAAAGAACAGATCCAACAGACAGTGCTGTACCAATTTGAATTTCCCCCAATTAGTGGAGAATTGGAGCATCTCCCCAAAAGAGTCTGTTTTGGTATTTTCCTTTACTTCTTTATTGAAACCAATTCGCTTTCAATAAATAAACAGGTTACCAGGAGGAATTTTTAGAATTTTTTGAATAATCACTGAATAGTCATATGTGCTGGATAAGGTATCGTTAGGTTTAGCGTAGAGAGGTCAGTTTTTTCTAGTTTTGTAGGATGAATAAAAAAAAAAACAGGTTTCAAGTCTTGAAGTATATAACTACATATGTATGTATTAAACAATTAAGTATAAAAATTTATGAATGAAATACGTGAGCGGATATCCGCGTAAGGCTATTTCTCCAATTTGGAAAGAAGCGATCAGGACAACTGAATTTTTAGACAATGAAAGCTTACAGGGTCAAATTATTGCTAATATGCTCAAAAGGTTATTTTAATTAAAGAAAGATAAGGCAAGATATTTTTAATTAAATAAACTTTAGAGGAAAAATTGGCAGGACGCACATAAAAATGTACAGATGAAAAATTACAAGTGTTCGTCTAACACAATAAAATGTAGCAAGCACAATGTTTCCTACTAGCCGTTTAAAAAATTCCTAAATCCTGTATAATATAGATACATAAATGCCGAACCTCATCAGTTGCCAATTTTGTAACTATAGGTATATTTACGTGGATTCAAAATCAAAACAAAACATCATCAAAATGGGTTCAACGATTTTGAGTTTTTTGAGAAAATAGATAACACTACCGAGCAGCTCAATACTGTAATTTTCTTATCTTCTTAAAACAGATCAATATTTTGTTACCTGCTTTTATCAGCGCAAGATTGTTTTCACATGCATTGTAATGTATATAAAATACCAGTATCGATTCTGTTTTTTATATAAACAGTATATTTTATTTTGCCCCAGTAGTAGTCTAGTAATCAGTACCAATAATTTCAGTATCAAAAGTAGAAAAAAAACCCAAACGTTAAGACCTTAACTAGGAATTTGCCGAATGGCTGGAGGCAGCTCGTGATGGAGCCCTGGAGAAACAATGAAAGCATTCAGGTTCATTGATGACCGTGGCAAAGGAAAATATTCTTTCAGCCACAATTACATTCACTGCCCGGATGACTAACAATAATTCTGTAACAAATAAATATTGAGAGAGGAATAACTCAGATACACAAAGGCCGCTGTTGTGCTGAGTAAATAAATCGCAGCATTTATCATAAACATTATTATGTGCATTATGTAGCGACCAAAAATCGTTTGTTGCTCGAAATTGCTCGTGGAAGAAATTGCTCTGTATGAGTCAGCCAAAAAATTTTTGCCCGCCGCCCCCCGTTTGTGGGGTAACTGAGCCGCCCAAATTTTACCTTCTTCGGCAGCAAAAGCCCCCTAATTATCCAAAAGGCTGGGTAGGACTGCCGAATTAGCAATTTTAATAACGACCGGCTTATAGGTGAATTTGTGATTAATTATCACTATAAATTGCATCGCGAAGGAGGAAAATTGTAAATAATAATAAAGGAAAGTAAGTTTTAAGCTTGACGCGTGAAATTAATTGCACACGGTCGAGCTGGGACGTGTTACGTGTGCATGGCTCATGGAGTGTAATGCAAATTCCACGCCGGTGAATCACGGCTAGGAGGCAGCACCATCGACTGGAAAGTTTACGTGCTCCGATCCCGATTCGATTCTCTTTCGTTTTTACTATTTATTTTAATTTTAGGTCGAGTGAGTTTCGCCTGTGCCGGGCCCATTCCTCGGGCCGACGCCAACTGTGGTAGCCCGTTCTCGTGATGCACAATTCACTTGTTGCTCTAATTAAGTTAATTGAGCCGCATTTGGGGATTAATCAAATTTAATCAGGCATTCCCGGGGATACTGAGAATGCGCAGATCTAGACACAAATTTGAAAGAATTGAATTTAAGTTAGCTGCTTTTAGTAGGATTACATTTTTGCTAATGGTTTAAAAAAGTAATTAAAAAATAATCGATTGTAACGATTATTACACTGGAAACAATTATTATAATGATTAACAAAAAAAAAAAAATATACAGGCGCGAATTTGCACGTGTAAAACGTAAATTTTAGAATTACATATAGAAACAACAAAACGGAAATTATATTCGAGAATATTCGCTTCGTTGGGGTTCCAACTTGGCTGGCTCTGTTGCGTTTTAAATCCAACGTAGTTCTTGCTTGACTACGGAGATCCATTACTTATTATATTCTTTAAATTCGTTTTTAAGATTTCAATGAAATATTTCAATCAAATCATTTTTTTGAAATTCCAGGAAATGAAAAAATCCCATTTTTCTTGTAGTTAAAGTAGACTTAATTTAAGAAATTTTTCTACATAAGCAAAATGTATACAATAATGATTAAACCGACACTCTGTTAAGCTCTTCATAAATTTTGCCAGTCTCCTTCGAAATAAATTTAAATGGCTTATTCTTTATTTGTTTGTTTTGGAATTTGGTTAACTAATTCCATGTTCGAGGAAACAGCTTGAAATAAAATGTTTTATTACACTCAAAAGAATGCGTAAATTATTTATAACCCTCATTGAGTATCACTTGATTGCAAAACGACCTTATTTTAAGGACTTTACTATTTTAATTTCGTGTTAATCTCTAGTCTTGGACCATAATAAAGCTTTATTTTTAATTACTTAATTGTGTATTAATGATTGGTGTTTTATCGCCTCAGCTGGCGCCGCTCGTCGAAATTTTAACTGATATGCTAATTACATCGCCACGACAATTCCACTGCTTTTAAGGCAGCTCAACATTTACGCACTGCCCCGAAGTGTCTTCTAGAATATTAATAAATCAGTCAAGGCGACGAAATTTGCGACAGACCTTGGGTCTCAGTCTGAAAACCGAGACTGATCGTCTTGCTGTGCCTCTTTATAGCTACATGGCGTGCAAAAATTCATATAAAAATATTCCACGCAATTCAGGTATAAACAGCAACACCTTTTCTGGAAAACTATCCGTTACCTTTCGAATCACTCCAGAAAAGGTAGTTTTATCAATTTATTGAACAATTTTAATCAAGACGTTGACTGAGGAAAAAGTTGTTAAGAAACATTCATTTCCTTTTTTTCTTTTTGAATGGGTGATTATTTAATTTATTATTGAAGTTAATCTAGTTAAATAATCCTCTATCTTCAGCTTCACGATATGTATTTACAAATTCCAAAAATCCGGATTACAAAGTTTATGGTAAAACAACTCATTAAATAACTTTCCATTTACTTATTTTAATTTAATTTCAAATTAAGGTTATTCATTTTTACATTGCACAGTCTGTAATAGGAGCACAACATCTTTGCGGGAGTTGTGCATGAGTAACTACATGTAGGAAATTGATTCATGTGAAAAGATTGAAGTCTAAAGAAAAGAGAATATAAAAAACGTTAAATATTCATTTCCGAATAATTAATCATTTGTCAGATTTTAACGATTTTCATTTAACTTTTACTTATTCGAAGTAAGCAAATCTGATTTTTTAATCGATTAAAGCTCAATTTCCGATGTACAACTTTCTATTAGCTATCATTTAAATATATGTATGTATGTATGTAACTACAATGCAAAACTACGAAAAAGCTGCGAAGAATAAAGTTTTTGGCTGTCATAGTTTACTGCAATGATTTTTTATTAATGTTTTAATTCTTGTAAATTATACTTTTGTAATAGATCAGTGACTTTAAAAAGAAAGATTGAAAAGAGGAAGAAGGTGGAGTTGCTAAATCTCGAAAATTAGTGAATGAGGAAATATGAAAATTACAGATGTGTGATCTGTTCATTGCCTTGGAAAAGAAATCCTTTTTGATTAACTTTGATTAACTGGATAACTTGTCTTCACTCAATGCTCGTTCAACACAATACCTATCATGATTTTTATTGATTAATTACGAATTAATTCTGGCAAAGAAACATTGAAAAAAAGGATAGAACTCCCTGATTTATTAGACGCCTAAATTTAAACAAAGATACTTCACGATTATATACGAAACAATTTCGAATACATAATTACTTTTGAGAAGAAGAGCAGATACTTCAGAAATGTAATGACCCTCTTCAAAGTTGTTCTCTTAATGCCACTCAATTGAATCCTGATCAAATGATATTATGTTGATGGTAATCTAATCAGGATTGAAATCCCTCTAATACTAAGATTTTCGTAATGGATATTATATTCTTTCACCTTGTGTCTTATAAACGCCAATGAACCTTGATTGGCAACATATTTATTTACGAAAGTATATGAGTATTTCCCGTTTGTTAATTTGATAAAAGCGTAATTTGAGATCTAGATGTAATTCATATTTGAGAGGTGGATTATCTACCTTCTAGACGGCTGTCGATAAGAAAAATTTTGTGAACGATATATTGTTTTTCTCGGTGATAATTTGCTTTACGATAAGTTTCTCATATAATTTTAATTTAATATATATTTTCTCTGTTTTAACCAAGCCGTATGTAGAAGTTATATGATAAGGTTTTATTTAGATATAAATAAATAGTAGTTATTATAAGAATAGAGCAACACTAACCACATATAAAAGGCATGATGTACATGATTTATGCTTCTAAAAAAGTGTACGTAATTGTCACATTTGAAATAATGATTGTACGTTATCTTATCTATGAAAACGTGATAATTTTCCTCCCAGTTAAGCCTATTCGGGTGTGACCCAAGTCTAGTGTTAAAGAATTACTTGAGTACGATTAAAGTGAAATATTTTGTGTACGTTTTGATGTTTTGGAAGAACTTTACATAATTATTCCGCCCTGGGGAGCATTTTTCATTTGTTTAAACTCGTTTGCTAGTGCATTTGCACCATAATCATCAGAACAACATTTCATCATGTATACGGCGGAATTGATGAATCATATCGTGGGGTACATCGAGAACGTTGTTAGGATCACTCTACATGGAGAAAATGACGACACAGGTTCGATTGGAATTTTTTTTCCCATTCTTTTCTATGCTTCTAGACACCTCCTTTGAAGCAATTAAGGAAAAGTGCAATTTGAGCCTAAGCGGTTTAATCATTCGAGTAGAAAATATGTTTGCCGATTTGCCCCTCCTTTCCGAAGTGCATTTCCGCAGTTCTATGGATTAGGAAGGTTAAACAAAAGTAAAGTAGAGGATAAATCTAATTAAGTAAAACAGGGAAACATTATAGTCTTTGGTTTTACATCTTCATTAATATTTCGTAGTGAAAATAGGGTTTACAAAATGCATTTATTTAAAAGCCACTGAGAAATTTTTCTTTGAAGTTGTCTTATCTATTTTGCTTGCTAACAGTGGTGTACAAGTATTTATTGAAAGTATATGTGGCACGTATGACTGCGATAGTATAAAACTTTATGGTTTTATTGACATATGTTATAGATTGCTTTACTAAAGTATTAACCAATAATTAAATAACGTAATTTATAGAAAATAAAAAAGTCGAAAAGGTATCAATTTACTTTATTTTCTTGAGTTTATACACAACACATAACAATACATTCTTATAAAATATCTGTTTAGGCAATGGAATGAATTATTGAACAGTTCAATACCCGTGAGAGTAGTTTAGTTGCGAGTATCTTGAAAGTTAATTTGGTTCCATTTAGCAACCTGTGAGTATATTAAATAATAGATTACCTGCTTAATTAAAATTGTTTTCAGAAACAATGAGAAATTTTTAAGATTTAAATTTAAAGCTTAAATTTTTGTTGTGAAGAATTTATTTTGATCCAGTTAATTGGATTGGTTTAGCTTAATTGGGTACCTAAATCTATTTAAATGGGAAATGGTATAAAAATTAATTAACTTATGGCCTATTTCATTATGCGACCCTTCTATTAATTACAGCATCATATTTTTATAAATAAAAGACTATTAGAAGCCACGAATGAATTCCAAACTCTCTAAAAATAAATTGAATTTTAGGAAAAGCTTTTGTAGTTTCGTCGAGAATTTCTTTTTCACAAAGATCGATGCAAATTATAGGTAGTTTGCGCAAAATATTATATAAGACATGCTAATTATAGGAAATTTACTTACATATACATACATACTCTGCATTATTCCTTATCAAGAGTTGTATTTTCGTATATCTAAAAGTAATGCCATGAAAAATTGCAATAGTTAGGGCGTTATTTTGCTTTCTTTTGTTATCGATGATTCGCTATCGCATTTATTACATAGTATAAAGTTCCCTTGCTTTAGTTTTATCATTTTTTAGAGCCATCTTATGAATGAGCTAACGTCGGTCGATTTCGTATTGAATTGAGGAAAAAAGGGTTATTGCCTTCAAAATACATATTCAGAATTCGCAGAAAAATATTCTCAGAATAATAAAAGCTGTAGAAGCTGGTCCAGATCTCATGGTCTTGCGCCAAGAGGGAGCTTATTGATGTCAACTCTGTAATAATTTCCGCGAATTGACCAATTTTTTAAAACTAAAAGGCGCCTTGCTGACTAACTATTTTTGTTTGTGGTCAAATAAATAAATAAATAAATAAATCGAACACCCGAGTTTCACTCGGCTATTATTTGCTCTTTTCAATGAGGTTTCCGGGGAACTCGAACTAATGGGCGCGGTGGAAATTATGTCACTAGGCCCGGAGCGGCTGAAATCCAGAAACGGTAGCTGGTGGTTGCCCCATTTCAAATCCTCCTCGGGCTCTCCAGATCAAAATCCTTGGTAAGAATGTAATAGACACTCGTGTGCGCATAATCTTTTGCAGGCCGCTTTGTCTTGTAACATATCAAACGTAACAATTTTTTCCACATTTTCTCACTGGGCGAATAGAAAAATCCTAAGCAATTCTCGTCGAGGCATAGTTTGCTAAAAGCCAGCGGATGCACTACAAAAGAGCTGGAAAAAAAAGAAAAAAAAATTTAAAACATAAAATGCAAACGCTTTTTGTTACCGCGAGCTACAGGTGTATGAGTTTCTTTAAACCTGGCCGCTGCATCGAAAGCAATATTCGAGACATCGATTTCTGGCGGGAAAAAAAATAGCCTGGAATTGGTGGTGGTAAGTGGGTTAAGAGTTGCTTCGAATAAAACATTCGAGCGCGCCGAAATGGATACCCCCGCGTTTTCTGCCTCCGCCGCTGCCCGGGGCAAATCCGCAATGAAACTCGATATTTACGGGGAACAAGTGCAGCATAAGTGCTACTATCCGACTTATGTAACAGACGTCTTTGAAGGCGACACGTTTAAAAAAGCAGTATAGTGCCTAACATTGAACTTGGGTTTGACGAGATTTTAACGCTCGTGGCTTTGGTGGGAGGGTCGTTAACAACTGATAACATAAAATACGAGTTATTTTCTGATGGAAATTCCATGCAAATGCAACGCAGCAATCGCTTAAGGGCTTACTTATAGAAAAACAGCAACTTTACAAGTCTGGATTGTAAATTATCATGATCATTATTCTTCTGTTAATAAAGTTATCATGATAGTTTTTGATGGAATAGGCTTAATTTTACTATAGTTACGATATTGTCAATGTTTTAGCTACATCTCTCTCTCTCTCTATCATTTGGATTTTTCAGTTACATTTTAACGCGTAGATAATCCTCTTCCAATCCAATATACCACTTTCAAAAATAACGGCTCAACATTTTATTTAAATGAGGAACATTTAATTTAAATAAAGGATATTTTATTTACATTGATGTCTTTTTTTTTTTAATTAAATCAACGTTTCTCAAAACAATGTTTATGAGTCTTGAGATGTTAGCGAAGCTGATTAAAAAATATTGAAATCCAATTAACCTCAAATGCTGAATTTTTCATTTTCTTTTATGATTAAAAAATAGCTGGAAAGGCATAAATCGGAAAAGAGCTTCGCAAAATGACTATGTATTATAAATAATAGTTTAATTAAGGAATAGTTTCTTTGGTAGTGGAAATTTTTTAAACACTTATAGAATAGAGGGAGAGATTCCTTGAAGAGATTCATTCAAGAACAGATTCACTATTCGTTGAACAAGGCCGCTTCTGAACTATTTTCCTTTTACGTGATGACTTAATTATTATTGAAATATCAAAGCAGGAGGGTAAAAATAACTTCACGTATAAATTACCTCAATCATTCGAATTTTCGTTCAATTCATTCAAAAACATTTCCTTCCAATGCAGAAAAATTTACCTAGTTACCATAAACTGAGAACTCGGTTCTCAGTAAATAAAAAGCTTGCAATTGAAAGAAATCAATAATTCTCAACAAAAATATTTTCATTAATTAACGAAGAGTTTATTCGGTGTTACTTTTTTGTGGGATTGGCTGCAGATAGGTACATAAACATATAAGTATGTTGCTTTACCTGGTGGGAAATAATTTTGAACTTTATGTTTACAAAAGATTACTATATCTTTGTTGTGTTTGATGGCGATTAATATTTACTTAACTGCAGGGTGTGTGATGAGTTTTTGTTGAAAATGACTAATTTATTTACTTAATGAGTAGATAAACAATTTACGATATTGTATGATATACATATGTACATATGTTGCATTCTCGTCAAGGTATCAAGAAAGTATCATACAAAGATCAAATGAAAACAGTAGTATTTGATCATTTTTTTATATTGCTATATTCTTTTTTTATATTTGGCGTCAATAAAAATGACCTGACAACTTTATAACTAACTCTTAGAAAGTATTCTAATATTTAAATGCACTATTAATGTATGATTTTATTTTCTTTTTCAGAAAGCGTCAAATTTGTGTTGGGGCGGCACACAAAAATTCTTGTAAAGTATATGGTGAAATTGGAAACAAAAGGAGATAAAACAGAAAACCGAGTTTTGGTAAGTTGCACTTAACACTAGATTTACGGATATTTATAGCATGATTTGTAGAAAATTTGATAAAATAGGTATAGAATATTTTTCAGTTTGAAATAAGCCTATCGGGTATAAGCAATCTAATACTCTTCATAAAAATAGTATTTATGACTACTGTAAATTTAATTACGAAATCTAAAAAACCGTCAAATTGCAGACGGGTTCTGTAAATCTAGAGTTCAACTATCCGATAAAGTTTCTGTGTTATGTCCATTCGCTCTGAACCGCGGATTCAGGGGAGCAGCGCGATTTTCAGGAAGAATCCATCTTACCAGAAGAACTTGTTGAAAACTACTTTTATATGACTTTATGCCCTTCACTCGGAACTCGACATCTAATAACTCTCTTTTAGTCTGGCTTAAACTAGAGCGGTCTTAAAAGCATTCTCATCGCGGAGCATTCATCATTACGAGAACGTGCGGGAAGGGATATATTTGCACGAACAGGAGGAAAAAGTAATTCGCGAACATAAATGAGTCTGCAATGTGCGCTCCACTTCACTTGCTCATGAATTGAAGTCTATGCTTTTTACATCTTTAAATATCTTTGGCTGCTGCGCGATGTTCTGAATAGTTTTTACCTTACGCGTTTTACACCTGAGAGTTTTTACCTTACCTTTTCATTGCGCTTTACGATGTTAACTTTCTAATAACCAATTTATATGACACGGAGAACTAAACGCAGATTTGTGTTTAGGTATCCGGAATTGGTAATACATGAAGAAGTTATTTTTATTGGTTTCCTTTAACTACCGATTCAGTCGTTAATTTTATGTGGCCTCCTTTACTCTTTCGGATAACTCAAGCAGAGCCATAATGCTGACTTCCGTGTTCTATGACCCAAAAGTTTTTACGTAATTCTATTTGTTATTTTCGAATTGCCTTGGGTTGAGGTTGGGTTAGGAATTTATTTGCTTGCCTTACAGGCACTAAATTAATAAATTATCGAGCTATGCTTGCATTGCTTGAAATGTAGACATAGAAACTGTTTAAATGGTTTTAGGGGTCTTGAAAATTTTAATACGTTTAAAAAATAAAGCGAACAAGGTTTTTAAGTCTCATAAAAATATTTTTTGAGCATTTACGAATGAAAAATAAATGGTACTTTACATAACATACATATGTAACTATAATCGTTAAATGGTGCAAACATTTGAAAAATCATTTTAGGCTCTTTTTATGAAAATCCTATAAAACATTTAGTAGTTTTTGTCAGTTGCTTTTGGACTTCTGAGAGTTGTAAACTTGTTGAGATAAAAAAAGAACAAAGTTGAAGTAATCAGATTAGAATCAACGCGTTTTCACCATGACAGTGAAAATCGAAAATTTGAAAATCAGAGATACACCAGTTAGAAAATATAATCGACATCTATAATGCGTTTCGATTTAAATGTGATTTGAGAATTGATTAGGTATTTAAACAAAGAATTTTCGCTTCAAAATTTGTTAGTAAATGAATATTTTTCATTTTAATTAAATGTTTTCTTCTCCAAGTCGTTTCGATAGTTCGACTTCTAACAATCGACATTTCTGCAAGTTGAAATGAGGACTTTTCGTCAAAGAAACATCAACTTCGAGTCAGAGTGGATTGGATTAAGTTTTAAAATTCGACTCTTCTTTGAGTGTTAATAGTATACGTAAAACAATAAAAATGGTGAATACAAAATAGATAAGTAATGAAAAATGAATGTTTCTAAATTCGTATGTTGACTTACTTTGAATATAAAAGAAGATACTGTTTCAGAATTTTATTTTCTTTAAAAATACCTCGAATGCAGATAAAGAAAGATACGAAATAAAAATAGCACACTGTAAGCTTTCAAGTGGAGTTAGATCTTGCTTTCTATTCTGAAACATATTCAACATTTTATTTTAAGAACTTCACATATTCATTAATATATGGTGAATTTTGAAAACTGAATAATAAAATAACGGCCGGTGACGGGTTCAAAATAATACTAATGTATATATAAAATACGTTCGCACTCTCAGAAAGTTGCGATTTGGAGAAAAATGGAAACTCGTAAATGAATAATGTACTCTTTTCTTTTAGCGGATTAGTTGGAAATAAGTTATTTTACACTCAAGATATAGTAATTGTAGATAAATTTGGATGGTAAAATTTTTTATTGATTACAGACTATACTCCCCAATAAGTATTTTAATGTTAAATAATTTCCATAGAACGTGTTAATAGCTTAATAGTTAAATATGTACATACATATATAAAACTAATAAGATAAATGAAAGGTTTTCCTAAAATTTACTTTTTTTACCAATGAATTTAATATGAAATATGCATTCTTTCTAACAACATTCAGACATATTTTCTCTGGAAAATTATCAAATCAAACTAGTATTTATACTAATTATGCTGAGAACCTTTGCTTTCTTAAAGAGCACATTTTCAGCGCATAATTGCGTCTTCGTGGCAATAGAAAGAAAGCATGCGAGGCACTTAACGCGTCTTGACGTCTGTTCCTGCCACATAAGATGAGGAAAAAACAGTCTTCGTCTTTCTGATTACACATTGAGATTGAGTGTAATTAAGAAATATATTTAAAGAAGAATTTGCAAGAGAAATTTGCATTTAATTTGCTTTGGCAACAAGTTAAGTTAGTATAGAAGGCGAAGAGCCCTGTCTTAAATGTCTGACTCAACGCAGAATGTGACTCAGCGAAGTACTAATTGGAAAAAACTCTTGTTGGCCACCTCACACGTAAAAATCGCCTCATACGCGTCTCCATATCTCTTAATGGTCATACTACGCTCCAACATTCCTAAACGATTTTTTTAGGTGGTTTCGTTACGGAAAATAAATTTTCAAATTGCCTTTCATCGTATTTCGAAACCCATTCTAGCAAAGCAATGGGCTCGTCTAATCAGTTTGGGTGCCGTTTACCTCAAGAAAAGCATAAAAGCGGTGTCTAGGGACGGTGCGAAAAATATATTTTATCAACAAGTTTCCAACATAGTCATATTTCATATGACCCCTCCGCTCATTATGCTCGGTTAAATACTTAATCCAATATCAGATTACAGAAAGTGAACCCTGTGCATATAGGAATGTCGAATGTGCAATGCAAAGGGCAGAGGAGGGGCGTCGACAGCAAAACATAAATAAGCTGAGCACACACAATAAGTTGCCTCCCTTTAAGACGAAATTATCTTAATTAAGATCGAGTGTCAGCTTTGGAGGAAATGAGGGGAAAGCGCGCAGACTTACTTTACTACTTCAATCGACCCGCATTGTCACCGAGACACTTTAGATAAGTTTAAGGAATGAACTTCTTCAAATCTCACAATGGTACGTCTACGGTTTTGTTTCTTCTCATGTAATGGCACTTCTATAGATGTAGAATTTTAAGAATTGGCCCAAAGAGAACGCTCGTTTCAGCCAATCATTAGTGCTGAACTTTTCCGGTAATTGATAAGAAATTAACTTAAAATTGGAAACGAAAGCGAACCTAAACCAATTAAAACTTAATTAGGTTCCCCCTCACCTATAATACGAAAAATTCCGTAGAGGAAAGGTCAGAGAATTACCGCAATTATTATATAATTTAATTGTTCTACTCTAGCATTTCAATTCTTTCCTTTTTTGTTCTTAATTAAACTCAATTTTCGTCTTTTACAAACTTCGAATTTTAAACTACTTGAACGATAATCCTTAAGTATAGTTTCATCGAATTTTGTAATAATGACCTTCAACTTAATTTTATTTTTCCGTCTTTATATCCATGTACTATTTATATACATACTTGCAAATATTTATGTAAACTTTTAGGGCAAGATTAAGGATGCTATGTTTCTCTATGAGTTGCTTATTTGAACTGCTTTTTTTCATATATTCAGATGTTTATTAATAGTTCCGCGGAATGAGGATTCGGAATTTAGATCAAGAATATGTCTAATTGTTATTTTTGTTAATGTCTTGTCTTGCCCATCTGTCTGTTACAGCTTTCTAACGTAAAAACGAGAAAAGAAACTAGATTAAAATTTTCATATCATTTTAATCCAAAACTGAAAATCGTTTTAAATATTTTGTTGTACCAAATAATTATTTTAAAACAAATAAATTTTGTACAAATTATTTTCATAAAGTACGACCTCGTCCTTCAAAAATCTTTTTCCATTTACAATTAGATACTAATTCATATTTGAAATTAAATTAAAGATGTAGAAAATTGTTAAAATTATAGCGCGCGCCAGCTAGTGTTAAGACCTCTACGTATTTGTTTTGATAACTACATATTTTGTTGAGTGTCTAATTCATAAATAACGACACCGAAAATTATGGACGCATATTTTTTAACTTAAAAATTTTAAGTTTATAAATTGGATAAAGGTTTACAAGTTATGGCGAGCTAGGTAGATTGACAGAACAAATTTCTGAAAATCATAAATTATGCACACTCCTTAAATTTAACATCGTTGTTAAAAAAAAAATTGGTAACTAATAAAGCAAAGGTCTAATTTAAGTCGGCAATGACGGTAATAAATTCACTTTTGTAAGTGTTTTCCCACGATCCCGGCAATTAAATGAATAAAATATTTTAAAACCCATTTCAAATACTGGTTCTAAAATCGTGTGCAATAATAATTCCATTTTGTGCATTTATGTGCACTCCCCGCGCGCTTTTTACTGCATTTGGAATTTTTATTTGTAGGCTCGCAAAATACGGAGCCATATGATGGTACAATGCCACAGGAAGCAGCGTCAGCTCCCGTGCATTTCTTCCGGAAGATATGAAAACGTGGAACATGCACGCCATTATTAACGTATCATCCGTATTTTCAGAAAATGTTTTATATGCGAGTGGAATTTTTCAGATTGCGTGCTAGCCGATATTCGATTTGACGAAATTCCTTTGCAATCCAACGTGAGAGAGGCTATTGTTAGATCAATATTTCATGCGGGACTGCATTTTATTACTCCTACGTATCTGTTCGAGGAGTTTCAATAAATAAAAGAATTAACTTAATAAAAAACAACGTAATATGTTGCAGTAACAGGGTGCAAGAGGCACATAAAAATGAAAAAATAAAGGAAATTACTTGTCTCAATATATCGAAAATAAATTCACGAAATCACGGAAATCAGGAAGCAGGTACAATGAAAAATTTGGGAGGGGTAGATTCCAATCAGTTTTCATGAGCCAGCCTTTAAGTTTTTAATTATGCATCCTTGAGTTCATTACACCTTCATCTTCCATTGTGAAGTAATAACACAGGAAGGATAATAAAAGTTGTGAGTTGCTATAAAGAATAATCAAATGTCCTCAAGAAAGAACAATATTAAAATACCATTATCTTAGTTGAACTATTGTTAAAAAGTGATTCTGTAACTTTCAACTAGATTCAAATGTTTTTAAATAGACTGTCTTAATTTTAAGTAATAATTTATGGAATAGAAGGTTTATGTACGTAATATGACGAATGAGAGCGATTAACCTTTTATCCAAGTAGAACAAGCGCAAGATACTAATATTCTTTTTCAATATTACATAGTTTCATAATCAAAAACTTTATTAAAAATTTATAAGCATTTTTTTAAAATTATTATTTCTTTGTTACAGGTTTTCACCCCAGTTAGAATATATTTGCTCATTGCCAAAGTACCAACGAAGGTATATGTAATAATATATCTTTTTGAAATCGATTTATAAAATACATTTTATACTTCAGATTGAAAGCCACTTCCATTATTTAGATATTCATGCAGTTGAAAGTAAAAAGCCAACACATTTTTCTATTGTAACCAACGATCGGACGTATTCTTTTGCAACGACAGGAGATGCAGGCAACTTTAGTTCGGTAAGTGATGCATCTAATTTAATTTTTTTTTCATTCCAGTAGACAAAGTTAAGAAGAAAAAGCATTTGGCTATTATTGTATATGCATTTTTTACGACAAGCGCGTGTCGTTGCGGACGAAAAGTATTGATGGCCGTAATAAATATACACGTTGAATGTTTGCGCGCCTGCAATTGTGATTACATTTGGCTATTTGTCGACGCTCGTCCGCAAAAGCTTGTTCTTTAGCTCGAAGTTAAGGTTTTCAGAACACGAATCCACTATGGCATACTAAAGTGAATAATGTAGATATTAATTTTTGGACTTTGTGAATTAAAGAATTATTAATGAAAAAATAGTAGAGAGGTAACTGAGAACTCTTTGAAAAGTTAGCTTTTATACAAAACTCATAGAAATGGGAGATACAAAAAAAATGTATGTGTCTGATCATCAGTTCTAGTTATTTGTGGTTTAAATATCTCTTAAAAATTAAAATTAAGTTTTTTATGTTCTTTGAAATTTTTACAATAAGTGGATGTGTTTTCTAATAAATTTTAATGAATAAATTGCTTGGACAACAAATTTGCAATAAACAATTGTTCTCTTTTTTAGAATGCTGACGTCATCCTTACAGATTTGGCATCAGCGATTAAACAAATTTTTCCAACAGTTCCTCTTAAATACATAATTAGAAAGGTATGTTCCTCTGATACAATTTATTACTTATTTTTTTATTTTTAAATTATTGATTTGTAAGGAAATAGAATTCCGTCAACTACAGACCATGAAAGTCTGCTCTTCGGTAGAGATTAAGGCTATCATTGTCATTGCATCTCTGGATCCGGAAAATGGGTTTTATACACAATTTTCAAAATGAAAATAATAAAATTCTCAATTGCATAATGTTCGCTGCCCCACTTAACCCAATTGTGTCAGCTCGGTTCGCTCAAGTTGTTTGTTTATGTCATTGTCATGAATAATTACCATCTAAAAGTGTGTCTGATTTCATGTTTGCCCTCGCATGGCATATTCACTATCATGGGGCCTGGGAGCACAATCACAGTCTGCGGCAAACTATTCAAGTGTACATGACAATTAAACTCTTTCGATTCAGCATTTTTAAGGCAACAAACATTTTGCACATATCGGCACAATATAACTTCTAGCCAGATTTGCAGGCGCTCACAAACAATGGGCCTCTTCTCTTTCGTGTATCACAATTTCTCCATATTAAAAGTTTTTTTGTTAGGTGTAAGATGAACATGCATTTTAAATCCGTCGCTTGACTACCCCAGAGGATGATAAAAGCCGTAATTGAAGCATTTTACATATTTCATGAATTTTCTGCCTTAATATATGAGGGTTTTGGACAGATATAATTAGTGTGACGCGGCACGTGAGATGAATTCATTAAAATCGTCTCAATTATTCATTGCGATGCTGAACATCCTTTCAAAATGGGTTAATATCCTGCACGACATCTTTTTTTCATAAATCATATTTTTTTAGTGTATGAAATTCTACGGAAGTTATTGCAAAATTTGCTTAAAAGTATTTTCCCATAAAAGCAATAACTTTCTTTGATATCACTAAATTGATTTCATTGTGCAAATTAGCAATTTGTTTTCTAAAGCTGAACCAGTTAATCCGATTAATATCAGATCATGTAAATTTGATTGATTACCTAGAAAATGAACTTAATTCAATTAGAAGTAGTATTTTTGTTTTGCAGTTTATTTCTTGTAAAATTACCCTCATGCTTGTGCTTGTGATATTGAATGTAAATACATATATTCTAAAATTCGACATAAAAACATTTTAAAAAAGAATTATTTTATATTTGTTAATAACAATCATAACTTAAGAAAAACATGCAGTAACTTAAATTGTCCGGGCAAGTGACAACTCTTAGTTCAAATAATGTACCATAATATAATTTACACTTCTTTTATTAACCGCCACTATCTAGTGAAGAAGTGTGATAGATACATCACGAAACATCTAACAAAATGTTTTCAATTAGTAATTTTTCTAGGTCAAAATAAATTCAACTCAAACCAAACCGCAGAAAAATATCAAGTAATGCAGAATATCGCCTTTTCAGATTGATATACAACCCGCAGAAAGAGAAACTATTTTTTCTGATGAGTTAAGACCGTCCGATCCGCGAAATGTGGGACCATGCGGTGGATTTAGTACACAATATGCCTGCATGTGTGATTTTCATGGAGTTCCATACAGGTTCGTTTGTTAAAGAATAAATTATGTAAAATGATATTTCTGTAAAACCTCAATGATTTTCCTTTTTTTCCATAAATCTAGAGAGGAAGTTGCGTGGGATATCGACACGATATATTTATCACATGATACCCGGATATTAAATCTAAGAGACTTCGATCATTTAGAGCCAAAGTAAGTGGAACATCGTCGTGAGAGCGTGAGAATGGCAATAACATTTTATGGGTCTTTTGGTTCTTTCAGGGACCTGATGGCAATTGTCTCAGCGTTAGAGTATAATACATTTTTTCGAGGACTGAAAGCTTCCCACATGCGACTATCCCATGAAACACTAGAAAGGATATTACATGTATTAAAGCGATCCATGTGGCTCGAAGAATTGCATTTAGAAGCTTTAGGGTTAAGGTAAATTTTATCATCTTCATATAAAGTCACTATTGTTTTCATGTCGATTATTTCTAGGTCTGACTTTCTTCATAAATTAGCTGTATCTGTGATTACGAATAATAACCCCGCTATTCGTACTATTGATTTAAGTCATAATTTAATCGAGGATAAAGGTAAGACATTTTCTTTGCATTTATATCGGTGATTCACTCACCTTGTGTACAATGTAACTATATAAAAATATTAAATACAATATATTGACACGGAAATATATATTAATGGCACCTCTCACTCGAACTCATAAGCATCATTTATTGAATGTTATTTGCTTAAATAAATAATATATATAGTATGTATATATATCTATATTATAAATAACAATACAAAAAATAGTTATTGCAATTAATGAATAATAATAAATTAATTTTTTGATATCTGCTGAATTTCTAGTTTTCACAATGGTTTTTTGCAATTGCCTTGACCATTCAAGTTTAAAGCACCATCAAGTTTCCTGTTTCCAGAACTTGACATTACTGGATTTTTTACCATTTGTTATAATAAACTATGTATGTATAACAAATATTTATCTTTACTTCTTCCATCTTTTGGGTAAGTGGAAGTATACGAGGATAATATTAATCTATTGTACATACAACAATCTGAGAAATGCTCTAAGATACAAATTATTATTATTTAATATTGATTTTAAACTTGTAGGTTATACAATATATTCTATGGACGTGGTAATGGTGCGATTGTAACTATTACATATTATTTTTTTTCGTATTCGTAATTTCTATAATTTATTTAATTTATTTATTTAACTTAAATTAAGAAAAGAATACGTAAGGCTGAAAATTTTCCTTTTTTTTATATTGAAATTTTTAAAATGTAGGGTTTAGTTATAATAAGTAAATACAAAAGCAACAATAATATTGGATAAATGATGAAAGCAAAAGTAGAGGTAAAAACACTGGAAGTTACACAGAATTGAGTTGAGATACAATGATTAAAATATTCTAACTTGTTTCATTACTTGCTACAAACAATATCGCTATCCCGTAATTGTAGGTGCAAGCTCCTTATGTGCCCTACTGGGAAAAATAGTGCAAGGTTTGAACTCCTTTGCATTAAATAATAAATCGAAAATGTTATTATTTTATTGAAATGTATTGAATGATGTTAAAATGTTGCTTATTTTTATAAAAAACTCATTGTTATTTAATTTATTGAATTTCTCAATATATTTCTCTTCATTCATTGCTTGTAGATGTCATCATTCACATTCATGTCATTGCACTGATTTACTTTTCTCTATATAACTCAATTTCGGTTTGTAGCACAAATAAAATTAATAAAAAAATGATAAAATACCTATTCGGCTTGTTTTTGATAGCAAAGTTATAAACCGTTGGGGAAATAGTGAAGAGCATCAACATTCTTTTGTAATTCATTTGCTATTCATGCTATTTTTCTAATATGCTCAGAATTTGCAGCTTACAGTTTCATAGTCATAAATAAATTGAATGGCTTTACATTTTTTTACAAGTTTGCAGAGAATTGGAACAGATTTTGTTAGTAAAATTAATCTAATTTTATTTGTTTTAAACATAATATCAATGAATGAAATCGGTGGCAATCATATTTATGTTTAAAAAAAAGAGTTTACTAGGATTTTAAATAGCACATATTATTAAAATAAAAAGATAGATAATTATTGCTTTTAAATAACTTTATTTGTTATTGAAATGTTAGTAAGCAGATAAAAGATTTGTCAATTTTATTTATTTCTAATTTAAGGCTAATTTACAGCAATGTGTTAAAGTTATTTTAAATGTTAGACAACGTAGAGAGAAAACGTAATTTAGTATATACAAAAAAATCTATTCCAATTTTCTTAGCGCTTTAGCCTCTAAGCAAGTTTTTTTTAATTGAAACGCTCTGAATGTTTATTATTTTAGTTTAAATTCAACTTATTTCACTAACAAGCGATTACTTTTATAATTATAGGCGCTATTCACCTGGCAGGCCCCATTGCCAAAGTGTCAAAAGGGCTATGCAAACTCGCCCTATCTCATTGCGGCTTAACATCGAAAGGTGTAAATCAGATGTCACACTCACTTTCACTTAATCAAAGCATTTCTAGTTCATTGACGTATTTAGATCTTAGTGGAAATAGTTTAAAAGATGACATAACTGTAAGACCGAAAATTATTATTTTTGCACGATATTCGACTTTATCAATTGTTTTTTTTATTTCTAGAATCTGTATAATTTCTTGGCTCAGCCAAACGTTTTAGAATACTTGGACCTTTCAGCGACTGATACGACTTTAGAAAATGTAACATTTTATTATTGTACAACACTATGAGGAAATTATTTAAATTTGTTTATTTTATAGCTGTTTGGTGCATTACTTCGCGGCTGTTCGACGCATCTTATTCATTTAAACGTTTCCCATAACTCGTTTAGTACAAAGAAGGGGAAAGAGATTCCTCCATCTTTTAAGCAGTTTTTTACAAGCACGTTAAGTCTAAAACATCTCAACATCGCTGGTTGTAAATTGCCAATGGAAGCGTTAAAGTGAGTATATAAAGGAATTTTATAAAATCAATTTCAATATTTGAACATTTTACAGAAATCTCTTGTTGGGATTAGCATGCAACGAATCTACTGCAGGGCTGTTTTTAGATTTAAGTAGCAACTCCTTGGGTGCTCAAGGTGCGCACGTACTTGAGTCTTGTATTCATGGAGTTCGTGTTTTACAAAGTTTGGACATAAGTGACAATAGTAAGAGAATTTTTATTGACACCTTTAAAGTAAGAAAAACCAAGTTAATTTGATTTTTTGTTTAATTTAAGATCTGGATGCTGAGCTGGCATCAGTTCTAACAGCAATATCAAAAAATCCATCGATTCGATGCCTGCATATGAATAGGAGCTTGACTGGAATGAAATTGAAGCATATTCCAACTGTAATGGATGCTCTGATAAATCTAATACAGAAGGATGATTTTCTTCTAACGGAATTGGTTTTATCGGAAAATAAACTGAAAACTGATATTCATGATTTTATAAATGCCTTAGGAAGCAATCAAAGTTTGCAGAAATTAGGTGAGACTCACTACACATATCGCCAGTTTTGTTACGATATTTTACTTTACTCTAATCCATTGCACTAAATAATTTTGTTTTACGTATTTCCGATAGATATAAGCGGCAATTACATGGGTGATGTTGGTGCTAGACTTCTAGCAAAAGCTTTACAAATAAATAATAAATTACGGTCGGTATTTTTGGATAAAAATAACATAACATTGCAAGGATACTCTGACATCGTCTACGCACTGGAAAATAATTTCTCGATGCGAAGTATTCCATTTCCAGTGTTTGATATTGCACCTTGCCTAAAAAGTCATCCAGAAAAAACCGATGCGATTATGAGAAAAATGCAAGAATTATTGCAGCGCAATTGTAATGGCCTAAAACGAGCGAATGGACAGGGCTTTCGTCTACAACATGGTTTCATGCTATCGTCAACTCACCAGTTGGTCGACAAGTTGGTTGCAGAAACACAAGAAACAATCTCTCTTGCTCGAGGTAGTGATTCCTCAGCTGTACAGAGGCTAATCGATGATGCTGAAAATTGCAAGCAGTTGATGCCAAAATTACAAGAAGCTGTTAGGTGCGAACCTCATCCTATCGAAATCAAACTTACCCGAATAGCAACAGATCTGAGTCAAACTGTGCATGGATACTTGGAGGAGACTATGGAGACTATGATCCGTACTGGCATAGAACAATGTCCCAAAACATTGGGAAGCCAGAATGTTGTAAACGATCTGCGCAAAATTTTATTGGAGAGACTCGTCATTTCAGATGAATTTCTTCAAACTTGTTTAATCAACAATGCCGGCAGCGAAATTATGAACAAGATCAGGTAGGATTTATACCATTTGCTTATCATGTAGCGATAAGAGTAGTAAGATAACTCAGAAGGTTTGCATTTGTGCAGCCGTTTAATTGAATTCAGTCTTGTTATACTGTCGGAAGTGATTGCACAAAATGAGTTGTTGGGAAAAAATTTGCTGCTGTTTTCATCGAAAACAGATACATACTTTACTGAACAATGAAAAGTTTGTGAATTTCAAAAGTGAAAACGTTTTCTAATTTAGTTTTTTTTTTATTGACAGTGAGATTGAGCAAACATTGGCGGCAACAATATCTGATCGAGCTACTGATGAAGTTTTAGAAGCTTTGACACGCTATCGGCGCGGATTGGGAATATCTGATTCTCCATCGGTTCTCCTGGATGAACCTCAGACACCTGACATTGTTCGCAGCCGCTCTAGTCATGTAAGTAAAATTTTATTTTGAGCAAATATGAAAACAATTCACATTTATCTTTAGCTGACATATTTTTCTCCGTAATTTTTAAGTAAATATTGAGGTCAGATTGTATCTTCTACTTTAGCTTACTTTGCAAATGTTTTGTTATTTATAGGATTCCGACGGTACTGGATCGCGTGGTAGGGGTTTAAATTTGCCGAAGCTTGGACTGGATTCGCCAACTGTAAGTCAGTCTATTTGAGCTAAGCATTACTAACCTTGTTTTCATAGCTTTTTAGCTCAAATAAAGTGCAAAGTTCATTTCACTGCTTTAGAGATTTGTAAATTTGCTAGCGGAAAATGTTTTTTGAAACCTTTCCCAGCTGTACATAATCGAATAATTTGCTCTTTTGGTTCTGTTTTACTTAACCCCTTACTTCCACGTAGCCCCTTAGATAAGATTTAGTCGGGCTAGCAAACATATTTAGTCATTCATGTAAATGTTTTTGTCTTCTAATCATGCTCATCATCCGTTTGTTACAGAAATTGGAGTATCTGAATCTTGTAAGTAGTTTTTGTCAAAATTCATTTAAAGCTTGAAATCGATTTCTTGCTCCTAATACTGTATAATTACGGCAAGAAATCTGTATTTAGCGAATGCCATATTTATATGTTTTAACAAACCAAAGATAACATTTTAAAGAATAAGTAAGGATTATGTTTGTTAATTTTAAACAGGCAACACCGCATCTCCCTTCCAAACGTCGCTCGATAGCTAGGAAAGTGCGACCACAATCGGTTGTGGAAAATCTTAGTTTAGGTCATATACCGGACCTTCTGGAATCCCCATCCTCCCACCGGAGCTCGAGTATATCTCCTGATAAACGAGAGGATGAGTGCTGTGATTCAATTACTGAGCTTCCAAGCGCATCTTTTCAACTTCAGCATTTGGTGAAGGGTCGTCCTAAAAGAGCAAAAACTCGAGCGCCTACGAGACCACTCCTCACAGAAATGAATGCACATGGCCTCGGTGAGGGATTAGAACAATTCTTTAGGCCAGGCTCAGTTACGCCTACAACTCTAACGCCGCTTATTTCACCAACTTCAGAAGAATGCAGCTCGTTAAGTTTTGTAGATAGTCCCACCATGAGTCGAGACGAAAACGGGAGATTCAACAGTTTGACTTCTGAAGAAACTACACCGATTTTGGAAGAAAGGAAACCCATTAAGTTGGACCGAAGCTCTCCGCTTTTAAGAGGTGCTTTTAAAATTTGCCAAAGGAATTACTTCAATAGATACTAAGTATTTTTGCAATTTTAAAGGAGTTAATTGGACTACCCGATCACGATCTTCAGACAATTTGGAGAAATGTTCTCCTTTGGTTGGACGAAAATCACCTCTAATCAAAATGCGAACAGAAGGACACGATGATAGAACTGATAGGCTTCAAACACCTTTAAGGGATGAAAAAGTTAGATCGCCTAGTTCGGAATCAATTAAAAGTCATACTGGCGGGGACAGCGTGGTAATAAAAACAGGAAATGGAGTTGTCCGAACACCAATTGTCCTGCAAAAGCCCAGACCTTGGTCAGTCGTTGGAAACGAACCTAAGTCTGGAGACTTTAACACTGAATCAAGTAAGACTACTCCTGAAAAAGTTGAAACAGGTAATTATCTCATTTCGATCTATTAACTGAATGCACAAAGAATAAGTCAATTTGGCTAGGTTAACCCTGTGCAAGCGCTTACTTTTCTCAAGCTGGATTGAGCAGTCGATTGTAGAATCGAAATGTCGAATACAGAGTATTATTCAGTTTCGATTCGGATAATTTGCTAATTTGTTTAAAAAATATAGTTTCAGACCATTACTTCTAATAATTTCATTTAAATAGTATAACAATTTGTTTTTGCTTGCAATGTAAAATGAAGTAGATTTTTATGGATTTTTATATGATGCGATTTTGAGTTCTTCTTGGTAAAAGATATTTGCTAAAGGTACATCCTGTTTAAATTTATGCGAGCCCATACTAATTTTAATTTACCTGAGTTGAACTTTTGGCTGTCTTCTTACATGCATACAATTTCAGATTGTGATGTTGTTCCTTTCGGTCAAACATCTGGAGGTTCTATTGTGGGTATAAGTCCTGGCTCAGCCCTTTCTTCCGGTGGTGGGAGTATTGTAGGTATTACACCAGGTAAAGATGTCTTATTTTTAATAGCAAAAATATTTAAAATTTGTTCATTTATTTTAAGGCAATGTATTAGAGAAAAAGAGTGTACGGGAGCTTGCGGCAGGTCTTAACCGCATGGGTAAGAATAAAACTTGAATGCATTTTTGTTTCATACTTTGAATGCGTTATAATTTCATTGCATGTGCCTTTTGCATCTTTATTTCTTTATGTTGACGTTAATAGAATTCCCAAAAAAGCCTCAAGCGCTACCACGGAAGTCTTTAGTCACCAATAATAGCAAGTTCAATGGAAGCAGCGAAAGTATTAAATCAATAATTAGCGAAACCGATGAATCGCGGACGGACATCAGTGTGAAGCGCATTGCTGGTAAACAAATCACTTCAATTTTCGAGGTTCGAGTTCATTCAGTTTTTATTATTTGCATAATTTTTAATTATATATAGTGTTAGTAAGTTCTTTGCTTCATAAATTGTTTTTTTTTTGACTAGAATTAATTTAAATAGTACTTTTATAAATAGCACCGTTTTTTCAATTAAAAGTTAGCATCGCATGTTAATCTTTAAAAGTTCGCTTCATTGCTTACTATATGAAATAGGTTGCAAATAGTCGTATAATTATTCAATGTTTTATAGTACCTCAATATGTCATCAAAATGAAACGCTTATGAAACGCTTTGACAATGCAAGAGGCATTTTTTATAGAAATTTTGATTAGAACTTTTAACGATTTTTAATACTACTGTCGATCAATGCTGTAGAAATATTTTAGTATTTAAAGAAGTATTAATGGTAAATATCCGCCAAGAAATTGAAATAGAAAAATTCATTTTGGAAAAGGATTCCAGATTTGTTTATGAAAAACTACAAATAAAATAAACAAACATTACAAACAAGCAAAACTTCGAGAATCTTAATATGGTATATTTCTTCCAGGAGACGTTAGTTGAAGGCCTGCAGAGATCGTCATTCAGACAAACGATCTATAGAGATGCACAATATACCAAGGAAGATGCCGTGGACGTGTGAAGCAACATGAAGAGTGATTTAGTCGTTTTCCTCTCTAACCCTAAGTAGCACTAATATTCGTTTCCGACATTTAGTAGGATCGTTTCGCGAAGATCGTGCAATCTAATTCGACATTAAATTTAAAAGCGGTCGATTTAGCGCAATATTTTATTTGACCAAGTCGAGTATGTAATTTGTTTCTGTTTTATTTAATCAACGGTTTTTACCGAAAGGGAGCGATATGATTTTTTTAAGTGCCAATTAATAAAATTTTACGATATTGTAGGGTTTAAACTCAGTAGGAAGTTAACTCTATTTCGCTCTTACTCGAGGACAATCTAAGTATGTAGTTAAGTGTACTATTTCTCACGATTATCTTCTGTGGAGTCGTCTGTCTTTATAAATTTTGGTTCTCGACTTAGCTGCTCTTGAAGTATTTTAGCCGTTTCAAAGCAGCCGAGGAAAATGCCAAAACTATTTCAGACTTGACATTAATCGTCGTTTCTAGCTATCAGGAGGCCGGACTCCTGCGGAAATTCGTTGTCTTCTCATATTTTTAAACACATTCCACAAATTAAACACTTCGAACTTTATAGGTGTAGAAATTAATGAAGAAGCGTTCAAATGTTTATGGGTATTTATTGGATTCGTATGTGCGCGTTTAAGACAAATTAACTAGAGAGGTGAATTTTCATAAGCAATTTATATTTATACCTGCGAAAAGCCAGATATTTTTGAAAGATTGATTCGTTCGGATCAGCGGCCCGCTCCGATCTGACGTAGTCGGAAGACCGCGGAGCCAAATTATTGTCAATTTAATTTTTATATATAATGACGAACAAGACAAGAGCGTTAAACTTAAGAATTTATGAGGAACGAAGCAGCAACTTTTATACGGCGATATTGTTTTGTTTTCGGTTACTCTCTAAGTTGTATCCTGTGATTTATTTTTTGATAAAGGAATATTATTAAAGTTTTTATTTTTACTATGAAATTCTTGCGGTATGAATAGGCAATAAGGTAATTATATACAGACGCAATTACAACGGAATATTCATACATAAACAATTATTATTAATTATTATGTAATTAGCATAAAAATAAAACAATTATATAAAACATTTGCATTTATTTCTTAAAAAATGACCCCAAGTTTTTTGAATTGAATCAAGTAATTTTGTATGTGAACTCTGAACATATACTTCTTGTACTCGGAAGAGCACATAGGGTATGCAAATTTGAAAATTTGGTACTTAGGTATTTTCGGGGAAGTTGATTTAAAATCTATTATCGAAATTTGATAGCTCAGGGTGGTATATCCAATATTAGAGTCAAAACTTCTGAAACGTAAGGGATATTAATTAAAGGTCTCAAGGCGGATTAGGAATTTATTTAGCTCATTTGCGTTTGTTTTTTATATTTCATTTTGGAGGAGCTGCAGTATAAAAGCCATAATGTACAAACTTTTTGCCTAGATGAAGATACTTAAGAAGTATTATTTTTGGTGGCGTGGCTTCCAATTTAATATGCTCAATATTTATTGGAACCCACGCTTTGATCATTTGTTAGAGCAAAATTTAAATTATTTATATTAAATGTAAACACAACCTTATAATTTTTAGCAATTTATTTGATAAATGCCCTTTAAACCAGCAAAACCTGGAAAGTAAACGATTCAGGGATTTTGTTAACATGAGTTTTTTTTTACAATAACCGCGTGACATCCATGGGAAAGTAAGATTTAAACTAAAGACGTATTGAAGGTGGATAAAAGCTAATTAAAAGCTTTTAGAGCTACCCGAGGCCTTCATCGTTATGGTCGCGTAGTGCAGTCCCGTGTAGAAAATGATCCACGTCACCAAAAATCCGGCGAAGGAAGTCATGAAGCCTTCTTTAACTAGCTCCCACGCTCCGCCATAGGCCTCCTCGTCCACAGATTGGAAATTTATCGAGTACAGGTACACAATTCCACAACTAATTCCTGCGAATCTGAAAAGTATCCGATAATAGAAAATCCGAGTGGGAGATTGAGTGGACTTACAAAACTAGGCCCAGGAACCCTTTCAGCGGCACAATTCCCCAAATAACGCCTAAGATTATACCTAATATTTGTCTAGACCAGTATATCACGTCGAGGAACTCTTCCTGCAAGAAATAAGACAATTAAATTGGAGCAAATCGGCGGGGATCCTCTCACCTTGTCCGGCCAATCAGATTTAGCCTTAATTGCTCGAGACCAAACTGATAATATGGAGCCGCCCTTCAGGTGACCATTCTTTTCTATTGTGCTTGTTTTTGTGGACATTTTCGGTGAACTTTAGCTAAATGAATCTATTAAAACACTTCCCTATAGAACGAGCCTCTTTGACAATTGCATGGCAAAGAAATGTCACCTGTCAAAAATTTTAAGAACAATTGTCTGAAATTGTTCAGAATTAATTGGCGATAATTGGATCATCCCATTTGTTTAAAATAATTTATACATATATAGTAAAAGTTTTGTACAATATACATAATTTGGTACGAGAGAATTGCGATTTTTTTTTCATAATTAGAAAGTCGAAAAGTTAATTGTTTTACTGACTGTACATCATTTATGGCAGTCCTTTGGAATTTGGATATGTCAAACTGACTTTTCTTTGACAGTTCTCGCTAACCTCTTAACTTCTCACTAGTTTGGTTTAGTTAAAAAAAACCCGCTGAAAATGAGCCTTTTAATAAAATACACCTCTCAAGTTGTAAAACATCAGCCAAGTTTGTTTTCTATCCACACCAGAAGTTGACAGATTTTGAAAATAACTTTTCACAGGGTCCTACAGGAACATTTTTACAACGACTCCTGTTCTGCTGGACATGAAGTGGAGGGAAAAACGGGGCCTGCCGGCGAACCCCAATGCAGAAGGACCCCTGTTGAACTACCCCGACTATTCCTTCATGGATGGGCGGCCCACACCTCTAGGGGTCTGTTGTTAAGTTCGCTAGGAATTGTGTTTTAACATATTGTTTTAGTCCAGGCAGATGCAGCGTCTGAATAGGCAGCGTGAACTGGCAACCAAGGTAGTCACATTATGCAAGGAAATTAATTTCGCAAAGGAAAGATACGCCAACATCCAGAGGGAAAAGGAATTGGAGAAACAGAAAAGGTTGCAGGATCAACTGAAGCCAAAGGGGCACTTATTGCTTAAGAAATGAGTTCACAATTTGTAGTTATTTGTTACTTTTATTAAATTAGTATTCCACATTAAAAGCATCTTTGTATTTCAAAATCCCAATAATTATGTCCGCTCGACCAGATTCAAGGTTTTTAGACATTCGAAAAATGTTGGAATAGTCTTCTAAACAGGTTTAAAAATTCGTAATTTCTGATGTTAATTATTATTTTTCTGAAAAGGTTTAAGAAGGCAAAACTATGTTTATGTACATATATTCAGTTTTGGTGATCCTATATCTAGTCACTTTGAATTCGATTAGTAAAAATGGTTTAATCGCAATACAGGTATTTGCTAAAAAAGATCTCACTTACCTTGCATCAGTCCAGAATTCTTTACTTCAAAATTTAACGTTTCTACCGTTTCACAGATGATGTCACACTTTGAGTTGATAAATGATAATTTTATTGCAATTAAGATACTGACGTCTTCTTATCAGTCTTCAGCTGAGAGAGGGACGTCAGTTCGTTTTCTCTTTAGTAGCAAACAGTTTTATTCCGACTTTGTTGATAAATTCGATCACTCCAAATCCGTTGCTTTTCCGGCTTTTCTAGGCTTAAATAATTGTTTTAAGAGCTATTACTAAATATTCATAGAAATGTAATTGCAAGAAATCCTGGGACATCATTACAACTTCTTCAAATTATTTTAATTTCCATTTAGTAAATGAATTAAGTAAAGTGTTGAAATTAAATTTTCTGCGATTATCTGTGCAAAGCAGTGAATCTTACTGTGTTTATTTTTCGTAAAAGCTAGACCTCCAAGAAGAGGTCGATTCTCAAAGGATAGTTGTGAATCAGGTAAAATTTTTATTTTAGACGGAGAGGTACAAAAAAGTGGAGTACATTTTATTAAAGAACTAATACTAATTTGATATATATACAAAGTTCATTTAGTTAAAGCATAAAATTATTATTAGTTAAAACTGTAGTCTTCTACTAATAGAAACACAAGATTTCTATCTCTTACATTTAAGGCACTTTGAAGATCCAGAATTTTTCAGATTAGTCCGGCAGTTTTCCCGATAAATTGGTTTGCCATTTAAATTTAAAACTTTAAGGAATTCAAAATATTCTTTTTCTAATCTGTGCGTACCAATGTATAATCTAGACACTTGATTTAAACATGGAGGTAGAGCTACTACTCACCAAATTTGCCGAGTTCAGGAAAACGGCGAATGCGATGGATGTCAGCTTATTAAATAATTTGTTGTGTTTAGTCGATACTGTCGACAGTTTCCTCGCCAGTAACCCAACCCTGATAGAGAGTTTGTCTAATGCTAAAGATCTTGAAAATTTCGAGAAAGATAATTTGGGAAGTCTGTTTGTGTGCCAGGTTTGTGAAGTAAGTACAAAAAAATCCAGTATCTCACTTAAATGTAAATGAATATAATGGAATTCTTCAGGATGCTCTAGGTATTCGGCTCAAAGATGTTATGAGGCATGTTCAGAGACCCCAGCATAAAATAAATCTCAAAGGAGGCTTAGTTGGTACGGACATTAGAAAGCAGATTGCTGAGACACAACATTTACCTAAAAGTACATTCGTTATATAAATTCATCAAATCGTTCATAATCAAAACCTCTGTTTACAGAACTTAAGACACTGATGGCTGATGAGGCGTTAGATTGGCTTAGAAAAGCTGTTCAGGAATCGAAAGCACTAAAGAACATACCTCCGTATTTAGAACTTGCGAATTCTATTTTAAAACTCGTCAAAAAAGAGTACTCTAAAGTTAAAGTATACGCATTTGGGTCTCGTATTAATGGAATGGGCTCAAGAACTTCTGATTTAGACCTTTATGTCGATGTTGGTCAGTTTATTTTTGTTATAATTTACATCTAATCTCAAATCTGTTTAAATTAAACTTCTAACGTAATAAAATCTCATGAACAAAAATCTTACCACTTTTTTGAAGACCTAATAAATCAAGGTTTCAGTTGTTAAATCATCTTTTCTATTTTAGACAACACTTTCAACACCTACAACGAAAATAACGATGATAAAGTAAAAAGATTGCGAAAAATTCGAACCCTTATGCAAAACGAGAAATTTGAGTGGAAAAATTTGAATGCGATAGAAAATACACGTGTTCCGGTTCTTCGGGCTTTTAATGCTGCATTTCTTCTTGATGTCGACATTTCATTTTCAAATGGGTTAGGATCTTGTAACTCATCCCTAATTGAGTACTTTTTCACTCTACAACCACTTTGTAAGCAAATATTAAAATTACTTAGAAGGGCTTATATAATTTAATTTTTAAAAAGGCAATAAAATTTGTATCTACCTTAAAAGATGGCTTAAACTTTCTGGATTGCAAAACTCTATTCCAACATACACCTTGGTGCTACTGGTGATTTTCTATCTGCAGTTGGATAACCTACTTCCCTCAGTACAAGCGTTGCAAAGCGGCGAAACTCCCTTGGAAATTGGACGTAATTAATAATATGCACTCATCTGAAAATTATTTTTATAAGTATCTAACTTCATTTTAGCCTGGATGGCAAATTTCGCTAAAAAAACTCTCGATGAGCTTAAAATTCCTTACATCGAAGAAACTAATCAAATAGTTATGGAACATTTAAAAAAGTTTTTTGAATTATATCAAAGGTTGTCTCTCGAAAAAACGATAATCTGCCCCTATCTGGGGATTGCTATTGATAAAAATGACTTAAAGAAGCATTGTGAGCACTTTGAAAGGTTAGTACATATTTTATTTTAACATACTATAATTAAATATTTATACTTTATCAGGTATTTTAAGTATTGCAAAGAAAATCCAAGTAACGGGCTGCTAATTGATAAACCATTTTGCGTCCAAGATCCTTTTGAACTAAACCATAACGTGGCTAAGACAATTCCGGAGAAACTTTTGCCATTAATGCGACACTTTTTTAAGGAGTCAGGCCAAATTCTACAGGCACATCTTGATAACACCGAAACCGAGTAGATTTTAAGAAAATTTTTTATTGTAAATGTTATGCTTTTAATAAAAGAAAATAATTAAATCGTATTATTTCAATTACTTGCATTACTGTTTTGTTGTAATTTAGGAAAAACTACTTATTACGTGTTAAACCTTCTAATCGTTAGGTAAAATTACAAAGAGAAGATCTTTATGTCTTTTAAAAATTATGGAATGATATGAATCTTGAGAATTTGGTAAACAAAATTTAATGAAATATTCTAATTTTCTCTAGCTCATTATCTCCATAAAGATGAATATTCCGAAAGCTCGTTGAATAACATTGTTTAAGTTAATTAAATTATCACACAACCCCAACTGGGAAACATGATGCTGAAAATGTGGTGATATGCAATTTTTATTGCCAAATATCCTGCACCAGAAATAAACAAATAGTGCGTGACCGTGGACTTAAACTTAGACAAAAGTTCGCCTGCATTTGTGAATAAGAATTAATTTAATAGTTTCAAGTCCTTAACCCACTTTGAGCTAATGAAGTGATTCCCCCCTGTGACTGCAATTGTACGAAAAAGTTAGAACGAAACTTAATTAAATCCTTCCACTAATGGCACCATAGGGCCAGCAGATTCTGTCGGACTTTGAAAACAGCGCCAAACATCTCCCGGTCCTGGTCCAAGGAACCTGGAAGAAAACCAGCGATTGCGGGGAATAAAAGTGATAAAAGTTTAATTACCCGAAAGTCCAGTCAGGGAGAGTTTCATGAATTAGTTGGAGCATTTTTGGGATGTAGGTGAGCTTTCCGCTGGGGTTTGCCGCAGATCTGACCCCTGGTGGCTACCAGGGTTCCAGAAATAGCCCCGCAGAAATTGGGGGGCTGGCGGGCCTCCAAAATAGCAAATGTTTTGCATGACACATTCGGCCCTATTTTCATATGCGGGTGGAGTTAATGACGCGGTGCGCCTCGGTGTCCCATCGCATTACATTTTCGTTTTCGCATTATTCGAGGCTCTGCCAGCCCCCGGGGGGTGTACTGCAGCTCGTCTGCTTCAGAAGCCGTTTATTAAGGAAAAAATTCGGAATTTCCTTCGTGGAAAATGCGGCAGCCAGCAGGAGCTGGAATGTGGCGTAGAAGCGAGGTCCTCCCCGCTGAGTTTGAGAAGTTCTCGCCTAATTGTCGGCCAAGAAGCAAAGCGTTGAGCCCTCACCCAGCTCCTGATAATGGTGATTAGTTCCAGGGCTTCAAGTGTGCGACCATTCATAAAGAGTTCTCCCAAGACGAATACTAATTAACCAATTTTTCCGAAAGAGCAGTCAATGGTCTAATTTGGGGCGAAAGCATGCATTAAATAAAAAATAACGAAAGTTCTTGCTATGCTGTTTTCAAGTAAAAACATACATATATGTTTATGTAAATATATATAGTTAACACTCTGGTTGTTATCACCAATTACAGGATCAAACATCATTTTTTAAATTTTTACATTTTTGCAAATTTTTGTAGCGTAGTATATGATAAAGTTATTGAAAAAATATATTAAAAAATTTAGTTTAAAGTCGAGCAAATGTAGGTAAAGTTATGACAAAAACTCGGTTGGATTGTCTTAAACTTGTCCAAGAGTAGTTTAGGATAGTAATCGATGAACCACTATATCTGCAGATTAATTTCTTCGTGGGATGTTGTTTTAAAACTTGTCATCAAATTATTATAGCGCAATTGAACTGAAATTAAGTTTCCAACTGAATTCATTTAATCGTCGTATTTCTAAAGCACATAAGTGAACGACTAATTACCCGGAAATTTTCACACCCCAAATCAAAAGAAAGAAGAAAATCGGTCCGATTAAATGATGGCGTGCCCTAAGAAAAGCGATAGACTCCACTCAATGGAAAAGGGCTTTTAAGGAAAATTATATTCCATGGCTCGTCATTTCGAATTGTTGACATGATTGATCACCAAAAATATGAAGCCGCGAATTAAAACATACATCGGGTAAAGTGCCAGCTTTCATGCTTAAAAGGCGATAGACACCACCAATCCGTCACCTGGAAAGCTCATGAATTTTATGTGCTTTGAGAGCATTGCATTAGCCAATCTTTTATTGATTAAGCCGTTTACCTGAGCCTATCAGGGAGAATTTCGGCATAATTTATAGTAATTAAGTTAATGAGTCAGGGCAGCCTACTTAATTTGCCGATTTATTTGCCATAATCAAGTCAGGTCCTAACAATGCCAAACACCAATGATTGCTACTTTCGCACATAAAGGAGCAATTCCTAGAGTGGCTCCAGAAATACGTTGACCTTCTCTAGCTTTTGCAGGATCTCCTCAATTAGAATTTATTGTGAGGGAAAGGAGCTGGCCTCCTGCTGTCGGCCGCCTGGAAGGGACATGGCCATTTAGGTTAAGATGGTAAAAGGTTATCTAGCGTCGGCGAGTGCTGCACTGGGAGAATTTGCAGCCGCAAACCCAACTATGTACAGCACACACATCTAGGAACATAATTTTATAAGACAAATCAAATTATCCGGCGTACTCCAGCCATAAAGGGGTAAGAATTAAGTTTGACGTAGAACCTGACTCAATTAAAGATCTCCAATGTCCCCGTTGCGACTGAGAGGCATGAGGTCGTTTAATGTGGATATCGTGCTCCAGCTACGGAGCATAGTTGGATATAGTGCACTAAGAAATTAATTATGAAGCTACGCGAAACATGCCTGAAACTTTAACAAGGCATGCCGAGGCGACATCAGCTTGTCTACTCGAAAGTTTTTGGTCTTCTAAGGAATTTTGTATTTCGAAATAATTCTTGAGGGTTTTATACAGAGAGGAAAAACAAAATAATAAAAAGATAAAAGCCCAAAATACTTCCTTGAAGTTATTCGCAAAATTGTTTCCGGGATTTTAGTCTTCAAACAGAAACAGATGTTTGAGAATATAAATTATATGGGAAAGATTCCAAGTCCAACTGTAGATATAACACAATCAAATCCCAATAGATGATCTTCTTGAAATTCGTAATTAAATTACATTAACTTTGTTTATAGAGTTCAGGGATCTTTGTTTTAATTATTTGTAGTGTTGGGTTTTAATTACATTTTATATACTACTAGCTGACCCGACAGACGTTGTCCTGTAAAACGCGCGAAGTTTAAGTAGTCGTTAAAAACTTTAAAAAAAATGATGAGTGAAATCGGTAAAGTCGTTCTCAAGTTATGTTACCCTGAAGATTAGTGATTCTGCCTGAGCAGGATTTGAATCCTGGACCGTTGGATTAAAAGTTCAACGCTTTACCGAATCGACTAAGCTCGTTAAAAGTTTTCTGAAATTTTCCAATTTTCTGCGCAATTTCCTTAACTTTTTTATTCGTAAGAACCTTCTACAAAGTATTAGAAAACTTAAAAAAAAGATGAATGAAATCGGTAAAGTCGTTCTCAAGTTATATATTTTTATATATATAGTATATAGAATATATAGATAATAATCTTTCGGAAACACTTTCTTTTCCGACAACATCATTCTGCCTTCTATGAAGTTTAGGACATAAAACTCAGGCTGATGGGAACAATAAAATATATTTTTCCATTGCCGCAGCAACTGCATAATGATTTAAATAATTTAAATTTCCCGCTCAGGCGCCACCTCACAGCTCCCCCTGAACTTTGAGTTCAGTGGCCATTTACCGCCAATTCCGTTAGTTGAAGTGACATTTTCTGAAACTGCGCGCCCAGCATTGTCTGAGAGTAAGAAGATCTATTTAAATTCATTTAATTCGTGTAATTGCTGCGTAAGTATATTCACTAAAGAGTTCGCCGTCATAATATTGTTAAATTTTTTAAAATTTGCCGCGAAAAAGTTCTTAAAATTCCACGCGAAGAAGTGTTGAGTGCCGAAATGCTCGCCGGTCCGGATGTGGTCATAAAGTTAATTAATTTGGTGCTCAGGTGGAAGTTCGTGGCATTAAATCGCGTTTTATCGAAATTCGCTGGCTGGGCGGCAGCGCGGGTGCAATCTGTGTGAATTAATTAGATGACGATTTAATTATGTATGTACATATGTAAGTTGCAAAATCCTTTGTTCTCATCTATCTATCTATATAAAACAAAGTCGGGTTAGTTAGAGAATTTTTTCAATATTTTAATAGTTATTCTGCTATTCGGGGCGGAAACGAATCCAACAAATCAAAGATCATAAAAATCAGTCCAGCCGTTCTTGAGTTATAAATGGTGTAACTAACCCGACTTTGTTATATAGGTATATATAGATATAGCATAACTAAATAAATACAATATTTCAAAATTGGAAAGTTTTAAGAAATACTTTTACTATTTGGAATGGCAAAATGGCTCCGATTTAAAATATGATAGTAAATATTAAAAACAACTAAATAAACGCTATTTTGTGCAGAATGGTAAAATAGGTGTCAAATAAATTTGGTGTTAGAGAGTCGTACAGAGTTCAGAATTTTGTATGTTCAAAGTCGTAACAAAATAAAATTAAAAAAGTTGCTCACATTTAAATATATGTATTATTTGCAACGGAAAACATAGCGACCAACTTAAAGCCAATTCTGTGCAGATTTTTCAAAAAGTGGAACTACTTCTTTCAAAAATAATTAATATATTTTATTAGAATTTACTCGCAATATTATACATGTATATTTTAAAGATTTCAGAAATCTATTTACTTAAGCAAGCATACTAAGATTAGCGCCAGAATGTTGCTCATTAGCTGAGAGGCAAATCATATATATTTTATCGTCATCTTAAGAACATATGTAGAAAAGCAAAATGGTAAACTGCCTGCAAATGTCCTCTATCTGTCTGTACAGTAGACATAACGAAGCAAATGACTTCTGTCCAAGAAAATTGTTTAGAAGATAATGCTTTCTTCTTGCTGTGTCTGTCATTTTCTTAAAGGAATCTTCAAGTACTTTGGGAACGAAATGTTGAACATGGAGAAAGTAAACACGTGTCTCTAATTTACTTGAGCTATTTATTCCAGCTGTACAAGGACAGTACGACCTAATTTGGATCTAAGAAATTCCCTCAAAATGCGCGAATGTATGCCTAATTTACACAATCGGATCCAACTTTTGCTCCTTTAAAATACAAGGACATTTTCTCTTTTATTTAGAGCTTTTAAGAAAAGTTAATCGTGGCTTAAAGCTCACTTAAAGTAAAGGCCACAGCGATTACTTTTTTAATTGCTCTATTTGAGATGTTCAGTATTTAAGAAAATTATTTCCAGAATTTTGGGGAGCTCTTAAATAACGTTTAACATTTAATGTAGTTGTTATTTGGGAATGGCTTGGTTTTAAATTCTGCGATTAACTTTCGCATTAATTTAACAAATGGAAAAGTCCGTTATTATAATATTCTGAGGTAAGTAAGATTCTTTTATTAGTCCTCAGACCTATAAATGTTATTCAAAAAAGTAAATCTAAATATTTGTTCCGCAATAAAGCGCTATAAAGAGCCCGACAACACTTTAAAAATGGTAGGTTTTTCCAGTATAAATTAGATATTTAATTCAATAATTTCAAAAATGATAAAACGAGCTAAGAAAAAGAGCAACAAGATCAAAACTAAATAATAGGACAATATAAGGAATTATATTCCTAATTCGCGTGCCACTGAATTCTCTAGTTGCAAATTAAATTTTAATTAATATTCTAGTTATTGTTTGAACAGTTTTATTATTACCAAAAGAGACTAAGCCCCCTGAAGATATGTATTTTTGTTTTTGTTTAAACGAAATTTCCTGAGCTATGATTTAACTGGCTAATTAATATCGCGGATGTAAGCTGAATACTAAAGGAGAAGATTCACGACATCAGAGGAATTAGGTTTCTGGACACGTCTAATATTTTGCGTGCTCACGGCATCGTCGACTTAGAGAATTAAATGTTAAATCCCCCTTAATTCCGGATGTCCAATTGGAAATTTAGAGGCTCCAGCCACTTTTGAGATCAACATAGCCGCGCTCGGTGCTCGTTAGTCTAGGACTCGTCGAGATATCGATCCAAAATGTTTGCTGCCAAGAGTGCTCAAGCAGGAAGTGGCATTGTCGCGTTAATTAATTAACTACCCGAACTAGCTGTGATATGTGGGGAATTAATCAAAATGAATCTGATATGTAATACGTATACATACATAACGTTTGTCGTTAAAATGTCGCAACAAGAGCACCCCAAAATGAAGGTTGTCTGCTTAGAGTAAAGTTCTAAATAATTGTGGTGTCGGGCAAAATATTTTGCAATTACCCCTTGATACAAGGAGACATAAAAAATTAATGCAATTGCCATCCACGAAAGTCTCAAAAATACGTTTGGATGTTCTCTTCTCCACCTGAAGGAGCACCCGAACACAATTCATTTATCTTAATCAATCTTCTCAGAAATTGCCTACAATTTGCTACCGGAGTTTAATTAGTTCGCCTCCTCTTTTGTACTGAATTAAAATTTATTGTCCCGCAGTACACTCTCAAGTGGGTCTGAATTGCTCCAATTCGACGACGGATAGCACCCCTTGGAGCGAACAATCGTTGGGAATGTAGAACTACAGTCAATTTTATCGGGAATGTGTCTACCTCACTCCAATTATCAAAAAAGAGTTTAATTGCCTTGTTTTGTCAAGGCCTGAGTAGTTATTTGTTTACAGGCCACTTATTAAAATCCAATTTTCAGGCTCATTTCGAGAGACGGGAAGTGCTCTTCAATTGGTGGTTTTTCGTTAATTTAACATTGCTAAATGAGTTGGAATATGATTTTACTTTTAACATTCAATTTCACATCGCAGTGGGATTAAAAATGCCCAAATTTTATTATTAGTAATTCTTCATTGAGTTATGAATAAATGGACAGTTTGAAATACATACATATGTATGTCAAATTTTATGCTCTATTTATTGTAATTTAATGAATTAATGAAACTTTTCCCAAATTATTATCGAATACTTATTAGTCCAATCATGATGATGATTATAATTCTACTTTGAGAATTATTTATTGTTAACAATCCCTATTCATTATTATTTTAATGGTAAACATTAAATTGTACGTTTCCTCAGTGATTTTGATAAAAATTTGTAATAATATTCATTCAGGTTAAAAGTGAAGGATATGCGAAAAAAAAATGGAAATGAGGAAAGTTTTACTTTCGATTTGTTATTTTATAAGACAAATGCGTGCTCACCGTCGATAAGTCGAAGAAGATATTTACCTTTAATTTATTAATTTCAAAGATTCTTGAAAAATTCTTTTAGAATGAAGAGTTGGAAATGTCCTAAATTTAAGGTATTTATGTAATTTGCGTGATGGATTTCAAAGTTAAACATTTTGGGTAGTAAAAGTAACCGACAAATTTCCTTTTGCATATTCGTCACTTTTGAGTCTAAATGAACACTCCTATAAAGTTTTATCAAAAACTATGAGGAGACCTCAAACTCAATCGGTTCTTTTTGTTGTATACTGACATATTTATGTAAAATTATAAGTAAGTTTTACGAGAGTTTCAATAGTTTGAATTATTTATTAAATTTAAGTGATCATAATTACCTTCAATTTATAAGTACATGTAGGTAAGCTTACTGATTTTTAAAATTTGTCATTGTATATCTTTAAGAATTTTGCAATATTTGGCTACCTACTTATATTTTCGGTTTTAAAAATTTAAACGATAGCTAATCCATCGATATATCCAGTTTCGAATGACTGAATATAAAAAAGCAATTTCAATGAACTTCAATTGTTTTTTTTTCTAATTATGGACTGATGAAATATTAAAACTTCCTCTTCGTTCTTTATTAAATAGATGTATGCAATATAAATTGCAACTAAACTTCTAACTTCGCATGCACCTTTTGAATGCCAAATGTATCAAATAATAACGTTGGAAATGTCATTTAAGTTGAAAAACTTTCCTGGAACAGCGGTGGTGTCTACTGTGCTGCCTCCAGGGACACAAAAAGTTGAGTTAATTTTCCTATGAAAGCAGACATTTTCAATGCATCTCAATGCAAAATTTTCTATGTGGAGACTCGTTCAAAAGTGAGGAACCGAACTGAAACTATAGAAACGTGCAACTTTTGTTCCCAAAACTATTTTTCCTCTTGCATCTCTTGTCATAGGAAGGATGTTTTAGCTAACAAAGTTCCAACAATCAATATGAAGTCTTGGTGCATTTTGTTTATTTACTTATTCATAAAAAACAAGAGTGCACCGAACCGAGCATGTGGCATATCAACAACAATAAAATGGAAATTTTACATAAACTTTTCATGATTCCTCTCTACTTATGTTTAGTTTTATAGCAGAAAACTTAGTTTTATTTCGTAAATTAAAAATATTATAGCATATGAATGTGAGTTTGGAATATAAAGAACTCAATTTTCAGCTTTGCAAATTTGTTTTTACCCGACTACGGCAAAGCCAAAGAAGGTTTATGATCAGCAGTTAACAGTTTATGTACATTATGTGGCTATGTTCATGTATAACATTTTATGCTTGTTTTCAAGTCTTGGGTAGTCGAGTTTTAGTTTTTAAACCTTTATTTTTCTTGTTTTCTGTTCAAAATAATTTTTGTTTCATTTTTTATATCGAATCGCACGGAAAAGTATATATAGCAAATTGTTTTTTTTAAATATATTGGAGGAAAATATAGATAAATTTTTAATGTATAAAGGGAGCATTTAATTAATATCCTGGCGTAATTTCCACTGATTACCCTTTCAACCGAAAATAAACGTTTGTGGCACAGCAGACAGGCAGTAACCAATAAATTACCTCTCCATGGTTCATTATTGAAACAACTGCGGTAATTTCGTAAGAATTTATAGAAGTGGGTTAGGAATAAACAAAAATGCCTTTGTAAACATTCCGAAATCGGATTTATACGTAAATTTGACTCAAAAACACAAACAGACGTATACATAAGAATTTAATAAGACAAGCCGTGCTCATCAGGGCTCATTTGGCTCCTTCAGAGAAAGCACACAAGTTCCATGTTTGCCCTGGCTGGATGCTGCCGTCGTGAGAAGGGATTTCAAAGAAATTTCCCCGGGAGGGATAATTGTTCTTGTCTAATGAATGCTACCCGACTTATGGAATACGAAATTGATAAAGAAAAAATTAAAATACGAATTGTACTTATATTTGACATGCTACCCTCATTCTTTGTCCTTTAAAATCTTTACATGCGTACGGAATAATGAAGAAGAAAGTTTCATAACATATTCGTATCATCATATTAAAAATCCCCTAATTTAGGAGATATCTGCGCACATTAGTCGAATACGAATTATTTCCACCTACAAATTTTGATTATATCATCAGAGGTTGTGGAAATTCGTAAATATACACAGAATGTGGCAGTGGAGCCTTTAATGTCACAAAATTAATATTAAAGTGGTTAGCTACGAAACCTCTCGACAAACTAATTGTATCCATGAGTTTACTCACTGCTTCTAAGCGCATTATATTACTAGGAATTTAATGAGCAATTAAATTGTTTTGATTGAAATCATATCTGGTTGAATACACGCCATCCACAGTGTGAATATATAGCATATGCATAAGTTATTCAAACATTTATGAACGAATATTGGCAGAACGTAGAAGTTGTGAATAAATATGAATTTAATGGGCTCTATGGAAAATAGGTTGATTTGATTGAAAGTTTGGAATAATGTTTTATGTTATTCGGATCAAAAGTTAATATGGATATACATATGTAGATGCAGGATATGTAGGTACTCTAGTTTATAATTTTGTAGTTACACAATATGCCATTAAAATTTTATGAATAAACTATAGCCTTAATAAAGTACGAAATGCGTGTTTCAAATCATTAAAAGCTATGACGAGAATAAAACTATTTATTTGGAGTTAAAATAGGCCATTCCTTAATTTATTGCATAAGCATCGTTAATTTGGCGCTATATGAAAACGAAAACAATACAATTTTAAGTCACTGTAGGTAAATTAAAATGAATGAATTATATAATTTACCTTCTGTTTGACCCTGTATGATTTTTACTTTTACATCGGAATTTAGTTCGAAAATTTATGACCACTGCATTTTGATTTGAGTTTTAAATTTAAAATTTCTTCTGTCGAAAATTTTATGTTGACAATTAATAGTTTAAATAAGCAAAAGTAGATTACTTTGAAATTCTTAAAGAAAAAATTGTAAATATGATGTTCTAAAGCTTTGAACGTGAAATAAATGAAATTTCCGACAGCGTAGAAGGATCCTTATGCTTCCATAACAAAGTTTTTAATTTCACTTAAAGTGTAAACAAGACTTAAATGGTAGACCAAAAAGGAACCCTTGAGAGCAAACAGATTTAAGCTCAAATATTGATTGAGATGCTAAACTACGATTTGTGGACCCTAATAACATTAGATGGATTAATCCCTAATTGTTTAGATCACTTTGGAGCATTTGGTGAGTAGACACTGGAGATGTGCATGCAAATCATCTGCAGATTTCCTCTGTGGTGATTTCATTTCCTTTGCAACAAGTATTTTTGTGGAGCGTGTGTCTAATGCCATAATTAATTGCATCAAAAAACAAATTTCTGGAGAGCGGATAGACAGAAGCCCTGGGCTATTAGTCATTCCCGGGAAAGTGTGCCACAACTTACCTGCTCCTGGTGGCCACTGGAAGGAGTCCGGGGAAAGGGGGTTAAATCCACAAAAGTCATGCATCATAACCGATACTTATGCTGTGAACAGGTGGGTACAAGTCACCGTCCTCGGCATCGATTTTAAGAAAGTCGAGCTCTTGCGACTCTGTTTGCCTACTGACTTTATAAGCCGTCGCAAATGTGATTTAGAGCTCCTTCCCCGAGATGCCGCGCTCCTCGGGGGGAAAGTAAGCGAATTTTCCTAAGCACAGATAATGCCCATTTAATATCTTTTGTTCCGAGGCAAAATTTCACGAAATACAAAAACATCTCGGCACTAGACTAATAACATTCTTCTCCCGGAGGAAGTCCCCGGCAATTTTTGGACGGGACGCGATGTTATCATAAAAAACATAAACTCGGGAAAGTTTTTTTTTTTCAAACTTTTAAAGGCAACCTCCTCGCAGTCTGTGTTAAATTTCATGAATTACTTTTGAGTGATGGAATTTTGCGGGTGCGTCCAATGAATAAATTTAGTGCTAACAGAAAATTTGCAATGTTTGCTTTTACCTGAATGAATGACAACAGGCAGGGACCGTGATTCTGCCGAATTCGGAGAGAAAATGAGGCTGTGGAAAATACTGAAAATAAAATTTTATTTCAGTAAACACAAAATAAATACAAAAATATTGATTGACTTTTTGCAATATAAATAAATTTTTACGGATTAGTACTTAAGTTTATTAATTCAATAAAAATAGCCTGTAAGTTTATTTATATAATTAGAATATGTTTTTTTTTAATGCTCCCTCTATAATAACCTATACAAAATTGTTTTTAGTATAAATTAACTAATTTATGATAATTTAAAGCATAGTTTTCGAAAAGTCATCTAATTTAGGTACCTACATATGTATGTAAAATTTGTGCAACATATTATAACTAGAAATTTTTTATATATGCATATATGGTAAAAAAATACGACAAGCGATTCTCCTGAGCAATTGATTTTTCTAGATGATGAACCTCTGGCGCGTGCCTAGAGAACAGAGTTTTAGAAATGAAAGACCGAAATACAAACAATTATTTATTCATGTTCAAATATTTTTGGAAGACACAAAACATCATGAAATCATCAATACTAGATCCCTAGTCTCGAAACGAAAGTATACATATAAAAGCAACATATAAAATACTCCTCTGAAGTCGAACGTTTAGGAAAATAACTCCGCTGTAGCAAATTAGGTTCATCTTCTTGTTTTACTTATATTTTTTTTTATTTTTTTCTAAGATACTTATTATTGTTCAGAGTACTTGCAAATTCTCGCAGTGTCTAAATTTGGAGTCCTCCTTTCCCAGGATCCAGGTGATCATCTGGCGCGCCTTCATGCTAGCGCGGACCATGCTGCGACTCTTGTACCAATGCGACGGCGAGTTCTCCCTCGAGCCCTGCAAGTAAATCCAGAAAAAGCACCTTTAGTCCCGGATGTGGCATCGTTTGGGGATTTGATTAAAATTTAAATTGACCGAACATTTTCAACATCAACATTTATTTCCTTAAATTTGTTGACTGCGGTGCGACGGAAACACGCACAATTTTCTCGGTTTCATTTGCATTTCTGGACAGAGTGACGAAGGTGAGCACAGCCATTCAACTAGACTAGGGTTTGGGGGCTACGTTGAATTTAGAACTAAATGAGACATGTGGGGAGCGCTTCTTTGACACAAAGTTTACTTTTCAAAGGGCAGACAATTTCTGGAACCTTCCTGGTGAATTTGGGTATTCTCAGGGGTACAAAGGGAGTCCAAACACATGCACCACTCGGGGAGAGTCGTTTTTATTACTTACCATGTCGTCAGCGCTTTTCGAATGAATTATGTTATCGGCTTTTTCATGGTTTTCCGATGATTTCTTTTTTTCCTGTTTTTAAATAAATACTTTTAATGTCATAATCTTGTTTTTTATTTATTATTTATATAGTCATTTCCCAATAAATCTTAAATATTCAGCTTTTGCAGTTCTCATATATTCAGCTCAGTCTAAGCAAAATCGACAAATCTTCGATTTTGGTATGGATATGGAGCAGTATAAATAAATGGCAAAAGAGATCATCAATATGAATATATGATTAAATCATAAAATACATATGTATATCATGGATTTAACTTTGGGCATTTCCTTTTCAAAAACAATAAACCTGGTTGCCATCCTGTGCTTCATATGTATAGAAGGAATAAAAAATCATTTCTTTTTTTCTAATCTATCTGTCGGTTGACAATTATTACAAGTTTTTAAGCTTAGAAAACTGCCTATATTAAATATTTCACGGCTTTTTATTCGTTATGATTAAATAACGTGGGTTTTTCGTCGTTGCTTCTAGACTGTTTTGATCAAATATGCGATCAAAACAGTCTAGAAGCAACGACCTTTTATGATAGAAAAACCTTTCATAAAATATTTATCAAAAGAAAGCATTTGTTTTGTTTCCAAACTTTATTCCTCACATTATGTTTTACGAGCATTATAATAAATTCTTTCCTAAGAAAAATATTTTCCTTTTTGCTAATATTTATGTCCTTGTGAACCTTCATTTGGGTATTCGGTTTGAGGAGAGCAAAACTTTTTATATTTCGATCAGTATAGACCCAATCATGTAATTGTTAATGGATAATTTTAATAGGGACTATATAAAACAACGACTTCTTTAGATGAGTATTTTGTTTGTTTAATTTTTAGCTAATATATTTATTTATTACATAAATAAGAAGAATAAAAACGTAACATATCCTTCCGATAAAAGGAAGAGTTATCTCGAATCATATTCAAATACATATTACTTTGTTTGAATTGAATACTTAAAAAGAAAGCGATAGATAGTATCTAACAAGAGTGTAAAATTGATTAAATTTGATAAAATTTAATACTTTTAAAGCTATAAGGAATAGTGTTTGAGTCGATTAAAACCGAAAACTGCTAATAGGTGATTGATTAACACTCAGCCATTACTCATTTTATTGCTCACAAAATTATTGCAAATATTTTTGGAGTGTATAATATCGATTTCTACCAGAGAATAACTTTGAATTGTTAACATGTCTGCTATTCCTTCTCCCGGAGACAAATCAGGTTTTTTTTTCGTAAGATAGTCATATTTCGCTGAAGTAGCCGACAGACAAAATTGCCTATAAGTAAAGTTAAAACTTCGTTTTTGGGTATATTCTGAGAAGTAGGTATACATACCTAAGAAGGGCAGTAAAACATACATATTATATGTTTTTAATTAATTCCCTAATTGGGTTTATAAGTTACAGTAATTAAGAGATTTGTATATTTTTAGTCCCTTAATATGTGTTAATTTCTTGTAGAAGTCCCCAAAGTTAAAATAATTCATTAGAAGTTGCTATTGAGAAACTGGCAACATCACAAGAGCTCCATTAATTAGAGTATGCTTGACAAGGAATTCGTATTACAGCTCGAGTCAAGGCGTTAATTATGATGAAAATGTTGACACCCAGGGATTCCCCCTCTAAAACTCTACTTTATCTCGTCTCTTGAAGAAATTCATTCGAATCCAGGAGCAATCTAAGACTATGGAATGGAATTTCATTTGCAATTACCTGAGTTAAGTTTTGCTCCTTTTTCAGGCGAATCTGCGTCAATGTGCCCGCCAGCAATTCGTCGCAGTTGTGATTTATTCCTACTGAAACCTCAATGAACTTTGCCCGAAATGTGCAGGCCAAACACTTTCCATCTGAAAAATAAATAAGAATAAGAATGGAGGCATTTAGTTTTCATGAATGACGCAATTGGAGCAAGTTGTGCCAAAATCGCATGTTTTATGGGGAATTTAAATGCACTTAATCCATGCAAAACTCCCGACGGAAAATAGGTGGGCACGCGAGTGCTACATTTCATCTAAAATTTAATTACAGCAGCCTCGTCTGCTTGTTTTGTTGCACGTTACCCCGCCTTTGTTTTCTTTGCCTCTGAAATAGTTTCATGCTTTTTGGTAAAATTTATTTTGAGCTGATTTTATTTTTAGCCAACAGTGATCGATTTTATCGTTGATATGGATAAGTGTTTTATTTCTTTTTAATTAGCTTAAGAACTGTTATAAAGCATGCAATTTACTTTACTCGATTTCTAAAATAGAAAATGTTTAAAAGGGGTAAAAAAGGAAAGTAAGTGTAGTATTTTATAGCTTGTCTTGTCTTAAAGTCATGTATTTATTTGTTACGTGCTAGAACTCGGCTTTTATCTGACTACTATAGTCAACTTAAAACGAAAGGATTGAGAAATTAGTGGTTTGCTCGCAAACCTTAACTTTTGCCCCATTTTCATAATTGAAATACTTCTACTTCTCTATTTCTTCTAAACACGCAAGTGATCTAATAGAGACTGAAGGTTTATGTTGTTTTTTTTTTCAAATTAATTCTTTAATGTTTTGACACCATATTAGAAAGTAGTGGTTTAGATAATTTTGTGAAATCTGTCTACATTATGCAGGGTGTTTTACTAAGGCCTGAACAGGAGTATGCCAATCGATTCTACATGGTCTCCTGATCAATATTTATTCGGAGGCTCCCTTTTCAGAAAATCCTTTTGCAGTTCTAGTCTATTTCTGACAAGAATTTCAATTCTTTCCTTTCCCTACGAAATATAAAATTAAATTGTTTGAAATTACATAAATATTCAAAAAATTTACCTAAGCAGATATATTTATAGTATTTGAAAATTCTTAGAAACTTTCTGTAATTTTGCATTGATGAACTGAATTGAACTGCAAAAATGCGCCACAGCTTTTTCTTAATTGCAGTTGTTTTGTTGAAACGTTGTGAACGAGCTGAAATTGCAGTGTATTAGTTTTAAATACACTGCGATAGAACTGCGTTTTTGATCACGGTTTTCCTTAAAAAGATTTGTGGAACTTTTATGTTCAACGTACCTATAGTATCATAGTTCCAGCTATATATGTATAGAAGAGGTCCTTTTTGTTTAAAAAACGATAACTTTTAGGTCATAGGTACTCGCAGTTTGTATACGATTTTTTGTTTTCACCATAAAACTAAGATTTATTCGAAATCAATATAGAGTCATAGCAAAATCTTTATATACCTTTTTAATAAAATAAATACCTTTGGAGCACGCAATAGCAACGGTGCGAAAAAGTAAATAATTTATGTAAGTATAATAAAATCTTTAGTCATACCTTGACCTATAGACAATTTGTGGCCACTAAAAGGCTTTATAGAGTTAAAAATAAGATTACACCTTTTACTTCTGCGGCAAGGAAGAAAAGGTCGAATTGCGTATAGAACGACTTCTCAAATTCTCGACAGGCCCTCAAGAAAAATGATAAAGCACTAGCATTCAGAAATAAGCACCCAAACAAGTGCGAACATTTGCTTCCATAAGAGTCATATGTTCCACCTTATTTTTATTGCAATTAAAAATAGACGGAGTCTCATGGTGCCACAAATCACGCGGTGTAATCGCTTGTAAATTCTGAGGTGGTCCCTCCTCCGCCGTCCTGGTGGTCGCTTCCTGAATTAAAGCGTGAGTGATCAGCGACCCATCCGCGTTTATCTAGAACTTATGCTAATGAGGTGGTGGCCGCCCGCCGCGCGATAAGAGAAAGTGAATTTCCATCGAGGAGAGGCTGCTTCGTAATAAAATAAAATGGGCAGAGTATTCTTGGCGCGATGAAAATAGCTTCCTGCACTTGCTTTGCGCCTCCATGCATGTAATATGACTTACTTGATAAAAGGCGGAATCCTCGGGCCCCAAGACGGCACCCTGCGACGCGGCGGGGATCTTATGCAAAACATCTTTAACGCTAAAAATATCTCGATTTCATAGTTTGCTGCGGTGCGAGAGACTCGAGAGTAATTGGATTCAGCTATATTTTCCGCCCAATTCGCGGTTCTACGGAACCTTCACAACTTAAATAATTAAGGCGCAATTATAAATTTCTAGAATCTTGACATGGGGTCCAGCTTCGGCTATGCAAATATGCAATTAAAAGTTAAAGGAAAGTGAAACTGACGGCGAAAATAAACTCATGTCAATTTAGCTTTAATCGCCCATTTGGTTTTCATCACATGAGGAATATTTTTCCACTTTGCAACGGCTTTTGGCCTGTCCACTTATGTACATACATACATATGTATGTACAAAATTATTTCCTTCGTCATTTTAATTATTACCAAAATGCAATAAAATGCGTATCTCTTTCAAAAAGCATATTCCCGAGGGGATTATTTATTTGTTTACAAAAGCCAAATTCTTTCTGTTTGTTTGTCCGATCTGGGATTACACAACTGACAACACTAATGTAATTGGATTGTTGGAAAGCTAAATAAAACCGTGAAAAATCTCTTTATTTGTCAGTCCTATATTTTTTTTTATAATAAATACATTTTTATTCTGGTAAGCCCAAAGCGATAAACAGAAATTGTTCGCTTTCAACAGATTTTCAGGGAAAGATTATTTTTGTTCGAATTTTCAAATGAGAGACGAAATCAATTTAATAATTCAAATTAAAAATTCTATGCCTCGTGAATTTTTTATACTTATAAGTATTATTTAATTCATGCAAAGTTGATATCAACATTTATTATTTCCATGTGTTTAAGTAAAATTTATTACAACTAAATATTGAGGATTTAACACTTACTACTCAAAAGAGGTTCTTTATGACCACACACATTTTAATGATCTATTCTGAGAAGGCTGAAGGTATTTAGATTATGTCGGTCGGTTAGTTAATGTTTGGAAGGTATTTAGGTGAGATGGGATTGTAAGATGTTTTAATTAAATACACATTGGGATGCCGTTTTATGTTTCTATAGATTTTAGTACCTTTTAACTTTAATCTGTCGTTGGATTTTTTCAATTTCATTAATTCTATTAAAAGTAAAGTTTATTTTCAAATTTAATTTATAGCCAAATTCACTGCAAACTAAAAGCCCTTTGAGATGTTTGAGTACCAAAAAATTCTTTTAGTAGGTACTAAGTGTAAGAATATGTAACCAAAAAAACGTCTAGAATTTAAGGCCTATATCCAATATTAACACCTTGGGTATTCTCAGGATGCCATACAATAAACCAAGCCACCTAAGGTGTGATTAGTTAAGAACACAAAAAGGAAACCTCATATGTAATGCTACGAATAATTTGTAGAGACTAAAAAGCATTTGCAATCATTGTCAAATTATTCATAATTTTCCCTTTGAATGTTCTGTCAGGGATCAACAAGGTCGTGAGTGAGATGAGGACGAGTTGAAACTTTGTAGAGGCAAAAGGTTCGATTAAATTAAATATCCCTTGCTAACTCGACGTGTGATTGATTTATTCCAAAAGGGGATACGATTGTTTTATGCGTAAAATTGAAAGATCTTAAGCGGACTTGAGAAAGATAATGTTTATTCATTAAATAAAATCGTTTCGGCTCTAGGAAATTCTGTAGAAATGTAAATTTATTACAAAACTCCTTCGGCGAAATGAATTTAAATTTGAATTCAGTGGGGTTGTTTAAAAATCACTCTCTTCTTGCAATCCCCGAAGGGAAGATACTTTTGTTTACCAATCCGTGCAAAATACAACAATCCTTCTCTGCTCTATTTGAATATAGCTTTGCCTTGGAATGTTGTCCTCAGTGGCTTTTGCATGGTCAAAGAAGAATACCTTTTGAGATTTCTCTGATTATTTCAATACAAATGATTCGGTATCCAATATAGCTCGTAAAATAAGACTTTGATATCATATCTAGGGAATATCTAACTAAAACATAGCAAGAAAACGAAAATATTACGTAAATCATAAGAAGATACCATCATAATGAAATAAATTATAATCGTAATCTTCATTTCCTGAGTTGTTTCTCTATAAAACCATTCGAAAATATTAAAACTTATATTTATTTCCCGTTTTTGCTTTAAGCGATAAGACATTAATTTTTTGTTAAGGAAAGCTTAATTCTTGTAAAAAATTAGAAGTTTACTAAATAGTGTGTATTAATTATGTATACAATTTTAATGAAATCTTACCTTGAGCAGATACTGCACGAGATCGGGCTAAATCTATTTTGTTCGCCACCAAAATAACTGGTCTAGTTCGTATTAGGTCCGTATCTTGTAGGTATGACAAAATTTGTTCCGCGCGGTTAAATGACGATTTATCTACAACAGAGTATACTACGAGGTAAGCATCAGCCTTTTCTAATTCTACCTGAAAAGATATAAAATAAATTCAGTATAAACATTCAGTAGTTATTTATTTACTATAAGTAGTTTAGTCTTTTAATCTTCAGTAAAAATATTATATTAAATTGATGATTCAAATTGGTTTGATTGTGCAAACATTTTTAAATAATAAAAAGCGTTAAGTCCGTTAAGACTGAGACGGATTAAAATTTGGCCGTACCCCTTTTAATTTGTATTCAAAACAAAATTCGTTTTCTAACCCAAAACGTTAATTTTTACAAAATTATTCATTGCTCTTTCGGTCATTGAACACATTCATTTCAAATAACCCTGTAATTAATTCAGGGCTATTCTTAACGAGTTCAAAATTATTCAGAATAGCAAAATGGCGTTACAATCCAATAATACGATCGCGATCGTAATATATATTAATCGTAAACTGGGTTTATAGAAATCGACCCTTGTGTTTATTAAAATTCACTTGCAATTGCCATTTGACTCCTTATAAAAATGGGGGAAAAATTACAAATTTGAACGACAAAATGTAAATGAACTCTCCCTAAGCCAGAAAAGGTCAAAGAATCAGAACCGTCCCTGTTTATTTTCATGAAAGCCGTATTTGCAGCTCGTTAATTTCATTCAACTTCTGGTGCTATTTTGGGAACTCTACTCGATTGAGCGTTTTGACCCGAATTTTGTGTACCTACCGCTGTTGCCCACAGTAAAAATAAAAATAAAAACTTTTATGGGCCAATGAGCACTTGACAAATTTGTCTTTGCTTTGATTATGCCTTGCACTATGGAATTTAAATTTAAGCTTGGGTATAAAAATTCCAACATGTGTTTCGGCTTATCCTTGGCTCATTTCTTAGTAAATCATTCATAATTTTGAGGTTTTTATGGTAGACATTTAGAGTTTCATGTATGTACGTGTTATTGTTATCGGTGCGACTATTTTACTGGTCACGTAAATGTAATAAAGTGTAATTTATAGGAATAGGCCATTTATACGATTTCTGTAATACAAGACAGCCTTATGAACCTTTTAGCAAAAATAAATCTATTGCAATTAGGATAATAAAAAGTAAGTAGATGTAGTGTACGAAAATAATTTTTTTTTGCTATAAGTATACACGCAACACTAATGTTAAAGTTATAGATAACCTAAAGTACCTACCTATTGTAAGGTAGATTTTAGACCAAAAATATTTTGTTTTCCTATTTTAAAGGAATATATATCGGTCAGAGGAGGACAATATGTGCAACTGATAGGAATAATTCTTACTTACTTACTTACTTTATTAAATAGATTGCAGTTGTCGCGGCATTACTTCATTAAATTTTTTTCCTACTTAAACATCCTCAGAATTTAATAGGCATCTATTCGAGCTCGATCCAGAAATTTTCCTATTAGATTTCAAAGCTCGTATAAGCCGTCAGGCTGCGACTGTGGAGTGCGAGTTATTACTCGTCTTAAAATCAATTTGAATGAACTCGATCAAACTTGGGCTCCGAATATCTGCCTCACGTAAAATAAATCCTTTACATTTCACGCCCTCATTTCATTTCCACTCCCGCTAAAATTCTACGGAAGCAACTCTTTATAAAGAAATCAATACGTCTGCAGAGTCTAGAGCAATCGGGAAGATGTCGTGCACAGAATGAGTGGCAATAAACGCTTTTAATAGCCAATCCCATCAATTTGTCCCACTTGAGGCTCTTGAGGTTTTAATTAGAAGGAAAGGAGCCTTTGCGGCCACAAATAATTACATTTTTAAGTCAATTTTAAAGCCGCCAAGACAGGACCTTCTTCGCGAACGCACCTTCGCCCAAGAAATCCCGGCGTGACCAGGATAAAGGAGTTAGGCAAGGATTGATAAAGGGCCCGCACCCGCTGCGTTTTCGGTCCGTCCGCCTGGCCCGCGCCCGGTGAGGTAAACTTCGACCCCGGGGAAAGGGCATCCGATTAAATTAGGTCAACAAACTTCACCTGTCCTCAGCTGCTCGCTGCGGCGGCAAAAGCAGGGCTCAGGACAATGAAGACGATGAAGACGTGGCCGGGCCGCCCGCCGCGCCGGAGTCACCTGTGGGCTCCCTCAACGGGTCCTGAGGGCAGCAAATGGAATTAATGTGCCCAGGACCCCTGCTCCAGGGCTATTTTCGGCAAATGGCATGTCTATCAAGGAATTCATTGGCTACGGATGCGGGGCACAATGGACACACATTCGGGCACTGTGCGGGTTACCTGGGCACATCAGTTCCTGTAATTAGAAAGGGAAATTACCTGTCAGTTTTCGGTAGCTTTATTTTTCGACCCTAATTTGCGAACGGATTTGAAGATCGGCAGTTTTCGTAAAGCTGACAGGAACATCCTAAATCTATGTTGAAACTTGAAACCCGATTGCTTCCCCTTGTACGAATTATTGAAATCTAGGAATTATGCGGTCGAATTTGAATGAGGATTGGTATTTTTAGAGAATCATGGGGTAATATTTCTCTGATCAAACATCTTTTTTTAAAATCTAGATGTAAGTATTTATATAGTTTCAACACTCCACTTTTAGGGCATTTAAAATTTATGTATTTTATTTTTTTCTTCAAATCTAAAGTATTATTTCTTTTACCAAAAAAATTGAGTATTTTTCGAATTCTATAAAAAATATGTACTATTTACATATATATGTACATATATATGTACCTATACATATATAGACTTAAAATTTTACGTGCGATTTTATAAAAACCTGACTTTTGAAAATAATAAAATTAACCTTAACTTAATTTAGTTTTTGAAAACGTCATATTAAATTATGTAATATGAACTCTGTAAAGTATAATAAATTTCATAATAATTGCAAAATTAATAGCTTAAGCAACAAGGTTAACTATATCGTAGTTTTATTATTTTGGTTGATGAGACCTTCTTCTGTTAATAACTTTTTTATTTTTCCATTTCTGAGTCGAATTTCTGACATTAAAATTATTAACAGGTGACACAATTAGTGCATAAATTGAGTATCAGATTATAAACATTAACAGTCCTATAATAAAACGTTATAATAAAGCGTTCGAAATAGCCCATTAAAAACATATTTTAAGAGAGAATTAGGCAAAATTAAGTGACCTACTGCAATCATTTTACAACAATCATATAACGTATACACTTTGCATTGTCGGTTTTCTTATCGCGAACATAAAATGTTAAAAGGTTCCGTGACATAAAATATTAATGGCGACACAAATATGTCAGTTTGAAACAGTATAAAAGTAAGTTTCCACGGTTAGTATATCGATTATATAAAAGTTGTTTATGCCCCTTGGCGACAAAATCAACTGGTTCGGTCCTATGGATATTTCATATGTTATGCACGTGTGGACAACAAATAGAATTTACCTTGTCTTCCTTTCTATCTGTGACAAACTTCAGTTCAGATTCGATGCCGTTTAGAATTATTGATATATTTTGTTCCCCATCTTCAGTTTCTGAAATGAAATAGAAATAATCTCATTACGTATATATTGTTTTAAATTTAACGAATGTGTGACTGCAATTTAAAATTTTCGTCTCTGTGTAAATTTGTATACGTTTCTGGAAATTGAGGTTTGGTCTTTGAAATTTAATTGTTCGAGAAATAAAAAATTCAAAATCTTATTTTAGCACCTATTTTTCTACACAAATCCAAATTTTTTTTTATGTGCTTGTGATACGTGTGTGAAGCGAATCTACTGACTTAAATTTCTGCGAAATTCGTGGAGTTAACAATCAAATTGCTTAATATAAATAAAGTATTTAAATTTAAATCAATCATAAATTACTATTTTTCGATACGCTATTTTTAAATAAGTGTGAATTTAAGAAATGAATATCCAAGGTGCGTATTTGTTACATTATTGGACTTGAATTATTTATTAAGCTTTATGATATTGATTAAAAAGTAAAACAGCCTGGGTAAAGACTATTCATAGAGTTTTCAATAGTGCTTTTAGCACATTGTTTTCATATTTGAAAAACAAATCAGCATAAGAAATGTGCCTATGTCATTCCCAAAACATCTAAGGCATTGACGACAATTTCAATATTTATAGTTAAAGTAACGTAAACGAACATACTCGTATCTCTTGAGATTTGCAGTGGAAACATTTTAGGCAGCGATTGAATTATTGAATTGAAATAGCTGGGGATAGTTCAAAGAATATTTACTAGCCTACATACCTTCTTCCTCATCTTCCTCAGTAAAAGCGAAGACATCTGTCGTTTAAATTGACATATTGGAAAATCGCTAGAGACCAAGTTGAGGCAATTTACAATAAGAACGAGGAATACACCAGGGAAAGCCAAACTCACACAAAACAAGAGTTGAAGACGGCAGTAAATTTTTGATGTAGGATAAATATGTATGTACATATATGTTTTCCGTTTCATTTTTGGTTTGTAAAAATAATTTAACGTGGATATTAAGGATGTATGTAGGTAAGAATTTTTGATAACAATGCGCTTTAATAGCAAAATTATTAAAGTTTTTAGTTATTAACATAATCCTAATTAACAAAAAACCGAGCTTGATTTATTTTTTTACCATTATTTATCCAAAAAAGCAATTTGAGTTTTAAACTCAATTAGTATAGATTTGATACATTTGATAACTATCCCTAAGTATTTCCTAAAATCTTTAATGCAACCAATTTAAGTCTTCATTCTTATTTCAGTCTAGGATACTGATTAAGAAATTTATCTCAAGTAGAATCTGAGAGAATTGCAAGTGTAACTGACCTAATAAATGGAATTTTCTTTTAACATGACCTGAAAGTGGGAAAAAATTAAATAGCTTTTCATGAAGCATGAATAGCACCTAAAACAAGAATCACGAACAGAACTTGAGACAACATCTCGAGGGCAGGAGTGGTACTCGTTTTGTTTGTTGTGAGAATGCGAAGCCTGCAAGGGGTAGTCGCTGTGTAGACCCAGCGCACATTGTCTGTTTTCTAGAAATGGAAGGACGAAAGTCCAAACATATTTAAGGATTTGCTATGCCTTGCGGGATTGTCGTTGTCCACCGCAAATATTTGTCAACCAGGACAAATCACATAATCACCCAGCCTGGCACGCCGGGACAGTTCAATACATCCCCACTTGAGCTCTTGTTAGAGTCCTGCCAAGACCTGGAGCTGGTCCATGCGAGGAGATTAAAATAAATTACATTATTTATGAACTGGACAACCCTCCCCCGCAGCGGCGAATCAGAAACAAATTCACAACTTGCGACTGATTCCATTACGTAAATTGGCCGCCCAGCAGGTGGGGGGTAGCGACAAACAAGATTGCGCTTCTTAAATTTGAGTAAGTCGAGTTTTAGGAAAGATCTGAATCTAGTTAACAAGGTATCAGTGTCGCTCCCTTAGCGGGATAACTTCCAGACGGAATCCCCTTTATCCGCTTAATAAATTCATTCGAAAAAATTCTCAGAATTTACGTGATGGCAACAAGAATTGGACTGGAGGTGGTGGAGGAGTAGGCGAAAATGGAATTCTTGCCAATTTCTTTCTTTCGAGAAATAAAATTCCAGGGAATATATTTTTATTTTTTTCCTTACTCTCCTATGAATAATGTCTCTTTGTCGACTTTGTGGCATTTAAACTTCCGCTTCTTTGTTCACTAATAGGAGCGACAGTATAAGAAGGTCCCCGCAAGGAAATTGCGACTTTTACCCACAAAACACTTTCAAACTTTATAAAAGGAGCATCCTTGCGGGTTCTTAAATAAATTGAAGGGTTCACCTTCGTTAGCTCAATTTGGGGTTGTCTTGTCTTTATTGGATTTTGGGTGGAAATTAAGAGTGTTTTTCCGTGCACCACCGTTTATAGCGCAGAAGCTATGAAACCGATATGAGAGAATTTATTACAAATTAATTGCAATTAATTACAATTTTATTGCTGTAGCAGGTTCTCGGCAATATGGTCGAAGGCAAACACACACTAAAGCGACAACACATTCTCTGAATTCATTTTTTTTTCGAATTGAGCGCAGCGTATCGACATGCCACCGTCAGAAGTTATAATTTAAGAACAAGTAAATATTGGGAAACCAATAATTAAACATGTTAATATGTTGGCCATACTCTTTTAATTTTAAATAATTGTCATAATTAAAAGTCGCTGTACTTCGACATTTTTGATATTATTATTAAATGATTCTGGAACGAATAATAATTAATGAATGATTGCATAAGCGATTTTATTACGTAAATGAACAATGTCATAGTATCCTTGGAGGTGCTTAAAGTTTATTATTATTAATAAGTCCTACAATTATTGATAATAATTGAACCAAACACGACATAAAATTTTCCTCTTTTTGTTTAGTGTTTAGTAATAGAATCTTGAATAGAATAGAATACTATGTTATGTCCATGCAAAAATTGTTGAAAGTAGCAATAATTTTAAGAATTATTAATATTTAAATAACTTTGAGATTTGTGTTTTTAATGAAATTTATTTTAAAATTGGTAGGAGTTTTAGGAAAGTGTAGGTATATAAGATATATGTTATAAAATTTTACTATTATAGTAATTTTTTGGACTATGTGCTATAAGTGCTGCCACAACATTCAAAATAAAGTTTTGATTGAAACTCACCTGGTCCATCATATGCGTTTATACAGTCCGATGTTCTAAATTGTGATACTAAGGCTGCCTTCCCTACGCCGGGAGCCCCTAGCATAGATACTCTGAACACTTCAACATTATGATTTGACTGAACGAGCTCCTCTGCCGTTGGACCCGGGTACATTGGACTAGTTGGTGCTAAACTATTGCTTCGCGAACGGCGTCGTCGAAATGAATCACCTCTATTTATTATGCCTGCAAAATGAAAAAAAACATGCATGAGTTTATAAAATTTTCAGAATGAGAATTTCAAAATGTTGCACCATCTCTAGAAGAAAATATTTTTAAATTTTGTAGAAGATGGAAGTTTTCTCTCGGTTCGAAAAATGTGCATTTTTATACATTTAGACAAGTCACAACGAGGCAAATTCAAGACGAATTGAAAAATGAAGCTCTCAGTTGCATACATGATTCAAGGGACAGAATACATAAATGTGTCAGTAAAACATGTTTCCGCTTTCTTGGACTAATATCTGAAGAAAAACGCCCCTTGTCTTCTACAATAAGATCACATTTGTAGAATTTGTTTTTCATTTTATTCTCCCCAAAAAATTCTTGGTTTTATGGAGGTGGAAATGGGAATTCATAAATTCACTGTGATTACAATGTTCAAGTTACATTCTTCTCAATTGTCGAAATAAAAGAGGTCGCCTGTAACATATGTACCAATAAAAGAATATGCGCTTTTTGAGTGTCTATAAATGTTTTGCAAATTACGATAATGGAAACATAATTTATCGAGGGACTTTGGACTTTCGAAGCAAGATAGCTTTCATATTTTGCACTCGACAGAAATCAAACTGGGCAGACAAAATTTATGATATAATTCCAATTTTCCAAGACAAGTGTTTGAAATAGCTCTTTAATATTATTAAATTTTATTTTTCTTTGAAACCGCTTAAATACTTAAATAACAAACATAAGACTCAAAAATCATTAGAATTACATTTGGTTGGAAGTACTACGAAATAAAATCAGTATTTAAACGAAATGTTAAAGCAAATTTAAATATTGCGTCTGTATACTATCCCACGTTATAACTGCAAAATACTATTTTTCAGTAAAATAAATATCGTAGTTTTCTGACTAGAATTGAACGAAAATTACCATTATTAAAAACATTTCTAAAACGCAAACTCATAATCCATTATTATCGTGGTCATGTGGATCTTAGGCCAAATAACGATTAAAAGAATAAAAGCTACAAGTCTAGACATAATTTAGTTGTAACATAAGTGTAGGTACACCGCGAAGCGAAATCGTGTCAAAGTAAAATAAAGTATGCACGAAAATCGTTATCAGTAATAATAATTAATGTAATCAAAAGCGCCGAGACTAATTATAGGAGCATTTTCACAGCTTTGGCCAAGGATTAAAGAGAACCACCCCTCGGAACCGCTTTGCATAGGGTATTCAGTTGGCAACAGAGACTTTGCGGCTAACAGGTGATGGGTTAATCTGCAGTCCTCCAACACGACAGCAAACAGCCTACTCACCTTAAAAAATTAAAATTATAATCACGAAAGGGATTAGCATTGGCGGCATGTCCCCCGTGGGATGTGCAAGTCATCATGCAAACGTAAGCCAAAATGCCGATATTTTAATATTTATTAGTTGCTACAAATTGAATGGCTTTTCGTGACGTCAGGTAATATCTATACTCGTGGTTCTGAAAGGATTTTAAGAGATGAGCTGTGGTGAAGAAATGACGGAAAATTTTATGGTGTAAACTGTAAAGGATTAAGAATTGTTCATTTTTAAATTAAATGCCATAGTAAGAACAATGGGGAAAACGAGAATTATAAAATTCGTAGTTTTTGTATATCTTTTAGAATGTTATAGGATTATATGATTATATCCTTCGGATACATTTAAACTTGGTATTTTTTATATGTTGTTTTTACTTTCAGAATATATTTATCAGAACAAAAATCTTTGTTTAGAGCTATTAGTCTGTTAAATGTAATTTCCGCTATATTTAAAAGATTAGGGAATGGAATAAAAATCGTTTTAAATTCAATAAATATTTGTAAGTAACGATATATGCGGAGTAGAGTAGAGATAGCAGTCCATATTTATTCGAACGAAATAAATTGCCTTTTTCAAGAGAAAAACCTTCACTTGTTAAAACTTGCCCAATTTATCGAAGCGAGTAAAAACCTTTTCTTACTTTACGACTTACGAGTAGAATTACGTTCTGCAGTTCACAAAAGGATTTAAACCTTGAGTTTTAATGGCTGACGTCGTAAGAGTACTTAAGAAGTTGTGTATACATACATACTGTATCCGTTCGATAGAGCAATTGTCTTGAGTCCTATTAACAAGAAACGACTTAAAAAAACCAATTGATTGAAATTAATATATAAAAAAAAATTAAGTCTTATTTTCAATTGAATTTGACTGAAAAAGGCTTTCTTTCAGCAATTCACAAAAAAAGGAAAATTCAGCAAGAACACCTTATTCCAATAAAAAAAGAGTTTATTTGTCAAATAAACCTTTTGGAAAAGAAATCCAAACATCTAAGTTGCCATAACAATTGAAACCTTTGTCGGTAGAATTAAACCTGATTTACCATGAAATCAGAAAGATTTCTTGCTAGGGATTTACAAAAAATATAGAAAAATAAAAAAAAAGGAACCATTTCTTATGAAGCGTTCATCAGCTTTGATGAAATTTATTCCTTTCATTTGGCTTTCCGCTTTATCCCACTTTCTGTTTTTGTACCATAAACATTCAGGACATGATATTTTTAATGATTTTGATGAATAACATTCTTCCGCTTATATAAAAATTCAATAAAATTAACATTTTTTTTAAACGAAAAAAACGTGGATTTGCGGTTAAAAGAATATATTTTTGCAACCTTCGGCTTATAAATATTATTCAGGAGTATACGATTTAATTGAGCTCACAATTTTGTCTGGTTAGGAAGTCATTTATATATTATCATTATTTTGCATTGAGTAGGTATACCTACATATTTATTATTTAAATTTGTCTGAACAAAGGATTAATTGGTTTTTCCTGATTTAGCTGATGCGAATGGACGACAAATTTGTGGCTTTTCGCCAAATATTGTACCGCCTCACGGCAATAAATTATTCTTGAAACGATAATGTTCGAACTTTCTAAAAATGCAATTTTACACGTAATTACTGCTTGATAGGCAGCCAGAGGATTATTTCTCAAAGGCGGCGTATCTTTATAAAATTTAGCCGCAATATAAGAAAGTCAAAACTTGTCGTATCTCTATGCTTGCTTCAAATTTTCAGTATAAATATTTAACGAAGAGCACCTGGCAAACCTCATTTTATCTTAATTTAAATGTTTTCGTATGGTTTGCAAATAAACAGTCGCGGCTCGCGATCGGTCTGTTTATACACATTGACCCATTTCGTTTTTACTTCTGACGTAATCGTGTAAAATGGCACTTTTTGTTTGGCTAAAGACCGATCATGTAAACTGCTGTCAGCGACGGTTTATTTTTGGGGCCTCTCTTTCTATTGATAGATGCTGAGCATATGTCTGGTCAATTGCAATGAGCTATTTCGCAACTGCACTCGCTTTGTTCGGCTCTTATGTCTTTCAGCAAAATTTTGATTTGAAAGACACGATTTGCCGAAAAATGAATACTATGAAGTTCAAGTTATATTTAGTTCATGTATATCTTTTCATCTTTTAGAATGAATGAATTTAATAATAAGATATTATGTACATATGTATATACAAAATTTAACACTGACCACTTATTTAAAATATGTAAATGGACTGACAAGTCTATTATATGTATAAATTTTTCGCGTTCATTCATCAAACTAGTGTTTATTAAATTTCTTTGCTACTAAATTTTTAGTATCCAAATATTATTATTTTATTATAATATTCATTTCCTTAAGTAGTTAGTATTATACCTTTTGCAAACTAATTACGATAAATCTTTTGGAAAAATTACGTCGGGGGCAATATATGAGAAATGTTGGACCCAAATAACTTACTATAGGTAGTAAATAAAAATGATTTGTATAGTTTAAAACTCGTGAAAAATGCTCTTTGAAAAGAAAATTGTGCATAATGAAGTTTACCTAATTTAAAACTCGTTCAAAAAGGGTTAAATGTTCCTTTATTGAGGATTACTTATGTTGAATTCTGTTATGAAAGCCAGAAGTTGTGGCGTTGAAAAGTTAAATTGATGTCAGCGTGAACAAAAGAGTTATTAATACACAAATCAACGATGTAACGAAGGTTCAGCCTTGAAGTCATATTTTATGAATGAAAGAAAGGAGCAACCGACCCTCTGTCATATCGGCTCAATGAAGTGATGAATGTTTTCACTTTAAAACCACTTTGATACGTCGACCCACATCATGTCCCTCAAAAGTCCCTTCGAGATGTTTTAATTACCAGGACTGACCTGGCCGCAAAACTTTCCTAATAACTAATCGAAAGATATTTCCGAAAACCCCAAACTATGTGAGGGCTATTTCCCCGGGCCGCAATTCTAACGTCTCGGTAAATGGAACTCAATGTATCCCGAATGTCTTCGAAGATGCCTCCTTGTCTGGGTTTAAATTGTGCTACAACATTTCAGTGACATCCTTTTGTCGGTCTGGAAACATTTCGAGGAAAGCATTCATCCGCACCGGAGATGGAGGACTGTTGCTATTGATTTCTTATAAACGATACCAAAATGTTGACATTCGCTGGAGCGCTCAAGGACGAGAACAGTTCCTTCTGCTCAGATTAATCCAAGAGGTCTCCTTCTTTTCCTCCAAAATCGCAGGCATTCGGCAAACACAGCGCACAGTGCCACGATCCTTCCCTAAAATATTGCAAATAGCATTTGGGTGTTTATGTCGGTTTAGTTAAGGAACTTAAGCCGGCCGGAATTGCTTTGGAAATACATTTTCATGTTTACGCAGAAAACTTCAAAAGAGTGGGTGTTTATAGCCAGACAAAGGCAATTATTATTTGCAGTTCATAAAATTTATGCTCGCGGAAAAGTTAAAAAGGCTTCAGCCTAACATCAGAATACAGGAAAACCCACGATTCTATTGATTTTGTAAGGAATACAGCACTAAAGGAGCGTAGCGGAAGTATCCCTATGATTGGAATACACTCGGTTTATGAATCTGAAATCGTTTGATCTTTGGTATCCCAGCGACCTTTGAGCTTGAGGGACTTTGTTGAAATTTCCGACTTGGCTTCCTATGTGTTTCCCCTCTGTCCAGGCAATTTGCACGAATCCGTCAGGCGGAATACCTGTCAACTTTTATTTCGGCCATTGGCTTCAATGTCCATACCCAAAAATTGGGTTCATAATTTGGAAACACTTTTTTCTTTGTATGATTTTATGCCTTTGCGCTTTGGTCTCGGATTAGACTGATAGATGTTCAAACAATTTGTTTGAATTTAATTTGAGCGACCGAATCCAAAATCGAAAATATTACTAATACATACGTTAAGTTTTTAGTTGCAGGTAAAAATGTGTTTTGTAGGTATATGTATTTTAAATATAGGTAAGAAATTAAGATTGGACATTAAGCACTATTATAATATTTCAATTTTATCACATTAAAAAATTGAAAGCATTGCTGATTAAAATGAAGTGTGTAGGTAGGCATTTTTTTCAGCTCAACTTCTTCGATTTGTTACTAATGCTCAAGATTGTTTGGAATTAATTTGGAAAGCAAATTAAATATAATAAGGCAAGCAGAAATACCAATAAATTCAGTGGAAATTGCAAATTGCCAAATAGCAGGTTACATCAGAAGCTATGACTGTACGCTAATTTGACCCTTGCTTTCAACTCTTTCCGGAAGTGACCACCAAAGCTCCGCTATTTTGGATTATACAAATTTTTACTTAAATTGGTATTTATTCTATGCGAAAAAAAATCTTTAATATGGACAAGAATTTCAAATTCTAGAAGGTAAATTTTATTTCAATAAGAAATCAATGTGCTCACGAGATATTTAAGTAAGGAAATTATGAATTCAAAATCACTTGACTGACCTCTAAAATTTTCAATAAGAACTCCCACAGGAGTGCTTTCTTTCAATTTTCGAAACACCTTCTTGTATATTTACTGCCGATTCAATTGGCGCGAATCCTCCAAGCGGAATATCTGCTAATTTTTATGTCGACCATTGGCTTCAACTTCAACGCCTACCTATGTAGCTCTGAATAGGGTTTTTATATTTTTGAAACATTCCTTACTTTGTAATATTTTATGTCTTTCAATATAAGCGGGGAATGCGAAATCCTCGTCTACTTCAATCATGATTATTTCAAAGGTCTTCGGAAGTTCAAAAATAACCGCTGTGGGGAGGAGAAATCAAAATGCATTTCATCACCACTAGCAAATGGGGAACAGGTGAGGTATAAAAATTTTCTTTTTTTTCAAAAATCGCCAGAATGACCATAAAACTTTTCTCGTAAAACGAAGCAATGCTTTCTTTCGCTGTTTATTGCCAAGAAAGAAAGCCGCGCCAAATGAAAAGTGCACGTTTTCTGACCATTTATTTTGAGCAAACTGTCTCCTCGGGGAGAACTGGCCGACTTCCGAGTAGTTAGTCCTGGTACAAGGTTTCGTTAACTGCCAGAGCAGGATGGTTTTTTTCCTAAATCATTCACTTATAATTCCTCGGGCGGATCTTTTCCTGGAAGAATTCATAAGTAATTTAGCATAAAGAAAGGATATCCCCGCATAGAACATAAGCGCACTGTACAAAAAGCGTTAATCTTCGGTGAACATTTCTCTTTCGGTTCTTTAATGGTTTTTGTCAACCGAAATTTAATAGAAACTCCCATGAAAATTTAATCTGGGCCTGGGTTATCCTTTAAGCTTATTTTCTTTGTTTTTGGGAATAAAGGGACAATCATTGCCCCAAAAGAGAAAGTTTAATTTGTGGTAAAATTGCTTCGTTAGAAATGTTTTTCCTTCCCGAAATTTAAACTCATGACATGATATTTTAGTTTTTCGCTAAAGCGAATTCGTAAAATGTTTTTATATAAAGTTCAAATAGCTCAGTATAAGTTTTAACAAATTCTCTTAATTTCGAAAGTGCATAGGCATACAATTTTTATCTAAACCGCGCAAACAGAATCTTCGCAAAAGTTAGGTACACGTACAATGTACATGTATGTACATCGGTTCCTTTTTTGTTACAGAACAGGCAATTTTAAAATTCAATTATACTGGTCCATTTTGTCGCCGAACTATTCTATGATATGATGCGGCTGTCCTCATCAATTATAGGCGCAGGTTTTCATCGCTCTCCCCAACAAAAAAGGACGCAAATTTACACGTTGATAACTCAATCAACTTACAAAGAGTTGCTATTTGTCACACCTATCCACTGTCTACACAAATTGAGTTAAAAAGCAGGATTCTTTGTGCTCTCTCTATCCATAGCATTTGAGGGACTCTCTATATCCATAGCATTTGAGGGACTTGAAAACTTGTTTGGTGTTTTCAAATTAGTTTAAGTTCTTTTAGTTACACATAAGAATAAAAAAAATAAGAAAAGTAAGTTACCTCCTTTTGAAGCACTAAATGTTCGTAGCCTATCTACATCTTCATCTTCTGCATCACTTATTTGTAAATGGTGCATGTTGGCATTTGGTACGTCCAGAAAGGCATTTGATTTACGTTGAGCTGCAATTAAAAAATGTAATTATTTAAAACAGAAAATTATTTTAAATTGTTATTTGAGTAATAAAAATTGCATGTCTCGCTTAAAAATGATGTTCAAAATTTAAAAAGCAGTCTAAACAAATTCTTTTTACTAGATAAGATACGATGATTATGTGACGACTTTAAATAATTTGTGTATAAAACAGATACATGGGGATTACAGAGGTCACTGATTTAAAATTGAATACTGAATTTTGTATGCATTTCGAATATTTAAAAAACTTTTTAAACTTGTGACTTCTTGCCGCAAATCTAAAATATGTTAAGATTAAATTTTATTGGAAACTCGGTCATTGATCTTTGATTTAACACCGAATTGGTAATTTTGAATACTAAAATTTATTAGAGTCTTACAAAAATCGGTTTAGCCGTTTTCATTGGCATGGAGCATAGACTTTATTTTATTCGGATTATCGCGTATACTTATAAGTAAAATTTAAAGGTATACTAAATTAATATTAGAAAACGAAAATATTTAGAAGTCGCTACATTATTTGATTATGATTAAAGTTTCTTACTTAGAACGGAACACTCATTGCGCGAGTTCGTCTTGCATTTGACCACTTTTTCATGTTTAAATAAATATCAAAAACCTTAATCTCAATTGCCCTAATTATTTATATTTCTTAATCGGTAACTGGTCAGGGCTTTTAATACCTAAATATAATGCTATTACATCATATCACAATAGTGTTTTTTAATAAATGGCTTCAAATATATCTACCACAGAACTAGATAATACATCCCTACTGCTACTAGCTTTCGTGTGCTACAACTACTTAGGTTTGATTTGATGTTATTGCAGAGAAAAAGGGAAAGATTTTATCTAGTCCTCTATTGATTTTGCTCGTAAGCGTCAATTACCCGATTTCTCGTGCAGCCTAACTAAAATTGACTCAATATTCGGATAGGAATCGCAGGGCCACTAAAATAACAAGGAAGGTAGTGAGAGGCATATCAATTAAGCTGCCGACTCGGTTGAGCGGAATGAGGCCTCGGATCGCCGGCTAAGCACAGGTGGACTAAAACAGGATCAATGGGGATTTCTCGACAGGGCACGAAACCCGGGGAGGGTGTCAGGGACGCGTGAGATGTTTATTTGATTGATGCCAACTGCCTTCTTCGAACATCCGCCATTAAAGCGGGCTCAAGCTCAACAGGTGCGATCGCCTAATGAGCCGACCTGATTTATATCAAACGAAAAATTTCTCCGTCGTTGTCGTCGTTTCGAACTTTTCGGCGTGCCACTCGGGGAATGTGAATGTGCCGGGAGGAAATCACACCTCCCGATAAATCATGGAAAATTAACAGCTCGCCGGAGCGATGTGTTATAACATGTATCGCCGGTGGGGCTCCGGCAATCCTGGATTTATGCAGGATTTCGGCCGCAGCACGGCTCCTCGCATGGACAACCCCAAACTTTGGAGCACTCACCTGGAGGTGCTTCGAATAGCGCTGCGACAGGGAAAATATTGCCCTTTTATTCGGTTCGTGCCCAGCGGAGAAAGGTTGCGTAAAAATGGAAACCCTTCGGTGCGAAGTGCCTCCCCCGCGCAATGCTCAGATTTTTTTTTTATTCAAGGACCGACGTTATTTATGGAGGGAACAATTGCGGAAATCCAGACTTTTGATGGATAAGTGCTTCTATCCAATTTCATGACTCGAAATTCCCACATCTGATGCATGGGGCTCTTCCTCCACCGTTGGAAAGTGGCCAAATAACAAATAACCCTGTGACCAAACCCATTGGAAAATAAAAGCGATTTTATTAATGGGGATCCTTTCATTAATCAAATTCACAGAAACCTGTGCGGTCTGATTTCCGTCCTTTTACTTGAGCTTATCAATGATTGATTTTCAGAAATGTTCGTGATGGGGATCACGAGACTCTATCGATCATTTTTGAGGAAATTAATAACAATTATTATCTTCCCGTCACAATTTCATTTCATCTTATACATACTTACTTATTTTCGGCCAGCATCCTGGGGTTTAAATAAATATTAATTTTAAATATAGAAGTGGTGTCAGGCTTAATCAGCTCTTCTGTGAGCAATTAATTTATTTCATCATTTGGCCCTTTTTAACCCCAAATTGTCCCAAAGCAATTTTTATAATATTGAAAGTTCCTAAAATTAGGGAATGAAAATATATAAAACTCATTTACAAAAATACACGGCCTTCGGAAAGAACATAATTAAATTAGGTATATGAATAACATAATTCTAATTAAAAATATTGTTCTAACAAAATTGTTATTATAGTATTATCGAATTTTAAACCGCATACATAAAATTAATAAGAATTTATAAATTTATTTTTAGAGTTCCGTAACCAAAAACGGATAAAACCTCCCTTCGTTATAAAAATAAATAAATAAATGAATAACATTCTAGGTATAGCAAAAGTGTAATATGTCATAAAAATTTTCGCTCATATTTTAAATAATTTCACACTATTGATTCGTTTTAATTGGTACGAACATTTTCGGCCACTGATGAATTACATACCTTCCTAAATCTGATAAATTTGGAACCACATTGCGCTGCGCATCACATGTCATGCCTCGTAATTAACTAATTGTCGAGCATTCGGTCCAGATTAAACGATACTTGCAGCAGTTTAAAATTAGCACGTAACATGTGGATGTTAAACCACAAGCCGGATATAAAACCACCTAGGAATACACAACTTCCAGTTCCATGTGACGCAAGTCGGTATACTATCATCTGGCTATGAATTTCCGGAAGGTTTGCTTTTGCAGAATTAATTTTGGTACTTTGAAGCACATAAAATAAAAAGTTATACTTATGTCTATGCTTGAATTTTCTATCACAAATAATTCATTTTCTCATCAAAATAGGTAAGTAAAGCTAGGATATTAATTAGATTAGGCAGATTTATTGATTATTTTTAATTTATTTTATTTTAATATACAATACACGAATTCTTATAGGATAATGTTCAAACAAACGGCATAAACATATTTATATGAATACTGTTTTCAAAATATAGTCGTCAACGACCAGAAAACTATCACGAAAAATACAAAAAAATACCATTTAGAACTAAAATCGATTGATACTTTGATTCTATTCATATAACTTTTGTAGTATTCTAGCTATCTTAATAATAAACGTTACATGAGGTATAGAAAACATTCACAATGTGACGGTAATTCAAATAATTCTTGTCGAAGTTCTCCGGTTTTTTCGTCCACCACAAGAAACATTCTTCTGCTTTTCCGCTGTACACATCGAGTGGTGTATCCTTGAGGAAAATTACTGGTCATGCGACACGGACGTTCGTGTCCACTAAAAGCAAATAATTTTTAGTGAGATTTAAAGACTTATCATAAGAACTTTTTTATAGTAGGTCCCTAAAATATGGTGGTACAACAAAATAAATTTATCAAAATTCTTACACGCATTCTTCGTAGCGAATTAATTGCGCAAAATTATTTCCATTTACGACATACTGCCAGCTGTTATCCTTATTTTTGAAAAATGTAGGCTCGTACACTCTCGTTACACTCATACACAAAGGCTCCCCGAAGACCTCAAAACGTACTGTAGCTGTTGCTGTAGGAACTGGATGCTGTTTTGAATACGAGTAGTTTGGGCTAGCAAAACCTTTTCTAAATGTGGGCCTTTCAGCACTGGTAAGTATGATTTCTGTGACGACAGGCTTAACACAGAACCCCTGATTGTAGTGACTGCAACTGCTCGAATTCAGTTCGATTTTGGACGGAATTTGAAGATAACCAAAATTTAGAGATATATTCCTAACAAACTGTTGTCCAGATTGCTGAGAACTCGAGGATTCGGTTTGAGAATCAATTCGGTTGTTTTCACTCTCCTGTGTTTCAATTTTATCTATCGAATGTTGTGTTCGACCATTTGTCTAAATTCTGGTGTTAGAAAATTATCGAAATATCACTTTATTCACAACTTACAGAACATATCAGAATAAAGTTGATAATCAAAACGATTTTTCTCCGCATTATTTTTATAAATTATTAAAATATTTAAAGGTTATAATTTCCTAGGTGTGAATTTATTTTATGGCACGTCTTATTTTATAAAGAAACTTTTAAAAAATTGTCTTCACAAATAACCCAAAAACTGATTCACACGCTTAAACTTAGCCCACATAATTAACCAGTTTTACATCTCCATGGTTCTTATCTGAAACCGATTAGCGTCAAAATTCCCGACAGAATTACCCCGAATTGACCTTTAATTTTCCCGGTTGATTAAGTTTGATTACTAAAAAGCTTTTATTTTATGCCACCAAATATTCTTAATATTATTATTTTTGGTACTACCTCATCGATGATCTTGATTTAATTTTTGTTTTTCAACGTAAAAGAGGGTCTCATTCATTTTTACATTAATACATATTTTAGTATTTTATTTGAAATTATTTATACTTACCTACTAAAGTTAAGTTTATTTAACTAATTTGGTGGAGGTAAGAATAAATTAAGGAACTTTTTAGATACCGGTGATACTGAAGCCGTATGATTTTTAACGGTATTTATGCAAATCAATAATGTATGTATGTAAATATTACATATTTTACACATTCGAAGAGATTTAATAAAATTTAATAAAACGTAATTATTATGAGTATGAATTCAAATTCATTAAGGTTACATTTAAGATATGTTTGCCCTTCTATAAAACATTACATTATGTAAGTATGTAAATTACCAGGGGAGTTTTTAATTTTTAAACAGGGTAATTCAAAATAAGACCTTTTAAAGTCCACACTATGCTTGTAAATATAAAAAAAAAAATCCCTTTTATTGCAAGTCCGCGATTGCTTTTGAGGAAAATGCAAATTGAAGCAGTTCTTCGAGCATCAAAATTAAAAATTTATTGCAAAATTGGCAATTACTCACTTTGATGATGTGTTGACCTCCGCTGGGAGAGCTTGCGTCGTTGCAGAGGCGTTTCAGTTTCATTTAAACGAGGTTCACTCGTGCAGTGGGATCTCGTTTCCTGCAGGTTTTGTTGCTGAGCTTGAACTTTCCGTCTCACCTGGAAAAAAGTTATTTCCACTTTAATGACCAATTAAAAGAATGATTCTTTTTTTCAGACGTAAAAACAATGCAAAATTACGTTCTAAATTGGGGCTAATTGATGAGGTGCGAGTTAAAAGGTATACGATTTAGTATTAATAATTTCAAGCATTAAGTGAAAAAGATTTAGTGGACTCATATTTTATTGCGAAGAGTAAAATTTATTGCAAATTTTTCACTCAGCTTTATGAGATTGCTTGGCCAAAACAAGCAAATTTTTGTTTTAAAAAGATTTAGCAACGCTAATTTTTGTGATGCCCAAGACAGTCACTTAGTTTTTTTTTCATTGAGTGAGAGAAATCTCTTTCCTTGCCAAGTTAGCTGAGGCAGTAAGCAACAAACATAAGCAACAATTTTCCTAAAGGTGGTACGTGGCGCTTTAAGTTCCGGAATCATTATATTTAATTTTATTCCTCAAGCGTTATAAAGTTTTTATTTTTGGCACAGATTTGAAACTTTGTTTTCCTTTTCTGTTGCTAATGACTAATTGTTAGAAAGCCAAAATATTCACTGGCAAGTTGCCACGGGGAACGAACTACTGCAAAGTGCGATACATACATATGTATATTCAGATAATTACGGAAAGAATTGGAAATAATAAAGATGTTTTAGGACGTGATATCCTTGGGACAAATAATTGTTCATTCTATATCTTCTAAGTTTCGAATCCTTTCTGCACTCCTCTTGTTTAATTTAAAGAATGTTTTTAAATTTAATAAAAGGCCATGAATTTTAACTAAAATGTGAAAATTCTTTAATAGGTTACATTATATCTTTTGATTCTAGTTTTCACGATGGCTTTAAAAGCACGAAAAGTTAGCCCTCAAAAGACCAAATCCCAAGAGAAGTTTCTACAAATTTTTAATATTTGAAAAATTCGTTTATTCAATATTTAAATACATATAAACATTGAAATGTGCACCTTCAAATTAACTTCAATTTTTGTTTGTTTGCTTATGTAATTTTTAGCTAATTTGGTATTAAAGCCTCCCAATAAGTACTATACTAGACTACTATACACAATTTCATGGCAGAGTAAATTTCCGTTTTAAATTTTAGGATTTTCTGTGTTTAAGTATGCTGTTGCTATTGTACTGGATTAAAATTTCATTAAAATGCCCTTCACTCACAAAATTGCATTTTTCTCTGGCGCATTTTAAAAATTCACCGAGAAGTGTTGATGCTAAGTCTAGCACAAAAACTGCAGTGGAAATTTGTTTTTTAATTAAAGGAAAAGTGGAAAAAAATATATTTGTGATACTTTTGCATGCCTGAGGAAAATAAAGTGTACGGCAAAAGCACACACCGCTGCAAAGAATATTTTTTGTTTATTTTCACATTTCCTTTCCTAAACTATATTCTGAAAGGCGAAGAATGGCAAATCAAGTTCACAGGGCCTTGGCAAAATTTAGTTATACTTAAGCTCTTCTGAGTAAAGACCTTTTGCCCGGTCTTTTTCATTAATTCAACCTCTCGGGATGTGGGGTAGTTGGAATTCAGGTAAACTTCTGAGCCCTCGGGTCGGGACTCTATGTGATTTTTAGAAAGGGACCCTGGACGATGCGGAACATTTTCTGCCCTATGTAAGTTAACTTGGGGACATTTCCCTTTAAATTATAGGATTTCATGTAATCTCGCATTTCTCCTTTTGCTGTAATTGAAACCGAATACTCGTTTAACGAACTACCCTCCAGCCCCTCAGCTGGGCCAACTCGACGTCTACTCCACGTCTACTCTGCGTATGAGCCAAAATTTCCCTTACTGATACCATAAATGAACTATGACATGACTAGCAACCAATAAAGTGGAACTATGTCACTCAGCCCTGATGGGTTTCACTTCGTCAGTCGCCACCAAAAAGGCAAACTATACGAAAATTGTTTCGCCTGTCTAAACTAAAAGACATGCGGGCTTTTCGGTATAGAAAGCCGATAGTAGGAAAAAGTTGGTAGAATCCGAAAAATTATCACCCACTCTTCAGCCTCTGTTCATTATTCGGAAGGTTGTTATTAGCCAAAATGGCGTAATAATCTGATTATAATAATTGCCACCACCAAATCAATTCCTTTTGCGGAGTTGTACGAGTCGTAACACAATCTAGACATAGCCGACAAACCTTCCGCCAATCTCTTGTAGAAACACTGTTTTTCGAGTTTGGCCCTAAAAACTTGAAGAGGTTCATGCTTCAGCATAAATAGGGGGGGGGGGGGGGGGGGGGGGGAATGCGGGGGTGTCGTTTGTCGTCCCTCCGTTAAAACGTTAAAACGCTAAAACGTGCATTAATGAACAGAGGACTGGCAGGAGATACACAATTATCTGTAATTATAATGTTCACCCGAGAAGGAGTGAGAAGGAGCTGTTTATTGAGTTTAGATAAAGTTGATAAGACCGAGGAAAAAGTGCACGACAACCGACCGGTTTAATGGAATTGAATTTAACCTTCACAGTTAAGCGAGAAACGATTAACTGAAGTTCAATTATCTTCATAATGGGCGTGAATTTTCAACTACTTTTAAAAGAGCTTCAGGAGACATTGATTTTTTTTTCTTGTAATAAACGTGCAATGCACCCCTTTGTCTACTTGCAGGACAATGCCACAAAATTGCACAAATATCGAAGAGTGCATTTAGTGTATACTGCCAGTCGACATGTTGAGGTTGCTTTGAGGTTAATTGATTAAAGATAAACCCACATGAACATGAGGCATGTTCAAAGTCAAGGCACATTATCAGAGTGTCATCGTCGTTTCATTGAAGTTAATATTTGCGTCTGGGTTTAAGATAATGACAATATTGCACTCATTGCATTTCACCAAACATGAAAGAGGGATTAAGTTAAAAGACATTTGGAACAACCATAATTATTGTTACATGTTCCATGAGGGCGATGGGTGAATGAAAGCGATATGAATAGTCGTTATTACAATCAGATCCAGATATCATGCTTAAGTTCTATAAGTAATATTGTCTGTCGTATGATTTATGACGGAAATAAATGTTACTAAATTCCAGCTAGGACGCTATCATAGTTAATGTTAAGCAGTAACTTTTAAAGAGATCATTACATTTCTAAAATATTTGAAGGAACTAAATCTACTCCCGGTGAACTTATGATTTTAGTTTTTTTATAGTATATAGTTAGAAAACTTTAAAATGCGATTTTTGCAGGCTAATTTAAAAAAACCCTAAGGACCGCACTACAGATTTAGGCTAGTGGTCCACAGAGTGTAGAATCAAAAAAAAATTTCAATATTAGATCTAGTATTAAAATTGTTGCTTCCATTTCCATTGCCTTTTTCTATCTTAATTCGGACACAACTTTAAGAATACTACATTTAAGCTAAATGCTCCCGAAAAGTTTGGTATTGTATGACTTAATTGATTAGTGTAACACAAAATATTTTGAAACACATTTTTTTCACACCTGAGGCACCCTGAATTATTTCATATACCTACAACATATTTATTTATAACCCGCATTAAATGTATTGACAAGAGCACGAAAAACAACTTCCCGTCTATAATAAGCAATAGTTACATTCTAAGAGTTTCCTTATTTACCCTTTACCACATGCAATTTCCTTTAACTGGCGGAGTAGTCACCTTAAAAGACAGGTGTGTAATTATCCCAAACGGTCTTTCAGAGTTAGGAATTTATTGAAGCAAAATCAATAGGTTCAATAAAGACACCGGTAAAAGCCTCAGAAGTTCTCAAGTACGTCTAGTTATTTTTGTTGGAAAGGAGGAATATTTTTCAAGAAAACACGAACGAGTTATTTTTACTAGAGGCAATAATCCCCAGAGTGTTTATCTACATGGCTTATGGAAATTTACATCTGTTTATGAGTAATGTTAGCAGCCGGCATAGTGTCAACATTATACATAATTGAACGTTTTGGCTAATAATTGGAAACATAAATTGCCAGAAACTGAAAGATTGCCTTGGAGAGACACATTTAAAATAGCTTTTGAGTGACACACTTAGTGTCTGGTATCTCTTTGGAATTTAAGATGCATATACATATGAGTGTGTCTTCCAATTTTCAGTTTATATACGATTTTAACGGAAAAAAGCTACATTTTCAAATTATATTTAAAGAATTTTTACATTCGGGGAGTAAATAATTGTTTACAAAGTTTTCCAAAGTCTTGCTTAGATTTTAATAGCTTGTTAAACAAAGAAACAATTACTATTTATATTTTTAACATCGAATATTAGGAGAGCTAAGTTAAAATTATCTGTTTAAAATTGTCTCAGATTAAAGAAAGTATTTTTAGAATTCCACACCGGAAATAATAAATAGGGTGAAGGGTTATTTTAAGTTAATGTATAGGGGTAGCAGGCGCTTCACTTATGTATTTATGATTTTTTTAGAAAAATAATAATTTTTGTGATTTTCAGATTTTCGGATATTCAATTTTTTACTCTTATTCAGTATTATATTTTTCCAAAAAAAACTTTTATCTGCTTATATGTATAGCACTGTTTGAAGAATGCCTGGCAATTTTTTTAAGTTAAAGTAATCTATTGCTTACTCATAGTAAATGCTGGAGACTTTGAAATTCAAGTTAATGAATAGAATAAGATAGCAGTTTTTTATAACTACGATCTTCAGTTTGCGAACTATTTATGTACATAGTTTCGTTATGTACATATATATAATACAATACCGATCAAACCTGTTTTAGGATAACCTAGTTTGGTCAGCTTCTGAATATAAGAAAGTATAGGTTCTATATGATTATGATTAGTTCATCGAGATTTAATTTACATACATATATCGGTTTTTAAAGGTTCCGTACCGCAAGGTGGAAAAATGGAATTCTTATAGGATTACTCTTTTGTCCGTGTGTCTGTCCGTCAAGTCCGTTTTCTTAGAAACGACTAAAGGAAGATAAAGATGGCATTAATTTGAAATACTAAAGTCTACAAAAACGTTATGGAATCCTCAGATCTCGAGTCCTGCTCACACTTGACTGTTTTATTATTCCTGCCTGCGAAAAAAAACAAGGTACCTATGTATATCAACTATAGCGACAAAAGACTGCTACAGGACAGCATCTACCCCATAGAGGGCCAATATCCAGGACGTGCAATGCGCGAATGACCCGAGAGTCCGCTAAATTCGGAAGTTAATTTGTGTAATACAACGAATTCCATGCCGACTGCTACGGGGATGGGGCGCGTGGGGCTCCTGCTGCTTTTTACACAACTCACTGAATTAATCAATCAATGTACACTCGGCCTCCGACATCCTCGGGGAGTGCTTCTCGGGTTGATTCATGCGATATGAATCCCAATGAGCACCATCACCACAGGCTCAGGTCAGGACTCGGGACTCAGGACTTGTACTTGGCCGAAGTCTGAGAAACTAAGCAACTATTACGGTAAGAAAGAAGGTCCTTTTCTGCGTAAGCAATGAAGGCTCCTGGTGCTCCATTTTATTTTCTGCTTCCGCTCGACGGCTCTTTTCTGTGGCGAACTCACGTATAAAATGTTTGCAGAACCCGACAAGCACTCGATGTAGAGGTTCTGTTTTCCAGAAATCTTCTGCAAATTTCCTTTTTCCCCCATGGCATTTTGTAAAATCATGCTGATTCTTGAAATATTAAAATAATACCATTTGACGATGTCGTACTTACTGCTTTTAACAGAAACGGTACGGCACGGCGAGCACAAACGACTTAAAAGCAATTGTAAGAGTTATTGATTTTGATGGTAGTGTTTTCCGGAAATTGTCTAAAGAAAATGCAAGCTGCAAGTCAGCATTCAAGTAGAATTTACAGAAGCTTCCTATTTGTATATCGACATAATTAAATATTACTAACTTAACTGAGGACGACAAAAGGATGCTTAATCAATATTAAAAATATACTTTGGTTTACTTTAATATGGAATGAAAACATAGGTAATTATTTTTGCCATGAATTTGGTTACAGTTTCAAATTCCTAAAAGTCCAGTACAAAAATAATACCATTAAATTTTTTGTAAACCCATTACTTGAGGGGTATCAAATAAAAGCAGATTAAATGAACATTTCAAAAATATATAGAACAAAATTTTTAAACCAATACTAAAAATCGATATCTCTTGAAATTGTTCTACTGCTGCTGCTCTGAAGCATTATTATAAATAACTTCTTTATAAATGAAAGAGAAACTTTTCGTTTTTAATGAAGCTAAGTGTATAGTTTAACTCACATTTGGCCAAATTTAGTTTACTTGTATTTTTATATCCATAGTCTATAATTTCGGATGCTAATGAATGTCGAGGGCGTAATACCTTGTATAAGAAAAATCAATTAAATTTTTACTTACCGATCTAGCGCCTGTGATCCGGGCACTTTGTGACCTTGTTGCGGGTCTCCTCCTGCGATAGCCGGGCGTCCCACTTTCGGGGGTTCCACTGCCGGAGGGCGAGTTGATTACAGCCTCCATGCTGCCGCTGGCGGGGGCGCAAATCGAAGCACTGCGACTTGTTTTACATTTCGGGCGTCCCAACGACGAATCGTCCCCCATGTTTTCGGCACTTCACTTTCTCTGGGGCCCTCTTTCACTTAACTTCTAAAAAATTGATTTTCACATATAACTCACTTCACTTTCGTGTATATATAGGTGGCGACACCCTCCCACCAAATTCCCTCCGCTGTTCAACTTCTAGAAGTGTAAAAGACGGCACAGGGCGCTAAGTTCGGCACCTTAAATTAAACCCATCAAACTGACAAAAAACCCTTCCAACTTTTATGTTAACCCCGGGCATATAAGCATAATGTTGGCACCTGTGGCTCACGACCTTCCGATCAGAATTTATTGATAGATAGCGCCGGAGGCCGGGAATCAATAGTTGAGCATTTATCTAGAAACGAGGACTTCCCCGGGATCAGGCCTCTTTTCTGCAATTGGAGTCGTCATAATGACTTCTTTCCTAGGGGGCGCCTTGATGGTCCTGGAAAGTGTCCTGGACTCGGGAGCTCCGGGCTCCAGGAAGACTTATTGTGGGAAAAAACGTAAAAAACGAGGACGCACCACGAGATTTATATCTGGAGCAGAAAAGTGGATAAGACTATCCATAATATTTGACAGCCGAGTGTCCTGGCGGCACGAGGACATCGCCCCAAAAGAGGTTTGGACAACGTTTGCATACAGGCGAAGCGACGAGATGACTCGATAAAAAAATATAAAAACCTTCGTAGCGTAGGTCCGTTTCACATCCCTTTTATGATCGATTAGTCTGCCTTTGCTTGGGTATCTGCTACTGCTCTGGTCCTAAATAATAATAATAATAATGATAAAACGAAATGAACAATTTATTGGAAAATATATTTTTCCCCCCTTCCCACGGGAGAACTCCTAAACGCCAACAACGTGCACAATAAAGATTGATGTTTTAATACATGAACACTGAACGAGCAGCAGCAGACAAGATTTATATCCTGGAGTCGACCTGATTTGCAGATATTGGCTAAAAAATTTAGCTCCGAGCTGCTGTTCATTTTGAGCCGTCTGTTCCGTGGTGCCCTTTGCGAGTTCCCAAATAAAATTGCTGTTTATAATTTTGCGCTCAAGACGCGAGGATGGAAGACAATTGAGCCGCGAAGCCAAGAAGCACCCAAGCCGGGGTGGAAATTTTATTGAGCCCCGATATTGTGGTCGTAAATGCGTAAACAACTTGCCCATGTTAAAATCCTTTGGGCAATAATATCACACAAGTTATTACACATACGCAGATTTAGAACTTCCCATTAATTCTCTTCAAATAAAGATAAATTTCGGTTTTGCATCGGAAATTACATAATATCAATTTTATGAACCCTACCGCTCGGACTGATTTATTTATTGAATCATATACTTTATAACATTTAAAAAGATGTAAAATTAAAACAAAAAATGTTATTTTGGTTTACAAATATTATTTCGGAATCATGGGAGAAAACAGCAGACAATTCAGACATTTTGTAACAAGTAACAAACAGCAGAAACATCGATATTTTTTCATCGAATATGCATGCTGTCGTTTAAAGAATACGATATGCCATTATGAGGGACAATTTTACAGCAAAATAATGCCGCTTACACAAACTTGGTTTAACGATAATATCATCAACATTTTGCCATAGCCATCTTGTAGTCCTAACTTGAATACCATTGAAGGCATAAAGTGAGTTTAAGGTCTCCTTACGAATTTTGGTGAAACGTTGAAGGAATTCAAAGTTGTATTGAAGCTATACAAGTTTTTATTTTAGAGGGATAGCTATAAGATTTACTGGTCTTAAATTTGTCAGTTCTTTTAAATTATTGTAAATCTTAAAATAAATCTTTTTTTGTCACAAAAATTTGAGATACATATTTTAAAATCAAGGTGCTCAAACAAATTCAAGAAAGCACAACATGAAATACATTTTATGAAACATTTTGTTTATGTTTAATTACTAAAAAGATACATGACATAGATAAATGTGAGCGATTTACGTACATAATGCAGAAAAAGTCCTATACATAATCGGAATATTCTCAAAATGATTTTCCCTTCTATAAATTGCCAACAGTGCATTTTATTTAGAGAAAACCTCCTCTTAAAGCTCTTTTGATTGCTATTCTCATACTAATCGATCGTTCTGACAAATTAAATGAAAAATATAATTTGCCCTGCGCACGGACAAAGTCGAGACGAGATGCAATCTTTTCATTAAACGTGAGACGAGTCGCGAAATCAAGAGTTAATTTACTTGCTTGTTTCAGACAGATCTAATAAGTTTTTCATCAAAATAGTTTCAAATAAATTTCACGAACCCAGTGTGTTCGCTTTCGTCTATTTACTAGTTTTTTTTTAATTTATGTAAAACCATTCGATTCATTTGATCTTTTTAAATTATTATGATGACATATTTCTCAACGTAACGATTCAGAAACTGTCTAAACTCTTCTAGTATAAAATTGGGACAAGCACGCATTTATGACTTTTAAGAGATTTTAACCATATTATGTATGTATGTATGTAGCAGTTGACATAAATGCACAGATATACTAAATAAGGTGCATTACTGAACTCGGCAATAAAAAAATAATAATGTATGGATAAAACATATTTTTCGAATTATTTTTGTATCTACTTATTGTTATATGTAACAAACAGTAACTGCACGTAAAATAATTATGAAAATTTATTGGGGCTGTTAAGATGAAAATTGCCCGAATTATCAGTTATTTTTATTTAACTTGAAACAAATCGTTTAAATATTAAAATCAGTCATCAATTGAATACTATAAAAACATGTACTAAAATAAAAACTATAATTTTCTTTTATATTTTGGCACATGAAGCGAAAAAATAGACAACAATTTGTTTAATGCTGCTAGCTTCCACGTCCGGGAAACGCCAAAATATTTTTATATCAACGAGTGTGTGGAGTGGATTTATTGAATGACGAGAAAGGAAAAATAAATAAACGTGTGAATCACAAACTGCCGCTGTACGCAATAAAAGTGTCCGGCATATTAAAAGCTTCTGGAACGAATATAAAATTGGGTCAGATGTTTTCAGATTGCATTGAAAGTGCTACCTTACCGCGGACTCAGATAACTCGTTTACCAAGAATTTTTAACTAATTAACCTCATATTTTACATTAAAAATCGCGAATTCTCTGTTGGCATATTTTTTTATAGCATATTACATATATTCATACAAATCTTCTTTATGGGGCAATTATTAGTGGGAGTTTTTCTTTTCAATTTTTTTTACTTAATTTGTAATTATTTGGTTAAATTTTCTTTTAGATTGTGACACTTTTGACCGACTTAAAAAAGAGATTTTTAATTATGATATTTATTATGGATAGCCCGTAGACAAATCAACAATTGCAGCTAGCTAGCTACATATTTCATTAATCTTCCTCTGGGGTTTAATTTTGCTCCATTTATTAATTAACTTCGCAGCAGCTATTCTGTTGTATCAATATTGTTTATTTATTTTTAATTAAATTAACTCCGTTCACTGAAAAAGAGTTTTATCAATTAAGTACTATAGTTGTATAGAGCGTTGTGAACTCTGAGTTCAAAAACTCTCAGGGGTTAATAAAAAACAAGGATTTTCATTTTATATTGACCTCATATTCTTCTGGTTCGCGGTGAACTTTTATTGTAAAATAACCATTTGCTATATACTTTACGGGTCAAATAAAAATAATACGAAACTTTCCGGTATTTTTCATGGCAATTTAATTTTATAATGGAACAACGACATCGCCCCGGCAGTCTTAACACTCACAGCATAAAATTCAAGAAATGTTTAACCAAAAACGATTCCATTTTCCTGTAAGGATGTCCTTCCTATGGCTATGAATTCGCTTTTAAGATAATGTTCGTTTTAGATGTTCTTCAAGAAATGGGCATGACCTTTTGAAAGATGCTTATAAGGACTTCTAGGATATGAATGTAAACTAAATCCTTAGCTTATGATAGTCTTATGAAATGATACATGGGGCTTTCAGTAGTTGATTCATGATCAATTTTTCTTCTTATTATGCGGTGATTTTAGTTATGTTTAAGAGGAACATAAAATCATATTTTTGGTTTAGATTTATTTTTCAATGTTAACTATTATAAATATAAATCCGAGATAAATGCTTGACTTGATGATAATTTCTATAGAGACTTTTCAGCTCTACCCCCTTATAATTGTTCCATTTTTCTGTTTCAGTTATGTGTAATGCTAAACTTACGAAAGTATCAAGAATACTTCTAAAACTTTAATATTTAGCAACGAAGTGAATTTCACAAGATCCCTCAAGTTTGTCTATTACAAATTTATATTTGATTAAGATGAATACTCAACAAAATTCTAACCCCAATTAATTTCAATGTTTTTACCTCTAATTTGAAGTGTAAACCTTTTTACAAAAAAGTCAGAATGAATGCCAATTTAGCACACTTTCCCTGAATAGCTGACGGTGGAAATTCTCGTCCAACCGATATGGTGGGAAATTCTTAAAAATATGCATCGTCCCTATTCAAAACCTCAAGCCCCAGGAAGTTTTCATTAAAATTTAAAAGTGTTTTAATCACCCGACAAGTCGACGGGTGGGATTCGTGTTAATTCATAAAGTTATGAATTTAAAAGCGTGAATCGTGTGTAGGTACTTAATTCATTAAGGACTTTAAATTTTTGCACGTTTTATAACTGAATAGACATCATAAAGCTGAAGCAAAATTTGAAAAAAATTTACCATACTCAGAAGTATCCGATATACGCCCGAATCGGGGTCGCAACATTTTTAAGGATAGTTTCTATGATAAGCTGGCAACACGCCTGTTTAAAATAAAATTTCAAAGTTCGGACGTTATCAAAGCAATAATTTGAGACACTTTCTATCTGCCTTTCTTTAGACTTGATTATTCGAGAACTGTGCCTGTTCCGGGTTTGAAAAATGTAAAGTGTTTGGGTGTACATAGCTCATAGGGCCCATTGCAGGCGTGCAAAAATGATTTAGATATTTTTACCCGGGTAGAATGATAAAATAAATACCAAACATCTGACTAATTAATATTAAAGTTTAAAAAGAAAAAATGTTATTTTTAAATTATTTTACAGGATTTAATCAGTTTAACAACTGATGCCGAACATACCATAATTTTATGCTAGATTATTATTTTATATGTAGGTATTATTTTAATTGCAAAACTAAAGTTCGACTTAATTTTCAAAACAATTTAATGTAATCATGCAGTATAACGGTGTGGATTTGAATCAAATTAAAATTAATTGAATTTTACAAAATTACACTTCTACAGGTAATTTCGGAGTTTCATAGATATGATATAGAATTATAACATGATAAAACCTCTGTACGCAATCACTTCATTTCCCATTTTGGATTAAATTTAATTGGATATCTTCTCCCGCGCTTTTAATTGTGAACATATGCGAGCGATGTTAAAATTGTAGCAACAATCTGGCATATAAACTGCTTGTGCAAAATTAATATTTTCTGAAACTATACATATTATGCAAAAACTTATTTGAGTAGGTACACGAAACAGCTTACATGAGGAGTAGAGGGGTAAATAGAATTATTACATATTTTCATTGCAACAGAAAGTTAGCAAAAGTTCCACAAGTGGCAATTCACTCGAAGTTGCACAAAACTCTGCAGATAATTTTGCAGAGTGGAGGTTATCACGATGCAAGACGTGTACGCGATGTGGCCACTCGTGTGTGAATTGTATGTGTAGTATAATATAAAAAGGAAAATTCTTTCCTTTGGTCCCTAGAGAAAGTTGAATACTGAAAATATCACACTTTCTGCAACATTTCCTTGAAAAGGCTTACTTTCATCTCATTGACCCTAGAAATGTTCAGAAATTGGTGATGACGACGACAACGACGACGGGACCACATTCTGTATCGAATTTCTTTTCCCTCGGGCGGAAATATTTTATCTTGATACTTAAAACTTTTCCTATTACTCCACCAACGAGTTTTCCGTCATCGAATCGTTAATTAAAACAAAATCATTTCATAGGATTCGATGATGGTTGTTTTTAGACCAATAATTGCAGGTACTCGTACTTTTAGTAAAGTCGTAAGATCATAACTCACTAAGTAATAATAACATTTAATAAGTAAGACTTCTTCGGAATGCTGCATAAAGGAAAGCCGTACACCAATCATTAACCAGTTAATAAATTGTGAAGCAATTGAATGAGACACGTCCTCCCGTTCCAGGTTCAAATGAATTGCCCCTGGGACAGGACTCAGGGGGCTCTGGATTAACAGTGGCCAATTATATTTCTCTTAATTGCGGGGGCGTATCGGCGCTGAGGCTTTTAGTAAATTGGGGAGCCGGCTAAGCACTAATAATCCGGTGGACATCCCCCTGCCCATTGTGAGGCATAATCGGTATTATTCTTTTAATTTGCGGCTGGCCAAAAAGGACTTATTTATGTGGAGAAGACAACCGATAGAGTGGGGAAATGGGGGGTGTGTTAAAATGAATGGGCAATTATGCGTTTTACTCGTTTTAGGTTGTTTAACCTTCTTTGACCGGGCATGTTATTTCCGTAAATGACACAGCCAATACGTCTTTCAACATTCTCGTAAGCTACTAAGAATCGGTTTTGCTATCGTAACTAAAATCCTTAGGTACATACTTTCTTATTTACCCGGGAGCAATGGATGTATATTTGGTATTGTAATACTGAAAAGAAGGGCCAAGGGACTAAGGATCTGGTACATTTTTCTTCAAAAGGACTGAGTAAACGAACAACCTATGAATAATTCAGTTATTCTTTACGAAAATTTAATTTCAGGATTATTTTCTGAGATTAAAGGGATCAGACATTACACACATTCATGCATAAAATGAGTTTACTTAATGATAATAGCTCGTTCAGCAGGAAATCGTGTGCACCAGATTTATAAATTAAGTAACGAACGAAGGATATGTGAGATTCCAAAAAACAAATAAAAAGGATTCAGAAGTTATTTTAAGCTGGTTATAATGTAAATAAATGGACTTTCTTCTTCATCACCATTTGTCTTTAGTCGATGTTAAACATAAAAAATTGTCCACCGGTGACTGTTTGAACTTTTTAATTTATAGTACAATCGATTACAATTATTTCAGTTGGTAATTTTGACAAACCTTTTTAAAAATGTTAGTCCAATCGATTATCGTATCTTATCATTAAAAGAAATTCGATTCCAAAATCTAGAAATAATACAACTTTCTAAAAGTGTAAAGGGTCAGCTCAACAGTTTGTTTGTTTATTCTTTGTTTTAAGCACTCAATTCTACGGTCATTCGTGCTTTTATTTTACCTTTAACCATGAAAAATTCATTGTTGTGTACTTTAGCACACAATTTCAAAATTGTCTGTCGAAGAAAATAACTAAACTGAAGTTGAATGTCTATATCGATTGAAGTATCCCGAGAAATTTCTTTAAATAATTTATAAAAGTTACAATCGTTTTTCAATACTACCTTACAAGTCTGCAGAAAACGACGATTTTATTTATAGTTACTTATTTACTTATACAAACTTAGTAATATAATAAAATTTATCATTAAAGATTTATTCATGATATATGGAGGTGCTTTAATTTTGAATTTTTCCGATTATGAATATCATTCGATCATATAAAGTTATCAGAAAAAGTAGAATTTCTATATATTTTTTTTAAAGCATTCTCTTATATAAACAAAAGAGAAAATCCACAATAAAAATCAATGAAATATCTTGTAAAGAAAGTTATTTCGTGCTCGAATGTGCATTTTGCTTAAAATTTATTAGGCCGATTTGTTCAGTCGCGTGCACTCAGTCGTTACAAGTTTTCGCGTTTCTCTATTTTTTTTTCTTCTATGAACCAGGTATGGGCGACTGTTGAATATTTGCTTCCTGTGTCATTTTCACCCTACGGACAATATTTTTTTTTTTGTTTTTGCATTAGGATACGACTAGAAGAAATTGAGAAACGAAAAAACGATTTTGAAATGCTTGCCGATATTAAACAATGGAACAATAAAGTCAAACATCAGAGCCTTAAACAAAATTAACTTCATCAAAATTAAATTTATTACCAAGTTAGTTTATATAGAGTTTGTAATCTTTATATTGAATTTGGAATATTAGGAGAAAAGTATCAATTTATAATAAAACTTTAAATTCAAGGTAATTTAAAATAGGTATATGTATGTACGTGAATTAAATTACCGCTTGTTTTTGTCAACTTAATTTTAAATCGAAAAAGTTATCTCTTGACTGAAATTGGTATTCTTAAGTTGTTTAGGACCAGTTCCTTCTTGGCGTTCGTTTTGAATATTTTGCACGGCTAAAGCGTAACCGTCAATTTGTAATTATTCCGCTTTATAACCCAAACATTACGACGAAGGAGAATCGTGACGGTCACGCGAACCTCTTTAAGGTAAACGGAAGCTTCTCCCAAGGTGGAAAAGGAAAAAATTATTACTGGTGCAGCCCAACCAGAAATAGCGTGTTATCTTCATTTTTAAGAATCGTCCAACGTGCGTGATGATTAATAATTCAAATCAAAAGGGAGAGCCTTAAGAAGGATTTTGTTTTTTTCTATTTATCCAACTGAAGTATGTAGATACCGCACCGTATTCGTGCTTAAGTCTATTTCGCAGAATTTTAGATTCTTTCGTACTATCTTCATTTCGCGTATATGTACGTCTCAGGCACAGAGTAAACCTAAACTACTATTTTTTAAGAAAATTGAAAATTTGAATAAGGAGGGTACCTATGAGAAATTTTTTTACGAGAAAATCTTTTCATATGTAAGTTATTTAAGGTACTCTAAATGCAAAGGAAGTCAATGGGAATTCCTTTCTGTCTTGGCTTTTCCCTGAGAATTTCTTTGTGTAAACTTTAGACCGTGTGTTCTCCTTTTATAAACCCATGTCACAAAAGACGACATCGTAGAGAAGTCGAATTTCTTCAGCTGGGAGCGTTCTCAAAGTGGCTGTTGCTTTAATGTTATTATTTTAGGTAAAAAAGAAAAATTCCAAAATTACCCGACAATTGCTTTAGACTGCTTCTTGAGTACAAACGATGAAGAAATTCCTGAGGAAAGGGTTGAAAGGAATTTCTGGGACACCCCAGAGTAGAAACAGCATGGACCAAATCATCACGTTGTCTTACAAGAAGATGAGCAAAAAGCACCGTCTAATTCTAAAATTAAACCATGATCGAAGAATAGATGGTTCATCACATTATTTTAGAAGAGTCCTAGACATGCCCGTCTCGGCGCGGTGTAACGAAAGCGAAAGGCAGTGGGGTTTTCCTGTTGAAAACCGCCACGATATCACATCGATTCGCCCATTTAAAATTAATTGGTGATGTTCGCAGTCGTATCGAATATACAAGAGGACTGCTCATCTTTATAATTTCAAGTGAAGCCGGGACCAGTCGACTTTATTTTTGGCTACCTCAGATGGTGGAAAAACGGAAAAACAAAAGAACGAGCTGTTTTCAAGCGAAAATAGATCTCATCATCTACTCGATCTTTTCGTTTTTCAATAGTTTTTGGAAACATCCGCCGAATATACATATACCCACGCATTCCCCAATTTATCTAAATCTAAACTAGAGCAGGGCTAGACGAACCGATGGCTAGTCTCCACTTTCCAGCCACAAAACCGGATGAGTCGACGAAAATGAAAATACCCAACTTCCACTTCCGGGTGCCATCCATTCAATGTTTCTGGAAAATCCATTCGAAATCAGACTGTGTCTTGCCACAACTGCAATCTCGTCTTTTCCCCGATTGAAAACCGCGTAAGGACTTTAAAGCCATGTTTCAACAATCGGAACTTGCGGTGAGCCACAGGTCAACACGAAGTAGGCCACATTTGGGCAAAACGAGCCAAAACCGCGCCAAAGCGGTTTTGAACACATTCACCACCACTCCACTCACAATTTGATCGTTACTCTCTCTATTTGTTCCGCTCAACCTTAAAGACACTATGAATTTTTACTTTATACTATATATTTTTTTGGGATTGCGAACCGAACACGGTCGTCCTGTATATTTTTTTATTTTTTCTATCTCAAGAACGACACACTTTCGCAGCTCAGTAAAGCTTCATCGACTGCATTTAACTGATTTCAGGATTCCACGGCGGGCCAAGTCAATGCCTCGCCGGCTTCGAGTAACGAACACGAAAAGCGGGGAACAGTCGTCATAGCTTTCATCAGAAACATCACCAGGAAAAGCACACAATTTTCCTGGGAAAAATTTCCTCCACGGGGAACATCTCCCAACAGTGAATTTTCCTTCCCCAGTAAAAGCTTCAAATTCAAAATTACCCCCGAAATTCGAATGGTTTTCCTCCGCGTGGCGCTTAAGACTATTAAGAAGCATAAACTATTTGAATCGGTTTTTGGCGGCCACATGGTTGCATAAATCAAAAGAGCGGCAAACTTCAACCAATAACTTTGCGGCTTGGCAACAGCACAGCAATTCGCACTTATTAAGGTATTATAAATTTTGAATTTCGGTTATGAGGCCCATTGCTTTGCGGGCGGGGTGCCACATGAATAATTTTCGAACGCGGCTCCCAGCCCTCGTTAAATTTCGGATTTGGTCCGCAACCCTTCGGCTCTGTGGCACAATATTTGCTGACACCATCTGCTTTCGGGATGCGAAGGACTCTGGATTATTACCCAATTTGGGAGCAACTTAAATTGCAGACCAAACTTAGGGAAGTCCCATCGCACTCCTTACGTTTATCCGAACTCGGACCTTTTAATATCAGATGTAAGTGTTTTACTTTATTACGTGGACTTCATGCTTAACCACCTGTTGCACTAATTAAATTCTTGAGGTTCACTACTAAAGCCAAGGAGAAAGTTTTGATCACCAACAGAAAGAAATACATATTATTATGTTATTATTAATATTATATATAGATTAGCACAAGTATGATTTTGATTCACGATTTATTTTAAGTACTTACATCAAAACCTTTCCAAAGGGCAGAATTACTTAAAATGCATTTTGTCTTGTAGAATAGTGATACCAAATCGTAGCCTCCCTATATCTAAGGATTGAAATTCTAAAAATCGTTTCTTAGTGGATGCCTAGGTAATAAAACCCAAAATAGCTACTATCCAAATTTCATAGTTCTCTCTCTAGTTCTAAAAGTTTAGCGATTTAAGTTGAATATTGTGCAGTCGTATAGTAAAGTATTTTCACTTTTTCTTATAAATATAAGCCTATTAGATAACCCACAGCGAAGAATTGAAAAATACCCAAATATAACTTTAACGTAAAATATTGAATTAAAAAATTAATATTCATCGAATTATTGAACGATTCCATTTCCATTTTAAAATGAAGATCGAGAAAATTTAAACTTACAATTTTTAATGCCGAGTCTGACTAGATATAAAATTTGTTTGCAGCAGGTCCAATCTCGAGGGTGATTCGACATAGTTTTTAAAATTAAGAATTATATGTAATTATTTTTGCACGTCAATAAACCATTATCTGAGATAAAGTTCTTAATAAACGGATAAAAGTTTAAAAAATACATAATTCTAATTGGACTACAAACTGGGAATACGAAAAATTAATTCAGGACAGCAAGAGATTTTAAAATGATTTGAATTATAAAAGATCTCAATTATTTTATGTCGAAAAAACCGCGTTTTATTACAAAACAAAAATATGTTTTTAAAACATATGTGCGTGTACTACATAAACAAGCAGTCCTGGATTTTCCAAAAACAAACAGTGAACAACTTGAACACTGAGTTTTTTATAGCCGTGGATGAACTTGCTGAAATTCACTTCCGGTAATAAAATTGGCTTTATGTTTAAGATTTCGCTCAACAATGTCTAAATGTTTCATGTACCTGCCCCTTCAAAATTTAAAATACTCTGCACTAAACGTTTTTTATAGCTACATGGAAACTGGCACGAGAAATGTGTCGCAATGTAAAATCCTGCTGCCTAAAGCTTTAAAGCTCCTCATGCAAGAATAGAAAGAAAATTTTCCCAATTTTCCCCGCTGGTTCTGACGTAAGAACTTAAAAATACGCCTTCACAGCGCAACGTCTTAACGTCTTCTGTATCAAATCCTCGTGAAATTTTATAGCAATAAACTTTGGAAGGCAATGGGATTGATTATGCAAAAATCGACGTCATTGTTCAGCCGTAAACAAATTTCCCTGCCAAAAACGCAGAAACATTTAAAACATTTTCCGTTGGTGAAGCAATTAATGCACCGGGAAAAAATAAGACCTGTCTAAACAAAGTTTTACTCAAAAGTATAAACTCCGTAAAATAATAAACGAATCTCGGTGAGGAGCCGAATCTGTTCATGGAATTTGCATAATTAAACTGATTTGCCAGATTGGCAAAAACAAATTTTTGAAAAATCACTCTGGCGAAAGCATTGAACAAAGCAAAAAGTTCCACCTGCGATAAATAGATTTCGAAAATATCGCAAAGCAGATTGCTTCGGACTTATTCAGGAAGATTTCCCTTCCCCCCCGCACAAGTTTCAGCAACTAATTAAAAGTTTCGCATAAAAATTGGCGCCTGGGAAGACGGAAATCTGCATTTAATATTGCCAGTTAAACATTGTAAGTTATGCTCATTCAAAAGGGTGTTTGCGCTACTCGATCTGGATACCGCAGAAAGGGTTAAGATTTATCTCCACTGGAGGGAGACTGGATTTTATTTCCTTTTAAGATATGCGGAAAGGAACTTGTTTACTTTCGTATTTTATTTATATTTCTTCGAATACTTTTGGAACTGAGTGATAATGCAAATTCTATTTGAATGCTTACCTTTTAGACCTTTCAATATCATATCGAGATTGAGTATTTGAATGCTATCCGAAATCTTCTTTTTGCTATAAAGAGCAAAAGTTTGATCGTTCACCCATTGAAATATTTCTTTCTTTTATGAAACTTTCATCACTCGATAGTTAGTACTTTAAAAAAAATTTTCCGTCGTGTAGTAGCAGTAGTAGGTATGAAAAAATAATTAAAATTTTGTGATCCAACGCCAAAATTCAAATGACATTAATTAACTGATTGCAAATTTTGGGGGTGTAGGTACTTCAATTTTTCCATAAATTTAACTACAACCGAAGGGGTTATAAAAAAAAGTGCGGGGACGTGACCATCGGATAGATCTCGATTTGATAATTGACCCATATATAAAAACACCACTAAAAGAATTTTTATGAATTTAGGTTTCGGCGATTCATATTTCCGTAACAAGTTGAATTTTATATAAAGGGAAAAAAACAGCCTATAATTTGTTCAAGGTTTCAAAATATGTAGAATCGCGGAAATAACGTAAAACGCGATAAATTACACTTCGTTCAGAATCCAAGATCACAAAATGGTACAAAGCCCATTCAGTAAAAAATCGCCATGGTATAAAATAATTTTATTTTGTGGTATGGCAGTAGTCCCCTATCAATTTAAATTTGAATACAAACACTCTTAGCCACACTTCTTTGTTATTTGTACGGAAATCGTGGAGTGGACTAAAAATATCTCTTTGTAAATAATATATTTAAAATTTCTTTACTTTTTAAAATAGCTTTTGATCATTCCTTAACAAATTGAAATATTTAAATCCCCCAAAACCATAAACAAAAATATTTTAATTAACAAGCATTCCACAATCTCAAATCCTCAATGGTAATTTGGCGGAATTTTCAATTTTGTTGGGATAACTTTACCTCAGCTACTCCATTTCCAGGAACACCTGAAATAGCACCCTCGGTGGAGCTCCTGTACCAAGTGGGGATTCATATCAATAAAATTTTCGCGAATGCTTATTATAAGGTAAGCAGCTGTTGTGACTACCTGGGCAAATTTACAGCAGATAAAAGAATAATTGTCTATGGCACACGAACATCACGAGTATGATGCTATTTGTGAAAAGACACTAATTTAATGTTCATAATTCATAAATGTGATTTTAATTAATTGCTTTTTATGACTAGGCAATATTTGTTTTTAAACTCCATCCCCCTCTAGTCAGCGCAAAAATTTCCGCCATACAGCTTATAATGCCTCATGGATTAATTAACCAAAAGTAAGCACATCAGATTTCATAATTATGGGATACTGACAGTGGAAAATTCTAGTTCTAGTATATTAAATGCAAATAAATCTTCACACTGTTGGCAAATTTTAGTTAATAACTATAGATACATGAAAATGATTGCCGCCGCCCCTTCATAAATAATTCAGAGCCTATGTAATTTGGAACTCTGTAAATCTATCCGCCCTTATTCCGCGGGCAGAATTTTGAGTAATTTAAATTGCTTACGGCAGCTTAGGCTTTTAATAAGCAGAAAAGGGCTCACATTTCGCCTTTAAAATTTGAATTGCAAACGAATGATTTTTTTATGCAGTCGGCAGGTGAGCTTAACGACTATGAATAAATCAAAAATTTAATATGAGCCAAAACATTTACGTAGAAAGAAAATGCGATTATACTGAAATTTTGGAACAGGTTTACAATTGGAGTGAATTTTAATACTATCCTTTATTTACCGGGTATATAAATTTTCATTTAATAAATATGTATTTATGAAAAAACAATTTAAAACAATTTATTTAACTTTAAATGCTGTACTATAGGATCTCGGCGTACATGTGATGCTGATATTCAGCCAAAGACTATTATTGTTGTGAAAAAGTTTCAGAAGTTCATTTAGGCGGTGTGCCAATTGTAATGAAGTAATATATTTCAATAATTTCGTTTTCGAAAACATATCATTGACAGTTAGTAAATAGTAGTAGGTAAATGCCAAGTAAATAAAATTAAGCTTATTTTAATTTATCAACACATCCATGTAAGATATTGCTTTTCTTACAAAAATTGCTATTAAACCAAACAAAATTCAGCTAATATTTGATTTTCAAATTAATAAAAATGATACAATTTTCAAATTTAAGTGTAAAAAATTTGATCCCGAAAATTCCAAGTATTTTTGAACTACATAAGGTGAATTATATCGGCAGCAATAATATTTTTTATAGAAGAATATTCCTATTAAAAAAGGTGATATCAAGCTGCGATTTTATTTTTGTCCGTTTGAAATCTCTCCATGAAAGGATAGTCCTGGACAATGAAAATATCTCAGCACTATATCTTAACTTTGTAATGTCGCATAAAGTCTATTCGTGAAAATGAAATCGCAAAAACTGCTCCCATGAAAATATCCTGCACAATGGAAGGAAACGTAAAAAAGCGAACCTATAAAGTATCTAAATACATAAGTACATACATATATGTACATATGTTCCTATATTTCCATGTGCTCTGACAAAAAATTCTGTTTTTATCACCCAGAAGAATCTATAGAAATCTCCTGCCAGGAGTACAATCGAGGACAAGTTGTGTCTCCTTAAGAAGAAGACCAATTTTATCTCCGCTTGTCAACTAATGCCGCAGGCTTTGCCACCTTCGAAGGATTTGCGGGATGTAAAGGTGTCGGCTTACAATTTTTACCTCTGAAATGATATCACTGTATTTGCCTGATTACAGTCTGCTGCTAAGGTTTCATATACCTATTTCCGAATAAACCCAGGACTTCACCCCGACTATGCGAGTGTTACATAAGTTTAGATATTTATGTTGCAGATGAAAGCTCCTGAGATCTGCGCTACTGCCCTAATGAGGGCGAAAATGTTAAGTGAAGTTTCCGACAACACCATGAATAACAACATTGAAATTCATACAATAAATTGAAGCTGGCTCATTTCTGTTATCGACATATTCATATACATTTATGCATGAATGAATGAGCAATCGGAAACGTTGCCCTGCATATACTATCAAATGAAATTGTGTTTACTGCAACAGTCAGTTTATGAGCCACCTAGACCGAAAGGCTAAAATAATCGATTAAGATTAATGTCCGCATATCAACCTCCTTACAAAAATCATTTTAAGGTTGATCCAGCGACCAGAACTCGATTAGTCTTATAGTAAACTCGTGGATTTCTCTATCGATTATTAAACTCTTATTTAAATAGAATAAACAAATTTAAAGATCAAAAATATTATTTACTAATTTCGAATCTGCGGCTGAATTTAAAAAAGCAAAATTTCAGATCATATAAAAACTCTTTTAAAATCTAGATAATTTCTTTTATAAACTGTACTACTAAACTTACAAAAAACATATTTCAATTTAACGTATCAACTTATTTTGTTTAAGCAGCGATTTCATTTCTTTCTGCCACTTGTTTAAAGATAGTCCAACCAAATTCAGTAAAAAGAAACATTTCTCAAAATTTATCTGTCCCCTAAAGCGCAAATTTGTTCTATTGTGTATTTGTTTTGAAGGGGTTCATAAACCAAGCTAAGGGTGCTACAAAAGTCAGTCAAGGAGCAAGAGCATGGCACCCTGCAGTCAAAACAGATAAATTTGAGGAGATTGGGTCGGACGTATAAAACAGGTGAGGCAGGTGATGTCAGAAACTGAAAACATCTTCAAGGGGAGAAGGCAACTCTCAACAGTTTGCCAGATATATAAACGAAGATATTATTCCCTGTGAGGAGTTGTGGGTGGCAAAATAAAGAGTTTACAGACGTCCACATGAAAAGTTTCTACTATTTGTAGAGCTGTACATCGTGTAACCTGAAAGCCAGTGATAAAAGGGGTGAGATTCCACGATAACAACTAAATCTTTGTGCTTCTCTCTAAATGTTGAGGTAGACGCTCGCTCTATGGCAACTAGTGTCACTGATAAAATGTTTCTAAGAAAATAAAATTCTAAAACGACGCAAGCTTTTTGAGTAGACTTGGATACAGAGATAAAATAGATTCAGAATAAGTGCCTAATTAGGTACCAAGTTGGGATTGGTAGAAAAATTCACATAGAAGTGCGTCGTAAACGAGCTTATTTGAGTCTCGATATTCGTTTTTTTTAAGTTATGTATTCAATATTTGGTTTTTATGATTTTAAACCCATCCTAATGATCAACACTTATGAAAGAAGTATACCTATTTATATCAAATTTCAACTACGCTATTACGTCTCGTTTATACATATTACAATATAATAAATACAAATGTTTGAAGTTTGGTTTTTAATTTAAAAACTTTCTGAAGGATAAATAGAAGTCTAAAACATATTTCATGCATTAATCCTTGAATATTGCGACATTCACTCACTAGTTATCATTTTAGTTAGAATATAAGTGATTTCATGATTAGAAAGTTATTGATTGTACGAGTCCGTAACTTAAAAGGTACACAGAGAAGGTTTTGATATATTACTGTGACCTGATCTGATTTCAAAATTTTGAATATATATGTACATATATGTATATATTATATATATATATATATGTCTGTTCATTTCCATAAATTTGCTCAGCAAATTTCAATGAACTCCTACGTTTAGTATAAAATAATTATAGGTTTTAAACATACATGTTTTAAATTTCAAATTAAATTTTAAATATGTAAGAGTCAAGTCAAAAAGCTAATTTATTATAATGAAGATCGCATTTCATGCATGCTATATGTCACAAAAATATTTTGTTAATATTTCTTTAGTCTTTTTTGTGCTACAATAAATAAGATTAGCATAATATTGTCTTTCGAAAGGTTTCCATTTAGGAATTTGACCCATATTTTAAGATTCGCCAGAGAGTGGCATATGTCGGAAATTGAATTTCCAAAAACAAAATTTCCAATAGCAACAGGCCTGTCCGTTTAACCCTTATTATTTTTATTCCCGCGAAACGACGTGTGTGCCATCCCTTTTAATCTATGTTAAAATAGGACTACATGAAGTAGGCGCAACTGAGGGCGTTCTTTCCGCCAAACCAGATGCTTGCATGTCACGAAATTGTGGTGGATTATTGAAACAATGTTACGGAGCACGACATGCACCACACGACCAGAGGAGGAAAAATCGTGTTTTGTTCGGAAATCCTTGTTTTATCAACTCCTAGTTAGGACCCACAAAGAATACAATGAAAAGCGGACGTGAGTTGTGCCCGCGGCACGGCACTGCGCCTTCCACTTTCCAGAGATTCACCCTCTGAGATTGCTACAATTTAATTACAGCGCGATTTTGTGCGCGAAAATTATGTACCACGTTTGCCTTCAGCGCTACGCCTGATTACTCGCTTCCAGGGATAAATGAGGTTTAAGATTTACCTCCTGGCTTTCCTCGTCGTGAATAAACATGAGATAACATCATCTGCTTGATTTTCGCGATAAAAATCTTTAATGCAGTGTAACTACACTCCAAATAACTTTAAAAATTTAAGGAATTAGACAATGAAGCTGTAACAAATTTTGCTTGATATGCAATAGTAAAATTTAGAAATGAAATACATACTTAAAATGTCTATCCTTTATTCCTGTTCCGTCATTTCTAAGGTTAAAACGATAAAAATTGATATCGATAAAAGAGTATATAGGTACTACTATCTTAAGGGATGTTTTAAAGAAAAATTCCGATTTTAAAATTGAAAATTAATATAGAAATATCCATCATTAATCTACGCAAATCAAATACATACTTTAAAAATGAGAATTTGTATAACTTTACACTAAAATTTTCGTATATGTATGTAGTTCTTCTTAGCATATTTTTGTATAAATCAGATAGTCTAGGAAATTAGCTCAGTTACTTTATTCAAAATTCCCTTGTTTTTATTAAGAATTAATAGAAGAAAATGAAAAATGGCCATGTACTCGAACAAAATAAAATATTCACCTATATATATCAAAAAATGTTTTGAACAAACCGCTTTTTTTAAGAAACATCTAGGGCACACAGTTTTTAAATTATGAATATGATGTGAAACTTAGTTATTTGCGTAGTTATAACGAAAAGATTGGAGTGAAAATTTTCATCGAAGCAAAGACAACCCACTTACAAATTGTAATTGTAATTTCATCACCAATCAATTGCAAGATTTATGCCAGGTGATGTTATTTCCGATTCCGTTCCGGTACAATTTAAATTGGTGCATTGCATCTTCCGGCTGCATCTGTCGCATCTCCTTAGGGTTCGGTGCCTAGGTAGCAGCCACAATGCACATTTGATGAACTTCTTGGCAACCGGCTGCATCTGAGCAGACGTCTGAGAGCATCCATTCTTCGACGAGCTCAAAAAGCCATCCAAACGGTGCAAAACTGCATCGCATGAGAAATTTGGCGTCTGGAAACCGGAGGCTGGTATCAAGAATCCTGTGGCATCTGGCCAAGGATATAGAAGGATCCTCTTTAAGGATTCTTTCTGCCATTTTCCCTGCATCCAGATATAAATCTTGGATAAAATGGCTCCAGCCACAAATACCCGATAACTGCAGTAAGCTCTACCATCAGATGTTTTATCACTAGGTCGTGCCAGGGGATTTATTGGACCTCCTCCACAGTCCACAATTTGATTGACCATAGCTATAAAGATTTCCTGTTTAGAGCATATTGTAGCTTTGTGGAGTTACAGTATTTCTCTAGATTCTAAAATTGGGATTACGACACCGTAAATAATTATTTATCCCATTCCAGGCGGCGGCGTTTCGACGACCTTTCCAAGAGAGCATAAAACTCGCGCTACAGCTCTTCAAATTGGCGCCATAAGTTGATAACTTTAAGCAAATTCAATAAAGAAAGACGCTCGATGCGAAAATTATATCCATCGCCGGCTTCTTTCGTCGGCGCCGCTCTTCTTCAGAACAGGAGCAGAAGGAGCAGTTGTTCTTCACGGCGCGGCGTATAAGGACAAGGCCGCTGGGGGTTCCTTTCCCCCGCAAGGACTCAATCGCACACAACTCACAATTCCTTCCCTTTTTCGGTTTCCCAAGGACTTCTCCGGGCAGGGGTTGCTCAGGGTGTCATGGTCGTGTCGTGACACCAAAAATGAGGAAATCGTGAAAAGAAAGGAATTGTAAATCTCCAGTGAGTATTCTTTTGCGAAAATGTGAAGAGGAATTCATAACTTTGAGAGGGTGGTCAAGGACTGTTTAGGCCTCCAAAGAATTTCTGTTTCAATTTATTTCCGACAGCTTCTCTTAAGCCGATGGGGACTCACAATGACTTTCGCGTTATCCGAACATCTTTGAAGAAAGCTTTTCATTTTTAAAACCATTTTAACAAGCCTTACTGGCTCCATGTAATTTCTTAAGATATTTCTAAATTTGCTCATAATGAACATTATTTCAAAGAGTTCTTACTCTCAAATGAATTTAAGAACTTCACTAGGAAACAATTTAGTTTTTTATTTATTCAGTCTAGAGACTCTAGAGGACATTATTCCTGGATATCTATTTAACAAATTAATTTATTGTGTATTCGATTTAGCGACGGAGACAAGCACGACACTCGCCGTGTAAGATTATAGACTGAATAATCGTAAATAATAAATCTATTTTAATTTGTTTATTTACTGGAAAAGAAATAAAAACATCTTTAATTTAAAGATCATCTGCTCCGAAATAAGTCAACAAAAACTTATGTATTCACTGCAAACAGCTTGGTTTTGGATTAAAAACATCAAAACCAAGTTTTAAAAATCAGTATAAACCCTAGACCTAGTCAGAAATTGAAGAGATTTCGAAATACGTATACCCGTATCTATAATATGAAAACAATTTTTAAGAGCTTCAAAAGTTTTACGTTAACCTTTTAAGTTTTCAAAAAAATTCGGATTCGAAAAGACAAATTATTCGACCTGAGTTTGGTCTTAATGAACATGTTTTCAAGGAACTCCTACTTTCGATTGGTCTTTAAGAACTTGCTTTTGGCAAACAATCCCATTCATTAAACTAGAGGTGTTGCAAAAAACTTTCTAAAGAGAAAGGCAAAAGGACGGCAGTCCCCTCAAGGTTTAATAAGCGGACGAATAAAAGAACTTTGCCGGCTTAACGTGGTCTAAAGGACTCTAGCGCAATTAACGCTCAGGAAGAAGGTGCAAATTGGCAGCCTGAGAGAGTCTTTAGCACCAAAGCCAATAAAAAAAAATCAATTGAGAAATCTGGAAGGAATCGCCCAGCCCAGCCCAAAGGTTTCCTTTTCGGGCCTAGGATTATTTTTAACCGAATGGCAGCTAAGGATTGCCTCTTTTCGCCCAAGTGCCCTTCAAACACCTCACCGCCCTCGAGGCAGTAATTGTTTCGGTATCAGACTTAAAGGATATTGATTGGACATAACCGATCCGCGGGTTGGCGTAACCCGGCCAGGACCAGCAGTATGAGGACGAGGAAGATTTGAGGCTCATTGGAATTCATAAAATCACAAATAAAGACGAATTTCGAAGTCATTCGCTCGCATAATTTGCATAAGGCGGAGAAAAATCGCTTGTAATCCGCCTTACAGTGGGATAATGAGATTTTTATCTTTCAGTCAGTTCGTAAATTCGCAGGGATTGTTATTGCTTTCCCTCAAACAAAGCTTGAAACGAGAGGAAAATATAAAATCATTCAAATTGCTTTGGGGATAATGCTGAGATTTGTCGCTAGAGTTGACAGAAGATGGAGCGGAATTAGTGGGTTTCACCCACGAACACTTGAAGAAAGTGAAATTTATTCAATGCACGACAATCTGGCAAATTTACGAGACACTACTGTAGATAAATGGTGGATTAAGCATTTTCACCAAGATAATAATGCAGAATTATTCGCATAAAAACATGCATAAATGCAGGACATAAAACAACATTTGTTGCTCTAGGCGCTTTTAAAAAAGAATATTTTAAAAACTGGAAAATTTATTGTAGGGTTGGAATTTGGAAGGAAATAGAAATAAGTTTTGAATAATCGAGCGTTAGAGAAGTCGTACATATTCTGTAGGATAGAATAGAATTAAAGACCTATAAAATATTTTAAAGTACATAAAGGCATAAGTTTTCTAAGCGAATATATTACATTAACTTCAGATTTCATACTAAAACTTATTAATTTCTAATCTTTGTTTAAAAAATTCACTAAACGGAAATCTTATTTGGATGCAGAACTTAGAAATAAATTCAATTATATTTGTTATAGTTGTTCTTATACAATTTAATCCCAGAAATTTACTGTTCAATTTTAAGTCTAAAAAATGTTGGAGTCCGTTTTAAAAAAATGACGGAATGCTATTTTAATAGTTATTTATTAAAATATAAACTTAATATATTAAAGATCAAAAATGTATATAGATAAATTTGTTTTGAGTACCTTACACCCATTTTTTAAGCACTTTGTGTTTGCTTCTACTAAAGAATGTTTTCCTTTAAGCGATAAAAATTCATACAGCGTAACCAAATTGCGAATAAATTAGGACCAAGTCTGCTCTTGATCCATGTAACTGCTTTAACTTCTGAAGGGTTGTCATCAAAGCAACATAATAATCATAATAGTAATAATCTGGATAGCTGGTATATGGGCTAAATAAGCTAATATAATTTTATTATGATTTCCAGATTCTACTTCATGATATGTAAATATGTAGTAACCTATGTAAGTAAGAGGAAAACGGAAAGATTCTAAAGAATTTCCGTGTTCGTTGCGCTGCACGATTGCCGCTAAATAAGTGAGTCAAAAGGCAACTTGAAATGTGCAAACCTCAAAAGGGTTTCGTTATCCTTTAAAATTGTTAGCATTTCCCATAAGACCGCAAGACTCATTGCAAAGTATTTGCAGCGAGACGTCGTTTAAGCGACCATTAAAAGGGAGGAACTATTTAGCTTTATAGACACATGTTCCGCTTCCTGAACGTGATTCCGTTAAATGTAAACATTTAGTAGCTAGATAATTTAAACAAACCGTGGAGAAATGGTAGAGCTGGTTCTTACCGACGCAGTTGCCGTGGAATGGTAGTCGCATTATCGCTTAAAATTAACTGCTCTCTAGAGACTGTCTTTATGGATCGCTTATGTAAGGACTTTAAAAGTTGAGTAAGAAAAACTTTTTAATTCACTTTTATAGCGTTCTTTTTCTCAAATTCACATCATTGCGATGGTAAAGTGAGGTACTGAAATGAAAGCGCCTTTCTTTTAACGATTGGCCAGCATTAAATAGCCGCTCCATTAAGCAAAAATGTTTTGACGGAAGATTAGCGGCGGATACCAATTCTACGGTGTTGAGCTATTCCGGAATAAAACCAGGAAATAACCCATTACCGAAAATTTAAATGGCTATTAAGTGCAGGTTTGCCATTTACGAGATTGAAAATTAATGGCTCAAAACGCACTCAGTATTCAGCGTTGGCTACGAAGGGGGCTACTTACAAAAATAATCGGATCATTGTGGGCAGTCTGAATTATTTCCGCCAATTGTTGAAATTCTTATACAGCAAAATTTTGATGAATTTATATCAATATTTTGGATCGCCTAAATTAAATACCTAATTGCGAAATTACGAAGATCTTCCAAGGGAGGGGAATCCCAAGGGCTACAATATATTCTGGAATAGAGAATATACATACAAGCTACATTATATAGTGATATATAAAGTAAATAAAAACAAAAATTCCATATAATACACAAAATCCTTAACGTGCTCTAATTACTTGCGTAATACCTTCCATGGAAGGCCTTCCCGAAGGTTATGTATAGTGGAAGTCCTTTTTAGGAAAGCTTTCAGCAAACGTGATGACATTGAAAATTTAGCGATTTTCAAATTGGTAATACCAAATTTTTTGAGTAGATAAAACTTCTGATAAGACGATAACACAACAAACATTTTAATCTACAATTGACACGTGTGAGAAAACACCACTAGTTGTTTTTCAATAAATAAAACGGCAGCACTCGAGGCGCAAAGTTAATTGAACTTTATTGCAGCAATTCATTAATTATTTCATTGCTTTGATCTGTTGTACTCCTCAATTACATGAAATCGATAGGCAATTTGCACAGTGTGTGACCGAAGAATTTATATTTTATTCATCGTTTTCGCTTCTGCGATAGGTTATTATATTTTTATTTTCCTTCTTTTAATTTCATATTTTTACAACCTTTTTCACTCAGGACAGCAGATTTTGAAAACAGAAAGCTGAACAGTATTCGATTGTATTTTATTGTTTTTCGTAAATTAACGATACATATCTAGTTCATTAAATGCCCTAGTAGCATGTATGTATGTATGTAGTTGTTTGTGATCGAGCAGTTTTAAAGTGTTTGCTTCCAAAAAAAATAACCGTTATATTTTTTTTTCTAATTTTAAAATACAAATATATACATATAATGCATTTACAAGTACATCATATATAATGTTATATAAACTTTAGAATAATGCCCATTAACAATTATATTTTTATTGTAGCGTAAAATGCGTTTAATTTGCTATTTCTCCACAAATTTCCTTAAAAGGAAAGCAAGAAGTATTTTTTAAAGGTGCCATAAATTTGCCCCCTCTTTTTTAATTCCATTAAACGAAGCCACTGTCTAAGTAACCCTTTAACATCAAGCGAATTTAACGCCCCATAAAAGAAGGCGTGTTCTAATTATTATTAATACTAAGCCACAACTTCAAATGGATTTCGAAACTCCTGAAATTGCCAACATTTCAAGTAACCGGAGTTTTCACCGGATCCGCGCCGCAATAAAGCGTTTCATCCGCGTTCCTAACTCAAAAACTTTTTAATATACTCGACGGCATGTGTTGCATAAGACGGTGTTTTAATAACATCGCGGGGGCGTTCGCCATTCTCAGGTGCCAGGGCCTACCTGAAGAAGATTTTATGTAATTTCAATTTTAATATACACTTACGAGTGCGGAGGTTGTTTGTTCGTAAAGAGATTTCAACTAAAAAGGAGTTTCGGCATGTTAATTTACTTAAAAGAGTGGGATCTATTGTTTACTGAGATTCTTTGATAGACAGGTAAACCTTAACGAAAATTTACAGCGATTGCGATAGTGCAAGTACCTTAGCTAAAAGCCAGTATTTTCGTTTTTCGTGTAAAAATTTCGTTTTATTGCGGTCTCTTTTCATGTCGGTATCGTGCGTGGAATTTAGTAAATCATTGCAACGCACGATTGGGTCTCCGGATGGTTGATTGAGGGGGTTGAGTTTGGGTTCCTTAGAACAAAATTTGTGGATCCACTTTACCCATTTCAAACAAACGGCTGTTTTCTAGGTGAATATTGCCACCATAGAAGCCACTTACCAGGGTAATATGAAAACAATAATCAAAACGCTACGCGGGACGAATATAAAAGTAGCACAGGGTGCTCTCGAGAGACACGAAAAATTGAATACATAAACGCCCCAGGGGGAGGATTAGGTGTGTCTTTTGATTTTCAATTTTCCCCCGAACGTCTTGAAAGCTACGGCAAACGAATATTCCGCCTGTGGCTACAACACCAAGTGAATTAAGGAAAAGGAGAGAAAGTAAATCTTACAGCACAATAGATATGGGATTATGAAGAAAAGGTACGGAAAGGGAGTTCGTGTGATGCCCTGCTTCTAAAGTAATGACTACTTTAAAATTCAGCAAGATTTACGATTTCAACCATGGAATTAGCTTTAATACTTTACTCCGCTGCCAAGGAGTAAAAGAAACCATAAAAGTCGTTACAGCACCTTACCCTAATATAGAGGCCCCGGAGAATATAGCAAGAGAGAAATCATTGTCATTTAGGACGAATAGAAGAAAGTCAGAACTTCCTCAAAATGTGTGATAAATTGCCCAATTTAACGGACTATATTTGATTTGGAGAAAAATGGGGCTCGCATTAAAGTAAGCCATCTTCCGAAGACTTTTAAGAGAATAGAGAGATAAAGCTGAATATGATGGTATTTTTTTATTAAAATTGCAACATACGTAGCTTTAGTATTTCAAGAAGCTCCGTAAAAAATAAAACCGCCTTCAAAAGTAATAAAGATATATATTCAAACTAAGGTTAGCTCTTTCTTACATATCAAATTGTTTTATTATTTGATTGGAAAGCCAAGATCATAAAAAAAACGATAAATTTAAAATAAGTGAACTTAAAAATTTAACGTATTGATTGTTTTAATACTTCTGATATTTAGTTTTATGTTCATGAATTTCTTAGAGCATCTGTCTATCTGCCAGATAAAATGACTAATTGTAAGATATTTTTTGGTACAATGTAAATTCCCAGATTTGTTTCAACAATTTATATAGAATGGATACAAAGAATTCTAATGAAATTTTGTTTAAATCAATTTCAAGCTTATGTATATCGACGGAACCGGATGGATGCTCTCCTCCTCCTCCCTTTTTCTTGTCCGCCATCGTTCAACTGGGAACAATTTCTCAAATATTACCCTCGAAAATATGCTTCATACGAAATTCATCTTTGCATCACATGTTCGGAGCCAAATACTTTTGAATTATATAAGCAAATATCTCAGAACGGGGAACTTTTTAATAGACATGAGAAGAGCATATTAAATAACACATATCTCAAGAGTTGTAAAGTATGTGCTTTTTTTGGGGCTATTTTCCTTGGAATTATATTCGCACATGAACAGCCTTTCGCCCCAAAAAATGTATCTCTGGAAGCATTCAAAGCTTCAACAAAAGAATTTCAACGACAATAAATTTTCGAGTCAGACCTTTCACCTTTGCCAGCTTTCGTGGCACCTGACCTTTCGTAATACACACGTGATCTTTCACGTGATGAAACTTCCCTCGAAGCGTGCCGTACGTAAAGGCAGGAACCTAAAGATATTTATCTAACTCTCGTAAAAGTTCCTCTTCACCCATAACTCGGAGGAATGCGCCAGGTGGGGTCACCGAGTGTTCATTCATTTCATACTTTAGAAGAAGAATTTTGAATTTAATGAAATAAGCCAAAGTTGAATCATTTTATAAGGCAGTAACGCAACTCTTGTTGACTTTAATAATTGAAAACCGAGAACACCCACATTAATGAGTTGCTGATCAAACTTCGATGGATATGAACCTTTAATTAACAAAATTAAAACTCGAGTCCTTATCTTTCCTGGAAATCCTAAAATGAAAATGGTACCTTTTTTGGCCAAGACTTGACCTGATTCGGCAATATTTCCCAAGTCATTATTTTTCATTATTTCCGCGGATTTTGTTCCAGCTTGTATAAATATACATACCTACTTAAAGTAATTAATTATGAAAAATTGTCATCAATCAATTTAGGCTTTTGAATAATCTTTTTGGTGTGGTTGGTGGATTGTTGCGTCGTGACCGCAATTGCTCATTTAAAATCGATAGCACGGATGGAATACCTATTATTAATTGAATGAATTGTGTTTTATTATTGCATACAATACAATCTATTATTGCGTTTTGTTTTTTTTATAGGAGCTATTTATCTTTATATGTATATACTTTTTACATGCGATTAAACAACAGCATCGAATAATCGTTTTCAATTAGAAAAAAAAAGAAAAACTTGATAAAGGACTTATTTTCAGCTCCTTTCAGGTTTAAGTGGGTCTACAGTATTTTCGTTATTTAAAAAACGTTCAGTATAATTTTTCTCTCATAGTTTTCAGGCATTTTACTACGTTTGAGCAGACCTCTTCTTTCATGGTCTCTTTTGTGTGTAAAAGTTCTCTATGAAATAAAATAAAATTCGATGAAAAATTAATAGCAATGGCATTTCAACTACTGCTAAAGTAAAGGTTGAATTTAGATTACTTAATTGTTAGATAATATGATTTTATGTGTCCAAGCACCTATTCAAATTTACCTTTTAATTTTAGAATTCATGAAATGCTAACGATCCAAACCTTCATAAATTAGCTCCACTTGGACTTGGATCGGATGTAAGGTGGACAATTTCAGCCGCAAGCATTCATCGGTTGCGGTTAAGTATTTCAATCATTTTGACGGCAACCCGGATAAAAAATTTAATTTAGTGGCAATAATTTCTTGCAAATTAATTCAAATAAGGCAATTAAAATGCGACCTAAATGAAGTGCATGTGCCGCAAAGCTACACATGCTCCTTGCATGCCAGAAGTCGACTTCGGGCGAGGGCGATGGCACGACAGTTTGCATGGCGCGACAAAATCTAAGGGAAATAAATTTGATGGACAGATGAACTTCATGTTACGAGAGACCCGCCCATAAACGGGGAACCGTTCAATAAAAAGCATAAATTCGAGATCATGAAGTGAACACAAGTTCCCGTCTCATGGTGCCAAATGTTGGGACCGGGGTGCGGGGGCGATCGGCCCGAAGAAACAATTTCTAAACTCCATACACAACTTCGTTCCGGGAAACATGGGATAACCACCCGACCGGGGGGCTCCGTCGAACCTTTTGGAGTTTGCTGTATTGGAAAATCACACAATGTCTCCTCATTTTACACTGAAGGGTTCAATCCCCCCGGGCTGAGCAGTGTCCCATAAATCCATCGTGGACATGAGCTCCAGATGAGTGCTCCTATCATCGCACCCGGACGCGAACTCCCGCTTTTACGACAGTTTATTTGAGGAAACTCGGCCAAACTACGAGTTTCAACTGGAGCCGACGAATTTGCAAACATTCGCTGCTGTCGTCACAATTTGAACTCTTTTCGGGAGTCTGGCAGTCTGCCGAAACAGTCGCCGGCCATTCCGCACAGCAATTTCTGTTTTAATACCTAATCGAAAAAAAAGACTTTGATGAATTTCTGTTTTTATACTGGCACACAAACATAAAAAATAACTTTTTATTATTTTATGACTCCAATGTAGGCCGATCCATTCCATAAAGTCTTTAGTCGTTAGAAGCTGAACAACTGGGAAATAAAATAGAATGTTAAAGTCTTACGTATTTTGGAGCTAGTATACACCGGGACAAAAAAACGTGTTTGTAAGTATGTAAAATAAAAGTTCGCTTAATAAATTTGTGTCATTAGCAATAAAATAAATCGCTTCGCAAAATTTTGAATCACCCATTAAGAGGTCGACATCTAAACAACATCAAAAAGATTATTAAAATATGTATGTGTTGAAGATAGTACTAGAATTGGGTTTTGATTTTTGCATTTTTGTTTGTTATTTAAATAAAGAGCTAATAATTTTTATTACTCTTCCCAAAGAAAATTTTTATATTGTCCAAATGTCGTTAGAAAATGAATGATTTTATCGAACCGTTGACTTAAAATTAAACTGGATAAATGGCTTTATAGTTTTTTAAAACCTAGTACAGTATCTAGCCCCTTCTCATTATATTAAGCATAATATTTAGGCCTTTTCTCATGTAATAAATATATAAATATTGTACGATTTGTCCCCGCTTGTTTTGATAAGGGGACTCGTTTTTAATTTTTGCAGACATATCCACTCGATTTAAATTCTGAGTGCGAACTATAAGGAAGGCAAATTTTGTATATTTTCGTTTCATGAAACCCAACACACTTAAAATATAAGTTTTTGGCTATATCTTATAATTTTCAGACAGTTCTAGTACCTTTTCTGTTAAAATTAATAAGCTATATTTTTGTAGTCACTACAATTGTTAACATAAGTAAAAGTAACTATTCTCAAAATTTCAAACCCATTCATGGGGTTTTTAAACACAAAGAGTTGCTTTAATCTAAAGTTCTTGATAAACCCCTTGCCTCCAGAAATACCAAGTAGGAGTATAGGCTACGAATTAAAGTCCATTCGTTTTTTATACCGAAGATACGCTTAAATAGACGTACAATAAATCAAAATAAATCTTTTTATGATCCCATTCCAAATAACGATAATAATTTATGACTTAATTACATTGGCGCCGTAAAATTTAACGATTGACTTCTGTAATAGGGCTCATAACTCTTGTCAGACATAAAAATTTGTGTTATCTCAATTTAAAAGGCCTTCCTTCGCAAATAAATTTGGAGGTATTCATTTAATTTAGCCCGAAATTGTTTAACCAGTGAACTTTATTAGGTTCAGATCGATAGTTTCAGATACTTGTTTTCCTCAGTTACAATATCTAAAAAACAACAAAAACTCAAACTATGAAATTTTGCAAATTCTTATGTTAAGAAGAAAACTATTTAAGATTATTTAACTTTCGATAATTAATGATGAAAGCGGGCATATCAGTTTAATTTGCAAAGTCGACAACATTTATTGGAATCAAACTTAATCAGAAACGAAAAGCTACATTCTTGAATGTAAAACTTAAATCTCTACCTAAAATGGGTATACAAGAAGTGATAAGGTATTTGCAGAAACAACACAATTATTTATAATTATACGCAATGCGCACAAGTTTTTTTATTTAAAAGTTTTCCACTCAGCTATTTTGAGACATAACAATATATTATATAAAACTTAAAATAGTTATCTCAAAAGAACAGAATAGAAACAGTTCGTATCTCTTCATTTGTCACATACTAGTCAATAATAATAATACATTTTGCTTAATAACTCAATTCTACTACATAAGAAAGATTGCAAGTGAACATGCTTAGCACATTTCATAGTAAAAATAATGAATAATTTTAATACAGTAAAATTATCAAAAGTCTTTCAACAAAGAAGATCGTCCCTTCCGCCTGGATTTGCGATTTGGGCCAGAATCCTGACCAAACCGTTCCCAGATCGGAAAGTACTACCGAATATCATGAAGGCATAAATTATAAAGCGTTCTATACCGCGAAGGGGCATTCTGCAGCTCTAAAATGCAACTTAAACTGAACAGAAAACTATCTAACCACTAAATGAATGATATTTCGTGATTATCTCGCCTTTCTCGTTATAACTAAAATATATTACTAATGGAAGATATTATACTGTACGTCATATCTCTATGTTCTTCTGTTACTTTATTCCTTTTTTTTTTTTTTGTTTATTTATATATTTATAGCTATAGTAAGAGTTTGCTTGATTATGAAAATATGCCGTTTACATCGCATTAAACACTAAACTCTCAGTGCAGTTACAGTCAGTTGTTCCTTTGTAAAATCGTCAAAACTTATGGTATCTCCATTTTATATCTTTCAAATGTGGCCCTTGTCCTTTTAGCGAAAAATTTTAATTTTCGATTTTCTTTATATTTAATGCCAGTGTTGGTAAATAAAATTAACAACTTTTGATTTTTAACACAGTGTGTTAAATGAGGACATACTAAAAATCATAAGAGCTTTAAAAAGAAGCACTAAAACAGGGTTTTCAAAATTCAAAACCAGAATATAAATATGCGAAATCAAAGAATAAATATTTTTATCCAAATTCCATTGGATTAGAAATAAGGCAAAAGTTGAAAAACCTGAGGTACACAAATACACTGAATCTATTTTAGCTTATTTAATAGATTTGCAAATTATTTGACATTCACGAACAGTACGATAGTATACATATATAGGACAGTTATCGAATTTTATAATTTTAAATTATAATTAAATGCTATTAAACAGATTCAGTACATTTTACCACATCTATTTCTTTGCAGGTATTATTTTACACAACAATAATTAAAGACCAATAAGTCGATATTTTCTCTTGATATTTTAATTTTGATATTGATATATATATTTAGCCCATTCACGCAGAATAACGAGTCAAGACTCCTAAATACGTTTAATAATTTTAATGAAATAAAACTGCGCAGATTGAAGCGTATTTCTGAGTGGAAGCGCTTAAAGAAAGTACCATGCAGAATGGGCCGTATTTTTGAAAATTATAAACCGCAAAGAATCGATCACTTTTTTAATCTGCCAGACGATAAATGGTGAATCGTCTATTCATGCGTACAAAAAAAAGTTGAAGTATTAGATGATAAAGTCATTTGCGAACTTTTATTAACAGATTTTTGATGGCCAAATTATCTATGGCATTGATGCCTTAAATGATAGATAATATTAATAAAGTTTATACTAAACTTAATGTAAAATTCTTTTCAAATAATAAAAAGGTGGGGTTAGCTGAAGAATGTCTTTGTAATTAAAGACTAGTGACTGGTGGTCACTATAAATGTCTGTGTGTAAAATTAAATTAATTTGCACTCGAAGGAGTTGTTCTTTTCAAGATAGCCAAGATGAACCTTGAACAATCATTGTATATGATGTATATATATGATCTAAAACAGTTCCAAAATCTTAGATAAGGGTTTTTTTAAACTGATGTTATTTTAAAAGATTTATGGCGGAATCACACAGCATTGAATTTATAATTATGAATGCTGCCTAATTCAAGTTTAGTAAAATATACCAAACAAATATCATATGCTGCATTGCTAAACTAAAGTTGAATGACGATGTAATAAATAAATTAAATGATGATCATTCGAAACTCAGTTCATTCTTAGAGCAAGTTTTATTTGGCCTACATCCCGTCGGTTTGAAAAAATTATGTTAAAAAAAGAAATGGATGAGAAAACCTGATTCTGCAAGTTTTGTTGCAGTGAAAACTTGTATAAATTATTTGCAGCTTTAATGTGAATTATATTATTTAAAGAAACAATAACTACATATAGTGAAAATTAACAATATAAATTTAATCTTCAAACCATCGTTCAATGAAAGAATCAAGTTTTTTTAAAACACAAAATTATTAAGATTGATCGCAAGTAATAAAAAATTGCGTTATACACCTAACATTGAAAGCAGTCTTATTTTTGAAGTGAAGTTGTTTCTTGGTTCGTCTTCTTTGAATAAATGATAATAAATAAATGAATTAATCCACAAACCTTTAATTAATGTTGCGGGTAATTACATTTTCGCACAGGCAAAACTTTATATCTTATAACTTTGGGTTGCAAATTTGATATTGATATTACCGATCGATGGTTTTACAATTTTTTTCAGTTCTTCATCTCAGTATAAAGTTTATATTGATTATATTGAAGCTACACAGTGGAAACATCAAATAAAAAATATAATATTATAGACGAAAAAAACACCTTTAAAAAATAGACAATACAACAAACAGAATGAAAATAAATAACAATTCATAAAATAAATTCAGATTAAAAATGTTCACACAAAAATGGGTGTCCCTTCTTTTTCTTTTCTAATATTATGTAAGGACAGTCAGTTACAGGGGATTTTTCTTGACTTTTCAAAACAATTTTTAAGGATTTCATCAAGCAGTTTGCACTCGCCTTAGATATTTGCTTAAAGATTACGAAGAGGAAATCTTCTACAGAATATATTCTTCGATTCAAATAGCATATTTCAATAACAATCGAAGTTCATTCAAATATGAAGAAACCAAAAGGAAATACCACCAGCGATTTTACAAAACCCACCACGTTCCACTCCCATCTTACACGCTATGCCCTAATAAACAGTCTATTAAACAGCAAACGACACGTTTCCCACGAATCGGAAAACTCTTCCTTAAGTAAAACTAACTTTTTTTTCCTCATGAAGACTGGATTTTACCATTTTTGATTACTTCTTATCGTTACGTCTCTACGTACATAACATCGCACTGCACTGCCTCACCCCAGCTACGAACGTCTTGCCTGTTTATTATAACTATGATTTCTTCTTACGGCTTTGTTCGCTTAGTCGACTTTCAACTCCTCTCCGAAGTGCTGTGGTGGTGGTAAATTTGTTGAATTTGGCCGGTTTGCGTGTGGACTTGGCTGGAAGAGGTTACAACATCCTGCTGCTGCTGTAGGTGTTGATGTGGATGATGTTGCTGTGGGTGTTGTTGATGCTGTTGTTGTTGAATATGATGTTGCTGATGTGGCTGGTGTTGTTGATGTTGTGGTTGATGTTGTTGATGTTGTGCCTGTTGTTGTTGCTGCTGCTGCTGTTGTTGTTGTTGCTGCTGCTGCTGTTGTTGCTGCTGTTGTTGTTGTTGCTGTTGTTGTTGTTGCTGTTGTTGCTGTTGCTGGGGCTGTTGTTGCTGATGATGATGAGTCTGGGTGTTTGAGGGCCCGGGGCTGTATTGAAATTGCTGAAATATGTGCAACTTAACATTTACGGTTGACGAGGTGAACACTTTAAATAAACAAATTCTTACCGAATTCTCTGGACTATGCTCGATCATTTCAATGTTGCCGCTTGTATTTGCACTGGTGTTGTTTGTGTTGTTTGTGTTGGCATTTGTTGCATTTGTATCATATTTTCCCCGCTTAAATCGGCCATAAAGTGAGCTGTACGGTAAGTTGTAATGGATTGCGGCTTGGTTAATGGACATGTGGCCCACCCTAAATTAATAACGATTAACAAACTGAAGACCTAACAAATTACAAAAATAGCTTTTTTTTACCTCACTGCGACTAAAGCCTCGTTCATAGCATCTTCAGACCATGGTGTAGGATTTGATCGCGATAATTCAATTCCCTCTCTCTTACAGCGACCGTATAGTGTTCCTAAAAAATGAATGGTATAAATTTCAATAACTGTGCATTAAAGGACTTAAAATAAAAACTATAAACACTTCAGAAAAAAACTAAACTTACCAGTTGGAATACCGAATTCCGTGCTAGCTTTTTGGACGGAGGTGTGACCAGCACGAATAGCTTCCAAAGCACGTTCCAAATCTTCGGGTGTCCATGTTGTTGGAGCTGCATTAAACGGTGCCGCCAATCGTATACCTTCTCTACGTGCTATTTTGTACAAAGTTGAGGACGGAATTCCGTATGCCTTTGAGGCTTTGTTCGCTGATATTTGTCCGGTCCGAAGAGCCTCAAGGGCATTGTTCAGAGCTTCTTCATTCCATGATTTTGTAGTGCCTTCTTTTTTCGGTGTATCAATGCCCATTCGATGAGCCCTCTGCCATAATGTTGTCGGGGGAATACCATACGTAACAGATGCCTTTGTTAAACTCATATTTTGATTTTTCAGAGCTTCTAATGCAGAGTTCATGTCCTCTTGAGTCCAAGTCTTTGCTCCATTCGGTTGGCATTTCATGTCCTGTTGCTGATCCAAATTCGTATAGTGTGGTTCATTGTTATCGTTGGGAGATCCGTTCGCGATCATTAGAGAGTCTTCGCTTGTATCCGAATTGTAAATATCTAAAATAAGAGCATGACACGATTGTAACTTTCGTTAATAATAACCACAAAAAAAAACCATCACCAAAAAAGAGACCAAACCTCTTACCCATATGTCCTGTCGTCATCATAGTGACGATTTCCGGGGTTATTATCATGCCCGGTTCGTGTTTTATATTGCTCGGATCAATTTCCATAACGGTGGATCCCGATATATCCTGGTGGTGGGTATGTTGTTGGTGGGACTGTGTTTGTTGGGTTTGAAGCTGTTGTTGAACATGATGTTTACAATCGACTACTTCGCTTTTGATGCTCTGGATGAGATTCGAGTTTGTATCGTCGGTCGTAGACTGATGTTGCATTTGATGCATTGGCGATTGATCGAGCCGATGAATTATATGTTGGGCAATCTGATTGTCTATATCGAGGGCTTCGGTGGGATCTAAAGAACGAAGAGTCTCGAATTTAATACGAACTTCACCACCATTTGGTGTTGAGTCTGTAAATCAAATTGTATTTTGTTGTTGTTGTGCATGACATTATTTGTCTGGTAAAACATAAAATATTCAAAATAAAAAAAATAAAAAATTTTTACTCACTTGATAAGTCTCTCGTGTCAGCGCTTGGTGGACACGACATATCAACGTGCTCTGTAACAGGTGTAGCAGAAGGTGCCGGAGGTTCCGGTGCAAAGTCTAGGAAGCCCATTGGAACGCCCAACAGACCACCGTTCTAAAAATAAATAAGATTATAAAACAGACTCTTGGAAGCCAGGTAAGCAGTACTCACCATTCCCATACCTAAACTGGTCATGTTTTTGTCTTTACCGTCTCGTGCAACAACAATTTGCGTTACGATAGCAGTGCCTGGGGTGACAACCCCGCTTCCATTATTTGCTGAATCTTCGGTTTTGCAAATTTTTGTTGGCTTCGATCCAATATCGTCAGAAACAGAATCAGTATTCGAGCTGGTCACCTGGGATTGATGTTCGGTTTTGAAATGTGTGATTGCAGTTGTTGTAATCGCGTTTCCACCTGACACAGCTGTTCCAGATGTGATTGTCGATGTTGACGATGGATTAAGGTTTACAATTGCTGATGCGTTGAAGGTCTGAGTTCCGTTGATGATCGATTGATTTGTGTCCGGTGATTTCGAACGTTTTCTGACACGTGTCTTCCTCTGCGGGGTATTATTTACGTGGGTTAGTGTATTTGTGTTTCCGATATTTGTAATCGGTATTGTTTCTGGGACTGTGATTGTTGTTGTCGTCGCTGTTTCCGATGATACCTCATCAACTGTTTCTGCGGTCTCGCAAAGACCTTTGATCTTTAACTGCTCAGCAGTTCTTAGCAAACCCTAAGATAGAAATATTAAAAAAAATACATTAGGTTTATGTCGATACCCACAAAACTAAAATTGAAATAATAAAATAAAACCAAATATTTATCGCCCCAATCAATTAACTGGTTGGTTACTCAGTATTTATTTAAATGCAATTGTCTTCTTTTCGCGCAGAATTTCGTAACGCATAAACCGATTTGGATGATTCTTCTTTTATTCAATAGATTTTATATGAGATTAGTACATAAAATGGGTTCGTAAGAATTTTAAATGCGAGCCCAAATTTTTATATACCTAAAGCGGGGTAAACAAAGGTACGAGGAAAAGCAAACCAATTGGAGACTAGTAAACTTTTCATATATGTAATAATATACTTAAAAGTGAGAAATATATTAAGAGAAAATACTGAGGGCATATAACATCGAAGGATTTGCTTCCGATAAATTCGTTTAAATTAAAACAAATTATTCAAGATTTTAACCCTTTTTTAAAGTCCATCCTGCTAAATTAAGTTACCATACAATGGAAAATTCAACGTTTACTATTTATCACCTTATAACCTTCCAATAAATTGGGAGTGGTGGTTTTATCTTACAGAACGATAAGTCATCTTTATTGACAAAATGATTTCACGTTCCCCACACTGAGTGGCCTTAATCTTAAATTTGGGAATTCATTCTGGTCAATAGACGAAAAGACAAATCTTAAATCACTCTATTGCTTTCGTGAAATAAAATAACCTTGAGAAAAATAATGTATCATTTATCACAAAACTCGAATCAGGGATATAGAAAAAAAATGTTCCTAGAGAAAAATAGGAGAGGTTGTAAGACATACTTTTTAATAGAATTTATTTGAACAAATTCTTTAAATATCACAAATTGGAGTTATTTTATGGAATAATACTAGTTGTTTCGCTGTTTAAGGCTTTCATCTTGAGAACGAGCATTTTGAATTTGAAAATATTGTGATAGAAATACATGATGCGGGACCATTTTTTAGTCATTAATTTCGAATTTGCTCTAGAAATTGCAATTTTCGAAATTCTACATCCAAATTTATAACTGTAACAAATTTTAAAAATCAAGGGATTTTCATGAAATCGTATGACTTTCAGGGTCACTGATTATAAGTTCGATTCGAAAATTGGCTAATCGAAATATAGCACCGCATGAGTGTCGATAGTATAGATTTGGATTGAAAATCCGTTATATACTTTAACCAATAATGAAAAGATTGTTTAAAAAGCTAATCAAAGTTAAAATTTGCTGATTAGAAATAAAAATACTAAAATTTAAAGAACCAGCTTATTGTGAAATTTAAAGGGTCACCCTGACTCGGCAGGAGCTCTTCTTGTTTGCTTCATTTGCGTTATTTCGAATTAAAAGTTTCTTTGGAGCATGAACAGAAAAATAAAAGAATTTTAAGCATTTAAACAGAAAGAATTCGGCATTTCTGATGTTTAGCCCTTCTCATCTACATCTACCTAGAACTTTCTAAAAAAAAAAAAAGGAGAAAAAAAGAATACTTGACGAGACCTGGGCACATAGGGGTGGGGCCAGAAATGCCTCAACGGGGACGGAGAGGAATAGAAAAGCCAACGACATAAAATCAATAATTACCACAACCCTCTGGAACCCTCTCCCATTCCATTCCTATCCCCATCCCCATTCCCACCCATACCCGCTTTGTCCCTTTTTTCTGCACATTGGCACACTGGCGGTGTCTGGTGAGATTAAAAAAAGAGGAATGTTTGGGGTTAGAGGATATTCGTCTTTTAGTTGAAACAGCCAAGACTGAGAGCCGAGCCAACTGTATTTAGATAGATTCCTGGGCACATTTCAGTTCATCTGTAGACATTTTTTTACGTCTGTGTGCAGACGAATACGAGTATTATTGATTTGCTTGATTCAGGCCCCGGGAGGTGTTGGTATCCTCTTCATCTCGGGCTCGGTGTGTACATTTTTTTGCTTCATTGCAGAGTTTGTTTCCGCTATACTATTTCTCCGGACTTTCCTCCTTCTGCTCGATTGTTATACTAAGTCCTAAACATCTATCTGCACATTCCCCCGCATATAGCTAACTATACAGAGAACAACACTTAGCGATTCAGTTGCTATATGTAAGAAAGGACCACCCTATGTATGTGCCACTGTGTATGCATCCGTGCGATATGCCCCGAAGAATAAAACCTTCAGAAGCCAACCCGAATCATCCGAGCTCGCTTTTGGCTACCCTTACGGCCTATCCACACGCAAAATATATCGTTCTCTATGGCATTCCAGGGGTAGTTTATGTTTTATTTAAATGAATTCCTTTTTCAGCCTTCGCTGCTTCATGAAGTTCTTCGGGTATCTTCTGTTGTTCTTTTCACAATGATGAGAACGTCCTCTACACTCTGGAGCCATATCCATTCGACCGGATGAATAATACAGATACTGAACAAAAAATTAAATTGAAAACAAGAAAAGAACGTTACAATCATATTCTGTACCATTTCAATGCGCTGCAATTGCTTCCCCGGGCTCGATGAACCTGGCTTAGGGGCAATTTAAATGAACCAGAGGCAAAGTGTAGGAGTTTACTTTAAAGTTAAACTGATAGTTCAGATATTACTGAAAACATTAATATTTTAATCTTAATTTGTTCTGCATCATGAATTTGAGCATACAAGGAAAACATTTTCTGGAATTCGGTTCGCACAACTGAAACTCTATAACAAAATTTAAATTGCAACAAATAAGTAATCGATACATGGAATATTTATACAAGAAGTAACTATGCCTTAAACTTAAACCATTCTTCTTCAATGGGTTCAAACTCTTCAATTAAGTAACTTTATATCGGCAAATGGACCCTTATCGTAAGTTTTAATGAAATCGTATAGCTCAGTAAAGTTTATTGTTTCTTACGAACAACTAAGAAATTAATTATACTCTTTTGTAACGAAGCCAATTTTCGTGCTTAAAACGAAAGCATCAAAGAAAATCGTTAAAAATTTAACTGCTATTTAGTAAATCTCTTAAATGTCTGTTAGCATTTAGAATCATTTTAATTGAACACAATTAGAAATTGGAAAGCTTCACGTGAAAAAATATTTCCACTTAATTTCTACTTCATGTGAATGCATCTATTCGCAGATTCACGCAAATCTACTGAAAATGTTTTACTTGGTTTCACAAAATAATCGGTTGTACATACCTTTTCTTTCCATTTTACATCCTATTTTTTCACACATGTATGTACCTCACAAAGTGTTTTCTCATTTAAAAAAGTGCTTGTGAATAAAAAAATTCGAGGATTGTTATAAAAAAGGAATAGATTCTAAAGACGTAAAAAATGAAAAAGGAAGGGACTATATTGAAATATATAAAAGCTGCCCATATCAAACAATTTTTATGTCGTGAAAATATATGAAATCAAATTGCCACTTTGTATCCAGAAATTTATCTGGTTCAAGGTTTGAAGTTTCGATAGGTAATTATTATGGCAATTTGATGCTCTGTTCGCAAATTTTAAAATTTTAATATACATACGTGACAACTTTTAAAATTTACATATAATACAATATTTGGTATCTAAACTGAACCAAGGAAAACGAAAAGAACAAAGCTATTTTCGCCAAGAGACCAAACAGCCATTTTTAAATATTTTTTCTGTGTGTCACGCGAAAACTACTTCACGGATTGAAATGAAACTTGATAGGGAGGTAGCTTAATATGATGACACAACATATAGGATAAATTTTATCCTGACAAGAAAATAAGGTTCCGTGGGATAGTTAAAAAACTATATCTCGGAAACGGCTCAATTCAATGAAATAAAAACTTTCATTTTTCTTTTACTGACTAATAGATATCGAAGAGACTCAGCATTTAAAAAGTCTTCAAATAAATAGTACTTATGACACAACGGGTGAAACCGAGTTACTCAACCAGTTTCAAATATAATCGTCAGAAAACAATTGTTGACTGCGTTCAATAATGATAATGAATTTCATGTGTTGATTAACACAAGTCGCTAATTTCACAAGACTCAAATCTGAAAAATAGAGGTAGACAATTTTAGATATGGCAACGTTAAGCCCAAAATTATTCGCTTTTGAAGGCTTTAAAAAGTTTCTAGGGAAAACATTTACATAGTTGAAATTTTGTGTGTCGAGATTTGTGTCGACAATAACGAAATGTGTCATTTCATGACATTTATTTTATGTATTACATACACAGGGTGTTTCATTAAAGTCTGAACAGGAGTACCAATCAATTCTAGATGGTCTCCTGATCAACATTTGTTCGTTTAAACTTCCGGAATGGAATTTCAATGCTCAAAATTTGACTCTGGCCCTTCATTAGATTTTCTGAATCGGAAGATCGAATTTTTGTCTGAGAAAAAGCTACCCTGTTTTGTCGCCTTGCTTAAAAAAAACAGTGATCATATAATTTTTCAGATTATTACAAATATAAAATTTTCTTCACAATTGTTTGCTTATAGATACATGAATATTTATGACGAAAGTATTGAGTTTAGTGAAGTGAAAGGTCTATTAGTAGTTTTCATGTAAAAAGTAATAAAAACATTGTATAAATTGAAAGCAAACACTTAGCAAATGCGACTTCAAGTTCAATAACCATGCTAAACAGCAAAACATATGAGTTGTTTGGGGAAAGAATACTTACTAAAAAAACAAACAGAGTTCAAATGCGAATTATTCGAAAAAAAAAAACGAAAATCGCTTGTCATATTCAAGAAATCTAAAGATATTTTTTTTGCAAAACAAATGAGCACGTTCTGTACTAAATTTAAAGATGCGTACAGTTACGAACTGAGGGACGACAAGGAGTTAATTTTATTAATAAATTTCCCCCCCTTCTGAGGGGTGGGACATTTGCTTCAGCAGTTCGCACCGGCACCACGCTGGCAACTGTGGGCAAGTGGCTCCACGTTCGCGTTCAGCTCACTAACTTATTCTTAGCACATAGAGGCCGCCACACACCGACTTATCGGGCGGTTAGGTTATTGAACCGCGCTTATTCAAGATTTAATTGTTGAGACTCCAAAGCCGGAAGAGCTTTCCACCGCTAAACGCCGTTCGACTGGAGCTTAGGAAAGGAGAAAAAAAACATTTTTTTTATATATATGTACATATATAAGAGGAGCACATCGACCGCGATTGACGCGGCTTCGTCGGTTAGGTTACCTGATATTTCACTCTCACGAACGCGAACGCGAACGCGGATATTATCGCGGACGCGGACTGTGTTTGTTTGAGATACTTTGATAGACGTCTGCAGCAAAGCAGGCAGGCATCCACGACTGCGGCGGTTCAAGTTCGAGGAGAGCTGGAAAAACGTATTTCAGTCACGACCAGGTAAGTCTGCAAAAATTTTTTTTGCATGTCATCACCAGAGCACAGAGCAGGCAGTCAGGTAGTAGGCATGATGTGATGACGACGACAGCGACAATTCACAGCTGCGGTTCACGCCGGTGTAATGACCCTGATTAAGTTTAAGTACGTTAGACATAAAAGTTAGCATACAGCTGTTAAAAAGCTTCTACAGCTGAGCTAAAATTACGTTTTCTATTAAACTATTCAAGGTATTTCCAGAATTTCCCTATCCACAAGGACTCCATTAACCTCCAAACGTGAAATTTATTCACAAATCACGCGGGACTCAGGAAGCCGGAAAAATATGAATGGTGTTGCAAAGAAGATACGCGGAAAATAAAATGAAAACTTGTCATTAAGGCGACCTCCAATAAATTGAGTGGTGCATAAAAGCGAACGCCGGTAACAACTTGTTGATTCTCACCGGCTTGACGTAGTAGATACCTCTACCCCCCCGCGATTTGTACCCCTTTCTACAGCATACACCTCGCCCGCTAGTCTTTATCACTGAGCGACATAAAAGCGGAATGTTTATGCTCGGAAGAGGCGAACGAAAAGGGAAAAAACGATATAATTCCCTCTACGAAGCGATGGCAACAAACAAGCACATGATGTGGCTCATGGCTTCCTATAAAAAACATTATGGGGAATCCCCGTTTGTTCCCAGATGATATTATGTTTCTTCAGTCTCTCCTCCTTTCAACATGCTGTCGCTCGATGCTGCTGCGGCTGAGGCTGATGATGCTGATGCTACGCCACCACGCTGCTTATGATGTTCCACAGTGAATAGAACGAAAGGATTCTGGGCTTCTATACTCGGCAATCGCTTTTCCCCTTTTCCCATTCTTTCTCGGCGGACCTTGGAGCGCTTTTACGTCTTTATTTATTATTTTTTTTTTTTTTTTTTAGAATCGTTTTATTATAACGAACATTCCTCTTTTTATTGCATTTTCATTTTCATTCTATTTCCCTTTCAATGTCCTTCATATCCGACTTAACCCGATGACCCAATTCTGTTTTCACCGTCTACCGAAGACGAATGCTTCTTGACTTTTCGCCGATACTCTCTTTTGGAGTTTACCTTTTCTATCATAAAAGTTAATGAGTTCCCAATTTATTTGAAAATTTCCACCATTTAGACGACACTTCTTAATCGACACTACAAAATGTTGCATGGATTTGTCGTCAAATATACTCAATGGATCTACGAGTATTTGCAGTTTACAAAATAATCCCCAACGGTCTAATGCTTCTATAGATAAAGTTTTTTAGAGTTTATCGTCTTGCGGAGCTCAAAAGTTAAAACAATTCGACACAGGCTGACTTTCACAATGTCGACGCAGTTACAAAGTCGAATTGTAGACTGACGCAGTGTCTCATTTTCACGTTTTAAAATGTTTAGTGGTCCTTAAAATAAATCACGGCGAATAATAGCAATGTTTTGAACAAGATCTTTTTAAACCATACCATCATATAAAAAACTAATGATGTTAACTAATAAAAAATAATGTAAAAACTCAAATATTAAATTAAAAATTAGGTAACGATTAATGTGACATCTGTGCATCAAAAAAATTTATGACGCATAATTTGGTTACTTGATAGGTCTTGAATCTATTCATGAGATGTTTCAGATCATATACTACATATATACTTGATCAAAATTTAGACCTTCACCAAAAAAATGTTTTGAAGATAATTGCAAACTTAAGAAAATTCGCATAAAATAGAGACTCTTAAGATAATCCCACAAAAAAGGACTATAAAAAATATGCTGGTCTTGTTTTTCGACAAACAAGTCTTGTGAAATTAGACCAATACGCATAAATTTTCATTTTTAGGATCGATTTTTTAATGGACAGATAACTTTATTTTTCAGATAAAAAGCGACTGCGAAGAAAAATTATTTTCCGCTCTATTTGTCAAAATTAAGTGACGAATACTAGTCCTACTTACCGCTTTAAGAAGCGAATAAGTTTATCTATTTGATAGCTGTTTTAAATCACAGCCAAGTTAATTATTGGGATAATTTTATTCGACGAATAAATTTATCTGATGATTGAAAAATTGACCCTTAATAATTCATATTAGGAAATATCCAAGGTTACAAAAACTTTGTTATTTCTTTGTTCCCTATCAAACGAGGAAGAATTGGTCAAGGTCATTTATAAATAGGATTTCTATGCTCATTTCTTCCCATATACATATTTCCTATAGGAAACTACAATCCAATTTTGCTTTTGCATTTATTAGGGATTGGTCAAATTATGCTTATTTCTTCTGACAACTGTCGAAATCGATATTTATTTGAGTTTCTCTCTATTAAAAGTTATTCGTCGCACATATCTAGAGAATGATAACAATGCGATAAAAATAGGTATATCTTTAAATTGCGGCATTAGGCTACGCAGTAGAATTGAATTAATTTTACTATGTATTGATACTCTAAAGCCGATTTTATAGCTGCGATTTTTAATGAACTGGATAACCAGATCATTAAACAACGTAACTTATGATGACAAATAAAATTAATCGATACAATACAGCGATACATATGTACATATATACAAGTTTCTTACCTCCTTTAAACGACTTGTGATTAAAATGTTTGATTTTTCCCAATGACCTTGAGACTAAGATCAGTAAGTGCATAATGGAAATGCATAAATTCATCCACATACATCTACTACAAGAAACGTTGAACTTTCGTTTTCTTCGAATTCGTTCATAAAACAGCCGGAGAAAATTGTAAAATCCAATTCGCCTCCTTAATCACCTGTTCGAATAAGAACTGCTGAAGAGGCGAGTCATCAGAGGCGCGGAGTGGCCAAGAAAACCCCAGCCGAGGTGCTCCCATGTATGCATTCTATGTACGCACAAAGCAGCGCTAGAGCACCTCGAGAGCAGCACATGTGCACATAATTTTTGATATATCCCCATCCATTTCATTATTATGTTATTCAACTCGTTTCAGAGTCTTCCACGAGCGGCTCCCAGCCCCGGCTGCGTCGCAAGACCGAGGAAAAGCACGAGAAAGTAAAAGCAGAAAAGCACGTGTTTCCCTGACATTTAAATTCATATTCGTAGGGCAAGTAGCGAAGCGAGCAGGATAAAGAAATTCACATGCTCCGCACTCAATTCGCACCGTGTGGGGCTCCGGCGGGGGAGCGCTAGGGCTGGAGGGTGAATCAAGCAGTTGCCCGTTAAGGAGTTGAAAAGGAAATTGCCTCCGCAACTTTTTACAGTCGGCCACTGTTAAGATATAAAAACTTACTTGGGGCCGGGTGCGCGATCGCCTTCGTCGTCGCCGGCTCGTAAGATGCCCCTAATCGCACTTATCCGATTCTGAGTAAAACTACCCCGGTGAAATTGCAGGCAGTAAATTTTATTGATATCGCCGCACGATTGCCGGCCAGTCTGGGAATCATTGCCCTTGAAAAAGTATCGAAGGGCCAGCGGTGAGGAGGACTCACATCCTAGAAACAGACACTCGAGCTAACACCGTGTGCGGCCAAATTGGGCACTAAAGGAATTTTGGTTTACGCCGAAATAATCAAGCTCGTAAAAGTTTTATTCCTTTCTTAGATTTAATGTCGTGATAGATGAGCGATTTTTTTTAAATCCCTGTAACAGCTCAATGTGATAGTTCATTTTATGACGACCATTATCCAACTGGTCATTTTCAGAGGCGCATCAATAATCCCAGAAAGTTCAGGAATATATCCTTGATAGACAAAATGCCCTCTGACTGCAAAGCTGAAATTGATGCGATTAGGGGTTTGATTGCGAAGAAGCAAAAGTGTTTCTCTTCTCATGGCAAAGTTATTTGTGAAACTACCCCAAATTGTAGCATTAATTTTGGATTTTCTATCATAAACTATATAAGGAATTTTAAATTATTAAACATAAAAAAGATATGAACTTTTCTAAATATGTACTGCCGCAATAAAACAAAATGGACACTAAATAGCTATCAAATAAAATACGATAGCCCATTTTTTATTTCGTGAGACCGTATTATTCCAAGCAAATTGACGCATTGTGGAAATGTGAAATAGTTTTTTACTAACCCACGGGATAAAAAGTATGTTGACCCATCACATCACACTTTTGTTTAAATCCACTATTCCGCGTGATGTGTTCATAAACAGACAAATGAACAGAAGCAATTTTTAAATATTGTTAAATGTGTTTTTTTTCGTTAGATTTTCGGTACAATCATTATTAACAAAACCTTAACTCACAAATTCCAATTTGTATTTGTATTGTATTGTTTAGCAAATTTTTTGTTCCGGCAAAAGTTTAGATGCAGAAAAAGATAGTTACTTTTTATCTTGCAATTCACAAGGAACCTTTCTTTTCTGCAAAGTTCACACAGACGCAGGTCCTACAGTTTTTAACCTTGAATTTAGTTTTTGATAAGCAATGCAAAATTATAATATTTATTAAATACAAGGGATTTTAAAAGCTTTGCAACAAACAAATCTAAAAAGTTACATATTGGTATATTATAACACAAATACAAAAAAATGTTGAATATCCGAATAAACTTTCTTTAAAAAATATATAGTTATTTAAAATGGCGGATTTAAAAATTAAAAATATATAGCACGTTTAATCTACCTACTTTTAAATTATGTGAAATTTCCATTAAAAACAGTATATGTACAGGATTTTCTGAAGACGCTGAGCAAAAATTCTTATGTACCTACTTCGTAATTTTTAAATATTTTGCGAATTCAGTTCAGATTAGTCCAGTATAAAATGGTTCAATTCGAATTTTGTATGCAATTTATTACGTTTATCATGTCCTTTTGGAAGAAATAATTTTGGTTTGGTTGCTAAATTACAGTAGTAAACAGAACTGGGCGAGTAAAATGAGAAAATTTTTTGTATTCGGTTATGATTTACAGGACTTATCCTCAGACAAAAATAAAAAATAGCTTTGATAAGTGCTGGTGAGAAATCAAAATTACCGAGTTTCCAAGTGACCTATTTCAAGCTATAGGTTACAAGTTGCAAATGAACATTTCGCTAAAAGCATCCATTAATTCGGACTGCAAAACTTGAATTAAAAAAAAAGGAAAGAAAAAAACTCGTGGGAAACATCCGACATGGTAGAATTATTGTGGGAGACCAGAGCATGCGATACGTACATTTACAAACTGTCGGCAAACTTTTGCATTTAATAAATTTTCGCCGTGCATTCTCCGGCCGGATAATAAGTGTAATGACGAGGAGAACACTGATATATGGAAATTTTGTATAGTCGTTTTCGACGGGTATATGCCGTGCCTCCGAGCATGACCACGATTTCATACCCAGCCAGTCAATCAGAACCAGAACAGAGAGGAGTCGCACCGAGGAGACCCCCGAGTGCAGAGGAACGAAAAATCTTGGCAATCTGGTTGCTTGCCTCTTTTTCCTTTTTATTTCTTTTTACATAAATTTCCAAGACAACAAGTTTATCTTGAACGTTTCCCAGCTGTTTGTTGACCTCACAGAGTCATGGTGATGGCCATTAGTCTGGTGGTAGCCATATAGAAGCCAACCAGGCCGCCAGGCCATCAGACTCTGCCATAGAATTACCATCTCGTCGATGATGCATGGAGAAACGTGTTTCTTGATTGCCCGGCATATACCTCTTTATACCTGTATAGGTGGACCGCGATGCGGCGGCTGTTGCCATATCGACGATTAAACATTTTTTTGGTGATTTTTCTTCGAAAGTCCCACCTATTAAGTTTTAAAAATTCTGTAAAATTTAACGAACTTTTCCCAACATTTAAGTCCATTCTGGATTTAAATTGGAACAAACAACTTCATTGTTGAAAATTTCACTTTGAATTCAATTCAAAAACTTTATTTGAAACTGGCGTTGTCGAACTTCTTTGTTTGCTCAGCGCATTGCGGGGAAAATGGAGAAATTAGCACGACTTCAACAGGGTCAACAAATCGAGCTGCAAGCCGTATCTAGGCGGATAGCAAAGAATCTATTCCGTAACGGTTCCACTAGTTGATTGTTGCTACTTAGGTTTGCTTGAATGCGCGCTGAGCACAACCTGCACGAGTTTCACTTGCAGATAAATCAATATTTGCCCACTTTTTTATGAAACATTACAATTTTGAAAATACGTTACAATCGAATAAATGAACTAGTGGCCCCAAGAAGAAGATATATACCCCACTTAAAACAAACCGAATAATTAACCGAAAAAAAAAAATGTTGGAAGATCTCTTACCTGGATCAAATGAAGCCAAAGTTTTTCTACTTCGCCGGTGTCGGGTGAAAGTTTAGCCCTCTTATATATTTTAGTTAATAAAATTTCACGCACTTATAGTGAAAATGGAGCACAGAGAAACACAGACGCAAGGAAAATTCTTATTTCAATGTCAGACGATGATTTTTTTGCGAATTATGGCAAAAACAGAAAAGAAATTCAGTAAACTCCACAAAGAAACGAGTGAACACAACAAATTGGACGCGAACCTGATGAACGGGGCACCGACAGGTAAGAAAAATTTTTCGCCAACTTCCAAGAAGGAGCAACACACATGTGAAGAGGCTCTGTGCGAAACGAACCGTTTACATGGCACCCTTTCTGATATATGAAGATCCAGCAGCGAGACAGAGACGAATAGTGTAGTCGTCATGCCAAGCTTACTACGAACGTTAAATGGTATATGGCTTCGTTTTATTTGGCCAGGTAAGAAGCCGGGGGAAGAAGAAGCACCGACTGTACGGTGGAACGCGCGACGCGGCTATACACAGGCGCAACGCGGGTCTACCTGAGTTACCTGAGCACCGTTCCAACTGGCTCCGTCGTGTGCGTCGCCAGCCAGCACCTCTCTTCGCCGGCCAGTGAGGCCAGGCCTTCGGTGGTATCTTCAAGGTGGAAGAGGCCGTCAATGGTGCTTCATTTTGCCACCAAACTTCTAGCAAAAAAATTTTTTTTTTCTTTTTTTCTCAGTTCCGACCAGAGAGAGAAATAAGCAGTCATATGCGACACATAACTGTAAACTTGGATAGTGAGTAGCTTTAAAGAATACCTATTGAGCTGGCTACCGCTTTTTTTTTTTATATTATTTATATCTCTTTTCACCTCTTAATGTGTCGCTTAGGTGACACGGTTTAGTAATTTCATGTCAAGTACCTGCTCTGCTCAGCCAAACGAATTCTCTTCACCCACCGAGACGACGTGTGAACAATTAAAGAAAAAAGACAATGACACTGCTCAGAATACCGATGGTAGGCACTACCTCTAGGGCTTCAGTTTTTCTTTACGGCCTAGACGTGTAAATTAATCACATACCCGTCACATTTTCCCTCCTCCAATAGCCTTTAGGTACTAAAAAATCAATGGCCTTTTCCAATTTATTGAAGTAATAATGATTACATTTTAGAACGTATTTCAATTCTAAGCGAATTCTATTAAGTCCGCAACTTAATTTTTACAGCAGGATTGCGCAGAATTTTCTAAATTATACCATTCTACAAATCTACCATAACATCATATTCCCTTCTATGATCCTATGATCTGACCTGATCACAAACTCTTCAGGTATTCCCTTCTATTTTGCCAGATGTGATACGAATAGGCACACACACAGTTCCTTATTTTAAGCATCTTAAGGAATGCCCTATTTAAACTTATCGAGCCCTGAGACAAATAAAACTTGTAATGAAAAGTTCTGACTCTTCTATTAATGTCCACCTATCGGTCTCTTCTGTGTTAAAGATGTCAACAAATTTGTTTACATGATTCTCGAAATCTGCTTATTTATTTACAATGGACTTATTTTGCTCCGCTGATCAAATTATTGAAAATGCAACGTCGCAGCATCCATCGGTTGTAAACTGATTAAATCTTAAATGAAGAATGAAGTTTTATTTTATAAGATTTCTCATTATAAACCGATTGCAGAATTTAAGAGTTCTTAGAGTTAGAATAACAAGAAACCTTAAATCGCTAATCCAATTATTATTCTACATATTTTTTTCATTTAACATTGATCCAGAGCCAAAACATTTTAAATTAAACTTGGCTTATACCTCTATTCATAATCTAAATGAAAAAGAAGTTGATTTGCAAGGTATTGAACATTTATCGAACTCTACAATTTCTAAAATGAGATAATGAAAAGGTACTAATTTTGATATTATATTTTTATTAGTTCTTAGATCCTAAACTATTCAATCGATTACAACAACAAAAATTTCCCTCCATTCTGGTTTTTATTACTAAATATTTACTTATTTAATATTATGAAATTATAATAAATTTTGAAATTAACGAAAACAAGAATAATATTAAGCTCTCCTCAATTCAATTAACGCAAAAGAAATACAAAACCTTAACTTAGGAAAGCATGTCTGTGCAAAATTTCAGCTCATTCAAAAAAAAGTGTGTCAAAATCAATTTGATCGATTTCATTAGTAACGGACGGACAGGACAGGTGACGTTATAAATACATACAAAAGTTTGTAATAAAAATGAAAACATTTCTACAAAATACGTCTTTTTAAACCGCCAAAAGAAGGAATGTTTTCTAAACGACGATCGTGAAAGTGCATCTCTTCTCTTCATCAGTGATTTGTTTCAGCAAAATTCCAAGTCTGAAGTCACAACAATTATTTAAAACCAACTTATTTTAAAGATTCTGACTATCCGTTCCCAAGCAATATGTAGATTGTTTGTTGTACTAAAATTTGATATTATAAGAAAAATATTATTCAAAACTACTGTCTAAATTGTCTAAAAAATATAAATATGATTTATCTAAATACCAATCGGATTAATAAAAAATGTTGAGACATTTGCAGAAACATATTAAATGAGTTTAATAACGATAATCTGAAATTAAATAAATTACGGTCTATTCTTCAGTTTTCCCACGTGTTCACAAAAAGCTTTCAAATTAGCCTGCGAGGCAATTTAAAGACGTTTCGTGAGCAAAACATGCAAAAGTCAAATGCTTTTAACATGAATGGGCCATCATTACAAAATTTTATGAATGAAAAGATCTGCCATTGCGAGATTTTCTCCAGAAAAAGAAAAAGAAATTTCTTAAAAAAAAAAAAAGTCCTACTTTAAGGGAAGGAAATGTTTGAAGATTTTAACACGACGCGACCTTAGGAAGATTTCGATTTAATTTTAATTTTCAATTTTGTCGAGAGAACATCGAAAGAAATGTAATGCGAGTTTAGGTGCCGAAAAAAAAGCCTCCCACCCAATGAATATTTCATGCAATTCTGCATAAATAATCCAATTAAATGCCAAAATGCCATCAGGTTTTGCACCACGGCCATGCTAAAAAACAGACCAACTTTTGCAGTGTCAGTGACTTTAAAGTTAATTTCAAGACCTTAGTCCGTGTACGTATTCAGATTTACATCCAAGGCATGAATCGCATGAATACTTTATGGCTGCCTGGAAACACGGCCAAATAAACACGAGCTGAATGCCTAAGTGGTCATGGACCTCGAAAATAAAAATATAAATAAGTAACACTTTTAAGGAGGTAACTGAGAGCTAGCAAGTTTTGCGCATTTAGGAAGGGATTGATTTAACTTGAGGAAGAAAACAGTAAACTGGTTAAAATTCTCACCAAGTTCGAGCGCATCGAAGATTCATTCGCGCAATAGCACCAGAATAACTATCCAAACCAATCGAAGCGAAATTAAATTTTTTTTTAACCGAACGAAAGAAAATAGACAAAATATACTTACTGCAATGGGTTGCGATATTCATACTTAGCTCACCTGGAAGAAATAGAAAAAAAATCATATTTTATTTGCGGTTTAAAAACATAGTCCCTCTGTTGGCAGAGGTATGTAGTAGAGGTATTCAAAAAGGGTAAATCGAGTAAATCGACTCTCAAGGCTGTTCGGCTCTCATGGCCAAATAATCTTTTGTCTGGCAGTTATTTTTTTCCCAACAACCGTCTTTTGGCAGCGCACCAGTACCCGAGCCGGCAAAATACTCGTAATTATATGTATGCCACAGCATAAATATATGTCTGCACTAACCGCACTCCGACTGTACATATGTTCTTAGCGTGCAGCCTCGCATTAATGGCTTAGCCTGATCGATAAGATTTTCAGTTCGATGCACAATTATACGTGTAGCTGAGGGCGTTCGCTTTATAGAACAATTATGAATACTATCTGAGGCGAAGGAGTCAGCTTGTACCTCTAATTTCGTTTCATTATCTTCCAGCGGAGAGAATTTTAAATTTTAAGACGATATGCATGCAGCAAGCCCTTAATTGGGCACCACAATTTTATCTAAACGAAGAAGAGCTGTATTTATTCAATTTGAGAACATCAATCGTGCCCTTACGAAGATTTATTGCAACTAGCATTTACACTCAGTCACGAGAACGAAAAAGCAAACTTAAACACATCGCACTAAAAGCAAACAGCTAGAAAAGGGAAAATAAACTAATTAGCATTGCTATTAATGTTATAACTTTATTCTCAAGGTTCCTTCCTACTTGTACCACTTTCAAAATAATAAAGGGATTAAACGATCTACCTAAAATTTCATACATTTTTCGTTTTTTGAATATTCCTATATTTTGTTGTGACCAAAGAACTTATGCGATTTATTTAATTCTGCAATAAGTCTCCATATGCACGTAGAAACTACAGAAAATAATTAAAGAATAATTACTAAAATAATAAAAAATGTTGTGAACAATCTAGTGAACCCAATATCTTTTCTATAATATAATATTACGATCGTGAAACCTTGTCATTATTTCACATTTCTCAAAACAAATTTGTAGCCATTAGCAATTTATTGTCTACCAATAAAAATTAGATCCATCGCAGAAATTATAAGGTTACAAGGGACAGGGATACAGATTCTGAGACTTTTTAATAATTACAAAGTTTTTTACGGCTATTTGACTTTGGAGATCGGATGAAAGCCTTTCTAAAGTTTTATGACACTTATGTAGGACGTCTAAAAAAAAAAACCTCCCTAAGACAGGTAGAAATTGCACCTGCCTACCTTCGAATTTACGCGCTGATGCTGTGACCGCCGAGCTACCAGGACCACACACATACATAGATCAGAATTGATTTAAAACTGATTCCGCATATTGAAGAATCAGTTCTTTGCTGATGGAAAAGTGATTTTTGTGTATGGAGTATGTTTAATTTTTAAGAACTATGATTAATTGCGATACTGGCAAATGAAAAACTTAATCTACTAATCAGAATAAAATCAGTTTTTCTTTGATAGATCCGTTTGATAATATTTAGGCTGTAATCAATTAAAAATCAGTTTCAAAAGTGATTCTTGGAATGAACTGTGGAAATCAGTTTATAATTAATTATCAAGTAGGTAGGTTTTCTCGATTATGGTAAGACACACTTAGGACATGTTTTTTTGCTTTTAAACAGTTCTGATTCTGTGGTATTCATTCCAATTTCTATCTGAAATTCGACTGCCGTATTCTCTATCTCTTTTTAATTGCGAATAGCTGCATCAAAAATGAAATTTTATTTAATTAAGATCAATCAATGGCACATGTTAAAAATGTCGTCTACTCTAAGACTTTATATTTCAAAGGAATTCAATCATTCCCATGAACAATGGAACTTATACTTGAGTTCTAGAACTTCCCTCTGTTCATGGTTGTGCATACCTTCATCGATTTTAATTGAATTTCTTCAATGCAAATGTAAAGCAATTAGACATTATTCATTTAAGTACCATTTCCTCCAAAGACTGCTTAAATGGATTTGCTTGTCTTGGGTTTACAAACTATTCCGTTCCAGCGACGGGTCGAAACCCCAAGGAGTACACACCTTTGATCAAATAAAAAAGTTTAATATTCCTCCGCTAATGGAGGGGAGCATTTTTAGAGCACATCTAAGAAAATAAATAAGGGCCGATTTAAAATTTAAATCAGTTCTCCAGACGCCTTATACAAATCTGCCAGAGTCCTTCCTAACTATTCCCCGAAGAAAAATGTATCCTTATCCTTTTCCACAGGAGCCCCAGGAGAAGACTTTTAGATTTTTGTCAATCCCAGCGACTCCCAGAACTCCCAAGCCGAAGCACCAGAGAACCCAGCAAACCAGCCACCGCCGGTTCTGGCGCGAGGGTAGGAAATTAAACCTCCTTAAATCTGCAGGCCGGGAACTCAAAGACTTGAAGAACTTTAAGGCGGCTATTCCCGTAAAAAAAACATACACAAATGCAATCTGTCACGGCTCGAAGAAATAAAGTTTGAAAAAATTCTCCATGTGTAACTGCGGATTAACGTGTGTAAGTATAAAAAAAAAATATATATGGTATAAGTGTGCCGGGGGAGCCACAAATACGCTGGCACGTTCTTAAAACGAACACAAAAGAAATTAATTCCATTTTTTAAACGTGCCCCAATAGCGGGGCTGATGATTGGAGCTTTGCCGCCAGAACGGAGTGGCGCTACTGTTCTGGCTGGCTGGCGGAGTGCTGCGGACTGGAATGACGCGGCGGGCGGCGGCAGTGGCGGCGGACGGAGGCCCGTTCAGCCCCAGCCTCAGCCTCAGCCGGGAGCAGGAACTTTTAGCACGAAGTCTCGTCCGCCAATTTCTCAAGCGGGTGCACTGTGCACCAGCGCTTAAGGTATAGGGCAGAGTCAGAAAACACCGATGGCACCCAGACCCAATGGAAGACTTTAAAAAGCCCATGGCCGGTCTTGGCCGCACGTCTTCCCCCCTGATGAACTTATCGCACTGCAGCTCGGGGTAGTGTTCGTAGGGAAGCTTATGTAATTATGTATTTCACGGCGGTATCTGCCACCAGCAACCCATACAACAAAAGCCCCATTCTTATTTTTTCCCTGATAATCTTCTTTTTTTTTTTATTCAAAAGAAGTCTCTCCCCGGCCTGGCACACACAAACATACAACGGCCAGCCCAAGAAAAAAAAAATGAATAAAAGCACGAAATGAATGTGCTCGACTGGCAGTTTGTGTCTCAAGATCGATTAAGGAGAATTTTTCTAGGTCCATCCATTCCCATCCACGGACGGACAAAGCCCTTCCCGTCCCTACCCTTCCCTTTCCCTTGCCTTGTCTTGCCCTACCCGACGGGGCTCCGGTACGCTCCGCTCCGCTCCGTCCAGGGGCTCCGGGGGCTCCATCCATCGTACGCTTGCCCGCGCCAGAGGAGCTGAGTCTACATCCGCCAAAATGAGATGACCTGTTCCGTCGGCATTAATTTATTCAAATTGAAACAAAACCTGCGAATAATTTTCGGGCGAGCTGGCGCTCCCAACTGCAATACACATTTCATGGGATACGAAATTAACCCAAAAATTGAACTTATTCACCAAAATGGAAATAAGGAACAAATCGACTGCAACATTTTGGGCCAATATAGATACAAGGTCTTACAAGTTCAATTAGGTCTATTATAGCTGAAGTTGAGTTGGTCCAAACAAATTTTTTATAACAGACCTACAAAATCAAATTAAAAAGTTTGGGAGCCTTTCAAAAACATATTCAATGTTGACTACTTACAGCCATTTTCAATATTTCCTTAATTTATCAAGCCCTAATTGCTACGCTTTTCTTCAATATTAAATTGAATCTAATTTTGAAACCGAAAAACTTCTTAAAAAAATACAACCTCTAGGTTTTTGAAATTGGTCCAATATTCAAGACCAAGTGTTCAACGGTCTCCAAACCAATACTTAGTACCTTCGTGTATTTAAACTAATTGTTTGTATCAAGCAAATTTGGAAAATAAACGTCATATTCAAATTGCACTTAAATAACTTAAACCATTCAGCCCCAAAGATATAGTCGAATATTCCCAAAAGTTGAAAAAATATTTATTTTCCTCAGTCCCCTAGGCTCATGCCGCCAGAAGCACTTTTCAAAAAAATTTAAAATATCATCAAAAACATAATATCTAAAAAAAAAAACGTACTGGCCTTTCCATAAAAAAATAAAAACAAATAAGTTACCCAATTCAAAAATCATACATTGCATTTAAAGATTGATTTCTTCATTATTCGAGAGTTGAATTACCTGACGAATTAACGGTCTTCCTATTACGGAAGGCGAACGTTTTCATTCAACTAAACCATTAAAGCTGTCAAAATCTGTTTTTGTTTATTTGCTTACATAAATGCATAAACTATACATTGTAATGGCATTTGACTATGAAAGCATGTCAAATTAGCAAAACATGATTTTTCTGTAAACATCATAATTTTGCAGATTCATCGTTTGAAATAATACTTAAGTACCATAAAAGACAAATGCAATTTCGCGGCAGTTACTGGACAGCATATCTCTTCATATGCAATTTTTATATAATGGTTTTTGTAATTATTTTTCTCTCTAAAAGTTTTGCTACCTTGAAGTAATTTGATACGGAAATAATTTACCTTATAATATTAATTATAATAATATTTCTTTTGGTTGGCAGGGTACTTTGATTCAGCAATTCAATAAACAAATAAATTTTTTAAGATATAAATCAGTTTCGAATAAACTATCAATAAGAAAAAACTTTTCGAAAGAAGTCTTATTAAAATCCTTTCTCCGACTTCGCAAAGCTTAGCCTTAAAAATTAATGAATCGACTATAATACCTACTGCGTTCATCGGTATAGAAAGTTAAATTATTTATTACAGACAATTATTTAAGAAAGTGATACGCTAGAAGTAATTTTAATATATCACACCTAATTTGTAAGAAATGTCAATAAAATAACTACGTTAAGAAGACTTTTTTATAGTACGAATAGTACAAAATCGTGTTAAACTTCTAATTAAACGACAGATTTTTAATATTTCTTATTCAGACCTCGAAGTAAAGCCTATTTTACTTCTCAAAAAAAACGTAAAAGCAAACAATTTCCAAATATTTGCCAAAATCACTTTCCTTCAATTTGACCACACACAGTACACAAAAAAGCGTAAAAAATCATATGGAGAGGTACGGAAATTATTTTATTGTCCCCTAAATCGCAGACAGCATTGTTCCCTTCTTCCTCGGATCCCTTTCCCTTTTCAGAGCGCCCTCTCATCAGAGGAAAGTTCAAACATCATCGGCAGTTATTCTCGGTTTTGCTGCCAGGAGTGTACCTGCTGTCTTCAGAGATTTACCACCTCGAACAAAAGGAATGAAAAATATTTTTTTCTTCTTTTCCATACAAATTCGAACCCCCCTTTAGGATGCTGCTGATCAGAGGGAAAAGGGAAAGGTGTGGATGGGATTAGATAGGCCCTTGCTTGTGGTGTACATTTGCCCGGGAATTGGAAAATAAAGAACAAAAAAAATTGATTCAAAGTGGTCGTTTTGGCAGGACAAAAGGCCGCCTATCTACGTTTGACCGATTAAAATCCTACCTGCCTCTGATTGTTGTTTTCTAAATTTTTTATACTTTCTATAGGTACCTGATTGCCTCGTAGAACAGGTTTATACCGTAAAAAAAATTAAAACAGAGACCGCAATGCGATGTCAACTTTGGACCTTGTCCTTTTTAACGCTGCTGTCTCAAAAAATATTTGGTTAAAATAGTTAAAACAAGCCTTTATTTATTATAAGAACTAAAATGGACCCCAACTAGCATTTTAAGTACTGTCTACCAAACTTTAGCAAATGTCACTAAAAAGAAAGGGTTAGTTATAGCATTCAGAGTTGCATCAAACCCGTTACCAAAACTCTTCAAAGTCTTCAGATGTAGGACACGTTATAGTGTCTCTGAGCCAAGATCTTTTCACGAATATTTTGATGAGAGTTTTTACCATCAAAGAAATATTTTACATAAAAGTTTAAAACAATATAAGAAGTTTTGAATGCCATATATTTCAGTTACAAATTCAGTTTAAAATCGCGCCTGATATTATAATATTGTATTATCATTGAAACGTTATGCCGATGCAAAATTTAAACTAATTCGAATAGAGGAAAATGTAACAAAATCGATTTTAAAGAACTTGTAAAAGTTGATGAACACAAGAATTAACATTTTTAGCTTCGCTTCATTCTTAAAACGTTAATCAGAACCGTATTTTTGTTTTTGTTTCTGAATTAACAAAAACTTTTCAATTCATGAAAAAAAAAGAATTTAAACTGCCTTTATTTAACCATTGTCTATAGAAAAAAATAAATTAAATGGGCGTCGAAGTTCGTGCAGCACATACTATTTTTTAATTTTTTCAATAGTTTAGTTTAATATCATATTTTTAAGGTCCAGATAATTTTCGAGGAAGTAGATCAATTGCATTAGAAATTATGAATCAAATTTCCTATCTCTTGCATCTTTTCTTTTGACCCTTATACTGACGGTTATTCTTTGCTGTAAGCAACCTTCCTCCTTGTAAAATATTTCGAAAAGGAAGGTACATAATTTCACATACGAACCAAAGCAGAATATTTCTTTTTTAGTAAACATTTACTTGAATTGTATTATAGAGGTCGTGTATCGTCATTTCACGTATCAAAAAAAAAAAAACTTCAAAATTCTTCCAGGCGCCAAAACAGTGACCATTTGAAAAAGAAGCTAAAATGGGATTCTCGGAGCGAAAATAAAACTTCATAAGCAGAAATTAGTCCGCCGTGAAATTCTCCAAGGAAACCCATTCGCTCCTTCATTTAAACAAAATCGCTTAAAAGTTCCCGGGGATACTTAACCTTTATGAAAAGTAACGAGTTTTCCAGAGCCTCCGCGCGATCCCTGAGATAGCGCCAAGCGCGCCTATGTTTTATACGACCACACGGGCAGCGCTCAAAATTGAATTCTTATCAACATTTTTTTTTGTTTTTTTTTGTTTTCGTGGTAGAGAGCTTTTGTCCCATTATATATTGTCCTATCCCTTGTCGAACTTTCCAACTTTGCTTCTTTTATTTTTTCTACCCGCTTATCGAGTGGAATTTTCTCGCAAGAATTCTCGTCTGTGTTTGTGGGTTTCCTTCTTACAACTCGGGGCAATTTTCTAGTAATTTTCTCATCCCCTGATGAAGTTTTTGGCTGCTTCCACCAAATTCTTCGCCTCCTTTTTTCCCTTGGATTGTTAAGGTTGCGGGTGTGTCCGATAATATGCAAACGCTGAAAGGGTGCGGGAAGCGAACGTACTATTTTTTTTTTGGCAGTGTATTGCGTAATTTACAAAATTTTTTTTACTTCCCCCCAGCGTTTTTTCTTATTTTATTTTATTTTTGTTTTACGCTTCGTGTATTTGTGTTCTAAAAGAAGTTTTTCTCACGGACACTTCCCCTGACGAAAAAAAACATTAACCTTAGCGGCCAACCCTTTCACTGCGATGATATAAGCCCTTCGTTCCAATTGGGTTTGGCTTTTTATCAGCTTTGAATAATGAGTTGGGTGGGATATTTTATTAGATACTGTCAGGATTTCTTGATTCTCATCAGCTTCTTGCTTTATGTCTTATTTAGCAAAAAGTTTATTGATTTCCGTGCCGAAAGGAATTCTTATTATTGTTTACGAAAATTATTTTTCTAGGTTAGGTTATGTATACATAGTTTAAGTATACTAATTCCAGAGCGTTGACAGCCTCATAAAAGTTTGTAACTTTTTTACTGATCTAACCCGAAATTCATTTTTAAAGGACTTAAAGATTTTGACTCTAGTAGATATAGATATATTACTCAAGGTCGCATTTTTACATTTGCGTCATAACTTAAATAAAACCGTGGCTGTATTAAAAGATCCATGCTAGGCCTATGCTTTTTATAATTTCTAAAAAAGTCTAAAGTATAAATAAAACCTCCCTTCATGCCAAATTTCAATATTGTGGGTCACCGGGAAGTACCCCATAGGTTTTGATGATCAGTCAGGGAGTGAAACGTTTAATATAAAAATACGTTTCGAACTTATTACGTGAAACTAAAAACTTAAAGCAGTAAGTAGACTTCAGTATTCTATAGTAATTTCAACTTCAAGCCATTTCTGAGAAAAAAAGCCTTGACCAAGGACAGACAGACAAAAAATAAGGGGTAGGAATTGAAACCGACTTTGATTTCAAAGTTCAAAAAGATTTCATAATAAACCTCCAATTCGATATTTATTGGTAGGATCTTAAGAGTTTGCTTAAAATTTAATTTTGATTAGCAATTTTTTCCAAATTATAATTGTTTTTTTTTTAATTTTTCAATTTTCCTTTTATTTCACTCATTTTTAAGCTATCAAACATGGACATGTTTTGATCAAGCGAGTCAAATTCAAATACATTTCAACACAATATTATAAAAATTCGACCCTAACTTGGGAAAATGATTTTTTCAAAAGACAATGCAAAGCAAATAAATTTTATAGTATTTTATAGTTCAAAAGTAAAAGAGAACCTCTAGTAATTTGAAAGATTCACTTTTTGCCCTCAAAATTGCATATGAGGTCCAGAAATATTGGATTAGGATTGAAAATCGAACTTGGGTCTTCTGGATTCTAAGTTCTTAGCTCGGGCAAGAAGATTCATTAAATTGAACTTTTTCATTTGATTTCTCAATTAACATAAAGGGTTGTCAAAAAACACATTTAATTTTCTTTTGATTTTTAAACTGAAGCAAGGCATGTTTAATGTTAAATCTGAATGAGAAAGCTTGATATGAAAATCTGCACTATAAACATAAATTTTTTTTTTGCATTTTTAATTACAAATTTGTATTCTTAAGTTTATAATTAAAATTAATAAAAGTTTGTCAAATTGATGCTAAAATAAGAGAGTTCAAAGTTCCATACTATTTGGACTGGTTGTAAACTACTATATAACTAAATGTGAAACTCAAGTTTTAGGGTGGTTTTTAGAGGGTCAAACCTAACTATTTTCAGGTCTTTTCCTCTGGTCGCAAAAACTCAAAACCAGCACTAAAAACTACTAACAATCGAATCAATTCAATCGAGAATTCACCTATGGAAGCCGAACGGCTGGTTAGTCACAGTAATTGCCCTTTCGTTGCGTTGAATGCAAAACGCAGAGGAAGTGACGAACTGCAGGTCGCAACTTTGTACACAGTGAAGTTGGCCTGGCTCCGAGCAGAGTGCACCCTTAAATTTCAAACCACGCACTTTAAACCGGTTTTTGGCCCTATAGTCGGAGTTCTAGGCCGGCACAAGTTCAGCTGCGTTGTGGGCAATTTTCATTAGCACGATGTTTCCGAGTTTCAGCACGAGTGCATTTAGCCAGGATCAAGCCAGAGCTAGAAAAGCGGCCTGAAGCAAAAGCCATAAATACCTGTTCACACTACCGTCGGCGTCGTCGGCGGCGATCCCACGGTCCAGCCAAAGAGCGGCGGCGGCAGCAACGTCAAAAAAAACCTCCGAGTGACTTTAAATCCAATAAACGGGGAACGAATCGCCGGGAAAACAGTCAATGTATATAAATATATATATAAAAAAAAAACACAAAACAAATATCTCCCGAAAAAAACTCAGCGAAACGCACAGACACCGACTTCCTGCAGGCCGCGAAGTCCCAGTGAAACAAAAAGTCTGCCAGCGAGGGCTCTGTCCATTAAAAAGAACTAATCACAATGACCGCGCTGGGGCATTCCTTCACACTGCTCGCACGTCGTTGCCGTCGTCGTCGTCGTCGTCCGTCGGTCTTCTTGAGGGCCACGGCGTCGTCGAAAAACGCAACTGCTGCAATTAAAAAAGCTGAAAAAGCTGATCCTTGTTCATCAGCAGACGTGTCCACTTCACAATCACATGCCACCACATCTCCGAGTATAAAAAAAAAAAAAAAAAATACCTTTGTCCCGTTCTCGCTGCACCAACATCCGCTAACTCTGTCGCAGGCACGAAATTTAAAAGGATTCGCGCGCGCTCCACGTATAACGTATAAGCCCCCAAAGAAAAAGAGCAAAACAAAAGAAGGCGAGATTAAGAGGAATCACACCAAGTTCGAGTAATTTTATTAGCTAAAGCCTACGCCACATCGCGCGAACCAGTTGGCGGCAGACCGGGCCCAATGTTTCAGTTTCAGTCGGCTCGAGCTCGGAGGAGAATCGAGTCCAAGGAGTCCAAAATATATGTATATCAAAAAAAAAAATTATAAATAAAGGATAACACGAACTAGGGGGCGCTGCGACTGTTTACAAAAAATTGTTGTTGTTCCGACCGCCAGATTGCACCGGTGTGAGTGAACCACCTTCGACGAGCGGCCGCGAGCTGGGCCTTCTTAAAAACCTGAGAAGGAAACCCAAGGAGCTGATAAATCGCGCCTCCAGCGGGGCGAGGTCGAACTTGAAATGAAAGGGAATGTTCAAGGGTTTTTTTCCCATCCAAAGAAGTTCCGAAAAAGAAAAAAAAAACAGAGGCGTGCTGCTGGCCGGCGACTACACCGAAGCGCGAGTTTCTTCTGCTGCTGCTGCTCGGCTGCAGGGCGACGCGACGGAAGGAGGCGGGGGCCCTTATTTTTTTATACTTCTTCTTTCTTTCTTTTTTGAATGTGTGCGCCGCTCTGATTTGTGCATGCGTTCGGTTCGGCGGAACAACGACACGCCACGACGGCACGGCTGCGTTAGTGACGCAACGCAAGTCGCACAAAACTTCTGCAGATAGGTGGCAGCACCGTCGCCACCGCCACCGGATGGGACGACATCGGCTCAAGATCTTGAAGCCGGCGGCGGGTTTCTTTATTTTTTTTGCATTTCTGTGTGTGTCACCACCGCCGTCTTTTTCCTATTCCTATTCTTCTTGAGACGCGTAAGTAATCGGGGCTTAGTGGACTCATTTTTCCAAGCAGCTCCTCGGCCTATGCGACAGCGTGCCTGCGTTATCCTTTTGGCTCGGCGGTGTGTTCCCTTTCTTTCGGGGTATTTCATTTTTTTTTCTTTCCCACTTTTTCCATTCTTCATTTTTTTTTGTTGGCTCGGTTTGTGTACTTCAGGATTTCACTAGACAGCGGCGTAGACATCATCGCCAGAATGAGAAATGGAGTGCCCGAGTGGAGCGACCCCCAGATCCCATGGCATAGCACGGCGCTCCTTCACTTCGGCTGGTTCGCTGGCGCGCTGCCCCATCATGAGCCATGATGGGGCCCCCATCGTCGCCGGAGTCGGAAAAATCAGCTGTGCATGTGGTTGTTCGCCGGTCCACTGGATTCCCTCTTTTATTTTTTTTTCCATTTTTATTTGCGTTTGTGGATAGAAGGTGCCAGCCGATGCCGACTAAAATGCCCACGGCGAGCCAGCAAAGCAATGTACAATTCGGATGATTGGTTTAGTGACGGGGTTACCATTGCGCAGTTCGAGCTCCCAGGGTAGGTAACTCTTCCACTATTTACGTTTCCTACAAATTTTCTTGTTTGAAGGTAATTTTGTGAGTTTGTATAACAGTTAGTCCTTATATTCTGAATAAACCCCTTATTTTTCAGCCTATTACAACACGCCACCTGAAGAGTCTTTGAAAATAAGTACGTTGCATACATCTAATGACCGATTTAAAGTGTTAAATCCTCCTAATTTTAATTACAGGTTCACGTGTTTTAAATTGCGCAGTATTGGTTTTCCAGCAAGACAATGATCCTAAACTCAAATATAGTATTCAAATCTGGGAACGACTATTTAAATTAGGTCATAAAAAATAATTCTAATTTTTTAAGGGGAGCGCAGATGTTCGAGAGATTCAGATTTTTCGAAATCATATGATTGGCTGACAATAATTCTTCTCCATGCACTTCTTCAATTAACGCAACAATTTGACTGCTTGTTAATGTCATGTTTTCAAATCACAATATTCACAAAAATTGCAATCACATTATTTGAAGTTTCAAAATATTTTATACCAACACCATATTATAAACTTAAATATAATTTAAAGATTAAATACTAGTAACGTTGTATTAATTTTCTAATTTCCATAATATTTGTTGCTGATTGTAGAATCAAACAAACGCAGGATATAGAAAATTTTTGTTTTGTCATACATCGTAAAGTCTAATGCGGTGTTGCTAATCTCGATCTATTTTTAGTTCGTATCGTAAAATTGATTTTAAAATGTCAGTTCAAACATACGAACTTTTTTAACCGACGAAAAAACGGAGGAGGTTCTCAATTCGACTTTTTTTTTTTTTTTTGTATGTCGTTACGCGATAACTCCGCCAATTATGATTCTTATGAACCAATACTAAATAATGAATGCAATCAGTTTGTCTGGATTAATTGCATTAATATCAGTCAGGTTTTCACACCGACTTCAAAAGTCTAGGAAAGTCTTGGTATTTAATGTTGAAAGTAGTATCAGAGGACTTTTATTTAATATAATTATTTTATACTTTTTAGAGCTTGGGATTTTTTGGAGTCGGTTCTATTTTTTTTTTAAAAATTTTTTATTACTATTACGGAAAACAAACTGCATTTAATTTAACAAAGCATGTTTCGGTTACCTTTATAACAAATAGTTTTTAACGCGAGAACTCTTTCATTCATTGGCTTCTTTGCAAACCGAAGAACATTTACTTGAATATATAAATAATTATTTAAAATTCGTTCAGGCTGCTCATTTAATTAATGTTTTAGTAAATTATACAGTTTAATTCCAAATAAACAAGAGTTCGCGGATAGCTCTTTTTAAAAAGTTGAATGGAGTTTAAGTTAGTTGACTAAATTTTTAAATATAAAAGAATATCAACATTGTCTTAAAATAGCCAAATAACCGTTCTTTAGTAACATTCCGGTTCTCTTAATGGGCGCAAAGAATTCAAAATATTTTGAATAATTTGCATTAATTACACGCACAGGGGTGAGTGCATAAAAACCAGATAAAAACATCATTTCTTAACTTGTGCTTTCAAGTCCTCAAAAAGCACGTCAATCTCCGCATTGCAAGCTCCTTGCAAGGAAATGGTTGATTACCAAAGACGCAAACAAAAGTTAATCGAAGACACTTCATTTAACGAAAAAGAGAGTCATCGAAGCAAAGTCTGCTTTGGAAAGCAAACCGAACGAACCAGTTTACTCAATTTCCCAACAGAGGGCCGAATCTTTGAGTTTTCTGGTTTAATTTTATTTCTGTGCTATTTATTCTTGGTGGCTATTTTAATTGAAAGAATTTGAATAGAGAAAAATTAAATATTGCGAACAATTTCTAAATAAGAACATATGTTCGTTATTGTCTTACTGAAAGTGGAAGGGAAGAAAAATCCTTCAGAATACAATTAAGAGAAGCCAAATAACTCCATTTCAGTTATTGAATAAATAAATAAATTAAGTTGATATATGCGGTAAAATTATATTGAAAAGTAATAATATCTTGGTGCCTAAACAATTTCTCCCGAAAGCCTTTCCCTCATATTAAATCACTACATTTTGGTTTCTTAAAGAAGAGGATATGTACTTTTATAGACATTTTCTTATAGTTACAATTTCATCACCAGTTCTTGGTCACATAAAACTTAAACCGTAGAGAAGCAGAGTTAGTTATATTCTTTCCAAAAAGAAAGGTTCAAAAATTATTCAAATTAATTTGATCGCATAAAAATATATCCCACAAACAAGAATTTCAATTTTATCTTTGGAAAGGTAAAAGCAGTAAAAAAAATTTATATTTTTAATTATAGACGAAGAGATCAATATAATTTGTAGGAAAAAACTAATTGAAAATATCAATATTTGAATACATTTGTATTCTACATTATTTAACTCTTGAGAATGGACAAACATTACTTGTAGGATAATTTATTTTGGAAATGGAAATATAAATTTTCTGCTTTTAAGTTTAAGAACTTTTCTGATTTAAACGACCATAAAAAAAATGTTTTAAACATCGAAAAAAACCTCCAGCAGCGTTTTGAGGTTATAAAAATGATTAAGGAAGTATTTTCATTTTTCATTGCAACCCTATTGCTTCCATGGTCGATTTAACGCCTACGCAACACGCCATAAAATAGCTTATACCGCGCATGCAGGACGAAGCGTTTAACACCGAAAGGGTTAAAGATCTTTAAAAATAGCCCTACCTTTGTTTTTGTTTCTTAGCGCAATGTGGTTCGCTCTTTTAGTGAGTTGTGTTATTTTATTTTGATTATGTGTTTATTGGGAACTGGATGCTGAATCAATATGAAAACTCATGTAATCAATTCCGAAGAAAATTGACTGTTCTGAGATATTGTCCAGAGCAATTGTACACTTGTAAATATTTATGGGGGTATAAGATTTATAAAATTACTATTATATTTTACCTGAAGCTCCGATTCTGTTACATCAATTTCGCCACGATAAACAAAGTCAATGATCGTTTTGAGATCTGTATAAATAATGTCTGCGGGAAGAATTATAGTCGGATGTTTGCAGGGATTTTCCAGAAGTAGCTTCTGGAAATATGAGGAACAAGCGGAAAGCACAACCTGAAACCAAAACAAATTTTAGCGATAATGTTGAAATAAATATTCGGTGTGAAAATACCTTATGCGCCTTTAGAGATCCATTTTCGCATGAAAGTGTGACGTCGACGAAGGACTGATCCTCCCTTAGCTGCTGAAAAACTGAGGTCATCGTACTTTGATAGTTGTTCCACCGCAGACTGAAATACTGATGACTTCTGACAGCCATATTTTCTGTATAACTCTGAGTATACAGCCTACGTCCTTCAACCAAAAACGCAGCAATTTTGAATGATTTCTGAAATGTAAAATAATCAGAATATCGTATTAGAATGAGGAAGAAAATACAACTACTAAATATAGAGAATCTGATCCATCTGGAATATTTCTTCGTGCTTTAATCAACTTTCTTTCTTTTTATCACGTTGAGGCTCATTTTGAATTGGGTGAATGTTTCCAAAAGCTCACTTTTTTCTTTTTGTCCATTACTTTATTCGTGATATAGGACGGCTACAGACGTCGTGTTCATTTAGATGTGCATTGGACATTCAAAAACTTCATTTACGCCGTGTTAAATTACTTTAACTTTTCTACAGCTTTAATTTTCATAAATAACTACCGCAAATTTTGGAAAAACTTTTAAAGAAATTTAATTTAACAATGTTTTGAATTAGTTACTAGCAGTACAATAGAGAGAAGCAGATTTTCAGTTGTCCCTCTAATTACCAAGCAAGTGCGTACAAATGAAAAATGTTAAGGTTGTATATGCGTATATAGGGTTTTCCATTAAGAGCGCTCGAAGTTTGAACTGAAATAAAATGAAACGTATACAATTTGTGTATCTATCCAAATGGTATAATGTACTGACAATAAAGGTCCAAAAAATGTTGATGATAGATTGTCAGTATGTATTGCCATTGCAGAATGTCAAAGATCGAGCACCCCTATTGGAAAACCCTTTATTTCTGTTTTATAATTTTAAAGAGAAAGCAGGGAACTAACTTTAACTTTTCTTTAAAATTCAGGTAATTTAATTTTAATTTCTTCCCTTATTACCCAAGCAAAAGTTCAAAAATTCAATTAAATTCGTCGATCGTTCTCATGAGCAGAGATAGGTCTGAATCAATATTTTAGGAATTAAATTATGTACATTGGAATTTCAATTCCCTCGAATTGTTATTGATATGTTGAATTCCATACTACATATGTATGTATATATGTACATATATGTATGTATGTACAAATATATTTTTGTTTAACAATTTACAATTGATAAGGTAGCCAACTCTTCGATATATGTACATAAGTATATCTACATAAGATTTTCTTCATTTTACTTAACCCGTATTTTGAGATTTTGTCTTGTATGGGGATTTTGGCCAGTTCCCTATCAAAAATTGAAGAAATTTTGCTAGTCTAATATTGTATGTAGTATAGTTATAAAAAGAGGAAATCGTATGAACAGACAACAGATAACCAGGGCCAAGTGTTTGATTAGATTTACTTAACATAGGGCGAATTTTCTGAAATATCCTGAATATGATTAAGCTCCGCCAAATGTTTCTCTTCTCAATTAAATTGTCCTTTGCCAGTGCTCTGCAAATATTCAGTGTGCGAAACCAACTTGATCTTTGACTTCAGCCCGTTATTTGCTTTTGTGTATCCAAATTCCAAATAAACGATTTCAGTTGAGTCGTTCGCATTTACCATTAAACAGAGCACACCGACTTTGTTTTTTTGTCTGGAAAGCTCACAGAAATTCCAGGTGTATGTTGACTTTCATTGCACTTAGCCAATCTTGCATCTCTATCGCTCCACTCTTGCGTACGATTGTCTGAATGAGATGAATATAGAAAGTGCATTTCTGTTTGAATTGAACTGAAAACTTTTCGGGTGTGCGGGTGCGATTATCTGGATTTCAAGTGGCTGGCTGCAGCCCCCTTCGGATATTTACATTCTTTCGAAACAAGTCTTCGGACTTCGGAATGAGTAACCGAACTCGAGATTCTTTGAGTTCCTGGTTTGTAATTAAGTTGGATCTATAAATAGCTTGGGCTCGTTTATGATTACCACGGAAATGTTTTCATCTGCAGATGTGCTCGCTTTGAAAATTTTTTTTATTTAACGTTTTACAGGGGCTAGGGCACTCAGAGGCACACAGTTCATAAAATCTTCATCTTGTGCGAGCAGGTCCTCTTCAATTTGCAAGATTCTGCTGCACCAAGAAGCCTAGCGGAGGAGATTTATTCCTGACCTTCCGCAACAAAAACACAAAACTGCCGTCCGAGATGGTCAAAAACCAGTTTCCTTTACAATTTCTTCCACTGCCTTACCAGGCGCGAAGAATTTCTTTTATTGCGGAGGAGCTGTAGCTGCTCTGGGGCTCCGGTCGGAGTCGAACTCAAACTCGACTAGAAGAGAACCCGAAAGGCAGAAAACTATGCAAAAATATTTCGTTTTCTTGATCCCGACGCGAGCTCCAAGCTTTGGTTTGGTCTCCAATTTTTGCTGGCGAAGTTCATTCAACTTGAGCTCCGACATAATCGCGGCCTGCTGCGAATAGGCGCCCCCCGCTCCCCCGCGCGTTGCACACGTAATGCAAAATGCAACACGGAAAAATAGCCCAAGTTCTTTCTTCTTGCGGCGGGCGGCTGCTGCTCCACGGGGCGCGTTTCACCACGAAGAAATCGCACCAGTCAAAGAATTTGGCCAGGGCACACGGGCAAGACGATCAAAACAAAAATGGAGAAAAAGTGTCAAAACAAAAGAATGTGCAACAAGGTCCTCATCACCGCCGCCGATGATAAGAAAGAAAAATTCCAAATAAAAGCAAAACTCGGACTACAAACGGGACGAAAAATAAAATAAAAATAAAAAATAACAACAACAAGAATTCATTGCTCACCGTAGCTGTCCTTGTCTCTCAAGTGGATTTGGCACCTTGCAGCTCGCTCCCTCTCAGTGCACTCGATTGCGAATTTTTACTCCTTTTCTTTCTTTTTTTAAGTTCTCCTGGCGAGCACCGAACAAAAATAAACTCCCAAATGACACGTGCCGCTCTCTCGTTCTATCTCACTGCGGCAAAGGGGCCGCTCGCTCACTCTGTTATTGATTTTGTTTCACACACTATTTGGTTTACTGTGAATGATTACTGAAAAAAAAACGAATAACAATAAAACAAAATCCTCGTTTTTTTTCCTTCTGTTAAACAGCTCGCTTTTTAACAAGTAATTTTCTCGGGGAACACTTTTATTTGCATGTCAAAGTCACTCGACGTGATTAAGCGCTTCCTCCCGTAGCGCACTCCGTCGAATTAAAAGCGACGGTCGGGTCGCACGATTTTTTTTTTCTTCAGTGATAAAATTAATCACAACAAAACAACCGCTGTCACACACCTAACGGCACTCGGAATCCAAAATCAATTCGATCTCTCGCCCAGAAATGGCCGCGAGCTCCTCATGAAGATCGGCTAAAAAACGCTGGACCATTCCATTGATGGGGCACCGGAGGTTCGTTGTCTCGGGGGCGCGCTTGTTCCTGTCCCCGTTTTCTTTGCCCCTTTTGCCGTGATTATGGGGAGTTTGTGGTTCGGCCTGTCAAAACAAAAAACCTTTTCCGCGACTTTTCCTTCCACCCTTTTTTTTTTTACTCAAGAATTGCACGAGCGCACTCTTTCCCTTCGCACGCAGTTTTGCTTTAAAATTCTCTTTCCGGGGGCGACGGCAGCGCCAGTCTCGGCCTATCCTGCTCCACGGCACATCATCGCAATAGGCCGGGCGGCGTGATTGTGTGCGAGCTTTCGTCTCTGTGTATGCGACCCGTTCGTCGCTTTTATTTTCGCTTGATTTTTCGTCGCGGTGCCCACCCGTTGTACACACGCCCGAAAAAACGGAATTTTCTGCACAGTTCAACTTGCGACTTAATTTTTATTTTTACTTCCACTTCGGGACAATTTTTCGTGAGGACTTGCGACCGTCCGTCCAATCGTCAGGTGAACAACGGAATTGGATTTGAGAGCGACATAAAAAATATGGCTGACAGCGGGGACACACCGAAAAGTGCGAGAGTGCACCGACCAGCGGACGTCGTGCCGCTCGCTCTCTCGCTCCGGCTGCTGCGCTGATTTGCGAGAGAGGCGAACTCGCACCTTCTGATAAAAGTCGCCACAAAGAGGGGCGAGAGCGAGAACGCTGCTCAAGTGCACCTCGTAGAGCGCGAGGGCGAACTTTGTTTTGATCAAAAGAAAGCCGGCAAAAGCCGAAGTGTGCTCGTGGTGGAGTACTAGAGCCGGAGGGCCGCTTCGCTGCGCCGCAGATTCGGTGTAGACCTTTACCATTCACAATTTTGATAGTTTGTAGATGGGTCGTTGCAGAATCCCACTAAAGCGGCTCGAGTTTCCCAGGGAATTTTTTGGCGCCTAATTTTAAAACCATCTTATAAAAGGAGAGTTTGAAAATATAACTTGATTTCAAAAATATGTTCATTTAAATCAGCAAACAGGAAACGTTTTTATTTAACTGGCATGTTGAAACCTCTACCACGTTTTCTATTTCGACCAGCTATTTAAATAACGAAGCAGTCAGTTGATAACTTGAATAGAATTTGAGTTTCAACCTTAGATCATAGAGTACAGGATACGCCATAACGTGTAAAAGCCCTGTACGTGAGCGACAAGATTTCTCCTTCCGAAAATACGAAGGGGAAATTTTTTACTACATTAGAGAGAGCGAAACGGCACTAGAAATAGGAGCCAAATGTCACTTGTGATTCTAACTTACGGCGAGTAAAACCGAATTATTTTGTGTGTTTTGAAGAAGAGAATATTTGTGATTAATTGGAAGTGCAGTTTATTAAGTGCAGAAGTGAAATTGGTGGTCTAATATTATTGTGCATCTCATAAAATTATATATTTTTAGCGATGAAGTGTGCAGTCCAAGGATGCAGGAATAACTCCTCACAGCTGCGTGGGAAACACTTTTTTAGGTAAGCTAATCACTGCGTTTAGTGTAATTGTATGTGATTTGCTGAAAGTGGAAGCAATCATTAAAAAATAGAGAACAAATTCGATAAATTCGTGAAAAAATTTTGATATTTATATTTGAGGGGCCTAATGTCAAACTACGTCATCGGCTACTAAATCATTTCAAGTTTTCGCGCCTTTATATGATATGCGCCTACTTTCCCCTACAAGATAATTTCAGCCTGCACTGGAATTACAACTACTTAAGTGAATACACTAACACATCAGGAAATTTGGGTCAGCTAAATCGTCTAATGTCGTATCCTGTACTCTATGATCTAAGGTTACTATGGTTTTAAATTGCAATTTACTCATACTTATTTATCGTTGAAACCTTAGATCATAGAGTACAGGATACGACATTAGACGATTTAGCTGACCCAAATTTCCTGATGTGTTAGTGTATTCACTTAAGTAGTTGTAATTCCAGTGCAGGCTGAAATTATCTTGTAGGGGAAAGTAGGCGCATATCATATAAAGGCGCGAAAACTTGAAATGATTTAGTAGCCGATGACGTAGTTTGACATTAGGCCCCTCAAATATAAATATCAAAATTTTTTCACGAATTTATCGAATTTGTTCTCTATTTTTTAATGATTGCTTCCACTTTCAGCAAATCACATACAATTACACTAAACGCAGTGATTAGCTTACCTAAAAAAGTGTTTCCCACGCAGCTGTGAGGAGTTATTCCTGCATCCTTGGACTGCACACTTCATCGCTAAAAATATATAATTTTATGAGATGCACAATAATATTAGACCACCAATTTCACTTCTGCACTTAATAAACTGCACTTCCAATTAATCACAAATATTCTCTTCTTCAAAACACACAAAATAATTCGGTTTTACTCGCCGTAAGTTAGAATCACAAGTGACATTTGGCTCCTATTTCTAGTGCCGTTTCGCTCTCTCTAATGTAGTAAAAAATTTCCCCTTCGTATTTTCGGAAGGAGAAATCTTGTCGCTCACGTACAGGGCTTTTACACGTTATGGCGTATCCTGTACTCTATGATCTAAGATAGTAACCGAAGGCAGAAAATTTTGCAAGGATGTAACTTCGAAAGCTAGTGGCTTTTCCTATTATTAATTTTTACATCCAGTGCAATGCACATGACATTTTGAAAGCATTTGCTATGATACAAGGGTAAATACACCAAAAAGTGAATACCCCTAATGTGAAAGGCGGAATTCTTGAATCATATTTAAAACCGAATATTTGCACCGCCACAAAATACGTAAACAAAACAAACCGCACAAATTCAAAATCGAAAAAAAAATCAACCACAAAAAAATACCTGCAGTGTTCAAATATATTTGTTTTGCAATTTTGTTATAAAAACAACAAAACTAGGAAAATAGTTTACGTAGAAAGGGTAAAAATCTAGTGGATGATTAATTTTTCGCCTATTGAGTACTTTTTACAGAGTAGTCCGATTTTGATGATTCTTTTTTTATTCGAAGTCGTACCTATTAAAATTTGAAAATAAAATTCTGCCTTTAAAGGGAAAAAAAGAAACTGAAAAGGGAAAATGAAAGCTTTTAAATTAAACCTTTATACTCTTAATAACTTAGCTCCTAAACTAATGTAAGTAACTAATTTTGAGTCGGCGCCAAATTTCTTTGAAGTAATTTAATGATCTTCGTTGATTGTTTATTTGGCGCCGACTAAAATTTAGTTACTTACATTATTTTAGGAGCTCAGATATTAAGACTGAAAAGTTTTATTTAATTTTTTCAGTTTTCAAAAGCTTAAATTTATCCAAATTCGAGGTGTACAAAATTCCTAAAACGAAAATTAAAAATGTTCCTGTCCACTTGGCAAACGTTGCAATTGTGAATTATAATGTTAATAAAACCGCAATGGCCGATGTGTGCTACAATTTCGGTCCGAATCTAGTCCACCTCCGGAGTTCACATTCGCCACAGTCTGCGCGTGTGTTGGTGCGCCGCGGAAAGTTTTATGTTGCACGCTGCGAGCGAATGCGAGAACATTTCAAAGCGAGTTAGGAACGAGTAAAGAACGGTCGACGCCATTGCAGCGCTGAAAATTCCAAACCAGTAAAGGGAGATTTTCTTTTTTGAGTTCTATTATTAGTATTAAGTTTGTGATATTTAAATGAAGACTGTGCTTTCTGAGGTGAGTGCGTCCGTTTAATTAATTAAATTCCGAAAGTGCAGTTAAAAGAGAGGCGAACTCTCGTTTCCCCGCTATTTTCCTTTTTATTCCATTCGACATTTTTTTTTTTTTTTTTTGTAATTTTAATTGGTAAAGAAATTGAAAAAGTGTGCCGAGATTTCTTCTGGAGGCGATTGAGTGGAGTGCGCCGAAAGTGGTGCGGCTCCCCCGCATGCTGATTTTTAAAGCGTCGCAAAGCTTCTGCTGCAAATTTGCATCTTATGTTTTTTTTGTTTTCTTTTCACGATGGCTCCCCAAAAAACGCGCCGACGAGTGCATTTATCTGAAATTTGAGGAGCTTTTAAGTGGGGTAGAGGGACAAAAAATAAAAAAAAAATGAATTTCTCTGGATATTTTGTGGTGTCGCCATGTTGAAATTTATGTTGCTTTGTTTCTTCTCGCCTGGGGGACGACGGTGCGGCCCGCGCGGAGCTTTATCATCAAAATAATACACGTATAACTGTAAAATGGTGTGTGGCCCGCGCGGCATGTCTCCGCATGTGTAGGCGACATCCAGCCGCAATTTTTGTGTACGAATTGCACGGATCACAGCAAATTTTGCAGCTGTGTGCGGGCTCTATGTTGGGGCCATCGTGGTGTGGGTGCAGTCGGACTATGCGCACCGAAACCATTTTCGCGATCGCATAAAAGTATTTAAAAAAAAAAAGTACAGTTTTTTTTCTCACATTATCGCGCTGACGTACGCCAGGGCAGCAGCGGGGCTTTCGCGGGCCATTTCCCAAGAGGACGTGATGTTTTTCCTCCTTTTGTTGCCCTCGCTACGAGGGAGCTCATCGTGCGGGAACACAAAAAAAAAACTTTATATTTAATTCCAGAAAAAGGTCGCTTAAATATGGGGGAAATCGAGCCACACGGACCCTTTTCAAAGTAGGGCGACACGGAGGACGCGGGTTCCATCCCCTTTTAAGCCGTCAGCTAGTGGTGCTTGGGGTCGATTTCCGCCAGCGTGCAGATGGGACTCGCTAGGGGTGGATGCACACCGGCGGCAACTTTGTTGTTGGGCCCAATCCCGAACCAAACCAGAAACCCAGCCCCGTACCTTTCGGGAACATCTGCTCCTGGGGCTCGAGTCTCCGCGGTGGGCCTGCTCTGTGTTCAACATAATAAGAAATTAAAAAAAAAAAAGGAAAGGGCATCTGCGCAGCAACAAATTGTGTGCCCCGACCCGATGTCGGCTCCGCAGCTCCTCGTCGTTTTGCGTGAAAACCCACACAATTTCAACGGTGGCGGCGACGACGTCGGTGCCACGGGAAGCATAACCGAGGTCGCAGCCGGGTCCGGACCGGATCTTCTTTTCTCCCCTTTGCAGCCTGCACAGAAGCGCGCGCTGTCTCACAGCATGGGAAAATGCGAGATATCGCGTTTCCAGCGGCCGCACTGGTGCTTCGTTTATTGGAGGAGAGCGCCGATCACGTTAAGGGGGCATGCCAGTTACCCGATGTAGGTTTAAGTAGTCCCGGGCCCCGGCCCCGTACTCTAGGTGTCGAGGGGTCCCCACTGCAGCCCCGGGTTAGCTTCATCTTTTATGTCGGAAAATTCCAAAAAGCTTCACTCGTGTGAAGCACCAGCATCACGATTGGGTACTCTACGTTTTTGTTTTGTTTTTTATTATTATTATTTCCTTTATATGTACTCGGTTTTAGCAGGAACCCAGTGGTGGCGTGTTGCCCCGGGGAGCACTCCGGTGAAGGCTGAAGCTCACGAATTTGGGGTTTATTCACACTTCACAAAAGGAAGTGGCGTTTAGCTCGACGATTTGGAATTTCGACTAATTGAATCAAAGAGCAGATGGTCTTGTTGTACTACTTGAAGTCAGTTTTGAAAATATCAGCAGAAATTGTTTTTATTTTTGTCTAGAAAGTAATTTCTTTCGGTCTGAAACGCCAAATTTTGGCTTTTGGTAAGACATTCTTCAATGGATTGAGTTCTATTTCACAAGTATTGCTTCAGGGCATCATTTCCTTCTACCTTTTCTGACCATTTTTCGTTTTATTTGGGTTTCCGCACGGTTCTTATCTTGGCCCATACATTTAGTGATCGAAAATTATTAACTAACTCATTTTGCATCTTAGGTATGGTATTTAAAAGGAATGCAAACATGAAATTATCCCACTTTGAGATGTAATTTGAATTTTACTGTATTAAATTTAAGGCAAACATTTAATTAGTAAATGATGATTTTTGGTCTTTTAGAACCCCATGTTGCGAATTGTTATGTTATTCGTAATTAACTGACTTACATATGCGTCATACCCAAAAACCAAAAAACCTAGGGGCCAGTATCGAAGTAATTTGGATTTATTTGTTCTTTTACTGAAAATAAAATTCTAGATTGTACTTATCATGATAAGGAGAATAGGATTAAACTAAACTAGCTTTTTTCTATTCTATCCTTATTCGCTTTCGGCCACTCTCCAAGCATTTTCGGTTTGATCTAATTGAAATTTTGTACCTATATGAAGACAATAGAAACTCATTTCAAAGTTTACTCAATCCAATAAATCACTGATACTATTAAAACTACGTGGTGGTTTCCATCTTCTATGGAAAGTTCTATTTTAAGCCAGTTTAGAATTCCATTTCTGTCTGAAATTTTAAAAGTTGAAATCGTGAAGTTCCTTAAGCATTTAACTAGCAGAGACGACATTAATAAGTTATTGGCCTATTTAATTTGCTAAAATATCACCTACCCGTTTTCTCGCAACTTTTTCTTTTTTTGGAGGGAAAAAACGTGATGTTCTATCAGCAACAGGTACTAGCTATACATATAATTAATGAAGTCAGACTTTCAAATTTTTGCATATGCCTTCTTTTCTGCTTCATTTATAAGACGGTTATGTAAGCTGAGAACATCGTTTCCTAGCTCGTTTGTTGGTTTATTACTGGAAAGAATTGCTCTTTCTTTTAAGCCCCAAGACGGTATAATTTAAAAAAAAAAAAAAACCCACTTATTGTAAGCAAGGGCACATTCAAATGTTTGTATTCAAAAAAGAAAAAAAAAATGTTCAAACGAAATTTTTTGTGGAAATTGCTAAAAGCAATTCCTCTCGATGGTGGCAATGTATCAAATGTTTTGCCTCAATTTGAATAACTTCTCGATTATGAGTTTCTTCCTTGTCATGAAGCGGGCAAGCGGGGTGAAACGAAATCGAAATGCTTTAGTCTATGCTTTTGCAAGACTCAAGGTCAAGAGCTTATGTTTATGTATGGGATTTAGCTGTGCTTGAGTTTGAGCTCTGGGGGAAGAGCGCGGGAGTTAAAGTGCCGAAACGATTGCCGAAAATTCGCGAAAGCTTCAAGGTACGCCTAAGCTTTTCTTTAATGTTTCGCAAGTGAGAAAACTCGCGGTCCATTTTGTACAATGTTTTTGAAAATCCCACGTCTTGATGTCGAATTTCTAAAGCGCTAGGTAAGCTCGTAAGCTCTTTAACTTTCACAAAAAAAAGAATTAAAAGTGGTAATCCACGCCTCCCCGCGCTTTCCATGTGTATGGGAATTTCTCGTTTACAGTCTCAGACAGAAAACAAGTATAATTTGAGTGATTGACTGACTCGCTGTAGCTGGTCTATGTCAAACTGCATTCACGCGACTCTAGATTGGATCGCAATTTTTTTTTTTTAGAAGCCCCTTATTTTTTCCCTGATAACCGCGGTTTTATCTCCAAGCTTTGGTTTTTTTTATCAGAAATTGTAAAGTTGTGTAAGGGGCACGACTATATAAGCAGCACAGGTATGGCCTGTATTTATGCTAATCTTGCTGTTTACTTATATTACGAGAGAACATGTTTTATAGTAGCTCAATTATTTTTAGAAGTTTGTTTGCAGCTAAAACTTCAAGCAAACACCTTTTTGCACATGTAATTTCTTTGCATAATGAGCGCACCGCACCGCGACCTCATGGAACGGAACCCGATTCTAAGAAATTAATAGTGCCATACACAAAATAGTGTTGATTATTTTCAAAAAGTTACTTGGGCCTGAATTATGTAATGGCACTGCTAAGTGTACGTAGGAAATAAAATAAGCACCTTTATTTGCTTCTTAATAGAAAGATCTTTTACTTTAAAACTGGGTAAAAAATTTCGAGGTTATTATTTAGTAGTCAACTTATGTTTTAATAGTTGGATGTAGCAATGGTTTGATTTTTTTTATTTGTCTACTCAATGTTTGTTGTTCATTTAGTGGATTTTGGCTTGTATAAGGAAAATTAGATTTCGTTGTGGGTAAATAGTAGTAATTTCTTATAAATCCCTCCCTCATTTCCAGAACGCGTAAAACTGACTTAAAATCTTTCTTGGTTCTTGAGATTTTCTTAATATCTGTGTTCTACTTCTTTCTTTTTTGTACAAGTGATCAAGATGACGTCAGTTTAGAAATATGTAAATTATAAGAAAAAGATATACCTACACAAATGTTACCAGTATGACGTGTTACATAAATTAGCATGCCTTGGGGAATTACATAGAAACTACTTACAGTCATTACAAGTAATGCAATTACAAAATGTTAAGCTTTAATCGAGAAGTCATCACTGAAATACATCTCCTTAAATAATTCTTTAATCAATTGTTTTATAGTTGGGGAATTCTCTGTGAATTTTCCGATTTTTTTTTATGTATGTTATTAAATAATAATTGTCCGTCGCCCGAAAAGTATTTTTTATTTTAATTCACTGACAACGTCATATTTTATACTTCATCCCCATAGTGGTGGGTACTACGACAAAGAAGCTTTTAAACATATGCTAAAGAGAGGCAATAAAGTAAGTTAGAGACTCAAGGAAAACCATTTAGAGCTATCAAGCTTTCTGATAGCTCTGAGGATTTATTAATTGGTTAAGAAATTATGAACATGAGAAAGCGCAGGGTCACGGTCATTCATTGCAATTAGAGTAAAGTACAGAACTCATGTTTGAGATTAATATTTGAGAAGTTAGCTTTTTCATTTTCGAGGTCACAATGCGAAATCTGTCGATAAGCAAAGTAAATTAAATTCATATCAATTTTAATATGTACGCTATGATTTCGCGTGTATCTCGTCAATTATATACATAGAGGGGAAAGTAAATCATTTAAAATTTTTTTTCCTACTAGCTATACAAATTGACCCCTTCTTGCTAAGTAAAAGACTAGAATTAGGTTAGCATGCACGATCGATAAGTTCTATTTTCAATCAGTTCTTTAAGCGATTTGAGTGCGTAGTACCCCAAAAATATGAAATGACTCAAATTGATTTTTAATCAATGGCGCGCTTTTTCCTCGATCGCATCGCAAGAAATTACAATAGATGAATTGAAAATGATCAGCCTTGACCTGGGCTGCTGCTTTAGCTGATTGGCCCTTATCAGGTTTTTGAGGTTTGTCAAGAAGGGTAAACAATGCTCGCTAGACAATTTATTGATATGGAAGTTTGTGCTTCTAAGCATTAAGATAAATAAAGGAGATTAGATGAGTGTATTACAGGATCTGGGGCAGCAAAATGAAAAGTCCAGGAAAGAAATTGAGAATTTGAATTTCATAAAATTTTTGTAAAAATGATTAAATTACGCATTTTTCCACTTTATGTTCCATTTTTTCGAAAAAGTGTTGGAATGGAACTTTCTAGTTGTAGAATTTGCAATGTGCGAAAATAATCTCCTAGAAATTATTTATCACAAATTGGTCTAGCTGTAAAATAACCATCAGCTTAACACAAGTTTTTAAAGCATTAATTGTAATACGATTGCTTTTGCTTGTAATTTAAAAACAAACATTTATAGATCAAGCCTAAGCTGAAGAATAAGCAATGAATAAAGTCAAAATAATTCAAATGAAAATAAATAAATCAGTGAGTAGTGTTTGTTCCAAAGGGGGGAACTAGGCACTTTTAATCAAAAGTAAAAATAGTATTAACGTAGAATTTTAAATTAGTAGTGGAATTAAAAAAAAAAAAAAACTGAATGACCAAAAATTGCAAATAGCTCCTTTTGGAACAGTCACACAGTTGGGATTGGCGATGCTTTCGCGGCAAAACTCGTCAAATTAAACAGCATAAGCTTTTTGGAGCTTGTTTCCATTCTCTCAGCATTTTATAAAGGTGGATCCACACTGAGCCGGCGAAAGCAAACGAAAGCGAACGAGTCCACGTTGTTGTTGTTGTAAACAACAACAACAACGTGGACTCGTTTGCGTTCGTTGGCTCAGTGTGGACCCACCTTAAGAAATGCAGGAAAGCCGATCGAACCTACCTACGAGTGCTTTTTTAGAATAAGATTTTATTTTTATTCTTTAACGCTAAAATTATCAAAATTGATTTAATTTAAATGGAAATTTTCTATTGAGCCTAAGTTTGTAAAACTTATAACGGGGTCCTGATGCATTATGTATGTTTTATTGTATTTCACATGAATTTGTCTTGTCTTGTAAAATATGGAAATTTGATTTAATATGTTCGTTTATGAAAAATAACATTTCCATTGTTTAGGGAATCCTTATAAGATCACTTTGTTCTCTGTATCTCGGTCAAAATATATATGTAAATTAAACGAAAATACGGTTTTACGGTTTTCTGTTGACCTATAATTTTGAAATTTGGCAGGAAGGAAGGACTCATATCACAAGTAAAGGAAAAAAAATTCGAAATCATGATTTCTAATTCTAGACTCTATTGTAACGGTACGGAACCCTCAAGACACGAGTTTTACCCGCACTTGCCCGCTTTTTTTCGAGTAATTTTAATTCATCTTTATGCGATAAGAAAACAAGTTTTCTGATCAACATTTTTCCAAAAATTTTCCGTGGGTGGAATCCGAGAATCCATTTGGGTCACCGCCTCCATTTTATGCAGGGATCGCACCGTTTCCCAGAAGCTTGGTTGTTTGGTGCCCCTTGCGCACAACTGTACGTGCAGTTAACGATCCCAAAAAATCAATATAACCCCGTAGCCGAAGGGATGCCCTTCGCAAATGTTATTTACTGCGACGGAAAGAAAAAAAATATATATAATACATATTCAGGGCCAACCGACCCAACAAAATCCGGGCGGGAACCCCTCGCAAAGCGACTGTGAAACGCTCCGGGATCATGCCCGTGCATGTGGCACCATAAAAAGGAGCTAATCTCCCCTAGTGCTCGCCAGTTTTCCAGGAAAGGAGGATCTCTGGCGGCAGTTTGGAGGGTATCTGGGACATGCGCCGAACAAAAGGAGGATAATTTCCTTTACCTGCCCGCAGGCAGGGCGGGCATCTGCTCGTTGTGGAGTTTTGCCGATGGGACGGTTGGGTCTTTGGGTTTTTTTTTTTTTTCATACATATATATTTTTTTTTCTGCCTGCTTTCTTGCCTTTTCCCTGCACCCCGGATTTTTAAGTGTGGTACTTTTCCACAGAGTGTGTTCGGTGTATTTGCCTGCACTTGAACCGTCTTCCTGTGGCGTCCCTCTGTCCCTTTGCCCTGCGGAGAGCCCCAAATAATGTAAATTTTTCTGCCTGGCTCAACAGCCACACCATGGAAGGCGGATTGGTGCCGTGCGGTGCGGGGCTCTTTTCTTTATATATTTTGTAGGTCCAAAAACGTGATCCTCCATCTTGCACCCGTGTGTGCGCGTGAGCCCCCTCGATTTTTCCCTAGTTGTTTTTTTTGTGTATGCTTTTCCACACGCCGCCTCTGCAGATCTTATCCTTTTGCGAATGTGTGCTGCTGGTGCTCCGCTGGGGCTGCCATCCGGTTTGGCTCGGTCAGGGCCGGGCTGGTGGTGGCGGCGGCGGTGTGGGGTACCTCGTACATGAATATATGGGGGAAAACATTTTCATAATTTCTTAGTTTGCCGATGTGTGGAACGATGATGCGATGTACTACTGTATGTACGGGGGGCTCGGTCGGGGGCTTTCTTAATGCGGAGTGCGGAGCCCCGCAGTGAGTCAGTTTTCTTGAGTACACTCGGCTTACGACGGCGAGTGAAATTGATCGTGTACATAACATAAAAAAAAAAAACGTTTTTCACTGACGCGGCGGCGGCAAATTTACGCGCGCCCCTTTTCAAATTTTTATGTATGTGTGTAAGTGAGTTTGGGTTTCCGCTGCGTCATTTGGCCAAAACCAGAGCCGTCGTCGCCGCCGCTAGAGGGAGCCCCTCCAGAGTTTTTAGAGTTGCGGATTTTAGCCAAACCGAAGTTAGTCCGAGTGCGGCTCTGTTGCGCTGTAAGTGAACCACCCGCTGCGGCACTGCTCCGGTGTTCCATTATTTGAATTTCCTTCAAGCATTTTCGCGTTTTAACGGAGGTGTGTGTGCGCCTCTGTGTGTGTAAGCAAAGCTGGCGACTCATTTTGTGGTGTTGTAGCGTTCGTTGAGGCGACATCAGGGCAAATTTTCTTGAGAATTTCGTTTTTGAGCTGTGAGCTGAGCCGTTCTCTTGTCTTCTTCTTATTGTTGTTTTTCATTTTCGCTCGGTCGGTCGGTTGCTCGCTCGCTCGCTTCTTCGGTCTCGGCTCGGTTCGGTTTGTTATTTATTTGGGGTACCTGGGTGTGTTGGGCCGCCGGTGAAAATGTGGTGGAAAACCGTGTGATTATTTTATACAAAATTTTAGTACACGCGCGCCCCGCCAGTTAAGTATTTGTAGTAGCTGCCGCCGCGTGTAGTAGTAGAAGTAGAGTGTAGCAGAAAAAGTAAAGTGTGTATACTCGGGCGAAGCGAAGGCGAATTGGAAGCTCGCTCTTTTTCCTTTGAAGCTCGCGCCTCCACCACAGTTTCAGCACCGCCGCGCATCAAATTAAAAGCGTCGAAAGTTCTGCTCCGTGCGAAGTTTTTCAACTTAAAAAAACTTTTTTTTTTCTTGTGTGTTGTGTGTTATTAAAGCATTCAGGGAAACAAATTATGCATAATCCACATTAAATTTGAACCATGTACGTAATCACTCAGGTATTTTATTTAATTTATTTAATTACAAGTGCATCGATGTGTTTTTACAGTTAACCAATTTTTTTCTCTTCTTTTTTTTTAATACCGAGTTGGGATTAATTTCTTTTCGCCTTTTTGTAATTGGGTCATTGTTCCGTTTTCCCCCACGGACGAGTGCATTTTTATGAAATGAAAGGACAATTTCTTGCTTTATTGAGATTTTTCTTTTTCTGCTTAGGGCTAATTTGTTATTAAATAAATTAATAAGCATTTATTGTAAGGAAAACGAATTTATTAATTAATTCGAAAGTGTCTATCCCGAAGAAATTTCGGGGAAATCCAATACACAAGTGCCCAGAAGCAAGCTGGCGTCACACATCCGCCATTTTAAGTTTTCTCGCAAAGCTGTGCCGAAGCCCCCGAAGCGCGGCGGAGGCTCCTCTTGCCGCTTTTCTTGCTCTGGCATGTTTTATTAAGTGCTCCTCCGCTCCTCTGCGGTGTAACTTAGAAAAGTTAAAAGAAGCCAGCCGAAATTCATATCTTCTTTTTTTTCTTTTTAAAAATAAAGAAAAAAAATCCAACATCATCATTAGGTTTTGTGCTTATTTTACCTTGGCGCGAGGAGGGTACCTTTGATGTTTGGACTTTTTCCGTGACTCTGTGGTCTGCTGCGCCACTCTTCTTTAATTCCGGGGCGGCAGCGGAGCACCTCATAAAAGTTTTGCCGAAATATATGTTTTTGCGGCCGACACCGAACCGACCATTTTGTGTGTCGTCGTTCTCGTTGTTGTCTGGGGGGCTCCCAGTGACGGCGGGAACGGTGCCCCCCTTTGTCGATGTAGGCTCCAAAGCTCCGCACTGCAAAGGGGGAAAATGAAGCAACGTGCGGGGCCGAGGCGCATACATATCGATTTCTTTGCTAATTGCCATGCTGTTGTCACACGTTTCTGGTTGTGTAGGTGAAGAGGCTCTTGCACACACTATCCAGAAAAACAGAAAAAAAATATGTTTAAGTATGAAGCATAATTTTTCTTCCCTCGCTCTTGTAGTTACATCGCGCTTTTCAAGATAATCTCGATCTGGTTTGCTTCCAAGAAAATAATGGCTCCTTTCTTCCCGAAATTTTTGCTCCCGTTCTTAAATGGGGGAAAGAGGAAATTCATAAAAACAGCGTTACAGCTGGACACCATGGGAACAGGAGAGCCCCCGAGCAGAGCGTCATTTTATATTGATTATTTTTTTTTTGTTTTTTCCTTTATCACATCATCATCATCCCGGTCCCTCAGTTTAGTGTGATATTTCCAGTTTTAGTAGGGGGATCTTTCAGGGGAACGCGCTCTCTACCCCAAGGGTTGATGTAGAAAATGCAATGACGCACGATGGGTGTCCGGATGCCGTACCCATCGCATGAAAAACCAGCGGGCAAAACATACCCTCGGGGTTTCGCCCCTTATGCTACATTTATGCTATGGAGTTGATCCGATTGCTCTGTACGTGTATTGTGTGCGAGACACACGATGAAGGGAAATCCTCCCCTGGCACCCTCCCTCAGCCTTCGGAGCGCCCCATTTTTCTAGTATATAGAAGTTAAATACAGGGCCCTGGGAGTGTAGTTGCTCGAAAGGCGCACATAGAAACGAAACTCACTCTGGTGTGCGCCGTAAGGGAGAGATCACAAGGCGCGATTTGCGCGTGAATATCGAGTCGATCAATAGGATGCCATTTCGTGTGGGGTATCGATCGCAGTTTCTTTCTTTTTTAGTCAAAATGTCGCTCCTCTAGGTGCGCTTGTTAAATTCGGTAGGACTTATGCAACTATTTCTCTGTGGTTTATCTATAGAAATATTCAAGTTCGTTTAGTGTTATCGCTTAAAGTTATTGTGTGTTACTCGATTACTTTGTTTGAGGGACGGAAAATTGCGAAATTGCCAGGTAATAAAGGATCTTTTCTTTTATTTTTCTTACAAACCGACGCGCAAGGTGCTGCTGCTGCTTGCTTCCTTTCTTCTTGTTCGTTCTTCGGGGTGTTTGACATGAAAATTCATTTTGAGAATTTTCTGATGCAGTTGTTTTTCGTTTAACTTAGTGTCTCTCAGTAATTTCTCCGAGCTTTTATTTTTAAGTAAAACTTTTCTGCACTCTTATGAACAACTGTTCCTTGGTGTTTGCCCCCAAAACATTCCTCTGAAAAGTTCAATGTTTTCCTTGTCGCATTAAAATTATTTCAAGAGTCGAGACAAGAGTAAGATCCAACAAAACCATGACCAAAATATATTATGAATTTTACGACAACCGCGGGGACGAGTTATTGCAAAGAACTTCAGCTGAATAAATCGCAGGTGGAATTATGATCATGAAGATAACAATTTTCTTTAATTTGTTGTTTACTTTGAAATGCTTGCTAAGAAAACACTTTAAAATTGTGTTTTTCTTCAGAAATTCGTAAAACTAGGTAGTAATAAGTTAATTATGATCAATTTAAATTATATAGGTACATATTTATTTCTTATAATAGTAAAAGGCGAATCCAAAAATTAATTTGCAAAGTATAGTTGTGTAAAATTTGGAAGTAAAATATTTTCTCTACATTCATTTTCAACAAAATTCCGAATTTCTATGTCATCTTTTAAAGGCTTAAATTTTTTGGAGGTTTTAATATACATACCTACATTCTTTTAAATTTTTTAGCATTGTTAAAACAGGTGTCGCTCGATAATATTTGTTGAAAAATTCATACACCTATGTACCTCATATCAATGATTGAATATTGATTGTATTAATGTAGCTTAAAGTTCGACAACATTCAAATTGCTGAAAAATTTTTCATTGTTCAAATATTACTCTTACCGAATCAATATGACTAAAAAAGTGAAGACAAGTTAAACTTACTGCCAGTTTTTGTACTTATAAATTGATTGGCATTCTTTTATAATTAATTAATTTTATAATTACTTGTAGTTGAAGTGTTTAATGAGAATTACCCATGGGATTATAAATGTATCTGCACAATTATTTGCATTATTGTAATTAATAGTTTCCATTTGTAATTAAAATTAATAATTACTGAGATATTAAATTCTTGAAGCAGCACTATTGTTATTCATCATAAACTAGATTTTACTACGAATAAATATTTTTTCTCAGAGTAAAATTTTCTTTATCAAATATTTTAATGTTATCACATAATTCATTTGTCGCGCCAAGTGATAAATATGATTTTGCTAAGGCATGTTTAATTGCTTCTATTTTTAAAATACTTATCCAGTGATATGAATGAAAGCCGTATCGTAAAAGCTTCGTTTTTAAGGTGAAATTTAATACAGATGTAGACGTAAAATGTACTAAGAAATCCCCTGGTAAAGTTATATAAAAGAAACTTCCACGTAAGATAAAACTCTGGAATGTTTTAATGAGTCTAAAATTGGAGCAAGAACATAAAATAATTAAGCCATTTTTTGTTTATAAATAATTATGTTTTAATAAACTTCAGTGCTTCTACGATATGAAGATTCCTTTATGCATATTTGAATATCGTGTGCAAATTTTTGTAAGAAAAATGTCTTGCCACATTTTAAGAAAATGTCTACTGGTTTGTTTCTTTCTTTCAAATTGCTCATTGCCACGTAAAATTCTGCTGCCTGTCAAGATTCTTGTTCTTCGGGAAATAATGAGAAAATCATTAATCTCCTTAAGAAAAAAATTGTCTGTTCAAAAAACCAGTTTAATAAAATATTTGATTAGCGCCGGTTATAATTTATAAGAGTTGTATGGCGCATTGTATTTATTTTTATTTTCCCGCCAAAAAACACTGAAGGCATTTCGCTAATGTGCAGATGTTTTCTTACCATAAGCTTCTGAATGTTTTGCGATTTAAGCTTTTTCGACTTAAAATTTGTTTTACTTAGAAATGAATAAAAGTTGTTTGATTGGATTAGCTTGAGTAACGCATAAAAGTCATTGCACTAAACTAAAACGTGACTAATGAAATGATTTTATTTATAAAGTTGTTTCTCCGCTAATTTATGCTTTTTGTCTTTATTTATGTAGTTGCTTTAATATTTTTAGCCCTTCTGGAGGGAATTCACCTCTTGAATGTTTTTAAATATAGTCCAAAGTCTTACCGTGCGCGCGTAAAGAAAATTAACAGCCAGACATTTGTCCACCTACACTTGTTCTTTGGTTAGATGTGAACAGGTCGTATCTTGTCACTCTTTTGGGTAAATTGAACGAGCTCTCTTGAAATCAGAAACAAGCTTTCCTCTATAAAAAGTTTTTCTGTCGATGTTCCACCTGAGAAAGCTTTGAAATGTCATAGAAATGATATGCAAAACTGGATTTATTTAATCCACGAAAAAAAAGAGCTTCTTGCCAGCGTAGAGCATTTCTGATCTTGGTAGCAATGTTAACATGTTGAAGAGGGTCGAATTGAATTACGTTTAAATTATGTCACTTACTCTGGGATTTCTGTGCTATTTTTACAATTAATGATCATTTTAATAACATTGTTCTGAACGCTGGGAAGACTTGTTCAGGATTTTCCAGATATTTCATAATTTTACGCGATTGTCTTTTCCCCCATGTAATTTAAAGCGTAAATACTTAACACCTGTGACGACGGGGGGTATTAAAAATGTTTCCATTATTTTCGAAATTCCAGTTTATCTTGTGCAGCTAACTTTTCCAAATAAGCTGGGGATTTTTTCCTTGAATTTTTTTCTAACAGTTCGGTTAATCCCTTAAATACTTAAGACATTGCAAAATCAATTCCCTGTGCATTTATGTGCAAAATACTCGTAGTATCGTTTCATATCTTCTGCAATTTGTTTGGCCTCTGGAAGAAATCTTATTTTGTAAATTAATCTTTCTGCTTTAATTTTTTGGTAATATGTATACAATTTTTTTTAAATATGAAATTTTCTTATTGTTTTCAGAGGACGCGACCGTGAATAACATTTTTGATGAAATACAAAATTTAGAACGTACTTCTTCATAAAAGGTATTCAAATATGGATGACGACCAGCAATTCTGTTTAAGGTGGAATAACCACCAAAGCACATTGATAAGTGTGTTTGATACACTTTTGGAAAATGGCACCCTTGTCGATTGTACACTTGCTGCTGAGGGTAAATTTTTGAAGGCGCATAAGGTGGTCTTATCGGCTTGCAGTCCTTACTTTGCAGTAAGTTTTTATCTTTAAATTTCTTACATCGTTAATATAACTAAACTTTATTTTTTTCTCTCTTACTTGCAGTCGCTTTTATCGCAACAATATGACAAACACCCAATTTTTATACTTAAGGACGTTAAATTTCAAGAACTGAGAGCCATGATGGACTATATGTACAGGGGGGAAGTGAATATATCTCAAGATCAGTTGGCTGCCTTACTGAAGGCAGCTGAGTCATTACAAATAAAAGGATTATCTGATAGCCGTAGTGGTACTGCTGGACCACAACAAAAATCAACGAATGAACATAAACAATTGTCTGTACCTGCTACTGTAACTGGTAAAAGTGGTAGTTCATCTGGCGGTTATACATTAGAACAGAAAAGGCCACGAATTATGGATTCCCAAGAATTATCAGCATCCAGGGAAGGTTCATCTAGTCCAACATCAAGAAAACGAAAGAAAATACGGCGAAGGAGCGTCGATAATGTCATGGCCGGTAAGTTTTATTATTTTTAATTATTATTTAAATTATTGGCGTATTGGATAGAATAGAGTGACGATTTGATATTATACCATCGATTTAGTACGCTGGATTAATTTATTAAAGGTTAGGTTGTCTTCGTGGAAGTGTAATGAACTATTGAGCTGAATTTGTATTCAATATTTAAAATGTTGGGCTTAAAATAAATTCATTTACATTTTTAATTCAATTAATGAAATTAAATAGGTAACTTTACAAATGTTTTTTATGACGTATTCTTGTGTATGAAATGAAATGGTACTAAACATTGTGGTTTTAAAATTTTAATGACTTCAATCAGTTTTCTTGTCGGTGTTTTGCTTTTGTAGATATTAATTCTCAGTAGATATTAATTCTATTTGATTGTTCACGATATTAATTTATAAATACGGGAGATTTAGTGGAATTAGTGTAACTTAAATCTTCGTGTATTATTAGTGGAACTCGACATATTTCCGGCTAAGTGTTAACATTTTGTTGCAAATATTGGTTCAATGCTTCCTCGACATAACGAACACACCAAATACAGGTTTTTAGATAACTGATAATTTAATCAATCATTACGAAGCGCGCAGAGACTTTGGATATGGAGAAATTAAATTCCTGATCTCCTGATAAATCTAAATCTAAGAATTGGATCAGACTCTTTCATTATTAGTCCCACGTCTATAACTTTATTCTAAATCGAATTCTCTGACGTATGGACCGCGTAATTATTAACCCTTGTTGTGATCCTTCAATACCTTAAACCAATTATTTAGGATTTCATTATATGTATGATAGTAAACAGGATGGAGGCTAACACCTTCATCGTGGTCAAGCGCTGCTATTTATTTCGAAAGGCCGAGTTAATAAAATTAACCCCTATGAGCTGGAATAAGTTTGGGCAACCTAAATAAAATCAAACACTACGTACCAAAATGTTTTTTGAAGTCGAGAATTTTTCGGTTCCATAAAACCTATCAAATTTAGAATAAAATAAAAGTTGATGAAATCAAAAGTGCACACCCACGTAGGGGTTGTATCCCTATAGGATCAGTATAGATTAGAAGAGAGCAGTCGCAAATCTTATCGAAAGTGGTTTGTTTATTGTTTCCGAGTCCTCGTGCATAGGTAACTTAGTAATTAAAAGTTATGCTAAAGTAAGTTTTTTCTTTACATAAAACTAGGCAGAAGAACATTACTAAGTCGTCACTCTGTTCTATAAATAATATAAGTTCGCATTAAAAAATTGTAAAAGGAATGTTTTTGTGCGATAACTAAATTTTGTTTATTTTTTCGTTTATTACAGATAATCACGATCACTCAAATTCTTCGTCACACTCGATGCAAGTTAACTCATCTGTTGTACCACCATCAAATACCTCAGCGGCAATTGCTTCAATATCAACAACTGCTGCAACATCCTCATTGTCTACATCCTCAACAGTTGCGACTGTATCTGGTGCTGCAGCAGCGGCAGGAATAAATGTTACCAAAAAGACTGAAAATGTTTCAAATGCAAAACTTGAAAGTATGGACCGTGAAAATGATAACGACAATGACGATGATAATCAGGATGATAATGATAAAACAGCTGGACAAGTTAAAAAGGAACAAGCTAAACGTAAAGCTCATACAGTTTCTGAATCTGGTAAAGATAGCTCGGAAATGTTAATTGAACCAAAAAGTGAATATGACGATGGTAATGATGAAACTGTTGAGGACTTGACATTAGATGATGAAGAACTATTGGAAGATTTAGAACAAGCTGGCCCAAGCCATGGTGGAGGTGAAGGATCTAGTCAAGGTTTGTGCCATTTATTGTTATTTTATTTTAGTTTGTTTAATTTTCGTTCATTTGCACCGAAATTTTTATAAGGGTGGGGAACAAATTCTGACATACAAATATTTTATGAAAGTTATTACTTTTTAACTGGTTTTTGTATTTATACGAATTATAAACTCCTAATCGTAAAATGTTTCAAATAATCAGTTGTACTGCGATATTCGTCTTTAACCCCTTAAATTATAACAATGTGTGGGAGATGTGATACTCCTGGGATATTGTTTTTAAGGGTACGAAATGGAAAAACGTGCATGTTGCCTTTAAAAGGCAATAGATAAGAGCTACGAATCCGATACATAGTTGGTTTGATTTTGATGAATACATTTCTGGAAAATGATTAGTTGTTTTCGGTTGCGGTAGCGTGAAAGTCATACATAGTACAAAACAAGAAAAATCAGCAAATGTATTGAGAAGTGTCCTGATTTCATCTACGATTGTGCAATGCCAATATTTTAGATGACCATTTGGTTATTCAGACCAAGACAGAAAATATTAGGAATCGATTATCTGATCAATGAATTTGGCAATAAAAAAATTATGAACCAAAGGTCTGGAATTATATAGCAGTGTATAAGTGATCTAAAAAAGAAAGAAAATCCGATCAGGCTTCCTTCGGTGCCTATCAATTGAAACGAATAAATTGGCTTTTACTTTCAAGGTTTCTGCATTTTTCAAATAATGATGAAGTTTGAACGATTAAAAAGAATTATGTGTGCCTATTGATTAATTCGAAATAGAACTAATTCCATTTGAACAGGACGTTCTAATAGTAGAAATACGACCAGTGAAATTAACCACAATTAAATTAAGAAGAAGAAGTGTAAATAAAAAGATGATCAGAAGATCAGAAATTACTGAAGATGCAAACAATATTTTGAAACCATATTATTGTGCCACCGAATATAATAAGGAATTAATTGCCAGGTTTAAATACTAGCGTACGAGTGCTTTGACGAAATATAGGAAACTATTTTTTTTTTAAAATACATATTTGATATGGCACAAGCAAACACAAAGAAAAAATAGGTTAATCTTAATATACTGGGCTAATGGAAAAGTCATGGAGCAAGTTCGTAATACAGGCGATTGGTCGTTTTTGGAAGTATTAGACTTATTCGCACATTTGCTACTTTTATTCATTTCATCAGTTGAAGCTTAATTTTGAAAACAATTTTATTTACGAGTTGAAGATGAAAGGCAAAACTTTGCACTTTCGGCATATTTTATTGTTTTACTTCCGTAAAGGAAAGAACACAAGCTTGTGAAAAGGTGTGTAAAGTTTGTGGTGACAGTGCTTTATAAGAACGTTAGTGCCAAAGATGGTTCACGAGATTCTGTCCTCGTGACTTTATCTTTAACCTCAACGACGGTCCGGACAGCCAATCGAGGTTGATGACTGCAAATATAGCAATAAATAAGTTAAGCCAGTGTTAGACGATACAAAAGATCGTAAAAACATTGAGCGTCAAAGGCAGGCATTCGTCAGAGGAGCATTATTGCCATAGTGTGGTGGAATTTTAAAGAAGGTGTATATTTTGAGTTTCTTCCAACTTGAACGAATCCATCATCCAGAAACTTCTAGAGCTCGTAAAGGAGTTGTGCTCCATCATGAAGACGCCAGTTCCTCACACAATTTTGTTCACTATATATAGTTAAAAATTGTTTAGCTGGATGGGATGTGTTACCACACCCACCCCATACTTGTCTATACTTTAGTCGTCACGAGACTTCCACTAGTTTAGCTCTCTTCAAAACTTATTGCGCGGTATGTCGTTCAATTCAAATTGAGGCTGTAAATCCACGTTATTCAGTTTTTCGAAGATAAAGACCGTTCCTTCTATAAACGAGGTATTATGAAGCTTGTTAGAAGATTATTAAGCAAAATGGGCAATACATCATAAGAAAATTCACTTATTAACACATCATTAAAATGCGCCACGACTTTTCCGTCAACCCAATAGAATAGATATAGCAGAATTATTACTGAAAACTGTCCCAATACCAGTCTATAGCAGGAGAAGATGGACATCGAAACGAGACCTATCAGAGCGACTGGAAGCACAGCATTGGGCGCATTTTCCAAAACATATCGATCCAACGCCATCAAAGCAAAAACCATCGAGAACATGTAAAGTTTGCACTAAGCATAAAGTACGCAGTGAAACAACGTGGGAATGCAAAAAGTGTAAAGTTGCATTACATATAACTGGCTGCTTTGAAAAATATCATACGATGTACGATTATTAAATTTCGTCGTTTTTAAAACGTTAGTAATTAAACACAAGACCTTTAAAGTTAAAATAATATGTTATATAATTATAGGTCCAAAATTATTATTATTTTTTTGTTATAAATTCTATCGAGGAAGTTTTCAAGGGTTTCGGTTTCACTGTAAAACTTGTAAAAATATTATATTAAATAATATTATATCATGTATTAAATGATAAGAATGTAATGGGTTGAATTAAATATGTTTTTTTCGTAAATATTAAACGCAGCGTAATTATTACCTACACATAAAACAGCACAAAACTCAAATTTCGAACATTTTTCTGAAAATTTGAGAAGCTTGCATATGGTGCATTTTTTACGAATCATTTGTAACAACTGCTTTTTTGCAACAATTCTCGGATACTAACCATTTTTGATAGTTCCACATTCATAATAACCTACAACCTACATGATCAGTTGTTTAATTAGAAGGATTGAATTTCATTGAACGATCGTAATTTTGCTATACCAAATAATTATATAAAATGCAACGTGGTTTGGCATTAAATGACATCGAAAAAGATAAACCTAAGCGGAATTTTCACACAAATTAATCGAACTTAGTCGTGTTATTAAACATTTGTTTTTTCTAAATCTGGAAGCTTTTAGTGTTTTCTGCTGCGGGATGTTACAAAATTCAATTCACGTAAGCATGAATGAAGAATACTGATTGCATCCAAGAACTCCAGAACAGATAGATCTCATTTCTGCCAGATAGTGTTTAAAATCAGTGGGTCTTTCAACAAAACTATGCTAAAATTGATATCAGTAGAATCAATAGAAAACATTGGAGAATTCTTGTTAGACAAGTTCTGAAGAATTGCAAAAATGTAAGATTTACGTCCTAAAGAAATTTGTATAACGGGCATATAGTTTTAAAATGGCGAACTGAAGAAGGCGGGCAGGAATTGTAAATTTGAAGGGATAGTATCGTTAGTTGGGGGTTTTGGAGAGTGGGGGTCCTATTGTAGAATCCGTTCGAATCGGATTGAAAAGAGTGTACAAAAGCCTTTTTGGCCCCCCACTGATTGCAAATCCGTTTCATATAAACATTTTTACCAAATTTTATCCGATTTAAAGTAACCATGAGAAAATACATTAGAATTTAGAATTTGAGCATTTTAGAAGTATTTTACAAAATAGTATATTTATGATACACTGAATGAAACGGGTTTTTCAGGTAGTAAGGTATAAAAATTTCGGTGTTTATAAAAATGATTACAAAAACTAAAAGAATGATGAACAAGTTCTTAAAAGTTTGTATTTTTCTTTATTCCAGGATATGCACAATGGCAAGTGGAACGATCTCAGGATGAAGTGTTTATGGCACAGGAAGCTGCAGGACAACAACGGGATCCACAAGGTAGGTTTCAATTTTTTTCAAATGAACCGATGAGCACGGCAAATAAATATGAAAAGCGATGAAATCGAAATACGGCACGCAATTGAACAAGTGTATTTTCTGTAATATGTTTTATTAAATAAGTATAAAAGTAGAAAGTATTTGACAAAATTTTAGATTGTTGGCGTGCGCAATTATTTTATCAGCCGTGCTCTTTTCAGAAACAGGCTAAAGTCAATGATATAAAATTGTTATTGTATTCGCGGAAACTTATTATTATTAATTACTATTGAAAGTGTTGGCTAAAATAGCAAAAATAAATTAAATTTGCGATATTGTTATGACGTCGGAGAAAGAAAAAACAACTTTTATTTCTGGGGTAAGTAGACAAAATGTCAGGCAAATTCTGTTGCTGGAGAGGAGCTGAGCAGAATATTTATCATAATAAAAGACAAGAGTTTATGTCATTGACTTTAGCTCTATTTTGCAAGTTGAAGTAAACTATTGAAATGGTAATTTTTTGGTGTTTGTGTAGCATTTTGTTATGGATATTATAATGATATAAAAAAGTTTAAGGATTCACAACCTCTGAACTTGTGGACTATAAAAGTAAGTGCACGTGTTGTTATTAAGAGTCATCCTTGCAGAATTACGTTTAAATGACTGAAAGTCGTTTTGGGTCCTTAAATTTTTTTTTATTGAGATAACGGTGAAAACTAAACTTTTTTTTTAAATTTATATATACATAAAATTTGTAATATACTAATTGCAATTTAACCCAACTAATCACCATAAAAATTTTCATAATCATAATTATCAATCGAAACAATTTAAGTCGCGTGATATTAAGTGTATAGTAATGTTTCATCAAATCTTTTTCTTAATGATTCAGAAGAAGTTTAATGATCAGATTAATTTGCAAAAGACATCTTATAAGTAAAGGAGAAAGTTTAGAATTAATTCTTGGAAACAAAAGAAAACAGTTCAACAGTAATAGAGAGAACTAGATAAAAATTAAAATTGCAAACAGCAATAAACAAAGATGTTTTAGAAGAATTTTGCACTAAGAAAAGAAACGTTGGCCTCTTCACTAGTTTTTAAAAGAGATTTTTGCTAAAATATTTCATTATATTATTATTACTATTGTTGATGAAAAGGAAATATCCGTTTATTTTTTTAAGTTTGATTTTGTTTGATCAGAGAATTTTATTTATATATATACATATACTTTCGCATGCACTTTTATTTTCTGTTTATTATAAATTTAACATTATATGCTTTTTTTGGTTGACGGGACTATTTTTTAATATATTTAAAGTCTATTTTCTGTTTTGTTAAGTACATATACGTTATGTTTAAGTAATTTAAACGTTACAGTTTTAGTATCGTCCTTTAAGAAAGTTATTTCAAGATGTTAACACTGTCGTAGTTCGGGTAAATTTATCGTCGTATACTGAATTTCGGTCGCGATAACTTTTTTAATTTTATCTTGTCCGGTATTCATTCGTAAGATGTTATATTTTTTTACCTAAACCGTCCGCTTTTCCGGTTTACTTATATTTAAATTCTTGTTTTGTTCCACAACGAAACAAAGATATAAAAGTATTAAGTTTTATGTTTATGTTGAGTCAGTTGAAGTGAAAATACAAGACAACTAAGTTGTTCAGTGGGTCAAGTGGTGCGTCTTGAGCACGCCTCGGTGAGATGTGTAAAACGAAAAATCGATAGTGGACACGAACTAACCAGGACGGAATCAAATCTCGAGAGGAATTCAAAGAAGAAGGGTTGGTAGCTGCAAATTTTAAGTAATTTGCAGTGAGGTATTAAGAATCTTCTCGAGAGGCGGCATCCAAACGGAGTTGTGTGTGATTGTGCAATGGGGTAAATTTATGCAAAGAGGGTGTAAGTATGCCTCCATTCAGCAGTATCGGTTGAAGGAGAGTTCATGTTTATAATGGGCTTATTCTTTTCTTTATACAAACATTTTTTCATTTATCCCCTCCCCGTATCCCAATTAATTTTTCTTTATTATTTCCCAAAAAGAAACGTATAATAAAAATTTCCAGGTTTTTGTCAAGGTGAAAGAATATTCCTGCGTTTCTTTCACAGTTAACTTTAAAGGTGAGATTTGTTGTCTTTTTTTTAAACTTATTTCAATGGAAGGGCCAACGTTTTCTTATCTCTGAATTGAGTATATTGTTGATTGAAAGTTTATTTAAAATGCTAAATATGTTACATGTTGAACCCTAATTATCGGAATCACATGCTTGGCCCTTTCGATTGCAAATAAAATAAAAAAAAGAAGAACGGTTCGTGATGGAAATTCTGGGAAGTGAAGGTTCCTCATTCGTATTTTCGTTGTATTTGGGTGAGATGACGAAGAACACGATAAAAGTAAGTGGATATTTTTTATCTTTTAGTAAAAAACGTTTCAGTAATTATGTAATGCGCTCGTCAATATTATTGATTTCGTTGTGTTTAGTTATAAGATAATGTAAAAGCGCATTTACAATAATTACTGAAATAAAATTCATTAAAAAATATTAGGATAATTTACCAGATTTAATGAATCTGAAATTTTAAAATGTGAAGTTTAGAAATACAAATAAGTTAAATCAAAGGGTCAAAATATGCAGTCTCTTGCAGTTTAATGCAAGCCGGAGATGTTGTGGTATATTTTACAATAATTATGAATTATAAATACCTATATAAAAAACACTCAAAAAAGTTCAGCAGTAGCTAAAGCTACAAATAAGTATGAATTTGTTTCGCGTGGAATAATCGATTTAAAAATTAGTTGAATTATTTTAATATCCAAATTAGAAGTCGATATTACTGAATAATACCTTAAAATACGCTTAAAATGTCGAAAAGAAAACTGAACAATAACTTCATTGTGTCACTAGTGCCAAAACAACTTTAAAGTTTTTGTTTTCTATTGCACTGAAAGTCGATTAGAAACGACCAATGAATGATTCATGTCAAGTTCACCAATCAATATAGTGCTCACCTACTATTCTGGCCTGCGATACTTTTAATAGAATTGATGTGCAAACATTTCGAGTGGGATTTTCAGTCTTATGCCATTATTTCCATTTCCGGCTAAAATATGACACTTTTCCAATCGTCTGTAAAACTATACTCGAAAGAGACTACTACTTAAGCTTAATTCATAGACAATATAAACAACTATCGATTTTTTCATTATTTTTTACCACACTTATTTTTGATCAATTAACGGTGATACATGTTGAAAATTCTTAGTTTTTGAGCACCCGAGTTCTTCTTAACGTTCCTGTAAAAGTTGGGATGGGGAAATAATAAAAAAAATATGAGAGCAAATTTGAAAGCCTTGTGCTATTTAAGTTATTTGTTGGGAATTGAAAGATATTACAATAAGTGTCAATCGATGTGTACATCACATATATAGTTGTTGAAAAAAGAAGAAATTTTTAAAGTAATCTGTCAACCGATTGCACTTACATTTAGAAAACAAATTGAACGAAATGGCTTCCTCTTCGATTTTATGCTGGATGTGTGATTTTCATTTTGATAACATCTAAAAGTACGGAGCCATAGTTCGAATTTTGTTTCCGATTGAATCAAAATCAAGGAATCTTTTTCAATTCAGGTTGGATGGAATCGAAAATGATTTTTGGTTTTGCGGACTTTGTATAAAAAAGGAAAAACCGCTCAATTATTTACTGTATCCTAATTTCGCTCAAGGCGGTTTAATTTGAAGAGGTATGTTTCGTGATCAAAAATGTGCTTTGATTTATTAAAATTCTTTTCTAACTTTTCTAAAAAACTAGACGCATCGCCTTTTTGCACTATTTACATGCCGCAAGATTTTTCTTACGTCGTTACGATAACACACAATTCTATTACAGATGGTTCTATCACTGCAAACTTTCCAGTCGAATGAAATGGAGCTTACAAAAGACCTTTTTGGGAAAAAAAATCGTTAATAATGTTCCTAAATTTTTATTAAAATCAGTTCAGAAATCTTTGAATTAAATTAATTTCTTATGTTCAAAGTGTTAAAATAATTCAATTAAAAAAATCCAATCGAATTACAACATATTTTCATGTTATGCGCGAAAAAATTAATTAATTCCAAAGGTAACTAAAATGAATTTACGGGAATTTTACTTACTTTATTAAGAAATTTTTATGCAAAAACAAAAAAAAAGGTTCCGATGAATTGAGAACCTCCTCCTTTTTTTTTTGAAGTCGGTTAAAAAACACTTTTATAAGCTCCTTTCGATTCGATTCGAACGTCTTCAATGATAGGGCCCAATGTAAGGTGCCACTCTGCTATAAAATTCGAGGCTAAATACCTTCATTTGAAACATGTGATAAGAACAAAAAAATAAAAACTGTGCTTGTGATTTCTATGATTACTAGATAAATTAACTAGAATCTGTTTGATGTTTTAAGTGTGAATGCTCATACTTTCTTCGATTACTTAGTAACAGGTAAAACTGTCCATAATATTTTTTAACACCAAGAAGCGAAATTGATACGAATTGTAGATATACTTTTATCAGATATAGCTGAATCGCGTGTAAATTGTTATGCATAAAATTACACGCTTAATTTAACTATATAAGATAAAATTATACTATTTGTATTGAGTTTCACGAGAACTCCAATTTATGATATTTTGGTGAAAGGGTTTTAAACGCTATGCTGCGCGTTGCATTGCAAAAAATCAGCACTCAATGTTATCAATGTATGACTTGGTGATAACATTTTATTTGAGGAAACAATTACCCTAATTTACATATCACAACATTCATAAAACAGATACTAATTGCCCTCGTTCACATCTATGTTTATAGGGCTTTCATAAGTTGCAAACGTTAAAACGTTGAGGTTGCTTGGACAGTACAAATGGGGAATAATTCTATTTTTTGAGATCACCCAATTATTTTGTTAGAAATAGAAATAATTAATTTTCCATTATACCCCAATGCGAATTAAATTTGCAGAGAATTTCAAAGAATTTGAATGGAGTTTCTAATTGAAAAAACGCCTGTTTTTTCTGATACATTTGCAACACTTAAATTTCTGTAATAGAAACGATATTTTTATTTATTAATGGAAGAGCTTTGTTACTTACGTCAGGGTGTGTAGGTTTTATGAGTTAATGAGTTTCTTTGAAATTCAAGTTCATTTTACAAGATAGAAAACGTTTCACTACGTACTACAATTTATTGATCGGAAATGTCAGCAAAGGGTTAATTCTCAAAACGCGTAGTCGTTTTTGACGCTAATTTGTGAATCAGCACAACGCAAACGTATATTTTGAATTTACCGAAATCAAACTCTTTTGATAATGTATTATCTATATTCTATATTCATCTGGAGGCTGGAGCGCGTTCAAAAACTTAACCAGTTAACTATGGTCGTTCAAAAACTCTGAGATTAACCACAACATAACCACGACCATAACTATTTCACGTTCATAAATTACTCATAGTTAACTATGCCGTGGTTTAATTTTAACTATGCTCTTGATGATTCATAATGTATAATTTCAAAATTGAGCGTTTTGCAAATACCGTTTAATAGTTAATATTCAGTATTAGCTTGCACTTATTTTCAATTCTGACGGAAATTAAGTCCTTTCCAAATGTAGAGAATTCAAAGGCAGATTGAAACAGTTAGCAAATATTGAATCCGACTTTGAACAATATACGTTTATAACGGATTTGAATTACATCGGAATGCGACAGTTATTGAATTGAGTATAATGGTCTCAACGTACCTCCATCCAACGACGGTTTTTAATACCGGAAACATAAAACATATAAATGGAAAACGCGTCACTTAACTAACACTTCGCTACAAATCCAAATTTACCATTTTGTGCTCAATTTATTTATTTGTCTCAGATGTCCAATATGCGAATTTTCCTGGGAAACTCGGATTTTAGGTTATGTAGTGTTCATTTGAAATTTCATAATAAATTGTAAAAATATAGGAATTCACATTGAAATTAGCCGATATTTAAAATTGCTGCCTTATTATTTCCGAGTCAACTCTAATGGCCTTAAAATAATTTAACTTGTTTTGTTTTAATCACCAAATTTTGACTAAAACTTATGTAATTTTTGAAACAAAATTTTAAATTTTTAAATTTGAATTGAAACCTTCACTTCTGAGTAGTAATGGCGATTTATTAAAACATACTGTTTTTTTTTTTCTTGTGAATTCCAGTCGAACTCCAATAGCTTGCAGTCATTGTTCTCAAAAGAACAAGTCGTTGTTTGAAGAAAAATATTCTAAACATACGAATCCCTTTCTAGGATTAAAAAAATATTCGGTGATTATTATTAAATGATATAACATCGGACTTTGTCGAATCATATTCAGCACTAAAATATTTATTGAAAACGATTCGATTTTAAAACAATTTTAAATCATATTTTATTTTGGATCTAATCCTTTCTGGATTTTGGAGGAGGATGAATAAAATAACCGGCAAAATAAAGGGACTATTGAAAGAAGTTAAACAAATACTACCCAATCAATGGGAAATATACTCTCATTTAGATGATGAAATTTAATGCGAGGAACGTAAAATTGATTACTCGTATTACTATTTGTTGGTAATGGTATAGAAATATTTTGCTTAACTTTCCTCACATGAAGTGTAAAATTCGAAATTTCTTATCGAAAAACACTGCGTTTATTCTATCTTATTCTAAATTAATATTTTATGTTTAAATGTCGTACGGATATTACTCTTTGCTCTGTAAATTAAATTCTTTCCTTGCTTGGTTTCTAACTATTGAAGCATGAAATTAAGCATTTCAAAGAATATTTTAAAAGCATACAGCTAAGAGCAAAACTGTAAGAGAATGTGGTGTGGTTGAATAAAGCGTCGATATATTTATAAAATAATTCTCAGTTTTTTCACTTATTTCAAGAAAAAAATATAATTGAACTTAATTTGCGACGTTTGTAACACTTTTACACTGCGAATATTTCGTTAATAATTTAGTGATTAATCCAATATCCTTTGATTTCTTTTAATTTTGGTAAACTGATGTAAATACGTAGACATAAATTCAGCAGAATTGTGGAATAATACTATACTGTACCATACATCCTCCGCCCTTTCCCATAGGGAAATTATTCTTGACAATTTTTATGAAAGATTCGACCTCACTCTTATACTATTCTAGGAAGTCCAATACCAGCTCTTTGCTTTGCTCTTATCAGATCGATAAATATAAAAGTAACTGAAAATATGTCCAATGTCCGTATTTATTCATTTTAGTTGCTTCCTCTCAAATACTTAAATATGCAAGTTGCGAGCAAGCTTCTTCCTATTTTCTGCTTCATCCTAATTTCTTTTAAAGCTCCGCCCTCTACTAGACTAGTAATTTTTTTCAATGCTTTAAACAGCTAATTTTAGCATATTTTGGATTTTGAAATTAAAAATTGACCATATTTGAACAGTTTGTTGATATGATCTCCTTCCGGCAATATCTTTCAGTACACTCAAGAACTTTCAATTCTCATGACAGTATGGAGACTAATATCATGCATATATATTTGCAATTTGTTTTTTTTTACCTTTTTTAAAATTGCTTATTACTCCAAATTTAACTGTTACGTGATGTTTTTCATTTGTAACTTTTTAAATATCCATGCGTTTGTTACTGCGGAAAAGCATTCAATGAGTGATTAAGAATATAAATTTCCAGTGTGTCACCACTATTCTTTTCTAAAAATAAAAGGACCTGTACGGTGCAAAACTGTAACAGTGCGCACTTTAGAGAATCTCTTCTAAATTAAACTAAGTTAAATATTTTAGTTTTTTGGTGTATAACAAAGCGGATAATTGAGAAAATTAAGATATTTATTTTTAAATTTTATAACCATTTTATTCAATATACCACATTTTGTTCATTTATGTCTCTCACTGTATATTGATACCTATAAATCTTGTATGATTCTCGAGAGATTTGATTTTGAGAAGACTTTCATTTTGGTTTTTGTACAAAACTTATAACTACGTCGTCCTGAGAGATATTTTAAATCTAATTTCGAATCACTACTACCAAAGAACGTATAACATAAAGAACTCGCATCACGAACAACCAAGCTGAGCTGAAATTTTTCTTCTAGGGTTCTGCCAGCAGAACCCTACAGTCGCCTACATTTATTTCATTTCTCGCGCCAGCTCAGAACATCGTTCGCCGTTCGTTTTCCGAGAGCTTTCGTTGCCTATGCGTATGCGGCTTGCTTTGGTCTGTTGCCTCTGCGGGGCTGCAATAGTGCCGAGATTTTTTGCTATATGCTTCCAATTTTTTGTTTACGAAATTTTAGTTCGAACTAATTTAAGGCCGAGTTCAACAATACCTCATTTATCGAAATCGGCTTAGGCGAATAATTACATTTGCGTTTGATAAATTTTTTGGTTTTGAAAACATTTTAAAACTAATTAGTTAACGACACATTGAAAGCAATCAAGAAATTTTTTATTATAAATATTCATATTATATAAATTAGTATTAAAAAATGATTCCACAATTCCGCGTTTTGTTAATTTTTGAATATCAATTTAAATATTTTAATTTGAATTTTCAATTTCTGACTCAATTCTAGATTTAATTTATTTATTAGATAGCAGAACAAATTAAAAAATAACTTTCTGAACATTAGCCGCTACTCCTAATGTTTTTTAGCAACCCTAAACATGCTTATTTATACATGTTGGATAACGCACCTGAATTTCTTAACATAATCAAAAAAATTCGTTCTAAGCTGATGTCTAATTTCCTTTCCACTTCCACGAATCCCATCATGTTATCAGGAAAATCGTAGCACAGCCACAGTGCGACGGCTCGAGAAGAAATTCGCTTGCGGCTGCCTACATGCCCACACGAACGGTGGCCTACAAAATTTTCTCTGATTCTTTGCTGACGTTTTGCACGCTTTCCCTTCACGTCTTCCCTTCGCATCCGGCGAGCTGAATGATTTTCGACTATAGGTTTTGAGCCTGATGCGAGTTCTTTATGTTATACGTTCTTTGCTACTACTCATTAGGGAATAATATTTTTGACTGTATTCTTATTAATACGTGCCTCAAAAACCATAAACCCAACCTGGAAATCAAAAATTTACCGTGAATTTGAATACCGAGAAAAAATTCCTGGTCTCTACAATAAAACGACAAATGTTTATACCAAAAGTTATTTGGGATATTAGTTTCAAATCGGCATATCTTTGTAGGTTTTTTTTTTCCTTTTCAAAATAGTGAAAAATTGGAATGGAATGTTAGATTACGAAATGTTAATCAAACAGAATCTTCAATCCTAAACTAATTATGGAATTTGTTAAGGGCGCGTGCACAATAAAGCTAATTGATTCAGATCAAGTCCTACGAACAGGAAATTTTGTGTTTCTGATTATCATTTTTTTAACTGAATTTGAAGCCAACACATTTCTGAGGCTGTAGTGCATGTCATCGATTCTTAAAAGAAGAAAAATTTACGGGATATTTTCACGTCAAATAGTTTTATTGATAACGATATATGAATAGATAAATTTCCCTAAAAAAAAATTTTAAATTTTGTTGTTGCTTTTTATAAAGCTTTAAAATCTTTTGAAATAGGCTTTTGCTGTATGAACGCAAGTTTGAGCTCGTTTGAAGTAAACTAAGAAAGTGCTATTATCTGTAAATTTTAATTTCTGGCATTTACGATATTCGTTCATCTACTTTTTTTTCCATCGGAACATTTCAATTTTACAATAGTTTCATTTCGCTGTAAAATTTAGTTTTTCGACGGTTGAATGGACTACTTAGCATGTCCTTGAGATTTCTCTAATTTGGATTCTTAGGCAGTTACTAGATTTGAATGTTTTATTCTTTGGGCGAGAATGCTCAATAGTTTGATACTTCTGGAAGGTATGGAAATTTCCTTTCAATTTGGCTTAAACCGTACGGTTTGAAAATGTTTGTTATTGATTTATGAATGAAAACATTGTTTCACATTATTGAGAATATTTTCTCAAATGCATGAAACTATTTCCATCATTTGGTAGTAAGAGTTTTGTGCCTGCAACAAATTTTTATTACTTACTTGCCTCCTTGAGGACTTTTTCGAAAAGTTGAAGTGAAAAGTGAACATGGATAATATTTTATCAATTTTATGAACTTTGTATGTTTGTACACATTTATTAATTGCATCATGTGTATACCTAACTCATAATCAAAATATGATTTTTTTTTCAAATTTCAGCTTAAGCCTTACTTTGTCTGAAAGGTTTTTTATTGCTCGTTGCTAAATCTAACATTTGATTTAACTTTGAGCGTCTAACTAAATTCGAATTGAATTTACATTTCAAAATCAAGATTGACCAGTGCCCCTAAATTCTGTGATGTCATTTTATGCTCTTCAATTATGAGCACGGTATATCAAGTGGTATGACTGAGGAGTTTGTAAAAAGTCGCAGTGCTGTTGCTATTGCTATTTTCAATTTTTGATCACGCTACTACGTCCTCATTGTAGAGTAGACTTCTTAATTAAATAAAAAAAATAGAAAGTATTTTCTCTATTCGTAAAAAATCTTTTTCAAAACAATTCCGAGAAGTTTTATACACTGTTGTACATATATGTACATACGAAACATTTTCTTTTTAAAGAAGTATCAGTTGCTTATGGTTTATATTTTAATTTATATCGTTCCATAACCGTCACAGTAGGAAAAAATTAAAAATAGTATGACTATGTTGATTTTCCAATGTGTATTTTCTATTACATATTTGTTTGAAAAAGTTTTGAGCGTAAAATCTCTGCTTTACAATTGTTCTTACTTTCTGATATAATTTTGTTTCACCACCACCAAATTAATTTTAAGTGAAAGTACAATGTAAATTAAAAGATCTTCAAGAATTGCCTCGATAAAAATATAGGTTATATCGTCAAAATCAAACAATTCAAAAATCAAGATAACCAATCTTGTTTTGTTGTGTAGATATTTTGTGGAAAATGTCGGAAAACCCGTTAAGGACCTTCGTTTCAATGAAGTCTTTGTGTCTAAAAAATTTTATAGAAGGCGTTCCGAAAAGAAATCAATTAAATACATATAGGATTTCTAAAATCTCGTAATATTTAATTTGGAAACCTTGCAACCGAAAAAATCGCAGAAAATGTCTATGCAATATCTTCGCAGATTCGAGTTTGCAAACGAAAGTGCTCAGTGGGTCTTCGAGGAAAATTCAAAATTTGAATGATCATAAACTCAAGAAGCAAAATTAAAAGCGTTTTATAGCACCTCTAAGTGAAACATGAAATAAATCCATAGCAGAATAACAAGAAAAAAAAGGAAAATATTTACATTCAATATAATATATTTTAAAATAGTTCAGTTGCTCTCGTTCTGTATAATAGAACCACAAATTCAAATGCAAACTTGGGTGTTTAAAATTTCAGTCAAAAAATTATGTTTTGTATGCGTTGATATGTTTGAAGGAGTTATTTTTTTTTTTAATCTTCTGAAAACTACATTTTAACATTTTAATCTCATCAAAATTTGTTCAGCGTTTTGATGTGATCATTTTAGCATAATATTTAGAAATTATTATTTTTGATAAGTCGGTCAAAGAAAATCAATGATAATTTTATGTTTATGAAAATTTGATATGCATATCGTAACAATTTTTATGTATGTGATAACGAAAATTGTTTTCTTTTCGTTTTTGTTGCGCATTGAAGTTTTGATAGTAGATGATAAAACATAAACAAAAAAAAAAAAGTAATATATTTCAGTAAATTCTTGACTGAATATACTTTTTCGTCTGCTCTCTTACAATTTCTATAGAAGTTCTGTCACCATACTGGGAAGAGTTTCACGTCGATGAATCTGGTATCATCACTTTTGGTGGTGACTACAAATCTAACAATGTGAGAAAGGAATATGAGTGTAAAACGTGGCGTACTTCTTCCAGGTAGTAGTAAAATTAAAAGTTATAAAATGAACAAATTCCATTATAAATATCTTTTGAACTAAAAAACAAAAAATTCTTCAAATTTTTTTTATTCAGTAATGGTAAGAAAAAAGTAACCGAATATTTGTGCGGCGAGTGTGGAAAGTCATATAAACACCGTGGCAACTTAGGTAGACATATAAAGTACGAATGCGGGAAGCCAGGAATATTCGCGTGCCCTGTTTGTGATCGTCGTTTTCACCAGGGATGCAACCTTCAGAGACATGTGTCTACGTTACATATGAATTACAAGCGGAAAAAATAAACTAAATTTAATATAAATTATGTAAAAATTAAAATAATTGAAAGTTGTATTTATTAGTGATGTAAAATCTCATTTGTGATTTTAATTTTTCGGTAACTATTTCAAACCAGAATTCCAAATGGTCCTAATTTATTTTATTTTGTTTAAATCAAACACCAAAGAATTAACACTAGTATTTTTCGTACAAAAAGTCAGTCACGTTTATGAGAATAATGCATAAATGAATTTCAGGATTTGAAGAGTACATGTATGCCGCATTACATCCCGGCTACGCTTGTCCACGTTGCGATCGCGTCTATAAGTATGTAAAAACGCTTAATCGTCATCTTGCACATGAGTGCGGCATTGATAAGCATTTCATTTGCGTTGTATGTGGACAGAAATTGCAACGAAGTGACAAGCTTATAAATCATATTAGAAAAAATCATCCTGAAATTGCAAAACACTGTCCGCGACGAAGGAAAGATTTAAGGAGAAGAGAATTATTGTGTAATTCTAAGTTATAATTGTTATTTAGTTCATTTGTTCTGTCGATCTCATTTTAAAAGGTCTTTTTTATATTTCCTTAAAAAATTGTTGTAATAAGTATTATATTTAACAATGTATTGAGCAATATACAGAAATCGCACTTGTCTGGTTTTGTCGGTATTACAATTGGTGCCATATTTATTTATTTATTTATTTATTTATTTTTTTTTATGAATCTCGTGATATACTACTTTCACTACACCTTCTATATTTTATAACTTAGTCTTTGGTTTATAAAATCAAAACATTTTTGTTACTATTTAAGTAAAAGAAAAAATAATTTATGATTTTTACTTTGCGATAAGTCGCCAGAATTTGTGCTTAATGTTAATCGATTTACAATAACTCTGCTTAATGAATATAGTGCTAACAAAAATTCTGAAAATAGTTTTTGATTTTGATTCTGTCCACTAAATTGATTTACTTGGACTGATACGGAGGGCAAGAAATTTTTAAGTGGAATATTTATTTCACAAGCTCCAGGGTCTATTGAATCTCAGAGCTGGCTTTTTTTCATATATTTCGGCTGACTTCCAAAATGCATTAATGCATTAATGCATGCATTAATTAATCGATAGAAAGCATCATGTTCCTAAACGTTAAATGTAAAATTTTTGACGAAGCAGTATGTTCCAAAACATCTCATGAATGAATCCGAGACGTATCGAGGAAGCAAACCGCGCATCATACATTTTTGTGATGCAAAGCATCAGTCATAAATTTGACTTTTGCATGATGACGGTTGTAAAACTGCATCACAACCTGTTTTGTTGACGTTTTGGAAGTCAGCCTTCTTCCTTGTTTGATGCTGCAATTTCCTTTTACCATTTTTCCTTTTTTTTTTTGTTTTTTATATATACTTTTCAAAAAAAAACTTGCGTGAAATACAAATGGTTAGTGTCCGTAATAAAATTCAGTTGCTTAACGCGGTGCGGTGCAACTTAAAAATTTTACCTTACTGCTTTTACGATTTATCTAAAAGGATGAATAAAAGAAAGTTTTAAAGTGTCTGCTTTTCATCATTGTTTCAATCAGACTGATCAAAACTTGTGTGCAAAATGTCTAATTTTTCAACTCACTTTAGAGATTAACTGATTAGTTATATAAATCAAAGCTTTGGAAAAACTAATAATTTTTCAATTAGTTCGATTTGAATTTTATTTTCATGATTTATATAATATGTCGTTAATTTAAAAATATTGACAAATTTAAAATATTTCTGCCAAAATATGAACCAACAAATATTTTGCAGGCATTTTCTAAAGCCAAATTATTCAATTTCCGAAGCAAAATTTGCGTATCTTTTATAGGGCACAATACATTAAAGTCAAATGAACTTAAAACAACACAACGATTCAGGAGAATTTCGTTTACGCACATATAAACGTACAAATGGATAAAATTGTTTCAACACTGTTATTTATGCTGTTTTTTAGTGCCCAAAACTATTTGGGATTTTTTATTTTGAATAAATAAAAATAAATGATTACATTAAAATAGATTTTTCTTTATAGTAAGAAATGTATGGAACTATCTTTTGCAACCACATATTGTTCCATTGCTTTTCTGAATGGTAATAATACTACTATGAACAATTTCAGAATTTGTATCCTTTAGCCCACGTTGCATTAACTCGTTTTCTTAATTTTTGCAGTCTGTGCAAAATCAAGTGTTTAACAATTTAAATTATGATGTCAGCTGTGGGGCCCGCTCACGCCCTTTTTGGGAATCATAATTAAAATTATTTTTATATTTTGGTCCTCTTTCTCTTCAGCACCTATTTCAAATTCATTCAATGAATTTTTGCTTATTATATCTTGTTTCCGATTTTTATAAAATCGATGAATAAAAAAATATGAGTAGCACCCCAAAAGATTCGGATTAATCTAAGAAAGTGATGTCAACTCTTATATAGATAAAGTTGTTTTCTTGTGTTGCCTTCAAAGTTAAATTATTTCGTCTTTAGAAATGATTTGTTTTTTATATTTTTTGTTATCCGGGAAAAGGAAATGTTATTTTATTGATCGTGGTATATTTATTTTTTGTTATGTTTCGTTTATGTGAAGGTGTATTGGAAAGTTAATATAATAAGTATATTAACGTATTTTAGGTTATCATTTAATGATCTTAAATGTCGTTAAAGTTCGAATTTTAAAAACGTTGTTCGTGTATATTTTAGTGTCCAGACAAGTGCATTTTGAATAAAGCACAATACGTCCCGAAAACCAAAAAAAAAAAAACAAAAATAATCACAAAATATACAATTATTAATTAGTTACATGAATGCTTCGACAAATTTTGTTTAGACAAAAGTCATAAGTCAGCTTGGATAACATCTGCAAGATTTTTATAAAGAAGTCTAACACTATTAACACAAAGGTTTTTTAATGCAAAATGTTTTACTTTTGCCACCTTGTGAATGCAAATTTATTGTTTTATGTTTTCTAACAAAAACTAATGAAAGAGAATGAAACATGTGTTCCAAATAAAAAGTTATTTTGTCTAAAAATCAATAAACCGAGAAAATTAGTCAATATAAAATTGAAGTGGAAAATAAAAAAATATAAAAGAATTAATGTGAGGCGAATTTCAGGATATCTTAATTACAATTATTTGATGCAAGATATGCAAGAAATGCAAGAAAGTTATGAGTGCCCACAATGCTCACGTGTATATAGACGTCCTGGAACTTTAAGGCGTCACCTGAAACATGAATGTGGTAAAGGAAAACGTATGGTTTGTTCGGTATGTGGGCACAGAACGAAACGAGCTGATCATCTTCTTCAGCACGTCAGGAAAAGACATCCTGAAATTGCAGGCAAATACTCACATAGAAATAGTTCAGTGTAATATTCGTTTTTTTTTTGTTTTTTTTTTTACGAAATTAAGTATAAAAAAGGAACATTGTTAGTAAAGTTATTTGATGTAAAATAATATGACAGAGATGTCACACATTTTTAAATGTTTAAAAGTTCTTTTGAAAAGATTTTTGTTTCTTAAGAAGAATTTTTCGTTTTAACTTTTAAGTCATTTGAAGCCAAATATCTTTTGTTTGAATTAATCCAGTGTACAATTATATATATATAAAAAAGTATATTTGAATAAAGATTTGTTTTAAAACCTGATATTAGTGATCATTTTATTGCCATAATCAAATTCCTCTTGAACGTTTCGTAACATTTCATTCGGTAGAAGAAATCCTGTAATATTAACACAAATCTCCAATAAGGTATTAGTGTAGTTGGAAGTGCTATATGTTTAAGTTGAACACGAAACAGAAGATAAAAAATTCAAAAAAAAAGCTCTATTGGTTCGAACAATTGGTTTAACAATTTTTTTTAAACAACTTCGATTTTCAGGTAACTTTAAATGTGACTATTCAAACTACGGACTGTATAATCCATTAATAAACCGATATGTATGCCCCAATTGTGAAATTGTTTATACACGTGAGTCAGATGCATTACATCACGTTAGAAAGGAATGCGGTCGGGAATTACGTTGTCCATACTGTTCAAAATTATTTAGACGTAAAAATAGTATTAAGGATCATGTACGTAACAAACATCCAGAGTATATTCAACAGTATTCGTCTGCGATTCGAATGAGATTAGATCCTTGGTTTAAAGATGGTATTGCTTTACAATATTTAATGCAAAGTTAGTGATATTGCATAACCTTTTGCTGTGGAAATCAAAAATTAGTATAAGCAGTTTTGTTTTTATTTTAATGTTAATTTAAATTTTTGTCCGATAATTGTTACAGCTTACGGGTTATAAAGGAAAGAAATTCATTACTCGTATTATTATTTTATAACATACTTGAATACTCGGGGAAAAATATGGCAATTTGAATATCAAACTATAAACTATACTACCGTTGTCTGTTATATGCAAACTACTTATTTTATTTATTCAAATATAAATTTGTTCCAAGTTTTCTAAACAAGTTTAGCACGTTTTATTTTTAACTCGTAAAGGTATATTTTCTACTCTGTGTATATGTATCTAGGTCTAATAGTAAAATTTATAAAGATACTGTTTCCTCAAATATTCATGTTATAGTTTCATTCCAATTTTTTGAATCTCTGGATATTTATAAATATACTAGATAGATCTTCGAAATTTTCTCGTAATTCAGTTTCTCTCAGAAATTGGAAATTTTAGACAGTTTTGACAGATTATGTTAGATGTTTTTTAAACAACATAAATTATGTTTATTGTTCATTAAAAGACACTCTTTCTACAGGCGATAAAAAGATACTCTTTCTACAGCTATAAAAAGCGAAATTCTGGTTTTTTTTGAGTCAGAGTACTTTCGAAGCAGTCACTTGCACTTGTATTGTTCAGCTTACGTTTCAAATCGCTGAATGCTGCGTTCCCATTTACAACGACTGATCGTTTTTCTATATATTTTGTCGAATGTTACTCAAATTGCCATATTTATTCATCCTCTTATCTCTATAGAAAAGTGACGATTTTAAATATTTAAAATTATTTGATATTATTTCGGCGGTATGTCTAGATAAAAACTTTGTAGTATTCAGACTTACAAATCGAAACAATGTATTTCTTTTCTTAAAAAAAAAAAAAAAAAACACATTCCTGATTTCATATTTATTTAATTATAATTTTGTCAACAAAACCAAGTACAATGTTTGCCATATAATATATTTTTTTAATGATATTAATTAGTGAAGACATATTTTTTTATACAAATTTTTATTTTAGTATTAATTTCGCAATGTTAACAATTCTTATACACACATCATATTGCAAAATATAACAACCTTCTTAACGGGGAAGAAATTAACACAAATTATTTAGTTTTATTTTTATTTCAATGTAGTATTGTGCGCTATCCTTCCTAATGATTTCAAAACCCTCTTATAATTTCATTAAAATTTATTTTTTTTTTTTTTTTATTATCAAACTTTCTTTTCATATCTGTACAAAGTTTTCATAACAGCATTTTATCACCCCACCCCCACTTTTCTATATTAATGCTATTATACTACACTTCCGTTAGCATCTCTATAAAAGCAAGAAACCAAACCTACACATCTTTCTGCTACATAAAAAAAAAAAATTACCTATATTTGTCCAGTTTAGAAAATCCAAAACCGAAAAATCTTTCAGATCTGAGGACGATTTACAATATGCCAGGAGCATCATCAATTGTATATGAGCCCGAAGTAACAATTCGTAAACTATATAAGTGCTGTACGGTCGGTATGACATGTAGCGGATGTACGTTGTCACCAACAGCAGCCGCGAGTCTACAGCTACAAAATTATATTAGCGGGGCGAACAGTAGTCATATAGGTCATCATCACCATCTCAACAACAACACCAACAATAACAACAACAGCAACAGCAATCCGACCTCTTCACTTTTGATGATGCCATCTGCGTCTGATGTCGGGGGCACTTCGTCTGTTGTTGCTGCTGCCGCCGCTGCTGCGTGTGCTGCTGCCGCTGCCGCCGCGACGGCTTCTTCATCCTCCCTCTTAACCTCGTCGCCCCTTATTAACCCAGCAATAACAACAACGATAGTAGCTCCAAAGAAAAATTCTGTCCTTTTCGATTGCAATTATTGCTCCTTTCGATGCACATGGAAATACGATTTGAAATTACACCTGAGACAGAAACATGGCATTCGTAAGAAAATGTAATGCCACCAACTGGCATTTAATAACCAGCATAAAATGCTTTCTAACAAAACTGACTGAGATATAACAAAAAATCATTCCTTATTTTTTACTTTTAGCTTTGTAAATTATTATTGTTTGAAAATAGAGTTATCGAAGTTTTGTTAGAAAGTATCTGCCGGCCTCTTGTAATACGATTGTAGCAAGATTGAGCGAAACGTACAAATATTTGCCACTATTACAACTATCACTACTGCTAGTACTAATCCTAAAGTATATTTTGTATCTATAATGTAAGGACGAAAATAATTTAAGAAATGTAAATACGAAATCAATTTTTTTATAAAGTTATTGTTGAACAATGTACAAATGGCATTTTCTATTTTTATGAACCCACTCATTACCACTCCTCTTTCTTGTGTGCTAAGGCTTTTACCATTTTGGATGTAGTGTAGGAAATGAATTTTTCAAAAGTAAAATTTTTGGTAGAGTGTGTAGCTTCTGTCCCGTTCAACCTCTTCATAAGAGTATTTCACCGTCAAAGTAAAGGGTTAAAGGGATTTGTTTTTCGATTTATTATTTTTGTTTGTTTATTAAATAGAATATAGTCTTTTAAAAAAACCCAAAAGGAACTTCCTATTCTTTTGGCATGTCTTTCTTACAAGCAAATATTTTAAACAGTCATATGTCATAATATGCTGCCGTTCTCATTTGTTTTGATTAAAAAATAATAATGTGCTAAACTCAATTTTAAGAGGATGATTAATGTTTTTTCATCAATTGCTGTTTAATTTTAAATTTCTTCGAATATAATTTTTGTGTTAATCAGTCGACATGTTCACATATCACTTTAATTTAGAGTGGTGTACTTAAGTATAATTTTGCGTAGTGGGTCAAGTTCAGCAATAACTTTCTAATTGTCCTATATGGTACTTAATAATTTGTTACTGAAGTACAAAATCTATTTTCGGTTCGAAATTACCAGTTGATAATGGGGTAAAAATGACGTAAATAGCATATAGTATAGCAATGAAACTGTATTTGAAAATTTTGTTAAAAATCAACTTGGCTTTGCAAGATGAAAACGTTTTCCAGTTTCTGCTTCCACAATTTACAAACATTTATTTTGTTGGTGTGAATCTCACTTTTGACACCAATTGTGTTCTTGTGAGTTTAATTTCTCATCCATAAAAAAATTCGCGAACTCTTCTAAAACTGATGAAAGAAGAAACGCTTGTGGTTTTAATTGCAAAACATTTTAATTAAATTAATTAAATATATTGGCTGCCATGCTATTTTCTGAAGAAGGAGAATATTTAAATTTTTTAATTAAAAGAGTTCTTAATGTGTTAACTATTCTTGGTTCATATTAATTTAATTATTTTTCAGGTAGTATGGTCAGTTCGAAAAATATGTAAATTTTTGAAATTGAATATTCAACATTTTAAACTTTGTTTTATTCCTCGATTCAGTGGATAGAATGAATCAAGCTCTTGGTAGTAATATTTCTAAGCATTTAATCAGCGTTTATGTTTGTATTAAAATTCATCACCACATTCCTTTAGTCATTCCTTGACTATGATTATGGATAAATATGAATTTTGTGTGTAGCCTCTAAGAAATGTTAATTTACATTTACGTAAGTACTCGGTCCGTTGGACTTAGAAGAGACTTTTTATTCGCTTCCATCAAAAATTTATTGGTTTCTGTAGAATTTTATTTCACGATTACTCATATCTGTTTACAGGATTGACAAGTTAATTTCTCACATATTGTTTATAACAAGGCAATTAAAATAAATATCTCGGCAATTACAATATTTACGAAACAGACGTGTCATAACTAGTAGTTAAAAAAAATTATATCCTTATTTGCCCATTAGGTAGAAAAATTAGTATTAGATTCTTGAAGTAAATTTGATTTTGTTTATGTAATAATTTGTTTAGTTGAGATTTTGTTCTTTGTACTGTATTATGTCGATTATTGTAGTGCACGATAAGTTATTGTAGATTATGTTGTCGAACAGAAAAGTTTGTAGTTATTTTATGTTTTTGTTAAGTTAGACTTCAACAAGTTTACTGTTCATTTGAAAGAGTTTTATATAAAAAATAAAACAAACCTGAAAACAAATACACGCAACATCGCAAACACATCATTTCATAATTTTATGTTCAATTTTGTTTATTTTTTTGTTTTCTCATATTTAACATTTCAGCATCGACACACTCAGGCGCTCTTAACCCAACAACATCCTCGGACTTAAAATATCAATTTCAACAATCAATGGTTGTTGGTGAATATTCAGGAGAATCGGCTCATAGATTTCCGTGCACTGTCTGCGGCAAAAGTTACTTAAGGAAGCGCCACCTGCAGCGACATATGCGCGATGAATGCATTGGAATTCCGCCAAGATTTAAATGTGATATGTGTCCTTCTAGATTCCGCCGTAAATATCACATGGCGAGGCACATGAATTCAAAGCACGGCATACCCGCGACACTGCCCCTGATCGGCTACGAAAAACCTGAAAACCTTTCTGTGAAGAAGGAAAATTATGAAAATGCATCGAGTGATTCCAAAGATAGTAATAAGGATGTTTACGGGAAGGGTGGCAGTGCCAGCGATGAAGATTGGAAAATGAAACTGAGCCTGCAACTAATTTCGAATTCGTTACTTAAGGAGAGACTTGTCAATGCCATTCCGTTCGCTTATAATAATCAATAATTTCATCATATGCTTTCTTTCATAATTTATGTTCGCTTTCTTTTTGTCATATTTTTAACTCATTCATTTTATGTTTTTGAACACAATCGAACTAGTGTCATTCATGCCAAAACAACACAATACAAACCAAAAAGACGAAACAAAGATATTATGATAGGACGGATGTCTCGATCATATTTTTTAATTACATTGTACGTACAAGTATTAGATAGGACCTGTAGGTTTAGGAAATATTTAAGATTTTGATGTAAATGTCGATATATTTAAAGAAATTTTTTTTCGATTTTTATGACTTACGTTCCGATTGTACATGTTTTTTAAGGTGTACTATTTACGCTTCGATGTATTAGTCTTATGTGTATTTCTTTTTTATAGTTCATAAAGTGCACGATTAAATTGACTATACAAATAAAATGTTCTCAAGTTTAACCCACCCTTTTTTTTTTGTAATATCTCGAATCAAACAATGACTCTTTTAGATTGTTGCTATTTTTATTTGGAGAGGAAGCAAAAATTGATAGTGATTTAGTGCATGATTTCATCGCGAGGAAGTTGCATAATCTATGCTTCGTTTTAAACAGGGGGTTAGAAATGGAAAATTCCAGACTTCTATATAATGAATTTCCTTTTGGAGATAATTCTTATTTAATTATCAATCCTTGGAGTTCGATTTTTTAATTTCATTAGACTTTAATTTGTAATGAGAATTAAATATGTTATCATAATTCCTAGCAATGAAGCATAAAATTATAATTACTCAAATGTTTAGTTGCACCGAACTTGAGAAAAAACGTATTATCCGTTGCGTTGCGTGTATAACATTTTAAGGAATTTATACTAAATCATATTCTTGTGAAATTTGAGGAATTTTAATTATATGCTCCAATCATTTGAAACGATAATTACAATATTATTAATTCTCATGACTAATTAAAAGAAACGGAATTAACAAATTATGCTTCCAATGAATGAATCTGTCTGCGAAGTTGAGTACTTGTTTAGAAAATTAATTTCTCGTAAAATCGAAGGAGATTTAGTTAAAATTGAATGAATTGCATGATTGTCTCATAATAATATTGTGTTTCTATCCAGTCTTCATCTATTTTTCTATTTGGGTCTTTGTAGTTTTTAGAATTTATCATTATTTAAGTAGTAAGTAGTTATAATATTGGGTACATATTCTGGTATTTTTAGACAGTATTATATACAATTTTGGAAAGTGTAAAAATGAATATCAACAACGATCTCGCTTTACGCTTTAAATCGATCTCCGTCCTTTACCATTCTTTAAAAGTGCAGCTTTTATTTTTGTTTATAATATTTTGGAAATAAATTTTTAAGGGTCCCTATCTCGGTGCTAATAGCGTTCTGTACTTTAACCGTCCAGATTTTCATTTTGTATTTTAATTGCATTTGAAACTAACACTCATATCCATTTCAGCACGCTTCTATTAACACTGTTAGGAAACATTTTTTCATTTCTTTGGGTTTCACTTATTACCAGACATGGTCTTAATGTTTGCCTTTATTTTAAAGAATAATATTATCCTAGATTAGGCTGATGTGGGGGGGAAAGCCTTTAGAGAAATTGGTATTTTCTCAACTATAAATTTAAACCATTATGTGGTAAAATCCATTTAGATAAAACCTTTCAAAGTGAAAAAAACTGTCAGAAACTTTAAAAAAAGCCTTCTGAAATCTATTTTTGGGCACCTACCAGCTTGACCCAGAGGAAGCAAATTCTCAGGAAGTGCTTGTCTTTCACATCTGCCGGTTTTCCTCTTTGTTTATTTCTGTCCGTGGTTTAGGATATTTTTGGGTTCACATTCATTGCAGGGATCCAATTGCACTATATAAAGGCGAAATAGTTGCAGCTGCATCAGACTTTCTTTGGTTCAGGATTCTGTTTATTTTTTTAGTCTTTGTATTGGTTGACGGGATGATTTTGTTGCATTGTCAGCCTATAGGGATAACAAGAAGGGTGCGTTCGTAATAGTTTCAGGTAGTCTCCCTTGCTCACTCTAAAGAGGTAAACATAAATAGGTTTATTTATATTATAGGTTTGGAGGAGGGATAGTTAAAGAATGTACTTAATGAGGAAATTTATAAAGTTTTTCAAATGCTTTCCTATGTCAAAGTATCCTTGGATGACGAAGATTTTATCTTAAAATAGGTTAATAGGTCAATAATAAATTACCTCTTTATTGGAATGTATAATAAAAACATTCTTAAGTTTTTGCTTAACAGTGCATTGATCATTCTTTTATACCTTGATTTGCTCTTCGCATATTACATTTATATATATTTTTTTTATTCAAATTACTCCTTTGATTTCTCACGATTTTTTAAATGTTTGCACTTAGAATAAAATAATCAATTTGTTAAATTGCAACAATTATTAATAAAAGACCCTTATTTTTTTTCATATTATGTTCTTTTACATAATTTCATTTTTTTTTTCTCATAATGGCAACAATCTCTTTTTTTAATGCCGAAATCATTAAGCTAGTCTTGATAATAGCCTAAAAGGACAATTTTCAACGACTTCTAAGCTCGCCTACCTCTTTGACATTTATAACGACATAATGCATTTTAAATCTTTTTAATAGAAAAAACCATGTTCTCCGAATTTTAGTCATTCTTGCACTTTTCAAATCTGTTAGTTACGAGATAAAAACTCTTATAAAAGATAAATTACCCTAATTGAGGCTACATAAGTATTAAGAAGATTATCAGATTGCTCAAAGGTTCGTCGTACTGGTTAGAAATACGAAAAATAGTTGAATCTAAAATTATTCTACATATCAAACTGTGAATTAAGAAGAAATTGCTATATATATTTACTACAATGGCTCGTGGGATAGGCCTAAATAGGAAGTCATATCAGTAGATAGTTTAGTGTGGATTTATGTCCTTGTAATTTATTAATTTTATTTGTGTACGACTAATTTTTTCTTTTTAAATTTGCTTCGCTTGTAATTTATAATTTTTATCCAATACTATCAACTTTTGCGATTGTTTGTAATTTTCATATTCTTCAAATTTTGAAAAAGTATTTTTGAACAACAGCGCATAACTTGCAAATATGGTGAATTATTGAATAAAATATGTAGGTTAAAAAAAAGGTTGGGATGGGTCAACTGCTCAAACTGCGAATTGATGATATTTAATCGCTATTCTTGCTTCATATTTTATGACCTCAAGCGCGAATATCTTTAACGTTGTAAAATGCTTTATTTGATTACGTGTCCGCATTTATTAGTTGTGCCATTATTTAATTAGAATTCTTAAATAAAATATCATAAAATATATTTTTGAAAAATACATATTCGCCATGTTTGCAGTTCACTAATTATACAAAAACTATGAACTTTTGTTGCTTCGTCCAATTTGTTATATTTATCATTTTGTTATAATCTAAGTATTAACATTTCGACAAAAAAAAAATTAAGTTCGGGTGTGTAATGTGTGATGTTACCCAGATGGATGAAATTAAAATAAATAATACAATAATAATTTGTTTATAATAGAAATGTTAAAACAATCTTTGGTATTTAAATAGAAACTTCAGAAATTTATAACAATCACAACTTTAGTTGGGTAGAAAAAGATCTCGTCTAGTCTATAAAAAAATAAACGTTTGCGATATGATTATTAGTAGTACTTAATTTAATAATATTTATTTTAATCGTGCACTTTATTTATTAAACGTTGCCATTTAAATGCGGTTTTGTACTGTAAAAAAAAAAAAAATACTCTGTATATTTAAGAAACACTTGCACATTTCTTAATCAGTTTTAATATTTTGAATCTCATTAATTTAAGTTTTTTTATTTAACATTATAAGTTTTGATACAATTTTAGTTAAGTGATATATCTTGATTCCGTTTTTTTTATTAGTTTTTTTTTCCGAATAAATTATTTCATTCAAGAAAATACTGAGATGTTTTATAATTCATTATAGTTTTGAAAGGAGTTCCGCATAAGTGAACTTTTTTAATTTTTAGTAAATGCCTTTCGTAGTAGCACTCGCATTCTGTAATTCTCTGTAATTCTTTTTCTAGAAGCATAACAAACCTCTATTTTTCTTTAACTACATTATTTGGTTCTCGTCTAAATCATATTTAAATAAGTAATGTATAAAATTTGTTTTATGTTATGCTTTTTATGAAATATTTAACAGAGCACACCTACAGCTACTGTTCGTACCAGAATTATATTTTCAAATATACTAGGGGCACACTTTTCAAGACCATTTTTATGTTATAACAAATTCTGCGTTACTTCTGTTTACATAACTTTAATCGTACGACAAGAAGGTTGTTATTTTATTTCGTCTGCTGATCTGCGGGATATATCATTTTATAGTTTTCTTTCTGTAATTTCCGTAGCTATTTTAGAATATGAATGGTTCAAAAATTCTAATTTTTTATTAAACTGAATTCAGCTTTTATATTATTTACAATTTGAGAAGTTGAAGCTTATTTTAATTTTTTGCCACCCATTTTAGATTTTAATATTAAATTGCTTAGGTGAGTTATTTATTTTCCATTGTTTCTTTATTTTTGTGGCGGTAGAAAAGCCAAACGTAAATTGGAAAAAAAGAAAAGAAAATAATTTACTCAAGTGTATGTTCTACAGAGCCCCTTAATTATTAGTCGATTTTCTCTAATTGCATAATTTCAGAGGTTGCAGATTATTTCCTCACTTCAAATTTTCTTGATTATCCATATCAATATGACGAAGAAGGCGATGATCCATGTGATGATGAAGATGACGATAATGTTATCGGTCATCTTGTAGATTCTAATGCAGATCTGCCTTTTACTTGTAATATTTGTGGGAGAAGTTACGCTAAAAGATCTGTTTTAAATCGTCATAAACGTGAACGATGTACAAATACGGCACCAATTTTTCAATGTCATCGGTGTCCTCGACAGTACCGTCGAAGATATAGCCTCGTACAACACTTAAAATCAAGCCATAAAATTAAAAAGCATCAACTTATTGAGGAAAGCGAACTAGGTACTAGAAAGAAGGGAAAAAACGAATTTTATATGTTTCAGGATAACACAAGTTGGTGTTAAGTGTTATGTATTTATATAAATCAAATTTGTACAAGTAAGCGTTTAAGGGTTTTTGTACAAAACCATTTCACCTTGCATTGCTTTCATATTTGTTAAATTTTGATGGTGTTATTTAACGCAGCTTTTGGTTTCATAAGAAATTTAGTGTTACGAAATATTTCAAGCAGAATAAGTTTTTCTGTCGTCCTCTTAATTTCTGTTTTTAATATATGACAGTATTAAATGGTACAACATCCTAAATATACCAAATGTTTCGAATTTGAAAATGTATGATATTAAAATGAGTTTATTTATTCCGAAATATGTACATGTAAGGGTTTGTTTCGAAAATGTCATGCTTTCATTTTAAAAAAGTGTTTTTTAAGTCATTTGACGAAAAGCAAAACTACAATTTTAAAGCGACTGGTAAAAGATATTCAAAATGTTAAGAATTAATCTAGTATTGGCATCTGCCTAAAGTATAAGTTACACCACCGAATTAGTATATTTCGATCCTATTGTTAGTTTGGGTTAAGATTTGTTTATATTCTCAAGGAAGCTAAAAGTCCAAAAGTCAAAATAAGGATCAATACTAAAAAGCAAAAAGTGCATGCTTGTCAGCATTAAACTGAATTAATGTTTAAGGATACTGATTTATTTCTTCAGAATATTTCAATTCGATATACAGGATTTTATCTTAATAATTTATCTTTAGCTTTGTCAAGACAAAAATACCTCCTCTGTCATTTAATAAAAAAAGAAGGATACAAATATAAAAATTGAATAGAAATAAAATCAGTAGCACCAATATCGAACATCTTGTCTTGAGGATTTAAACAAACATTAAATCTGTTAATTATTTTCAAAGATCTTACATTTTCATTGTTTTAAGACGTAATGCAAAATGCTCATTTCTAGTCTAGTACAAAATACGAAACTTTTATAAAAACAAGTATAATGAAAAAAAACATGTTTGTTATAATGCATTGTGATGCGACGATTTTGTAAATATGCCTAGAATAAAATGAATTTCATAAAAATGACTAAATGTGTAAAATTTTCATAAGTTTTGTAATTTCCTTCTTTACTGATTTTAAAGTTTAGATGGTGTAAATTTTCTTTACTTTTTAATTTTGATCTCATTTTAAGTAGCAGATAATGTGTGGATTATTATGAGCACTAGTGATAAAGTGTCGTACCCATTTTGTTATTAGCTTTTTCTAAGGCAACAAATTCTTTTTAAAAGGTGATTAAATATGGCTTAGGTTATTTAAATGGTTGAAATATTCAAATGAGAAGAAATTATCCTGATTATACGAATAGTTCGATTTTTAATGTAGAATTGTGTAACAACATTTCGATGTCTTGTAGGAACCAGAATTCCAGCAACAGACGTCCAGTCTTACATAATGAAAGCATAAACCAGCATCAAAAAGAGGAACAAAAATTTGGTTTTCCCTTCTTTTGCTTTTGAACTTTTTAATTAGATAGTTCGCAATCCTACTTTATAAGTAATACTATTTTTTCAACCCCATATTATTATTTGTTTTTTACTAGTCTTCTTGTTTTAGATTTTACAAGAAAATGTACAAATCTATTACCTGCAGAAAAATTATACTGTGGAGTATGTCTTGGAGTAATAAGATAAGGATTATTTAATACTAATCATTTATTTTTCGAGTTTTAGGTAATTCATCAGTGTAACAGCATTTAAAATTTGTCAGTTTTCTCCCCGTTTGGTCAATTGATTTTACATGTTGTTCGGCACCGAATATTCAACCTTACAAACTAGAGACACGTGATATAATTTTCGAATTAAACTTAAATTATTTTATAGCATTTGTCAGCGTGAGCAACAGAGACGATGTGCAAAATTTACTTATAAAGTTAGTGAGGACAAACCATTTTTTCTGCTGAAACTGTTAGTAACGGAAGTTTTCACAATATCCTAATCATGTGAGGTAAGTTTAATAAAATTATTGTTAAATATTCTTGAATAAAAACTAATAATTGTTCCATAAAAGTGTAATTTTTCGCTTCCTCTTTGCTTTTGTTATCCTTGAAATAAATTAGAATTTAATCGATTTGAATAAAATTATTGGCATATTTTATCTAGCTAAAATTATTTAATGCACTCAGGTAATGTTGCAAATAATCCAATTTCATTTCGTTCGGAAAAGGTTTGATGATATAACATTACCTATATAATTTCTTTTACAAACTGAATAATTTTTCACCATCAATTTGATTACATGGTTTTTGATACTTATGACATTTCAACTTTTTTCTGAAGAATTCGTTTTTATATAATTTCATGTAAAATTTCAAACGAATTAAAAGAATGCGATAAATTGTTAAGTCTACAATTTTCTTAATAACAAATTTATTTGAATGTACATACAAAATTTGGAAAAAATAGCTCTTCAGACAATGAAGAAGTGTACCTACATTTATATCTTGATTATGAAAGAAAAGTCCAAATTTTTTGTTTAAATCTTTATGCTGATTGACTTTTCAGTCCAATGATTTTTTTTTATATTGATAACTCAAATCGAAAAAAGGATTGCGAAGAAACGTGTTCAGATTCAACGGTAGCCTTCCATTTAGTTACAATGAAGTATTATATAATCTACAAAATATCAAATATTTTAAAGACCAATATTTGGTCGATCACGGTTAATTTTGAAATCATTAAAATGCTGATAAAAATATCGGTACCATTATTGAAGGTTAATGTTTCGTTGAATGTTTTTAAAGCCAAAGTCTACATAAAATAATTTAGATCTCTCGGAGTCCCTATAAATTATTTTCATTTATTTATTTATTTTTATCTTAGAGACTGCAATCGATAAAAGAATCAGAGAGAATCAGTGTGTATTTTACTAACAATTAATGCACATCTAAAAAAAGGTGAAAGGCTACATGTTTTTCTGGAGAGTTACAAATTTTTGTATAAAAAAAGTTAAAATCATTACGAACATGAAAAATCTACATTTGTTTTGTAAGTTACGTTTTTATTTTATTTTATTTAGAATAATATGTACTTCATGTTGTTTATTCATTCAATTTTCTATTATATTTTAATTGTAATATTTCAGCATATGGGATGTCAGCAAGCTTTCTTCCCTTAAAACTTGAATTAGAGCAGCCAATTCGTGTAGATAGGCCTGATTACGAATCCTCAATTCCGAAACATCGGCTAAGAACGCTTAGAAGAAAACCTACCTATGTAGATCTAGATGTACCTGAGCGAAGAGATGGGCTGTATAAACAATATGTCTGTAATGTTTGCAAAAAGAGTTATGCCTATAAGACATGTCTTTATCGACATAAAAAATATGAGTGTGTAAATATTTCGAAAAAATATAAATGTGTATTATGTGCAAAACGTTTTAGCAGAAATGATACTTACTTAGAGCATTTAAGAAGGAAACATAAATTAATAGCTCAAGGTAGAATTGAACGCATCAATTAACACGACAACGAGTCAATTCTTTTTCAACTTCATGTGTATTTTGTATTGATAACTGTATAGCTGAATAAATTAAATGTGCATTCATAATTGATAAAATTATAAGCCATTAATTTGGTATTTAGTGCTTGCAGATAAACTCGTATTGCAATTTAAAATTAATAAATTTTTTAATTTAATTTTAAATTATACAGTATGTATTTTGTTACAACGAAAATAAAGGTGAAATATTATTTCCACTTGCTTATTTCTGTCGGTCTAATTTCTGAGCGCCATGAAAAAAAAAACAAAAATATACTAACAACAAATTTGAATTAATGTTTATTCTGTTTTAGAAACAGATTAATTGTATGTAATTATAAAACGATGTTGTATTTATTCGTTAATCGTCGTAATTTTTAATTTTTCAGCGGATCTTTCGTCGTATTTTAGTTGGGAAACAAAATCAATAGTTTACAGTGATATTGTATACAATGGATCAGTTACAGATGCAAATTATTGGCAACATGTTTGTAATTTGTGTGGAAAAAAATATAAGAAAAAAGGTATCCTTACACGTCATCAGAATTATGAGTGTGTTAACGTGAAGAAAGGAATTGAATGCACTTTTTGTCATCGTCGTTTTAATCGTAAAGACAGTTTAAAGTCCCATTGGAATAGGTGTAAAGTACGGAATAAAAAACAATTGAGGTTAAAGAGAAAAAGAACGAAAAATTTGTAAATTTGAAAATTTATCACAAAATTAACGAATTATTAAGTTGAATATTAACATTACGAATGCACTTACATTTAATATTATATTGAAGTTAGGTCGCAGTTAATGATTGTCCAGGGTGTATAAGAACATTTTGTGATTTTAAAATTTAAAATAAATAATTCAAAAAGTTCAAGAAGTAACCAACTTAAAAATGATGAAGTTTCTTAATAATTACTCCTTTGTCATATTGAATTATAATTTTTGAATTCTGCCAATTTCTTTACCGGTGTTGACATACATAGTTATTTTAAATGTAAATAGATCCTAAGGTTATTGTAATAATTAATATAAAATGAGAAAAACTAATATTAACTTTAACAATATAAGATACGATTGATTAATATCAAAGATGAAAATTATAAATACAAACATCGAAAAAGAAAAAAATATAAGTTCTATCTTGTTTAAGGTAAAAATAAGAAAATATTTGAGGGTTCATGTTACGACTACTTTTTCAATCACAAACAGGGTGTGTAAATTATAATAAGGATTTATTTTGGTCAATCTCAATTCAAGTTTTTCGTGGAAGCTACGACATTGGCCCATATTCTTGTAGGGGAAGAATTTAAATCATAGTTTGAATTTTTTGATTTAAAAAGAAGTTTTCGATTTAACACAAAAATTATTATTATACCTTTTGTTAATTTAATTTACAATGTTAGAAAAAAATATATAATTGATATAAATTATTTTTTCATTCTGCTTTCGTTGATTGTAAAGTGAATGTTTTTTGTAGAGTGAAAAAGTAATTCCAATTAATTATTCTTTAATTGTAAATTTTTAATTTTTCAGAGGACTCATCGTATTATAATTGGCAACCAAATTGCTTAGTTTACAATGATGATTTATATAATGGATCAGTGTACACCGATGATGAATGTAGGCAACATGTTTGTACTGATTGTGGAAAAATGTATAAGTTTAAGGGCACACTTGTCCGTCACCAAAAGTACGAATGTCATACTGCTCAAAAAAGATTTGAGTGCCCTTGCTGCTTGGTTCGTTTCAAACGAAACGAACATTTAATTAAACACTATAATAAATCCTGTAAAGTGAGATGCGAAAGACAACAACGAGTACATAAAAAAGACAAAAGATATAAATAAATTCTATTTATGATTTCCCATAGTATAAAAATGCACGCTCATGAGCATTCTCTCAAACATTCATGACCTTAACCTAGTAAAAATTGAAAAAGAAAATGAATAATCAGTCGTATTGCCCGAACTCATGAACGTTTCCTGTGAGTGAGTTTTTTGAGCTGTGTTTATGTACTATGGTATTTTTTCAAAATTTCCTCGAAGCTTCCACGTTTTTAGTTTTGTTTTTTTATATTTCGACAGGGCTGCATCCATTGCATATACCAAATAAATATATAAAAATCGAACTTATAAAATGAGTTTGAAGTGGATTCCTAAGAGTTTAAGAGTAAGTAAGAAGCCATACAAAAATGTACAATTTTATATTTTTAAAATGTTCAAACTTAGTCCATTACTTAAAAATATAACCGACGACGTAAAGTAAAAATTTTTCTATTTTCGAATTTTTGAGAGTACCAAACGAAGCAGTATTTCGGAAAAGGTGTAGGACATATTTGTAAGGCTCTGTAATTTTCTGAATTAAATAAACGTGCAAAAAGTCTTTACTATTTGTTTACTTTTTAAAGCTATTCAAAACTACGAACGAAAATGCATCAAAGAAGATTTCTCATATTGAATTTCAACAATAAGTGTTACTTTGATGAGTTTTCCTTGAGAATTAAATAATTTTTATTGCTCATTTACTAACCAAATAACTTGGTCTTTTTTTAGATGCTTCCTGTTGTCACTCATCTGGTCCGGTTGGTTCCCTGCAGACATTTTCACTATTCTTAAAAATGGACAAAAATTAAAATAAATAACTCACTCGAAAAACTTCATCAAGTCCTCGCAGAGAATGTATTCTATTATTTGATGGTTGGTGTTGGGCTTTTATCTTTTCAGCTGTTCAAATAATTTTTCATTGTACCTTTTTATTCAAATAAAAACAAGCTGTTTAAACACATTGCGTTAATAAAATTTTCTTGATTGTAGCTGCTAGTTTTATTCTTAATTACTTTTAACTGTGTTCTTATAAATGTTTTGTTTTTCATTTATATTTTGACAAAATTCGATATCGCATATTCGCGGAAAACTATTGAATATTATAATTGTGTTCCCAGTGTTTATGTTTTGCAGTAATGCTTTCTTCATACGCTAAATCATCTTTAGTTTGTCGCTTATCATCTAGTATTGTGTCACTTTGAATTTTACACGTCATATTTGTGTTAGGTGTAGTAAAAAAAAGCGAAAAGTACGTTTCTACAATATCAAATTGTTTGTTTTGAATCAATATTTTCATGTAAAGTAGCCATATTTGGCCTTTTTCCAAATGTAAATGAAAAGTAAATCATTGATAGTTTGTTGCATAACGTTTTCTTTTTATCATATATTTCTGACTTATTAGTCTTGGAATATATTTCTCGAACTGGGTTATTCAAAATCATAAGCTTTTGGTTATATTCGGTTATTATTTAACCTTTGTGCTGAAGATTGGATGAATTGGTTTAATTAAAAATAAATAAAATAGAAAGATTAATAATTGAAAGGAAAAATAGCAAGGTAATCGCGGTGCACCGATTTTTTAAAACGTGTTTTTAAAGTTTCACGTAGTACACAGTTTATCTCTAAGCACTTATAACTTTGATAATTTTCTTAAAAAGATGTTTTTTAAATGTTATGAACTGCTTAAAAACAACCTAAAATTGGTAATGAAGGAACATAAACTTGTTTAAAAAAAAAAAAAAAGAGCTATCGTTCATTTAATTGAGTAAAAAAATCCATGTCAAAGAAAAATTTGATTGATTCTGAGAAATAAAGTTTGAATTGATTTCGCTTAAGATCGTTATACCGAGAGTATTATAAATAAGACAAAAATTAAATTGAAATTATGGGAAAGTTGATGAACGAATATACATATACATATATGTATATATATATATGACTAACTGCAAGGCATATCTGCAGAGTACAGATAGTGTGTAAAAAGAGCAGTAACCAAGTTGGGTCAAGGTCGCAAGTGACCTATTTATGAAGGTTTATGGAGGTTTAAAAAGTTTGCACATATTGTAGAAGAGTACAAATTGCTTTTTGACTAATAATGGCATATGTTTGAAATTAATTGGTTGAACATTAGACTACGAAACGTATGTCGATATCTGTGTTATCAACGCCCTACTAGTCCTGAAATATTACTAATAGTCAAACACAAACTACACGAGACTATCTTACCGATTTTGCTACAAGTTTGGGACATTATTTCACACACTCGGTTTTGTGTTTTCTTGGAGTTTTGCACAAAAGTTAAGATGTATTTATTTTCAAGTAGTTTTTTTTATGTAAAATTAAATTAAAAAAATTTAGGACCTATCTGAGAATTCGATTCACTATTTGAATCGATACCGTGACTTTGTAAAGTTATTGTAATTGCTTAAATCCATCGAAACAAAATGCGTGAATTTTATAAACGTAAAAGCGCATATTTATTCAAAACGTTTTGATAATGTAGAAGCGTCTACATTTTTGCAATCTTTAATTTATTTTTCGTGTTTTTAATTGTTCTGCACATTATAATAGAAAATTTCTGTTTCATACAAGATTTTTTTTTCAAGTAATTTTTCATTTTCATAAGTTTTGTGTGGATGATTTATTTTCAATATCGTTTCTTTTGTAAAGAATTGACGAGAAGTATAAAAGAATTCAGTTTTCCCTTATCAGAATTAAAAGAAGAAAATATGTTTTTTGTCTTAATTTTCTACTTACAGATATGCTGTTGTGGTACGATGATCAAATGTTCACATGTGATCAATGCGGAAAAGCGTACAAAACTAGAAAAAGTCTAAGTCGTCATCGTAGATTTGAGTGTCGTTTTACACCAGCACGACCATTATTTCAGTGCCCATCTTGTAATTATGCTGCTAAACGCAGCGATAATCTAACAAAACATATTAGGACACATTATACAAAAATGCTTATGAATCGTCTCAAGACATGAATATCATTGTTAATTATTCGTTGTGATCTTTTAACATTTCAAATTTAAGAATTTAGTTGGATATATATTTATATATTAATTTAAATCGATATCTCAAAGCCAAAAGTTTCATCTCAGCATTGCATTTATAAATTAAAAAAGAACGTAAATGATCTCATTAATTTAGCTTTTAACCTTAAATTAATATTTAACTTTATTTCTGTTGTGAATGCATCGATTTAATTAATATTGTGTGCGTGTGTTTATTTAATATGTAATGCTCTTAAATCGCATTTTTAACATAATTTATTATTAATTATTTATTTTAGAGTAATTTTAGTTTCTATCATTCTCTAATTGCATTTTGCGTCATTTTACTTCACAAATAAAAATAGAAAGGTCCATGTGCGCATAAAATAGCTTGTAACTCAAATATGTTTTTGTATTATAAATGAAAAATAATAATAAAAAAAGAAATTACTTTGGATAAAAATTTTAAACTGATGCCAATGAAGAGCTGGACTGAATAGATAAGTTTAAATTTAAGCAAAAGAGTAAAAGATATTTAATATATTTTTTATTCGTCTGCATTTATACTATAAAAATTATATATTTTGCCAAAGAAAACAAACGAAATATGTTTATTTATACCATTTCTAGATTTGATGGAACCACTACAGCAAACACGTTTTATATGCCATTACTGCGGTAAATCATATTCATCTAGAGGAAGCCTTGGTAGGCACACACGCTATGAATGCCCCTATACCGGTACTATAGCAAAATTTCATTGTCCGCATTGTGGGTTTTCAACAAAACGAAAAGATAATTTAAAATGTCACATAATAACGCATCTAAAGCGAAAAATTTTTAATAAGTATTGATATTAAAAGAATCAATAATATTACCAAAGTTATAATTTCATGCAATATGATCGGATGAGATATTTGTAAGTTTTGTTAATTTTTAATATGTGCCATGTTCTATTTTATTTTAATTTGTTTATGGGACATAAGGTGGATACATTATTGTTAAAAGATTTTAGAATTCAGAGCAATTTAACATGAATTCTGCTTAGTGACCTTTCAATGCATTTTTCAAAAACGTTTTATTTAACTAACTATTTATTATATTTTCCGAGATATTGGAAAACTAGCAAAAGTTATTATACCAATAAACTTTCTCCCAATTTTGTTTTCGTTCGTTCAGTTCGATTTAGCCCAGTTAAAAAAAACATATGCCAATATTAGCTAAATTTCATGTTGTAATTTCTCAATTTTTACTTGTCTGTACGCTCTAAAGATACAAACTGAAAACTTATAAATTCGCTGGGTTTGTTTGTTTGCTGTTTGTAAATAATAAAAGTGTAGATATCCCAAACTAGATTCAAATTTGAGAAAGTATTAAAAAATTTGATCTTGCGTTCGGATTAGCTGAAATTTTCTGAACACATGTTCAATAACTCCTTCATTACGTCTTATACGCTTTATGTCCCTTCTGAACAGTTATCGAAACCAAAAATTTATAAAATTATCTTCAAAGGCCAAAACTTTTTAAAGGAAGATAATATTGCATACTATCGTACTTTTAATACTGCTGAGTGTCTTTTACGATTATGCGTGTCACTAAATCAAAGACCTAAAGTTTTTCTTAGCAATAATATTGTTTTTAGTTTATAACAAATAGGTATAAATGTATGAAAAGCTTAAATGCAGTACTTTAAAAAACTGTTAAACTGCAACAAATCAACAAATAATACCTTTCTATATTTTAAAAAGTTAATAATGTTGTTTTACAATATGTTTTCTTTTTTTTCAAGCATTATTTAAAACCAAAGAAATATTCTTGTCATTTTTTGGAGAAAAATGCCATAAATACACTTAATTATAATTTAAATACAAATGTCACACACAAAATTTTGAAATTATTTCTTGCTCTTTTATTTCGTAGAATAGGATAAACCTGCCTCTTATCGAAATTCAGTGCTTTTTGTATTTGTAAAAAGGAGTAGTGATTAAGTTCCCAACTTTGAACCAAAATAGTTAACTTTAAAAATTGTGTAAAAGAGGCATGAAAACTGCTACAATTAAAAGAGTGAAGTAAATTTATTTCATAAAAAGACTGAAATAAATTATAGTATAGTGTGAACTATTCTGTAACGAAATTTCGAATAACTATCTGTTTTAAAATTTTTTAATTAGGAGTAAAAGTAGATTTTATTTACAAATTTTCAATTCAAATCAGCGATTTTAAGATATTTGATTTGTGTGAAATTCAGAATTGTCTTATTTTCTACGATCAATTTTGAAGTTCTTAATTAAATCTGTTCTTTAATCGATTTAATTGCACTGTGTTTTTTTATTTAGAGTCCTGTTTTGCATGATTTCTACATCTAAATCAAAGTCGCTATAAAAAAATAAATATTACTACAATTAGTAATAAACAAATCGCACAAAATAATTTTTGAAAGTAGTTCGGTATTCTGTCTGGTTACTGTTTGTTTTTTTTGACTTCAGTCAATGTAGATGTTGTTGAATAAGATAGGCCGCAAAGTTAATAAATATTTAAATTTTGAGGTAGGTAAATTTTCGTTATAGGATAGTTTTCACTGTATCGAAAAACCAAATGTAAAACTAAATATTCAACTGATTTTTCCTGTACTAACTAACATAGTTGAATTAGTTTTAAGAGTTTTATACAACTAAACAGAAGAATGAAACTTTATATGAATGTTTTATGAAAAATTGAAGTCAAACAGAATATGTAAGTTTATTTTTATACAAATAAAATTTGAAAAGAACTTCTAAGGAAATCAATCTTTTCTTCCTCTTTAAACACATTGTATAATCAATCATTCATAAGTTTTTTCAATTATCATTGCAAGATTTCCATACTTTATGCTATTTTTTGCTCTTCCCTGTAAATACTTATTTCCAAAATAAGTTTTTTTCGTTTGAAAGTTTGCATAACACTTTTGTTTCTATTTATATTTTGTGTTTTTTATTTATTTTTGCTATTTATCTTCTTTAATTTGTTTCGTTTGTTTAAAAATTAAAGTATACCTTATATTTGTTTTCCTTCCTTTTTCTTTGTTTTCAATTAATAATTTAATGAAATTTGAATGAAATTGAATTTTGCCAATACAGAAAAAAGAAATATGTATATCGAAATATAAAAGGCGAGACACACTTTTAACACTTGATTTGTTTCCTTTTTAAAACTAATTCAGTTTCTTTAAATAGTCGCTTTATTTTATTTTGTTGAATAAACAGAAAAACATTAACAATAGTTTTTTCTCTTTTCTAAAATAACTTATTTCAGGTCGTATGGGTAGAACACCACAGATAAGAGACTACTGGTATGAACTGAAATTCTCAGATCTCTTCAAATTCATAAATTCTGATGGACGTTATGAGTGTCCACGTACAAATTGTTTAAAGAGCTACAAAGATGCTAGTTCTCTGCAAAGACATATTAGGTGGAGAATAATTTATTTTTCATTTACTTTATTTTTTTTAATATATAATTCCTTTAGTTTTTTTTGTGCCTTAACCTTGTTTTATATTCCATAATTTTGTTTTGAAACAAGAAATATACAAATTTACACAAAATCTATTTACGTAAAACTTTAATATGAATTATAAAACTTTTTGTTTGTTTTTGTTTTGCTTAATATTTAGAACATTTTTATTTGCAGATACGAGTGTGGTGGTCAAAAGAAATTTCGTTGCATTATGTGCGGGAAAGCTTTCTCACAAAGTACTCATTTGAAACGTCACCTAGAGTCAGGTGTTTGTGTAAAATTTTATTTATAAGTACGCACTGTTTGGTGTAGCCCTCATTAATTTAGAATTACTTGTCCGAGTCCAATTCACTATCTTTGCTCATTCCAACCGCATCGTTAATAAATCATTGATGTTAGTTATGAAACTTTAGATGATGTTGGAACATTATTGTGACACCTTATTTTACACCATAAAGATGGATATTTGGACTCTGGCAGGCGTTAAGTAACTTGCAGTTTTTTTCTTCTTTCAAATTTCCAAGTACAAAGAACAATTAAAAATAGGTATATCGATTTTATCTAGTCCTTTAAAGCAGATTTTTAATGTGAAAACTAAATGTATTGTTTTTGTATACCTAATATCTTAAAACGTGTTAAGAAGACTGAACGTTTAAGTGCCATATCATTATTTTTAAGTAATTATCCATGTTCTTTTTGGTTCTTGGTTATATGTTTCAATGGAAGTACATTTTAGTATATAACTTATATACCATTTGTAGAACATTTTTATTGTCCTACAAGAGGCAGGATGTAATATGTTTTTATTAATTATGCTTTCTTTCCTTAACAATTCATAATAATAATACAATTAATTTTTTTTTGTAATAATCTTTCATGGTAGCAGAGAGGAAAGTTTCCCAAGCTTTTGTTCTGCTTTTATGGAAGTTTTCTTTCTTCTGCATTCAATTTCAATATTTGTTTCAATAACTTTTTAGTTTTGAAGAAAATTGTAATACTGTAATCTTGTAGGACGAAAAGGTAGCTTTCAAAAATATCAAATTTAACTAAGTTGGCACATTAAATTTAAAAGACCAATATCGTCGTGTATCATATTTTAGTCATAATGAGAACTGATTAGAAATATAATAAAAAGAATCACTTTTTATCTTTGTATAAATCTTAAACGGATTTGAAATGTATTTTAAAGAAACCCCGAGACTTACTATCTTCATTATAATTTTTATTTCTTCTGTAAACGTACTTTATTAAATTTTATAGCTATAAAAATAAAGGTTTCGTTATACTACAAACTTGTGAAGATTGCCTCATCTGCCAAATGTCGTGCCATGATGCCATAAAAACAGTGTCGTATTTGCATTGTAGACTATGCATGTTCCAAGAAGTTTCCGCTTATTAATGCCCAGGAAGATAGCCATAAAAGATAAATTATGGCCCAAGTTTTAAAACTCTTCTACTCTTTTTCTTGTTATGGAGAGAAACAATAAACAATTGTAACATTTTGGTAACATTTGTATAAACATTATTATGTTTTTTTCTTAATATGTTGTTCCTCTTTACAGTATTTATGTTTAATTTATTTTAAAATTGTAATTGTGAATAAAAAATTGTCTGGATTTAAAAGAAAGAAAAATGTATTATGTGCCAACAAACCTTTCTTTCCAAAGCTACAATTGTAGAAATAACTTTTGAGCCTTTCATAACTTAAGATTCAAAATTTAGTTCGAACCTACGTGTGATATATATAATGTGAAGAAATTTAACTTCGGTGATTTTGGCCCAAAAATGATGCGATTAATTATTACTAAATTTCAATTAAAGTCGAATAATTCTAAAAGTAAGAAGCACGCAAAACTCGATAATTTACTAAAAAACTGCAAGTTACTAATCGTTTTTGTAAAATAAAAGAAGGAATTCAATCGATACTATGTACAAAATGTTCTATTTATGATTGATTTTTTTCTTTGTTGTTAATTGTATAAATAAAATAAAAAATGTGTTATCGTATTTATTAAGTCGATATTTTTTGGAAAAAAAGCTGAAAAAACGAACAAATTGTTATGATATTACTAGAATAGGTTTAAAACTAACTTAAAAAATGAAGAACTGTATACTCCAGGAACCGATTGCCATATTTATATAATGATGAATATCTGTAAAGGAAAAAAAAAAACATATTGAGAAAAATAAAGAATATGAAAAATATTTTTACAAATAAGCGATCTGTGGTGTATTTCATTTTATCGAAATTTCCTTTTTCATTAAACTTGTTATGTACTTATTATTTTTTTAACAATGCTAAAGTGTTACTTCTATTTATATTTATTTATTATTGCTGAACAATTCTACTACTAAACACCAATTACAGTTTTAGGTATGGATATCGGTTCTCCAACATCGAACGCATCATCGAATGGAACGACTTATTCAGCGGGTTGCGACTGCAACACGATAATCGTGGACTATGTCGAGGACAGCGAACTATCGACGCAGCACTGCGAGATAATTATCAAGAATGACCAGGACCATTCGGATTTTATTGTGGAAGAGGAGACTGCTTCATTCATCGATGTCCAAGATGAAGACAAGCCCCAGGAGACTGAAGCAACTGTCCAAGACATCGTATCATACCAACGTTTTGGACGCTTAGACAGGAAAATCCTAGCCAACCCGTCTTTTAAGTGCCACTTGTGTGGATTCAGCTGCTGTTTCAAGCAGTCCCTGTTAGATCACTTTGCTAAAGTGCATCCGAATTAGATATAAGATATGGACATAATAAAACAAAATTTAAGGATGGAATATATACTTGGTTTTATTACCTATATTCTTTGAATTTTCAAGTCAGGTCGACGTTTGTCGCTACCGTCATAACAGTACACGGTACTACCTGCGACTGTTATTAAATAACTTTTCTGTTTTTTCTGATTTTACTTTTCTTTTCTCCATATGTTTCAAACTTAGATCGCATTTAAACTCAAATCCTAGCAGTGAGGGAATCACATCTCGATTTAGCTAAGAGTTTCGAGTTGAAAAAGTCTGAATTTGAAATTCGTTTACTTGCATTTTAAATGCACTATTTCTATTTTACCTAATTTTCATATTCCCTCATTATTTATTTTATAATTTCGTTTAAAAGCTAATGAATTTAGTGATTTTTTAATATGACAGTTTTGAAAATGTTACAGATTATTCAATTTAGCATCAACAAAAAATCAAGATTATCAACTTAATAAAGGCTTTTCTTGTACAAAATGTTATGTTATTGACTGAAATATTTTGTACAAAGATTTTGAGAAAATTTATGTTTTGTGCTTTCAACACTATCTTAATTTATTTTTTCATGCTCATTTTGATTCGTAGGTTCGAATGTCGTCGAGATAAAGAAGAAAATGGAACACAGAAAAAATTTAAAATGTTGCGTATCATTTGAACCTTTTAATATTTAAAATTTGTTAATATAAATACATAACTGTTGATTTATTTTCGAGTTATATTTAAAATTGATATGATTAAAATTAATTTCAATCTTGTTGCTCCAAATAATCCACTTAGCAATTTCAAAATATTCCCACAATTTAGGGATCATGTAAGGATTACAGGGTAAATATAGGGAGAACGTAAAGGACAATATTTTTAATTATTAAAAAAAAAAATTTTAAGACTTCTTATACACCTTAAAATATACTCAAAATATTACAGAAATAGTCCAGCTCCCAATTACGTGAATGACTAGGAAACCTCATTAGATTGAATTCTAACTCGAATTAAAACTACTCAATGGGTCCTGAAACCTTGTTTTTTTATTATTTACTAAAATTCGTTTTATACAAACATAAAAAACAAACAAAATTATCAAATTTCTGAAGGAATCATTGAACTGCAATGAAAAATAATAAATAAATAATTAAACGAATTATGTGTAGTGAATAATACCGAAATCAATTTAGAGAATTTAGTACGAGAGAACTTGGCACAAATACTCTTCAAAACATCTCTATCTTTTACAATTTGAACGAAAATCATATATAATGTAAGTATTAAGTGATTTTTGTGTTTTGGTATATTCAATTATTTGACAATTTTGTTATTGTAAGTTATTTGAATTTTTGTTTTTGACCCTTAATTCCTACATACATGCGAAATGATAATAACCGTTATTTTGTATTTTCTTATTATTATTATTAAGGTACGATTATAATTTTCATTATTTTTGATATTGAGTGGGGGTGGCTGCATAAATGCCGAGAATAATGTTTTAAAATTTCTTAGATAGATTATCTTTGTCTAACGAATGTTTAAATATTAATACTAGCTTGTGCTAATTTATAATCATTTCCAATCTTGTTTTTAAAAAATAATAGACAGTATTGCGCTTGTTATTATAAATTATTATATGAGTTGGAAAATAATAATAGCAAATTTATATTGCTAAGTCAGGACACAATGTTCTTGGTTTTCTTTTTAAAACTTGTTTTTTTGTTGTTGATCGAGCTACTGAAAACATCAGAACATACAGCTGCTTAAAACTATTAGCCTTAATAAAGTAAATGTGATAGGGTTAAAAGTATATACATAGTATAATTGGTCTTTTGTATTATACTTCACCTTACAACTAAGGCTTTTTCAAGGAGGATATTAATGGAAGTTTTTTTTCGGAGTAAGAGAATGGCGTATTGGTTTTTAAATATTCTTCTATTCTGTTCATCGACATCATAAGATTTATAATCAACTTCAAAGTCAATGTTATTAACATACAAAAATTGTTTTAAGTATTTTTGAATTTCTTTCAGATGACATTCTCGAAGCAGAGCTCCTCGATGAAACTTTCTTCAGTTGGTCGGCATCTTCGAAGGAGCAGTCCCAAAACCTGCTGCCAATTGACACTGATCAAAGACTTATTTTTCTCTCCGAAAATATTCCAATGTTACCAACGCCCACAGTGACCAGTAATTGCGCAGTTATAGAATCAAGAAATACCTCAACCTCTTCCTGCAGTAGCACCCAACACTTTCAACCCGTCCCAACAATGAATTCCAACATAATTTCGAATAGAAACGATATCTTCCTAGATATATCTCGATTGAATCGCTTCAAGTGTCCAAGATGCGGTCGTGATTATGCTCAACTAAGAAACATGCAGCGACATTTTCGTCTTGAGTGCGGTCAGGTGCCTCAGTATCCATGTAACTTTTGCAAGATGCGCTTCAAAAGAAATAATCAGCTAAGGAATCACATGCTAGCCCGACATTTTGGGAAAAATACAAGCGACGAAACGATGTTTTGATGAAATCGAATTGTTATGCTAATTTAGACAGAGATAGTTAATTATAATGATTTTTCTAGTCAGTGTTTAAGTACCGAATAAAATGTTTTGTTAATCCTTCTGAATTTTGTATCTCACTCGATGCTTTATTTTGCATAATGTTTTGTTTATTTTATTTACTTTTTGTTTTTAATTTGTTTACTTTATTACTCTCGTGATGTTAATAATGTGTTTTCTCCTTTTCTTGACATTTATTTTTCATGTAATTTTAACACAACATTTATATCATTCATTTATGTTAAAGCTTGCTTCTAAAACGATTGCTCAAATCTTATTTAATTTTTAACTATAGTTTTGTTAATTGTTTAATGTTATCTGTTTTGGAAGCAAGTTGATATAACACAAACACATTTGCTTTATATTTTGGTACGAGCGGTTGTATAAGTTATTTTAAAACAGGAGCTATGATTATAAAGCACAAAAATAAATTCATGAATCGCATCTGTGTGATACTTTCCCTTATAAGTTCAGAAATGAGAAAAATGGAAATTTCTCAAAGATAATTTTCATTGCTCGGAGTTTAGATGTTATTTTATTAATATATTAATTTTTTGTATATTTTCAGATTTGTACTATGGGATTGGGATTAAGTCGATGACCACCCTCAATAATGTTGCCATAAAACAAAAGAAAAAGAAAAACTATAATGAAATGCCATCACAACACGCTTGTCCACGCTGTGACAAATCCTATACATATAAGAAGAATTTAACGCGTCACCTGCGTTTTGAATGCGGGGTCCAGCCCACCGAGCACTGCGCTTTCTGTCCCTATGTTACACGCTACAAACATAGTTTGCATATTCATATGATATCGCAACATGGATGGAATACGCCAGCAACAAAATCACAAACTCTTTTTGAAGAGAAAGCACAAAAAGAATTGCAACAACAAGAAAAGAACTCATTTTGGAATTTGGGAAATGAATAGCTGAATAGCTGAATTGCATAAAACAAAGCCGAATTTTCAAGCCCTAGAACTTTTATATTAGCGGCAGACTACTTTATTTATATTCATTTTAAAATCGTTTTTAAATAATTGTTTTTAAAAAACATATTCAACATGTGCCGTTTCGTCTTGCCAACGCGTCCTTTTATAACGTTTTTTGTTTTAAAGAAAATTTTTAATCTTTTTAAAATATTGTTTTAAAAACAATCAAAAATAAATCGTACCGTTAAAAGGTGTTTTCTTAATATTTAGTTGTTTTTTCGTTAAAAGTAGTTCTTTTATCCTCATCTCGTACCTGAGTAATGCCTGCCGCTATGTTAAAAGTTTTTGCTTGCAAATGAATCGAAAGCTAACTAACATGACTAAAAAATTGTTAAAACCCTTAATAACCCAAAATATCAAAGAAACCAGTCAATATTCCCTCTATAAAAGTTTTGATGTTTTTGTTACAGGACTGTTAATTGTTTTCTTGTACAAAACGGAAAGACTTTAAAAGAGAAAGATTTTGCGGATTCGAAGTTAAAAACAAACCGTCTCTTCTTACAGGAATTTTCATGCTGAACTGTCGAAGTAAATATTCTTAAAGAAAGTGATTCTCAAAATAAGAAATATAGTTTGGTGACGAAAAAAGAACAAACCGAAAAAAAAAGTAAACAAACATATATTTATAGGAATAAACTGATTTTTACCAAAGAACTCTGTGTTGAATAGTTTTATTTAATCTAACTGTTTATTGGAATGAGTACAATGCATAATTGATTGAACACTCTTAATACCTATGAATATGAATTGTTAGTGTGTTTCTTGTACAAATTATCTGATAATGTTCTTAGCGTAGACGTAAGTTTAGTTTAGTTCAGCCCCCACTAACCCCCAACGTCTTCTCTTTTACTTGTAGTGAAACACGACAAGAGCGAGCAAACAGATATCACACCTGAGGAATTCGAGCTCGATGATTGTCTTTTGGAGAGCAATGACATCGTTATTACCCAGAACAAGGACGGTTTTGTTTTGCATGTCAAAAAATTGGGTAATGTGACAACGGCTAAATTAGCCACCGATGATTCGGGGCACCCACACATGCCTGACGATGACGAGGAGAAGCCCCAAATAACGACGCTGACACCGTGTCACACCATCAAGCTTCCGTCTTCTGAATGCGGTAAACGAACAAAATTTTGCCACCTTTCTAATTTTTGGCTTGCTCTATCAAAATTATTTTCACTGTTTTACACTTTTCTAACAATTCATTATTTTTTTAAATATCACACTCGAAAGAATTTTTCATCCAACAGAAGACATCATGTGTTATTCTCACCAAACACAATTTATTTTGCACTTCTCACAGTCCTCACATCATTTTTACATAATTTTTGTTTAAATAAAACGATAAATAATTTCGTTGTTTTCATTTATTAATCGTCATAAGCAGATTAACATACTTATATATTATTTTTTAGTTATTGCTTTAACTCATATATTTACTTATTGGTAAAGTGTTAATTTGTATATAACTTAAATTGTGATATATCTTTTCATGAATTCATCGAGAAAACCATTCCTGAGGGGAGTTTTTACTGATTCTCAGAAACGTTTTTATTTTGCCGTATTAAAGGAAAGCGAATTCCAAAATTTGTTTTTTCAAATCTCGGTTTTCATTTACTTACTCAACGTAAGAAAAAAGTTTTTTATTTTTAAAAAACATGTTCTAAAATTTAATTATTTTTGTCGGTTATACTTTGCGTGTTTTATTCTCACCGTAAACAATTGGGTGCACCACGATTCGTTGATCCGAAATGACTTTTTGGATTTTTTTAAGAAAAACGAAATTATGGTTTCATAACTCGAAATGAAAAAATGCAGCCCTTACATAAAGGATCACTTCACTTTTAGTCCGTTTGTTCGGCTAGAGATATCTAGTTTAAATTATTACCAAATACTAAAGCCTACAGCCTCAGAGTCCTGTAAAAAACTCAAATTTTTAACTTAACCATAAAAAGATACGGCCTTTCATTAAAAATATGTAAAGTGATCATCAAAACTTATAGGGTACTTCCCGTTAATCTAGAATCTAGAACCTTTAAATTTGTCACAAAGGATGGTCTTATAGTAGATGTGAAGGAAAAATCCGAAAATCATTAATTTATATTCTATGCCCAAAGCAGTCAATTTACTTTGTAAACATTTCTAAATTATTCTTGGAAGGATTCCCCTTTCCATTTTACTAGTTTCAAATTATCGTTTACCATTGAGCTGGCTTCATACTCAAATTAATTAAAACAAATCTAAGAAACCTCTTAAGAGCAACGTGAAGAAAGGGTTAAATAATTGAATATTTTGTTTGTCTGAAAACCCATTATGTATGTTCTGACAATAGTTCAAAGCACCCTTGGATTTATTTTGGTTTCAGCCAAAAGAAATAGAAATCCTGTAAAATTTAACCACTCATTCTTAAAGTTATGCTGTCTCATTATTAATTAGAAAGTGTTTCTCGCATCTGCATGAAATATTCTAAAATTTCACAAATATTTTCGAAGATAAGTTATAACAAAAACGTAAAATAATTTTCCTACAAAGTGGCCTTTTTTCGGCTTTTGCCAGAAAATTTGAAGAGTTTTAATAATTCTTTAATACACCTCCCGAAGGCATTTTACGATGGGTTTTTAAAGTTACATAAAACTCTTAATTTTATGGATATTCATACTCTGGATTTTTCCAGTGATGAATTTAGTTTCCAAGATATTCAATATTGAAATTTTGGAAATTTAAAAATCATTTGTTAAAAAATTTTATGACTTTTATCTCATCTTTCATATTACTAACTATAGAGTAGCCTTTGTATAATTGCAAATTTTAAGGTTTAATAAATAAAGGAGGAGTTGTTCTGAAGTTTGAAAACGGGAGAAAAGTTTAGCAGTCAGCTTTCCTACTTGAAAAATTTTAATATAAATTGTAATCATATCGGAACGGAAAAATCGTTAATTGCAAATATGAGATCTGTCTTGAAAATGTTTTGACGCCTCGAATTCTAATATTTTTTAGGCTTTCTTTAACTTGTTTCTAAATGAAAAAGACTTCAATAATGAATAGTATTAATGAAATTTTCGAACACTTTCTTTTTTAAGAAGAATGTTTTCACGAACTATTACATCTGTTGTCTTCACAAAAAAATAATCAATTTATTTGTTATAGGAATTTTAGATACACAAGGATTTTGTGATTTTTATAATAATTTCTTTAAAGCTTATGAATTTAAAATTATGCCTGCTTTGAGTAAAAATTCTATTTATTATTTCATGCTTCAAGGGTACTTCTTGCATTGTAAACAATTTTGGAAATCGCTATTTTCTGTTCTTCTTTGTGAAGTAGCTTCATTCACTGGTCTGCGATTCGTATGGATAAAAGAAATCATATATATACATATATCTTAATATATTTAGGGATATGAAATCCAATTAAAAATATTGTCGAATTCAACAGCTATTTTTAGTATTTTAATATAAAATTTTGTTTTTACAACAGAATTAATCAACTTAAAGAAAGCTCCATCAACGTCGGCGGGAACTACAATTGCGACAACGGCGACAATTATTCAGCCCCATGTCGGTGATCACGCAAGCATTGTAACAGCGAATCAACAAACCATAAACAGCCTTTTGGGCTTGAGAGATGTCAACATACAGCAGAAGAGTCTTGGTCCACGCATAAAATATTCACGAGCGAAATTCCCAAGTCCGATCCCGCACCAGAGCAATAGCAACACCGCAACTGCAGTACAAATTACGGAAAAGGTCGATGCGTCTGATATGGCTGAAAAAAAGTATGAGATAGCTGAAATTGATTTGAACAACCCGCAGGAGTCTGCGTCTATAATAAGCGATCTAGTTAAATATGCGGAAATCGACGACATCGAGCTGCCGGATGGAACGAAAATTGGCATTGGATTTGCTCCAGCTGAAATAAGTGAACATATTCAGACGACTCAAGCCACACAGGTGACGGAGACGAGCTCCCCGGCGACCTCCCCCGGCCGTTCTGGACACGAGCAATCCATCACGAAAAGTTACACGATCCTGACGACCACGCCCATGAAAACCGAATCGCAAAGGACCTACGAACTGGCCCTCAGCGATTCTTCCATGACCCAAAGTGACGAAATCGATAAGTTGTACGTTTGCCGCCATTGTGGAAAAAAGTATCGATGGAAATCGACCCTTCGACGTCACGAAAATGTTGAATGTGGCGGTAAGGAACCCTGCCACCCCTGCCCCTACTGTTCCTACAAGGCGAAGCAGCGTGGGAACCTCGGGGTTCATGTTAGAAAACATCACCCGGACAAACCGCAACTCGAAAGCAAGCGGGGGCGTAGGCAATAAGATTGAGAGCCCCGCATCCGATTAATTTAAATCAAATTTTTTCAAAATCGTCGTATTCGTTGCAAAGTTATTGCGTAAAAAGGACAAAAAAAAAAAAAAAAAAAAATACAAATCACGAGAAGCTTTGATCACCATCACTTTCTCAGTGTTTTTCACACCCGTAGGACACAGTCTACGTTTAGTTAGTTTATGGTTGCCAACTTTTCAGCGAAGCACACTCATTAAGCAGGTCGGTGTGTGTGTGTGTTCTTCACTATATGATTTATTCCAGTTTTTCAGATTTTTTTAAAAAAACAAATTTTTCTATTCCTTTATACGTTTTACACTCTTGGATCTATTCAAGTTCTACGATGTTCGTGCGACGGCTCTACGTAGATATTACGTACAATTTTATGAAAATCGTCGCATTATACAATAGCACACAAAACGTTATTTTTCAAATAATTTTATGCCCGTTTAAGCTAAATAGATACAATATCCTGTTTTTTCCAGAAATTTTAACATCATGTTTACATAGATTAGGAATTTAAAAAAAAAAACAGCAACAGTCAACAGCAGAGAAAAATATTGATAAAAAAAAAGTATAAAAAAAAAGAAAGATAAAAGTGGATTAGGTTTATTTACTGTGTACTGTATATGTTTAGCAAATTAAGATCAGCAAGACTTTAAGGATAAGTAAGAGAAATTAGATGCATTGCTTTATGATAGTGAATTTCTTATTATTCTTCTTCTTCATACTGAATGTGTTGTTTAACTTTCACATGTAAGTATTTTTATGAAAACTTGTTTTTGTTATTTTAGAGATGGGCCGGAATTATTATTTTCCCACTAAGAATATAAAAAGAAAAACAATGTTAATTATGATTCGCTCTGTTTTGCTTATCTTACACAATGTGACTTGGGAATTCGGGCACTTTACTAATACATGTTTTTTTTTATGATTTAGAGGTATCATGGCAATGTTTATTATTTCATTCGTGTTTAGTATATTTTGTGTTAAGAAAGTACTAATGGTTTAACTTTGTTTTAAAAGCAAAACATATATGGTTTAGTGCAATTATAAAAACGAAAACGGGTTCATTACTTTCAAAAACGTTTGTAGAAGTGGCCATTACACAATTCGTAAAAATTATATTACATTTCTATTCAAGTAGCCATTTTCAAATTTGGCTCATTTTTATTAATTATCAGATTTAATTTACACCAACGCATTGGCAGAGATATAGTGTATTCTATTTTTGACGTTATTCTATAAATTTTTCTTCTATGAGTATATTGTGAAGCCTAAATTGTGAAATTACATTATTTTATAAAAGAATACCAAAACTCATTTTTAATACATCACAATCATAAAAAGAACCTAATCTTATATTCAATTGAACGGCGGTTATTGCTCTTTTCGTTTGTAGGTATCCTTTACACTTTTTTTGTAAGGAAGTCAAATGTAAAAAGTTTATTTCTTCACGTCGATTTTCTAGTGTAGTTCTCAAAATTCGAATTATTGCATGTCTTCTATCACTTTGAGATATCTATTATAGATCTTTTAACAATTAAGTCGATAAAAGTTTCATCTTGAATACTTAATGCTTGTATTTGGTTTTTTTTTTAAGAACATTAATTTAATATATAATTAAATATACTCATAAATTTTAAATTTAAGTTATCTACATAAATTGAATTTACAAATAAAAACAAATAATTGTCTCGTATCTACACTACTATAAATATAAAGTGAGAATTTCACAAATGAAGTCTCAACAGGATCAATTTAGAAGTGCAACAATTTACCTCTTACCATCATTTATTAAAGGTTTTTTTAAATTATACCTACACATTTTTCTCATACACAATTATCTTTGCCAATAAATTATAAAAAGAACAACAGAAAATTCATACTTTTTTACTAATATAACTGCAAGAGGCTAAACTTGAATTTACAATTGGTTATTTATTCATTTTCTAACCAAATAAGCGTTTAATTTAAACATAGAGAAATTACCAACAATTGTTTAAATAACAAAACTTGAATTTTCAAACATTCTGTTTTCCATCTGGAACAATCTACTTTTGTTGTTGATTTCTTTATGTAAAAAGGATACATATATTTATGTAATAAAATAAAAATAAGCAGATTTATTCGAGGCATACCAAACAGAATAAGATAAAAGATGACTATATGTAACAAAAGAAAATTTCAAAATCGGAATCTGGCCACATCTCTATATTTTTGTTTTCACCTTTTTTAATATAATTATTTGCTTTCATTAATGTATACTTATTTTTTCCTTCGTTGTAAGATTCATATTCAATTAATGTTTACAAAAAAAAAAAAAATTAAACGAAAAAAAAACATAAAGAGTTGTGTACAAAAGAAATAAATATTTTGAAATTTATAACAGTTTTTCTGGTAAAAAAAAACATATTAGAGAATGTATACTAAATACATCATGTTCATTTTTCTGTAATTTCAAATAAGAAATATTAATTGACGATGAAAGCCAAGTATATTGATTTAAAGATCACTAAAAGAATCAATTTATTATGAGTATAACATAAGCATAATTCTATATTAAATATTACTGATAAAAGGAAATGAATTGTAAAGATTTTATTTTTAAAACTGTAAACAATGGCGTTTTATTCGTAAATAAAATTCTTTTATTCTAAAGAATCATTGATTACCTCGTAATATCTATCAACAATTTGTTAAACCTTTTTTTATCATCCTATATTTCCTCATCATTTGAAAAGTTATTTCATTCTCCGAACTCAAGGTTTTAAATAAAGATTAAGAATAATTTTATTAATATATTTTATTTTTAGGTGACGGCATCAACCATCATTTTGCAAGAAAATCAAATTACTTTATTTTGGAATACGAAATTTGGGGGAAAGGCAAAAGTCAGGTATTTCTCTTGTAATTAAAAATGCCAGTAAGTTAATTGTTAGTTAAATTTTCCTGGTAAATATACATATATAAAAAAAAATATAAATAAAAATTCTTTTAATATTAAAAATATTTTTCTGAATTGATAAGTAGGTATGTTTATTTATTTTTAGGAAGGTCGAACAAAAGAAGTGTTCACACCTTTTTTCATAGATCTTTTCATATTTTACTAAGGAACGATCATTGTAACTAGTACAAGGTTGTATCAAGAAGTCTTTCCACAACATTCTATTAAAATTTGAACGGTTTAGGAGTTATGAAGGAACAGATGAACACAAAAAACTTTCGTTATACACGGCAAGTTATGAAGCATAAAATCGACTTGTCAGAATTCGTCCATCAGCCTTTTAAGTAGGCAAATTGAACCAATATTTGTAATGATTCTTAAGTAATAAAATAAATTACTAAATATGTAATAATTATCTAATTGGAAATGGAAGCTAAAGTCGAAATTTATCACTAAACTTTTTTAATTCCTCCTCGTTGTAAAAATTATTTAAGTAACACAATTTTCTGAATAGGTTTTATCTTGTGCGGTTTTTTTTTATATTTTTTTAAACATCCGTATATGTGTTAACAAACTGAAACACTTAAAAATATATGTAAGGGAACTGAAATTCATAAAATTCCTTAACCGAAAGTAAATATGTATATAACATTATATTATCATAAGATCAGATTTGTAGCAAGCTTTTTATATTTATGTATCCAGATTTACACGCACCTTACTTAAATACATCTAACGCTTTAAAGAAAATTTAACTCATTTTAAAAAAATTCTTGGTAGTAGTAAGAGCCTTTGTAATTTTTGGATTTCCGTTTGGTTAAGAGTTTTGTGATACCAGTGATATTGTAAAAGATCTATAAAAAAGAGGTCAGTTTAATATAAGATAAAATAATTAATAGTAATATGTAAAAGTATTTTTGGGTTAATGTAAAAACAAAGAAATATATAATTTTGATATATTTAGCGCATCAATAAAGAAATTTTACAACAATAGCTTGTGTAACAGATCTTCAAAATATTGAATTTTTTTTCATAAATATATTTTACTAACATTAATCAATCAACTTGAAATTTTAAGGTTTCTTTAATTAAGATGCAGCTTTACTTCTTGCAGTCTATCCGCCAATAAGAGATATTAAACTGGAACTGCTCGATTACGATGAATTGCTACAAGTGCAGGATGTGAAGAATTTTGATGAATTTGATGTCCAGCGACCATCTGAACTACAAATAAAAGAAGAAACTATAGAATATGCTACAATGATACCTAAAACAGAAATAAGTAATATCAGTTCATTGGGACGACCAAGACGGAAAGCAGCAATTTCATATTTGGAAAATTTAAAAAAGCTTACACGCACTCTCAAACCCGATACCGATACGTTGACGGCACCGAAAAATTATAACAAGAACTATAATAAGAATTATAACAAGAACTATAACAAGAATTATAACAAGAACTATAATAAGAATTATAATAGAAATTGTAATAAACCTTATAAGAACAGAGGACCCCCGCCGAAGATTAAAATCGAGGCTAGAATGACGGAGGGCATCAACTCACCATTCGTTGTCCCGAAAAGAAGCATCTCGCCATTCGATGTTACAAAGATAACCTATAAAGATTCTAAATTTCAAGAACTTCTAAAAGCTAGTGAAATAATAATCGACGATGAAGATGGTGGCCGCAATTCTGTCTATCAGTGCCCAAAATGTCCGAAGACGTACTCTCTAAAGACAACCCTTTACAATCACTTGAAATACACTTGCGGACTACCTGCCAAATTTGGGTGCCACTTGTGTGGCTATAAAGCAAAACTTAAGGGCGGATTGTACCAACATTTGAAGCAAGTTCACAAGTTAGTGAAAAGAAGTAGGTTAGATGACACCCTGATGCCTATGGATGAAGTTGTTAAGATCGAAGATCCGGATGAAGATTGGAAACCATTCAAAAGTCGCAAAAAGTTTGGATATTTTGTAGGTTAAATGAAAATACTGCCGGTGAATTTCATTTTAGTTGTCTTAAAAAAATATTTTATTTTGTAAATAACGGCAGCTTTCATACGACATATTTAACATTAACCTCTTATAAGAATTTTTGTGTACATATGTATGCATGGCTTTGTCGGGTAATCCAAAGTTTTTTTTTAGTAATTTTCAAACTATACGGGAATGAAGTTAAAGAAGGAATTCGTATGTAAGTAAAAAGTAAAATAATTTTCCTTGAAGAAATTGTATGAAATTTTGTATAATCAATAACAATATAAATGACGATAAGGGTTTAATTTAGATTAATCAATTTCAGGAAAAGTGAGCAAGACCCTTCAAAATAATTAATCATTTCATAATCAATTTAATAGTAGTTAGCTTAGATTAATTTTAATTAAATATTGTTTAAATTTTAGTGTTTCCAACAGGTTAATTAAAGAACGTGGGGAACAGATTGCCATCCGGATTCTATTATGCAGAAGAACGGAAAACTTGCGTAACTATTATTTCATTAATAGGATAAATAATTCGATTTCAAATAATGCAGAAAATTAACATATTTTAAGTTCTAATGATACAAACAGTGAATGTTGAAATGGAAAATAAATTGTATTTCTGTTCAAACTTAACATGATAAGCTATAATATTAAGTCAGTTACGTAGGCGTAAGCGAATTTGGTTTCATCTCAATTATCAAACGACTGCATTGTTGCTATGATAGTTTAAAGTTTAATTGTTATCACTACCATATTTCTCTTAAAATGACAATGTATCAATTGAATTTAACTTAGAAATAAACAAAATATTCTTTTGACTTAGATATTAATATCGTTATTATTTTAAACAGTTTCAATATAAAACCCTTCCAACTTCCATTCTAATATTTGAACATACATAGAAACAACATTAGTGTACTGGGAAGGTCATAATTGAAATGTGTGTACATAAAATTGTAATTATTTCATGAATTAAAAAAAAAAGCTTTGCAATTAAAAGTAGAGTTCCTGTTGATGTAAAATAATTCAACTGATCACTAAACTTATAATACTGAGCTTAATAATTGCGAATTAATATAATTTTTATTGAAAATAAATATATTTTTCTTTACTTTTTAAGTTGGTACAGAAATGTAAAATTATATAAGTTATCAAAGAAAAGTCCTTGTAATTATAGTAATAATTATCTATATCTTTTGAATTACATCTGAAATTTGCTAAGTATTACTAACTCATTCAAATTTCATTTACAGCCTATTGCAAAATAATGCCGGATATCTTCAAATTTAAAAATAGAAGAAAAAAGGAAAAAATAATAATGATAAAACAAATAATTTTCATTTAATAAATGTTAAAATGAAAGAAATTACTTAGCCACTAAGACAGCTTTAATTTTTCCAGTTTCACCAAAAGAGAGTGATCTGAAAATAATAAACATCACCTGGCATAATCCAAATCCAGCTGCCGGGGACACTAATTACGATGAGAAACCTCTGCCGCATACATTTTTGCAGCCACGATGGCTTAAATCACGATATAATTCAAAACTTGAAAAATGCAAGATTTTTATAAACGGTAGGGCGTACTATCGCTGCGAAGTTTGCAGTCGCATTTATTCAGTAACCACGAGTTTGTACAATCATATGCAACATTGTGGCAAACCGCGAAAATTCCAATGCCACATTTGTCCGTACATGGCCAAGTTGAAACAACATCTTCAGCAGCATCTTCAGGGCAAGCACAGGATGCTTCCAAAGCCCTTAGAAGGTCTTCCACGTATCTCAGGCACGCCAGGAATGCCAGGTGTGCCAGGTATGCCAGAAATCCCAGAAATGCTTGTCCCCGTTAAGGTGGAAAAGCCAGATAGTCCTGTTGATTCCACCAATGACGAACGGAAAGAGATGCCTAAGTATTTGTGTCCCCAGTGCTACTTAGTCATGTACTCACTTCAAGAACTCACCGAACATCAAAGTAGCTGCAATATTTTTAAGAGACCACTTCCAGAAGTTCGTCGCAGCAAACGCGAAAAAAAGTTTAGAGCTAATTACTACGATAGAGAGTCTTAAGGCGATTATTGTTTTTCCTTACTCATTTAAACACTACTTCTTGTTTTATACTTCCGTTCCACATTCCACATTTTGTGTACTTAAGTTTAGCGCAAAATACAACATTATTAAATTTTTGTTTGTGCGCATTTTGAAGGGTTATTCGCACTGAATTGATACTCTATTTGTAAAAGAATATTATTGTTTGTACATGGAGCTGTTTTTAAAAATACGAAAAGTATACATATAATATAAACATTTTAAATTGTAAAATAATGTCATAGTGAGCTGTAGTTAGTAGATATAAATGTAGAAAACAACGATTTATTTTTCCTTTTATATTTGTGAAAGATCTCGTTATATAAGTGTTATTGGCCTTTTTATCAAAAGATATGTTTAGTATCTAAGTGGTTTACCATTGTTTTAAAATTATTAATTTTTCCTTTTTATTTTTGTAAAGGAAATCTACCCTACCTATTTTACTTGAAGAATTTTTCTCAAGTTATTTAATTCATTTTTCTTGGTTTTAAAGCACATCAATTTCCGATTTCATTAAACAAATTATTTCTGGTGTACCGACTCAGAATTTATTGTGTCCTTTACCTCGCTAAAATAATCTAGTTTCAAAATTCATAATTGTTTTCCATACTCATAACTACTGTTTATTAACACGTTTTTTTTTTGTTGAGATCTTGTTAAGATTACTTTATTTTTAATTTAATTTAAGATAAAATTGTGACTGTATATTAAAAATTTAACTTTTATATAGGTACATATATATTATGTTATTGCTTATGTCACTCAGTGTCGACGAAAATATATCATATAATCAAACTGTTTAGCAGTTCCACAGTTTTGAGATCAGTTACAAAAGAAGATTTATTTTATACAAGACGTGCTAATCTTAATATTTTTATTCTTTCCTTCCAAATTCTCACAAACTTTGTGGGTTACACAACATGATTTTTATGATAGGCATTCATTTTACTTTTTTTTTATATAAAAAATTAGATATTTGGTATCTATTAACATACGCATCCAAATTTACCTAATAGAGGTGACCATCATCTCATAGATCCCCAATTTCATAGCAGCACTATGCTTTGAATTAATTAATTCAATTTTATAACTAATTAAACTAAAATACCCCTGTCAGTCTTTTTTAAGCCTTATTCATATATTCTCCAGAGTAATTGGATTTAAGATCCAATATATTTTCTTTTTGTTTTATGCACGGTTCTTATAAAAATATATTTGGTCTTTGAGATATTGATCTTACATAAACCACAAAATTAACTAAAATAATGTACACTGTCTTCTAGTAAATGTATACGAATTCTTTCAATTAAATGTGAATTTCATATTTCATTATATCTAAAGATACTGAGTGTTGTTTTGCATCGAAGGTCGGTTCCAATATTCTTAAATGATAGATCACTTGTATGAATTTATGACTTCGTCACAGTGATGAGTGTCGGAGTGGGGTGAACTTAAGTGATACTAGCAAGAAAGAATCCATATTGGATAACGACCTTAGATATTACTTATAAGTTAATTAATTATATTTTATGTTTTGCAACAGAAACACTGATAACACACACGATATTAATTTTCAATGTTTATTCGAACATTTGTAATTAAGATCGCCACTTCCTTAAAATGTTGTCTTTTAAAATAAACATAGAAGTAAGATATTCCAAGAACGTATCAATTAGATTCTCAAAAATATCTTACTATTCTCCTGTTCATAATAACATAACTGGTTTAGAAATATTTTTTTTCTTTGTTTTATTTTAAATTAAACTCAAATAAATATTTTTGGAAAAGAATCAATTAAAATTAACAAGAATTTTATTATTAACCTCAATTTTCAAAAATCCTTTTTATGTTCCTTTAATTCCTGTGAAATACGCCATTTCGGGATTATAAGAGCACTTTACTAACATGTTTTTATTTCAGGTGACTGCTTCAGAAGGATTAAAATGAATATATGAATATTACAAATAAATAACAATATGCAATAAAATGGAAAAGAGAAGAGCAAGGAAAAGGAAGCAATTTAAAACACCGAAAGCAGTGTATTATAAGTATTTTAATTTTATATTATGTTCTGTGTGATATTTATAATCAATAACGTTTCCTTTCATTTTATAGTGATTCAATGTTGTCATTAATTTAATCACTATTAAAAAAAATAACGCAAATATTTTGTACCAAAAATCAATTGGTTTAATAATTGAACATGCCAAGAAATACACGATTCAATGCGTTAGTGTTTTATTTGCTTGTCAAATTAACTTTGTTTGTATATTTTTTTTTTTACATTCTCTTTTCAGTTTAATTATTTATACTTATAGTATCGGAATAATTTTAGACCTATTGCTTTTATTAATTTTCTTAAATTAACATCGCTTTTACCACTATCTCTTTTTTTCATAAATTGCAACTACGCAAAATTCCTTATATTTTAAAAGTAAAATCTTAAATTTTAAGTAAAATGAGAAAAATTATATATAATTTTTTTAAGTGTTTTTTAATTAACTTAACCTTCTAAGTTAATGATAATGTTGAGTTTTTATTGGTTTTTATTTTTCCTTTATTTTTTCATTTACTTATATTGCAGCAGCTGCTGAAGATTTAAGTATTACTCGCATTGCTGGTCTAACCTGGGATCAATGGAATGCGCGTCTAGCGATGCCCTTAGTGACTCAATTGCGAGAAGGTGCTCATCCATTGATATTTCCACAAGATTTATCTATAAGTACAATGGATAAACCTCTATCTACCTCATCATCGACAGCGTCATCAGTAATTGACAGAAAATCACCGACATATTCATCACCAAATGGATGTAGTATTGCTAATGCTGTTAGCAGCAGCCCAAATCAGTGTGCATTAAGGTCACTAAATAATAGTAATAATAGTAGCTCGGGTAATATTTGCGGTGTAGGCAGTTTACTAAGTAACATCTCAAGTATAGGTGGTTTAGGTGCCAATAATGGGGGTGGTGTCGGTGGGGGCTCCGGTCATCCCTGTCCCGATTGCGGTCGAATATACAAATTAAAGTCATCCCTGCGAAACCACCAAAAGTGGGAATGCGGAAAGGAGCCCCAATTTCAGTGCCCTTTTTGCGTCTATCGAGCGAAACAAAAGATGCACATCGGTCGGCACATGGAGCGAATGCATAAAGAAAAATTTCTTAAACTAGAAGAAAAAGTATTCTCTGCCGAGGATGTGGCGAACATAAACAGCGGCTTTTAGCTAATGTTATTCGAAAAGTTTTCTTTACTACTTGGTGATATTTGCTACTTTAACAAGGTGCTCGCCAGCTCTTTAGAAACGAATTTCACTGTGCCAAAATTCTTATAATGTGTATATTAAATTGTTCGTGCCTTAAGGAATATTTGTAAATAATTTTCGTAATGTCGTTATATTTTGTACAATATTGAATTAAATCCTTTTTTTTTTAATTTCAAAAGGGAGTGATGATAATTACTTTGTTGGCGAAACGTTTTTTTTTTTCGAAGAAAGTTTTTTTCACTGCACGTTTGCAAGGATAAGACTTCAAGTCCAAGTAATTTTTCTTTATCAACTTCAATTGAAGAATTTGTTGCTGGCAACATGATTTTGGAGTTGATGAAATTGTTTTATTTGTTTACCTTCTTAATAGGAGCCAATTATTAAAATCATTGGAGACTTTGGCTCCTAAGACATGCCTTTATTAGGTGTGAATTTATTTCATACATATTTATATTTGCTACAAGCACCAATTAACGTTCGGAATCAATACCTTGATTCATCATAAGCAAAAATTATATTTCTATATTTCATTACTTATATTGGTAATGATTAATGAATTAGTTAAAAAAAGCACCAATACTTCTACGTTTAAAGTTTATTCAAATCTATTTTATGTCGAATTTAATCAGAAACTCTTATTAACTTTCCCCAACAAGTAAATATTTTTTCTTTTGCGTTTCTAAAGCAGCTGAAAGCGCTCCTTGGACAAATGGTTATTATCAATGAGATAGATGTAATTCTAAGATTAATAAACGAACATATTCAGTGATATTCTTTTAGTTTGTAAGGTAACGAGAAAGACAAACGAATCAAAAGACGGGGTAATAGAAAGCAATTTTGATTGATATTTTTCCTCAATTGTATAAAGGTTTAAAATCGTTTTTATATATGTATACAAAAATAAATTTCGTATTATAGATGAAATAAAGATATATTTTTTAAAAATGAGGAAGTAAAAAGTATATATTTTTTTAAAAGAAATATACATATATTTTTTTTTCTGAAAATGTCGATATCAAAATTAGGCGAAATAGATACAAAAGACAAAAATAAAAAATAATTAAAAGCACAATCATTCCGTTTTATAATGAAAGTATGAAAAAGGAATATCTATTAAGTTATGTAGTAATTCATTCAGGAATAAGTTTAATTCTTTTTTTTTATACTTTTGTAGTATTTTAGCTTAGCTTAGAGTGAGTGAAATATTAAAGAGCTCAGAGAGAAACTGCATTTCACACCGTTAAAGTATTTTGTTTAAAAATAATTATGGTAGAAATCTAAACTCACATTATTGAAAATAATAATTATGTTTCTCACAGTACCATAATAATGTAATAGTGCACAACGTAGCCATGGTATTGAATACAATCCTCATTGCATTAGGAATATAAAAAAAATGAAAACTCAAGAAAATAACTATTGTTACCGCAGTCGCTTTTCTTTAATTTTTAAATAGTACTCGTATCAAATAATGCATTTTGTTTTAGGATGAACAACGTCTTACCTCAATATTTTTTTTTTAAATATGTTTTTTGAATTTATACATAGAAAAAGTCTTCATAAATGAGTTTAGTTAGGAGCAAGAAAACATGAAAAAAAATTACTCAGTAAAACAATAGTTTCCTAAAAAAGTGCCTTTTCTAGTAATAATTAAGTGAGAAAATTGTGAAATTATTGTTAAGTTTACTTTATAGTTTTAAAATCGCGTAAAATGTTTAAGGAGAACCTTGAAGTTCAAATCGACTTTGTATGTGTTTTTAATGCTTCAGAGATGTTCTTTTCTGGTCAGTAGGTTTTTAGAAAATGAAAGATTAATAAATGTAAATCACTATACAGTTACTATTGTCAGCCATACATCACAGTTTCTTTAAAGACTCTCAACTCAGGTATAATAGCGATTTACTAGAAAAGTAATGTATTTATTTGATAGCTGCAACTATCATTTAGATCAATATTCTTTTAATTCAACATGAATACATTTACGATTTAACGAAAAGTGAATTTAAAAAAATGGAAAATTGTTAAATTTGAAATCGAAGTTTTTCGTATGTTGTTGAAATATCAAAATGAACTTTAACTGGTTTGTGTTAGCAAAATATAGACCGTTGTTTATTTGAAAATGTCTTTAGATTTATTTTTACTTTCAAATAAAACAAAAAATGGATGGAAGTTATGGATTGTGAAAATAATGTAAATTTAAATTTTTTCAAACCAATTTATTTTCAAGGAATCAAATTTCCAATATTTTAAAAGCATAGATTTAGAGACGTTTTCCAAGTAATGATATAAAATTAATTAATTAAATTCCTTTAAATCATCTATAAGATTATCTTTTATGAAACATCTGCCATTTGATTTTGTATTTGAAATACATACATATGTATAACATACAATGTTCCATGATTTCAAATGTCCTGTAAATAAACATTTCCCAGGAATTGGCTCCGGAGTTTTTTCATTAAACGGAGTACTATTACTTTTGTGATAAAAGTTAGTAAAAACAGATGTTAATGCAAAAATCTGAGGAAATTCTGAGAAAATTTGCTTGATTTGAACAACAAGTACATTCCAATTTAGCTTTAAAAGACAATATATTCCATTAGTTATTACTATTTCATATTTTTGTTTATTCTTTTTTTTTTTTGTTTACCTTTTGTTCTTTTTCTATTATAAACGTATGTGTGAATACAGCGAGAAAATCTCGCTCTAAAACTGTTTTAATTTCTAAAAAAAAGTTTTATACTTCAAAATAAGGTAAAAATTGGTGAAGGGCTTAAAAGATATTTAAAAAATCAGAAAAATTTTCTTTTGTTATATATTAAAAAAAAAATTGTATAAAGGTTCAAAAAAGGTATTGGTAAAGTAAAAATCTCGTTTACGTATAGAAACAACCCCAGACAGTTTAATTTTGGAGGAAAAAAAGTGGAAATACTTAACAAAACAAATACTCATTAAAATTAAAAAAGATTTGGTTAAGCTTACTTTCATACTTTAATTTGTTCTGCGTATATGCTTGCTCAAAATTATATACCCTTATAGATTATTTCTTCCATTTTTTATGTTAATTTGTAAAGAAGTTGACATTGTTTTTTATTATTATTATTATTATTATTATATATATACACTTTTTGAAAGAGCAAATATTGTAAAAATTTATATACGTGGTAAAAACACAAAGAAAATATTACAAAACTGTTCAAAGCGAAAATTTTGATGTTTTCTTATCCGAACTTTCCTACTTTTATTTGGTTCATATATTTTTGCTTAGTTATAAACAAACAAAATTTGTGTTGTTGTGACCTTAAATTCATTTATATTTATTAATTTATTAATATCCTCAATTTTATTTCCCAAAAGCAGTGTAAGTATTATAAATACAGGGTAACATTTTGCTTAAAACAGATTTATTAATTGATTAATTCATAATTCATTAAAGAGACAGTAAAGTGTTTTTTGGTGTTTTTTTAAAGTAATTTTATAGCTCAATATGGATTTACAGAGCTAATTTGAACTTGTGTGACTTTTTGCAATATGAAGCAGTAAATGGAAAATTAACTTATTTTGGCACATTGTTTTTATAGCTGCTCTTAGGGCGTCGCTCAAATACTAATTTTTCCTTATTTTTTCTCTTTTTATAGATGAATGTAATAACCAGAAAACTTATTCGAGGATACGAGTGCGGAATTGGCTGATGTTATCTGATCAAGCTGCTGCATCCAATACCAAGGATACTCAGGAGGAACCAAGTAATACTTTATTGATTTGAGATTTTTATAAGTTCAGTTATGTTTATTATTTTAAAGTTTATTTAATTACTTGATATTTATATTTGCGTCAATTGAAATGGGTTTGAAGATCATTGCAACAACGCGTATATAACAAATTTTGAAAAGATTGACTACAGCGTAACACTCATAATTTGAAAGATTTACTGTTGTCTTATAAAAAAAATCCTGGAAAATAGTTCATTCTACTACTAAAATTTGTAGAAGTTAAATAGTCAACTTAGTCTGTAACAGTAGTGAGAGTATTCGTGATTTAGAATTGTGAGGCATGAATAACCCATAAACTTTCAATTTAAACCTATTCAGGTGTTTTTGAACGCCAATGTAAGAAAAAATTTGAACCAAATCGGTTGGATAATTTCTAATTATCGTGGACTGAGAAAAACTTCAAATTGAAATCGAAGTAAACTCCTCAATTTTTAATTCATTTTTGTTGAATTTGAACTCTGTCCGACAAAATCTAAATTTCAAATCCAAATTTTTTTTTATAAAATATGTACATATTTCTTTAAATTGTAAACATATTCTTAAAGATTAACGATGACACGTTCGCCCACGCGATACCTGTAGAATAGAGCTTCGATGTAGCTTATGAAGTTAGTTCAGTGTTCATAAAACTTCACAATGCATTTTCTTGTTACATAACCACTGCTGGCCACTTGCTATCTAAAATGGTAGTTGATTTTTAACCGTAGTTTCTCAAGTCTCACAAGAGTAAAACGATAAAAGTATGTGTTTCATCATAAATAACTACCTGAATTTGAATCGTTTAACAATGTTGCATTGTTTTCGATAACTCAACTTTAGCATAAAACACTGTGGCATTCAATGAAAACAAAAGCACAATAACATTTTGTGGGGAAAACCCTTTACCCCTTCAACTACATTCCATGCTTCACTAATTGCTTTCATTTACTTTCTCAAGAGGACTATTACTGATGACGTAATGGAAATTATTTTATTATTATATCCGATGCAAATTTTTATTCTTATTTTTTACGTCGGGGGTTTAAAATTCACAGAATATGTTCTTGATTTGAACTTAACGTAATAGTTGCATTGTGATACTCTTAGCATTTACACGAGTCTCGAGCAGTTAATTTACTGCCTGCATTTAATTTACGGTGTGTCATCTTAAAATCGTGTTTATGTTGTTGTGATAATAACAATAACTATGTCAGGCGATTTAAACTTCAATAATTTAATAGAACAATAGAATATCAATAACAAAAATTATTTTTACAAATTAACATTGTTTAAAAGTAGTGATAAAAATAGTAATTTAAAAGTGATTTAAATAAAACAGATTTCAATTGATGTAAAATATAGTGATAAGTTATTGTTTTATAAGAATATTTTTGCATTGATGAATTTTACGTTAATTTTATTTATTCAATTTCATTTTCAGTTCCCTTTTTTAGGCTTGCTTCTGTTATATAAATCTTTATATTTGGTGTTTGTACCTCTTTTTTCGAATACATATTTCACAAAATTATTAACAAAATACTAAAATAATTTTCTTTTCTACTTTTCACGCTAACCTTCACGAACATAATGATACTAATAAACTAAACAAAATTCATTTAACATTTAAAAATTTAACGAAAATTCCACAAAAAAAAAAAAAATATTAACAATGCATAGATTTAACAAAAACTCCCGACACTAACACAAAACCAAACGAAGAAGAAGATGATGATGATGAAGAGCCCGTGGATACTTCTGGTGCTGGTGTTGTTGTGAAAATTGAACGGAATAGTCCAAGTCCATCTATTTACAATAATAATAGTAACCATACCGATACAACCCCCACATTTAATTATGATTTAAAGATTTCGAGTCCCATCTCCTGGGCGTTTGAACCGATAAAAACGGAGAGCACGGTTTCTCCTTCAGAAGCAGCAACTGCAATTTACACGGCTGTTAAGAAAGTCCGAAATACTTACTCGAATCAGTCTACGATTGGATTGCGACCGAAACCAATGCGCGTTTTACAAAATCAAGTTTCTCATAATAGTGCATCGGAAAAAAAGTATCGAATCCTACTGCAAAATCATCGAGTTCGAAAGGAAAGTCTCGAACATTCCGAGGATATGATTTACAACGCAGATATTGAAAAACCTTGGATTTGTCGAAATTGCAACAGAAATTACAAGTGGAAGAATAGCCTAAAATGTCATTTGAAAAATGAGTGCGGTCAACCGCCAAAATTCTATTGTAACAAAATGTGCGGATATCGCACCAATGTCCATAGCAATCTCAAGCGGCATCTAAATACAAAATGTAAAAATAAAGACGACGAAGGTAATCCTCAGTAGATAGACTTGGACGTACAAAATTTTATAAAAATATTTGTATGTTTCTTTAATTCCTCTTTATTATTTTCAAGTAAAAATCAGTTGGAGGTAGGAAAATTAACTATTTATTTAAAAATTTAACGTAATACTTTTCTTTTGTAATATAACATGCTATTTATACATTAAACTTGGATTAGCAATTAAATTGATAGCTGAGGTGAACAGCAACATGATGGTGCATGTTGGGGAAAGCATCAATCTGTGGAATACTGAGAAAACAAAAAGAAAATTGAATAATACTAATTAATTATTTATTTATGTCAAATGCCTTAAATAATTGCAAGAATATAACGAGAGAAGGTTTTTTACACGAATTTTGTCAAGCCATACACCGTAGGAATGAAATTGTTTTATTACATCTTGCCTTTATTTGAGCGCATCCTGTAAATACACGCGTCTGAATTGCACATCAATCACGATTGTAATAAGAAAGGCTTCTCGTGGAAATTTTGCAATATTGCATGTCTCAACGAATTTATGTTTCACTTCATAAATGAGTGTAAGATTGGTTAATAATTTAAAATATACAAATTTACGGGATACTGCATAATAATAATAACTTAATTAACACCCGCAGTTATCAATCAAATTACATATGTATTTATATACATATATTGTAATATCAGCAAAATTTCAGACAGAAAATTAAATGAACACTATAAATTAGTTGGCATATTAATTGTATTATTACATAATAAGATATCAACTTGATTACTCCCGCAAGACGGTTTTTTAACTATTCTTTGTAATTTTACTTATTAAAAGTTAAAATTTCAAAGCAATTGCGCTTATATTACATACATTTTATTAGTTTTTGGAGCATACTTGTATTTAAAATATGTGTAAAAAAAATATTGTGTATTCCCCAATTTGTTCTTGAAATTTAAAATGTATTTTATGTGTTAAAAATTTGGTTAAGTGTAAACAATTTTAAACATCGGAGATAAAAATGGAATGACTGAATTTTCTTCATCAGATATGGCGAAGAATAAATTTTTATACTAATAATAATAAATACTGTCGTTCTGCATAACAGGTTCCCACCTTTAAAAATCGGAATTTAACTGCGTTACACTAAAAGAAAATCCCAAAAGACTAAATATCAAAGGTTCTAATGCATGCTTGCTGCTTTGAAATTTGATGGCAAATATCCATTTATATTTCAAATAATTGTTTTAAATAAACGCACCTATGATTTTATATTTCGGTGCATTGGTCTTTTGGAATTTACAGCAGTGTTGGTATTGTCCGGATTAGGTTTCGTTTATTTCCTTGTAAGGTACAGCAGAGCAGGATATAAATTATTTCAAAAAAGGTTGTTTGTTTTTGTCCAAATATCGACTGTGATATAATTTTATTTCAAGCATGCCTAAAATAAAAATGTTTAAATATTTCTTGTCTTAACTGATATACAAATTCTTTCACATCGTTAACCAATCTTGTACATCATTTTAAGGTTTTTATTATTCAAACAATATAAAAACTGAAACAAAAAAAAAGTGAAACAATAGTGTAATGAACGGCATTGAAAATAAGCTACAAATTTTTTTAGTATTGAGCCTTGTGTTAGTGTAAACTTAGTTTAAAAATGTTCTAGAAAAAAGAAACACCTTGAGATCACAATTTGAAATAACTTTTAAGAAAGTGTGTGAATATTAAATTTCGTGATCTTATTTATTTATGAACATATAAATTATTTCGTATACTTTGTGTTCATTTAGTTTTTATTACAAAATATAAATGTCTAATGAGCAATAACCATTCCGAGCTGTAATAATGGATCTAGTCGAATTTTACATTCCTTTTGTTTTAGTTCTTTAGTTTATATTATTGAGTTAATTTAATAAATTTATATGTTTTCTTTTATTTATATTCAGAGTTTATTTATTATTTATAAAAAGAATTTATTTACCTATTTATTTAATTTATTTTTCACACTTAATTGCGAATTATTAAATGCAAGAAGGATTTAGTATTAATTACACGAAGTGACATTTTTAAAAACATGCATTCCAAATTAGAAGAGACACAATTGAATTCGAATAATACTTTAGCTGAAAAAGTAATATGTACGATGGAAAAAAAATTATATTATTAATAACAATTATATCAATACTTAATTAGTCATAGTATTAAACTCTAATTTACTGATAGATTTTATGGCTATTGGGAATGAAACATAATATATTTAAAGAAAGATGGAAAAAGAAATAAATACTCGTTTAAATGCCTTTACCTCTTTTTAATTCCATATGATTTGTTTAAATTAACAATCATTTTTTAACGTCCTTGAAGCAGTGTACACTCCCACCCCACCTATCCTATTTTAAGCCCCACAATCCAACTAATTACACAGAAAATCCCCAATCCTTTCCCTTGGTTTGCATCTTCAACGAGATATTTAAATTATGAAACCATATTAACATTATTATCTTTTTAGGTGCTTTCTTCAAAGGGACAAATCAGCGGTTGGGTTCGATTCACTTGTAAACTTACCAAAACGAAATGTATAGTTTTAAAGACGACTGGACACAGAAAATAATGGAAAACGTTCTTACCCAGGATAGCTGGTATAATTTTGTTGTTATACATTTAAATACCTCTTGACTTCATTGACTTTATCATTAGCAAGTATTGTACGAAAAAGTAGTTCTTTTTGATTTTGTTTTTTAATGATTGAAGAAGACCGTGATATTTACTTTCAGCATTCCTTTTTAACGCATTTTATATTAGTGTTTGTAGAATTACGTATCTTTTGAATGTTTATTAATTCCAAAACTATGTTTAAAATAATGAGAAACTTGAGTTATGTTTTTAGTAGTTTTTATTGTTTTTACTTTTTTATTATAATTATTATTTTATTTATTTTGTTTTTTTATTTCACTTTACTTCTAGTAAAGGGGGTTTGGTAGAAAGTTATATGATGCATGCTACTAAAATATTTAGTTTTATTAAAGTCTCCTCTCGTTTTTGACAAAACATATTACTGTCTGCTCTTTGCGCTTTACAAAAAATCTTATTAGTGTCTTGTTTTCCTATGAACGAATGTTACGTTATTTCCAGCTTTCTATTTTTATATGAAATATATAAATTCGAGTAAAATGTAATTGTTGTTAGTTTCAACAGATAGATAACAACAACCCTTAATTTCACATTGATACTAATTTTCTATGAGACAGTTAATTTTTTATGTATTGCTAATTATGAGTTATTTTTACAAATTACCAATTTTTTTACTTGTGATACTTTATAACTTTTTGAAATTACTGCTAAATAATGAATTTTGTGTAATTCTGATTTCATTTTTCCTATTCTGGGAAAGCTAGATTGTCCAATATATTGTTGGAAAAAAAAGATTTTGGACATATCTATCTATCTATCTACCTATTATCTTATTTATTTCAGAAAGAATGCAGACGTTCTTTCGTCTTTGATTAAAGTGGTGCTAGGTTATAAATTCTGTTCTTTTTGTTACTTTAAATACTATTGATGCTATTGAAAATAAGTGCCAAGCTACAAATAGCTAGTTTTAATTAATTTAAAATTCAGTGTTTCTAAGCTCTCTTTTTTCTGTGTGTTCAGATATTCGTCTGTTAGAATTTCGCACTACTAAGTGATTGATTTTATTATGATATCACAAAAATGTTTCGAACTATCTCAACTTTGTCATGCTGTTGTACTAGTCAATTTTATAAGGAATACGCCTATCTAAAAAGCACTTTTCTATATATAAATATTTCTTACACATATCAATAAAAGTTTTTCTTATTCTGAGTTTGTAAAAACCACTTTGAATTTCGTCAGGATAAAGCTTGATCAGTGTCAACATTAACTGATAGTACGTACATTTTTATAGGTCTTCTTGGTAGTAGCATAGTATCATTAGTATTATGTAAACTTTTGAAGAGTTTAACGAAATGCGATGCTACGAAAATCTTCAAAATTATGTATGTTTCTTACTATGTTCATTAACATTTAGTTAACGTCAAATTAAAATTTTTTTTTTTATATTTTATATAATATAAGTCCAAAATAATCGGGATTGTATTTTTTTTTATTTTCTTCTTTCATTTAAATTAAGATATTATGAGGTTGTCTGTGCGATTCAAAATGTTTATCATAAAATGAAAAAATACGTTAATTTTCACTACACATGTGGTAATAGCCCTAAATTGATAAGTAAAAAGTAACTTAATCCTGATTTTCGGAGAGCTGAAACATTTTTATCAACTCTCCCAACCAAATTCGTTTAGTAGCCCTGAAATGTACTTCTTTTATCGTTGTAGTAAAATTTCGAAGTTAGTCAATCGAAACTGCTCAAAGATAAAATTTACATTCCAATTATTAAATTTAATAAATTAAAAACGTGTAGGTCTACTTCTGCAATTTACTGATTTTCATCGAAAAAATGGCAAATGCGCTGTGTTCGAATTATATTTTATATGTATATAGTAGTAGATGAAGTAATTACATTTTTTTTTCATATGTTCTTTAGAGCATTGTCTTCTTTTTTATTTTATTATTCCCTTATTGCCGTTGTGCACACTATTTAAATTGTTGTATTATAAAAACAATTTTCTATTAGAATAAGTATATTGTATATTTAATAAAAAAAAACGGTTGCGGGGGACCTCCAAATGCTTTTGGACAGAACTAATCTTTGAAAAAGTTCGTGTAAGGCTTTTACTAAACATGAAATTTTCATTATTTAAGAAGCTTAAGTAAATCTAAGAATCTTAAAACGATTTTAAAATTTTTGTATAAAATTTGTAATAATAATTGGAGCACAGTTTTGATGAAACTAAGTAAAAAATTAAATCAAATTATAAATGCCAACATTTTCGCACAGTGTAACTTAGCTGAGAAAAAGCGGTAAACATTTAAATGTTTCCTTTTGTGTAATCATAATAAGATAAATTGTTTAAATGCTCTTTAATTTATTAACTCAAAAATTGTTTGTGTTGTTGTTTTTTTTTTTTGTATAAATAACTTAACTTGCGCTTTAACGCTCCTCTGATTGTTTATTTATTTATTATTCTTTTTTTTAAATAATATATATATATAAAAAAGTTTATGTATTTACCTCAGTATTGAGTAAATTCGATGAAAAATATTTAACCATGTTTGTTCAAACAGGAGAAGGACTTCAGCAGAGGATCAAGTCGACTCCGAGTCCTGACGAGCAGCCGTGCGATTTACGCTTAATAACGACGGCGTCAGTGTTTAAAGAGTTGGTGTCAATTGCGGCGTCGTTGCCGCCACCGGTTCCACCCCCACCACCATCCTTGGCGGCGATCACCGCCCAGACGTCCGTCGTCGGCTCAACATATGCAGCAGGAATTGCAGCAGCTGTTGCAGCGGTTGGATCGCCAGTTTCAAATTTGCCGGGAACCACAAGTCCAGGATCAGGTATGCAACCTTCACCTGCACTGCAGCCACCCCCTCCCCACCACTCGCCCCTGCAGTCCGTAAAATTTCCAAAAATTGAAAATTTGGGAATAACGCCAAGCATACCGACGGGCATCGCGGCGACAGGAGCGCCCTTAGCTAGTCCTTTAATTAATTTTCCTATTAAGAGTGGCGGCGGCAGCAGCGGCAGCAGTGGGGGCAACTTGGCAGCCGGCAGCTCCAGTGGCAGCGGAGGGGGTGGATGGGGTGCTTTCACCTGCCAGAGGTGTGGCAACTCGTACGCGAGGCCCCACAGCCTCAACAGGCACATCCGCTTCGAGTGCGGCGTCGAACCGAAATTCGAGTGCCCCATTTGTCACAAGAAATCCAAACATAAGCATAATTTAGTCCTACACATGCGAACGCACCAAAACCGATGATATCGTATTTTTGTAAAATACTAAGTCTTTTTTTACCATCTTAGGTAGTTTGTAAAGCAATCAAACGGAAGGGTTATTATTTTTCTTTTTTTTTTAAATTTAAACTTTTATTTTTTATTTTTTTTTTATTTTTTCGAAGGAATTTGTTTAGAAGGCAGTCGTTGATTTTTCGCTGTTGAGAAGTATCGATATTTTCGAATAGAATTAACAACATTAACGTGCAATAACACTTCTTCAAATGGTTATTAAATGTGTAAAGAGAATGGCGATAAATTAACTTGGTAGCACTGGGCTGTAGCTTTATGTGATAAAAAAATTATAGTTTTTTTTCCTAAAGTGATATTTAAAGGCAACTTGGGAGCTAAGTTTGCATTGTTTGCAGTCTTATTTTCCTTTATTTTTATTAAGACTAATTGAATTTTTCGCTTTATAGCTGCTATTTTTTTTTTTTTTTATTATTGTTGAAAGCGCTGGCGCTTACTTTTTTCCAAATTTTTTTGATTATTATAATCCTACCCTCAAAAACATATTAAGATTTATTTAATTCGACATTGAAGTCATGCAATGGACAATATTAGGTTTAAGTTTCGAAAAGCAAGCTTCTTTTCGCAATTTATATTTCGATATTTCGAGCTTTTCTATTACAATTTAAAATTTTATTATTTTACCCTAAAGTGCCTAGACATAATAGCATATTATAACCTTTACGATAATTCTGAAGTGCAAAAGTATAAACATTTTTGAAACTTTTTAATTAAAATTTTGAATTAGGGCCGTTTTACATATCCTGTTAAAATTTTCATTAATAATTATTCGGCTGTATTATAACTATTATGCTAAAGCGGTAATATTTAAGAAATTTAGTTGCGATTAAGTCGCCGAGCAAATAAAAGTAAATAAGGAAGGAACAACGACAAATTTTAAGAATTATAAATAATACATTAATGTTGTCATTTGGGGAAATTATTTAAAATGATTGATTTAAGAACATCAAATGACAAAGATCTTTTTCCTGGTTACAAGTTACTCAATTCAAATAATAGTTACCCACTTTTTTTATAACTATGAATGTAATTTATGTGAATCAAACTAGGAAAAATGATTAACAAATATTTGTTTTAATTTTATATGATACTCATAATATTAAATTATCAAATTTGTTCCTTAACAACTTTTGACTTCAGTTTTGGGTCTTTTCAAGCAAAGAAATGAAAAAAACGTTACATACCTATTTAATAATTGTTACAATTTTCGCATTTACAGAAGTTTGCTTTTCGTTATCAAAAAGATTTTATTGTCTGAAGGGGTAGATTTATAAGAAAATTTTTTATATATTTAAAACCAAATTGTAGATAATTTTAGTAAGACTGAAAAAAAAACTGAAAGCGATAAAAAGGAAGAACCGATAGATATCAGTGTGATAAAAAAGAATGTGATAAGTTTTCTTTGAAGAATTCGGTCCAAATAGATTCCGCATAGAGTTGCCTTAAGCAGAAAAAGTTAATAGCGCCTAGTGCTAGCATAACGTACATATGTATATCAGAAAATGTATTTTTGTTTTTTATTTCTAGAATATGATTGAATTGATTGAATCATTTTTAAACGTTTAACTGATTGAATATCATACTGTATATCGATAGGCGAATTGGATATATCAGCAATCAAAGCATACATTTTTTTTAGAGAAAAGAAATTTGCGTTAATATTGAGATATTGTTGAATCGCACATAGTCATCATAAAACAATTGGAATGTGATATAAAAAATATAGTCCTCTTTATTATTTTTTTTTTCTATATATTTCGTAGTTTATTTTTTTATATTATAAGTTATAGTAACACAACTGTATTTTTTAAATTGAAAAGAGAAAAAAAATATCTTTTGTTTTGTATATACATAATGAACTATTAAACTATTATTTCTTGTTGATTTCTCAGTCATTTAAAATATTTTCTGAACTGCTGTTGGAATGAATGGACAAGCTTTAATAGTAGCAGACGGAGTTAGTCTATTTTTTTCTGTTTTAAATTTTTATTTTCACCCTATCTTGAATTTTTTAAATGAAGGGAAAATTTTTTCTTGGGACAATAGAAAATTAAATTACACACATTCTATAAATTGGATTCAAAGATTCCTAAGAGCTGCTGTATCTTTTATTGCGGTTTCATGATATTTAAATACTTAAAGGAAGTAATACAATGCAAGGGCAGCATCGATCAGTCTTAAAATTAAAAGCCGATGGAAATTTTATTTAATTTCAGGTCTGCATTGCATTATTTTCTTTACGAGTACAGAACTTTCTTCGGTTTTGTATTTATTTCACAAACCTATTTCACATGTTTTATCAGACTGGAGAGGAACGCTTCAATTATCAATATTTTTGAAATCAGACCAGGAAATATTTTGAAATAAACCTAAACATAAATTTTTGGTTATCCGAATTCATCAATATTTAAAACTTTTGCTTCAAAGATTTAAATGTAATTGTTAACCACAAAATTTTTGAAAAGAAACATGCAGTAATCTTAATTTAAACATATTTTTCTAAAAAAAAAAAAAATGAAATAATACAGAAAAATCAAGTAACCATGGAGCTGTGAAAGAAATATTGATGTGATTATTTGTGATTGTTATTATTATTAACAATAAATAATTTGATTTATATATCTACATATATTTAAAGAGAATATTACATATTATAAATAAACAATTAGAAAGTACTTTTATAAAGAATGTTGACACTTTTTTGAAAATATTTTGAAAGAAAGAAAACTTGATTTTGCGACAAAAAATTTTTGATAATCATTGGAATTTCTGCCAAAATATTTTGTGCCATTTACACAGCAAGGATGCATTTGAACCAATGTCAATAGTCGTTACAGCAGCATAATTCTGAATACCTTATTAAAACTTTTGTCTAACTCTTGTAGTCATTCTAGCAATACCAAAGGATTCACTTAACAGCTTCTATAAAATTTCATTCAAAAATTTTTTGTCGCAAACAATCCTCGTTAAACCATAGGTAATTGAATTAAAAATATATATAATATATATATGTAAAAAAAAAGCAAAACATATTGTGAAAGAAAATTAATAGAACACACAAACCGCACTAATTACTAACCAATTTAAGATAACGAAGTAAATTTGAAATTATATTAATTTTACTTTGTACGTTTAATTTAAAAAAAAAATGGAATATATCTTTTTTTTTCTAATAATTTACTACTAAATCTGAGGTAACGGGCTGTAATACATTTAAATATTTTACCGTAATTCAAATATCTTAATCAAACTTTACACCTTATATTATAGTTTTGTTAAACTAGTTGAAAATCTTGCGTTCTTATTTTGTTTATTTCTGTTATTTCTTTCATTATTTTTCCTGTTAATGAATTTGTAATTATAATTTCTACTGAATGTATATCTCGTTTTATTTTTGGAGTAAATGAAATCATGCGATGAAAAATGTTTTGTTACTTTCGAGAGGTTAAATACATTTTGTAAGAAATACTAATTGTGGAGTAAAAGTCGACTAAATATAAAAAAACTGAAAATTTAAACAAAAAGAACTTAAAATTGTTGTTTGATTTAATAAACCTCTCGTCCTTTAATTTTATATGCAAATATTTAGTGCACGACTGTTTTTGGATATTTCCGACATGAAAAGGTAAATCGTTATTTTAAATAGTCTGAAAAGAATATTAATAGTAAATTTTTGCAGGTTGCTAGGGGAAATGGAGGTTTTAAATTTATGAGAATTATACAAACTTGTGCTGGAAGAAATACGATAGCTGGACAAGGAAAAGGTATCTAAAACAGTTATATGTATTTTTTTATTTAAATGGATAGTATTAATTGAAAACAAAAATAATAATAAGATGTAATAGGGTTTTCTGTATTTAAGAATGGTTGCATAAAACATATTTTAAGAGAAACATTAGTCTAAGTTATAACAAAATCGTGGGATAAATAGAAGTTTGACTAAAGTCAATTCAGTGGCTCACCCGAGAAGAGATTTTATATATAGAGTTTATTAAAGTAAACAATTTTTTTCGTCTCATAAACTGAAATTTTATATTTGATTTTTTTTCTCGGCTTCGTATTAATATGCGGCGATTGTTATGGTTTTTTTCGAGTTTTTGTGTAAGAAAGTGAGTCTTGAGTTAATGCATTCAAAAATTTATAACATTTATATATTCCACTTTACATCTTTTAGTTAAAGAAACAGGAAGAAAAAGGAATTATTGTGTAAATTGTAAACCATGAAAATTCTTCAGACCTTTTTTCAAAGAAAATTATAAATTATTTTTTGGATCAATTGGGCAACAATGAGTCTATTGGAAATAAAAGGAAACAACAGTTTAGGAAAGTTTTTGAACAACATCATCATTCATAAAATTTTTGTTTTCAAATTTAATCTTTTTCTTGTCATGCATTTTATTTAATTAAATAGACTATCCTTGGATTTAAATCGAATCCAGAAAAATTCAACGATAAAAAAATTTAATTAAATAATGTGTGAACTTTCGAAGTTTTACTTAATTCTAAGCGACTAATAGTCAATATTCAATCAAAAGGATACTTGTAAAGTCATTATATGTCGAGGCAGAGCCTAATATTTTGTTAAAATAGTAATTTTTATAATAAAAGTTTTGGCCATAGAAAAAAATGTGAATTCTACCTGCACAATCGCATTAAATTCAGAGAGATTAATATTTGAACTCGCGAAGTAAAATTTAGTAAAAAACAAGAAACAAATAACTGACTAAGAAGTATATTTTATTAAAAAACATGTATCTTACTTACTCTAACTATTCAATTCTTAGGTGAAATTATTCAAATTATAGGACACAAGTCGTTGTTTTATTACTTTGTTATGTGATATTATTTTACGCTTCAGTTAGTGTAAGACTTAATTTATAATTTAAAATAATATTTCAGCAAGAAACCTATATATGTATAGCAAGTATACTGTCATGGTAAGTATACCCTTATTTATGCTTGAAATATTTTATTGTTATATCTAAGTTGTAAAGTTTCTGAGTGGGACCGAAATTTTTGTCGTGTTTAATAACAATTCTCTGCAATTGCAAAATGAGAGTATGCAATGGGTATCTTACAATGACAGTATAGTAAGTTGCTTAAAACTTGTGTAAAAATCATAAATTATAAGATTCATTAGTAAATACATTGGCTTATGAAAGTGATCTTTAGTGCCCAACTCAAATTCCAGTTAAAATATTGCGAACATCTATAACTTTGTCAGTAAAGCAGTTTTCCTTTTGACCACACCGCATCCCGTCTATGGTTAAGTATTTCGCTATCCAACCTGAGAAACTGGTAAGTTTTTCTATTTAATTTTTTTTTTATGTAAGCACGGTATAAGTAATAATAAAAGTTATTGCAAATAATCATAAATATTTAAATGAGATTCGGTGTATAAAATAAATGCGTTATTTAGCGCCTTAATGTTTAAAAGGTAAAGTCATAAAAAAATACATATAATTCAGAAATATATTTATATTTATTTCATATGCCAACAATAACAAAACATTTCAACATACATCTGTTCATCAGTAATTAAGCGGGTGTTTTATTTATTCATATGAAATCACAGTTTGGTGGCTCTGGTTACGGTTCGGATTTTTGGCATTTTTTTCATTAATATTTATTAAATATTTCAGCACAGTATCATTCTAAAAGGTGTTAAAAATTCAGTTTCTATAAAATTTAATATAAACTTCACGGAATGTAATTGTACAATATTTAATAGGAAAAATATTTAGGTTAAAAAAGATTTTATATTAGATCCGCCAACTGGAATTTTCACAATTGTACACTGAATTTAAAATCAGTGGATTTAACGTGGTATGAAGTTTGCATGAAATTAAGTGTTTATTACAAAGTCCCCAGTCGAAGTCGAATTATAAATCAGAACTCTCTTATATCAATTTTCTATACACCGATTCATGTGATCGAAAGTTATAGGCCAACAGAAAACAAAAATGCATACAATGTGAATTCATATTCATACTTGTTAGACTGCGTCCCTTTGTATTGTGACTTTGTACCGTATAAAATATAGCAATCGTATTTTTACCTTAACTTGATTTATTCCGAAGTCTATAAAAATAAATCGTTTCGGAGAAATTCTTTATAACATTATTTTATTAATGCGTGCTTATCTGCTGGCAAGCACGTATTAAGTCGACGGTCATGGAAAAATTAATCAATGAATGCTACTTGTGACGTCACTCATTGTTCAGTGATGTCCTCGAGCTTATTACACTTATTCTAAAATAGCTGCTCAACTTCTTAACAACAATACGGCGTTTTACGAAAGCTTCATTTTGTCACTTTCGATGATATATAATTTCTATGAATTACTAGGACATGCAGTAATTATAATTTTTACATGTAGTAAATATGAATATACAAGAAGTTTGAAATTCAGTATGTCTACTTCCAATAACAGTGCAATCAAAATTTATTAAATACCGGTATAATGCTAATTCGTCAATATTTATTTAACGTTACTCTTCGTTACCCACGCATTATCTATAATCAGAAATCATTCAAATTATAATGAATAAAGTTCAAATCTACTACTAACTAGTTACTGCAACTAATGTTAGGAAAAATAATATACATTTTTATTTTTATTTTACCATACATTATTCGTGATTTTTGAAATCTTATTTAAAATAATAATTACTATTATAAGATTTTTCTTTTCTTTGTTGAAGTTGGTAAATATAAATTTAATAATGTTAAACTAATGTTCTGAAGAAATATAAATAATGAGTTAGCAATAAGGAAAAAAGCAAAATATGTTATATTAATAATAGAAACTTATAGTTGTAAGAAATTGTAAAGTTATGTTGTTAAGATATAAATAAAAAAATTTCATTTCAGCAAATTGTTCTATTTTTATATTGCCGATCAATTGTTGCATAATTCTTTTGCTTTGTATGATTTTTAATTCTGTTTCTTTTTAGTTTATACTTATATACTTTATTTCTTTTTTATTTTAATTCACACTTTACAAAATAGCTAAAGTTACACATTCATTTTTGGTGCTGGGAGTAGAACTTGTGAAGACTTTTCAATGTTATAAGTAAAATTGAAGGTAAATTGAATAATTTTCTTAAATTGCTTACTCCTTTCCTTATAATTGTCATTTAGATATTTTAGTTCGGTTATAACTTATTTCTAAAACGTTTCTCCTTTTAGGTCTAAATATAATTCAACCGAAAGTTATATTCATGGACGACGGCTATCCTCGCTATGTGTGCCCGCAATGTGGTGTTAAATATAAGAAAATTAGTGGATTGCGTGGTCATCTTAAAGAGTGCGGCTTGGGAGCTCAATGTCCGATTTGTCCAAAAATTGTCACACAGCGACGCAATTTGCCGAAGCACATGGAACGACATAGGAGAGAGGGAGTTTGGCCAGACTTTGAATACAAAAAACAGGAGCCTAATTACTATCGAAAAGACTACGTTCAATTTAGTACTTAACGAGCTTTTAAATATTTTTGTCCTCAGCTTTGTTCTTTTAAATGTATTAGAATTTGTGATAGTTAATTTTGTTTTTCATATCTATTTATTTTCCATGCCACAATGTATCCTAATTATCAGTAATGTAAAGTAGAAGTAGGTTTTTAATGAATTATTGTGATATTTTTCCGATGATAGACCAATGGTATAGTACTTACCAATGTTTTTAAGTGAAATACTTTAGTTATTTGTATTATCGGCGAATCACAGTTAAGGATACTCATTTAAAAGGAAACGAAATTTAAATGAAAATCAAACCTTCTTCTGTGTCATGCTCTTGCTGTTTTGGTTTTGTAAATTCGCCCATTTTTAGTATGTCCTTATCAGAAATAATTAATTTTAATTATTCATAAATTCATTCATTTAGCTATCGTAGAATCATGAATTTCTTTGATCTCTTTATCAACGATTTTAGAGATATTTCTGCATACGAAAACTGCATACAAGACTTTAATCTCAGTGGAATTTCAAACAACATTACATAATTTTTATGATTTTATAATTCGTTTGAACGAAACGTTCCAAAATTTTAAAAGTGTTTTGAATTTATAAATTATTATAAATATAATTAAGGGAAATATTTGTTTTTTTATATAATTTTTGTTATAATCAGTCACCGTCCGACAGAAGAAATATATTATTTATGTTAACTTAAAAACGTGTCGACACTACATTTAAGCCTAAATATCATATTAATCATTGATTGTAATATTTAAACCATGCAAAATAAAATGGAATGTATTTTCAGACTTAAAATCTATGAAAATAGACTATACAAAATAATCAGTGAAGCTTCTTAACTACTTCTTGGTATATAAATTTCTGAAGAAATCAACTATTGAGGAAGGAAAGAAAAATTCATTCCTACTATTTTTCGATGATACCTATGCTGAAGAATGCCGTAGTATTACAGGTTTTTTCCATTCCGTACGCTGACTAAATGTTTTTTTTTTCATTATTTGTGACGACTTTTTAAATCGTGGTAAATAAGTTCTTCTTAAATGGTTAAGTCAGTTTATTTTTTATTTAATTTATAATAGGTGTGTTTAATGACCTGCTCTAGATTACTCTAGAGCAGAAAAGTGCAAGAAATGCGTTCATTGAGCCTCAAATCTGCCCTAAACTGAGCTGGCTTCGCGTTCAATGAGCCTGCTCCAAAGTGAACTTGATTACTTTGGAGTAAGATTTTCTGCTCCAATATCTTAGTAGGTTCAAATTAGAGCAGAACGAGAAAAAACTGTCAAAGGGCCAATTTTCGTAAATATTTTATGTGACAATGTGGTGTTCCGAAGTAGATAAAGCAATGGAGGCTTCCTTGGCAGAGGAGATACCTGCGACTTCGAAAAAAGATACGGAAAAAATTACATGACAACTGATACTTTAGAGTGTAAGTGAAATCTATATTTACAAATTATATTTTCACATTACATCACATATTTTGCATATAATATTTTACTAAAAATTCTGGCTACATAAGAAATGAATCTTGTTTTGAAAAGGCAATTTTTCCCATATTGTCGTAGTTATGTAAATAGATTTTTGCTAAATCCCCACTTTGATCTTGGGATATAAAATTAAGTTATGGGAATTATTTTTTATTTTTTGGTCCCAAAAGAAAATTTGGTCCATAAAAGTTGCCAAGTTTTCTTTTGGAATTGAGAGGGAGTCAAAATTTCCTACTTCTATTAGAAAAGGACCCAATATAATGATTTCTTTCTTCGAATTGGAGGCGATGCTTTGGTTTCATTTTTGAAATATACAGTGGTGTACGGTTATTCCTTTCGCAAACAATTTAATAATATTATTAGCACCACAAACTTCTAAAGTTTTTGGACAGATTTTTTCTTTTTTTTTTAAAAAAATTGGTCTATTTTAAAAATTCCTTCCAACCTCTAAATCATTCCATTCACACATAAAAAAAACCTCAACGGTTCGCCCTTGGGTTGTCATTCGTATTATTTTATAAGTATGTAATATGATTAATAATTAAAATAAAAGAACGGACTGGTAATGAAATATCGAAAATGGTTCCTTTATGTCTGAAGTAGAAATTCCGAAATCGAAGTGATTGTGAACGTATTTTTAGTGTTAATAATTCTTTAGATATCTTGACAATCGTAGGCTTCGTTCTCTCCTATGCCACTCCATGTGTATCGGTAAATTGCGACATTACGTAAGTAAATGCACCAATCATTTACAAAAATACTTAAAGTTGCAGAATTACAAAAAGAAAAAAGCATGTGTTATCGTTACATAATTGTTTTTTAATACAAACCTACAGAATTGTTAATTTTCATATTTTCGTTAAATCAATTTGCATAATTTACATTGTCACAGGAATCAATGAGGAGGTTTGATTGTAGTTTGAGTAATGTTTTGGAAAACTCCGTTACTGCTAAAGTGATGTTACCAAAACTAAATTAATACAAATAATGTATTAGTCGTAAAATCAAAGTCTGGATATTGTCCCAAGTGAACATTTTGTGAAATCACAATCTTTCCTATGTTTATATATAAGAATGCATTAATTATATTATTTATGTATAAGCAAGTAAAGTACTTTTAATTTATATTTTAAAACAAAAAAGGAGCTTAAAGTGTGAATTTACTTTTAAGCAAACAAATTTTTGATAAAATCATTTCCTCTCTAGGATACATGTGTGTTAAATTTGGAAAATTATATTGACAAATTTTACGCAGAGTAATTAATTTTAGTTAAGTAACTTTTTTTTTAAATACTCGGACAAACATTTGGACAATTTTAATGATCAAATAGATTCGATATGTGAAAATATTTCGATTTTTATGTTTAATGAATTATATTTTATTTTGGACGAAATATTTGGATAATTTGATCTTACTTATGAGTTAAATTTTATTCTTAAGGAACTTTAGATGTATAATAGAAACTTGATGAATTTTTAGTTATTGTTTCTTATTCAGAGCTATTACTTTAGACCTTATAATTTCATTAATTTATAGGGTAATTATCTTAAAGTTAAGTTAAAGAAACAAATTGTTGTTAAGTATTATTTTAAAAATAAACTATTTTGAAGAATATGAAACTTTTATCATAGAGCAGATATTTTCATTATTCCTTGTTCTTCTGAATCATCTTCAAAGGATAGTTTTAATAAAATTAGAATTGAAATCTACAAATAATTCCATTTAGTTTCTGTTAAAATTTTCATTTAACCGACTAGAAAAATAAACGTTAGATAAAATTATTAACAGTTCCCTATGTAGAAAATTGAAAGCAACCAAAAGTGCACTTAACTGATTTTTCGATTATTCTTTAAATAGGTAGGGCTGATTAGCATTAGTGGCAATAATGTTATTAACAAAATTATTTACATTATACTTTTAGGTTTTTGGACGATATTAGAGGCTGTACCTCCGGGACATCAAACAGTAGAACTTAAAACTGGATCGGCTGACTTCATGTCTGGAACAACAGTCGTCGTCCAGCTGCCAGTGTCCTTGGCACCTCAAACAGGTGCGATGAACAGCCTCCAATACGAGGACCCAGACGGAAAAGAAATCCTCTCGCAGTCCCAGGAGTCGTCCGATGATAATTCAAAGGCAAATTGCAGAAACGCCTCGCTCATTTCACCAAATGTTATAACAATAAACCCTCAAACCGATCTGAGGGAAGATCGGCACTTGCAATATGTTTGTGATAAATGTGGAAAATCCTACAAAATCAAAGGGTCGCTCAAGAGACACAAGAGTTACGAGTGCGGAATTGTTCCTAATTTAGCTTGTAGGTATTGTGTGCATAAAAGCAAGTACAAATCCGATCTCAGGAAACATATGCTACAAAAGCACGGTGATAAGTGTACGGATATTTCGGATATTCTGAAGTGAACGGATGTCTCGGGTACATCGGAATTAAGGATCACCAGTTAATAGGTTAATCTTACTTTTCTTTAAAAATCTCTTTTATCATTTAAATGTGTTGTATCGCACAAATTTTTGTTTCGTTGGAGGTGTATTTGTAATTCTTTGGATTACATGTTTTCAAAGCTTTAAACTTCTACGAACTTTTTAGTAAATAAATGTTGGTTAATGGACTACAAAATAAATAAAATTTCGTAAGTAGGCAATTGACATTCAAAGTTATAAATCAAACACTGTTTCTTTAATCCTTGACCAAGCCTGAACAAATCTTCAAAGGCTCGATTTTTCCAAGTTTTGTTTAAGCAAACAACCAGTAGTAGAATTTCAAGATTGTTTCAGGTCTATCACTTTGTGCACATTTATTTAGCAAAAAACAATTGTCCGACTCTATAGATACTAGAGTATAAATAGGCAAAGACAAAACAGTTCGGAACCATTTTCTCCTCTGTTTGTCAACCGATTTTCTTCTTTTTTGTTTTGTTTGGTAGCTATTGATGAGCTTTAGTGTTATCAATAAAAAAATTTTGGTAACAGAGCGTTATTAATTATCTATAAATAAAATAAAATATTTATGTTTACGTTCATACTGCTAATTTCAAACACATAGTAACCCCAGTAAAATGTCAAATAAAAATAAAGTGACATAATAAGTGCTGTGACGTGAATCAATTTTCAAGTGTATATTTTCCTTAAATTTTCAATAATGATTATGTATGGTCGAATTTCGACCACTGGGGCGATCACTAGTATCAATAATTCCCATAAACATTTGCAATAGTCTCCTCTCTATTTCGGTAACACTTATAAACCGAACAAAACTGAGTTAATATTTGGACAGTCGAAATGCACATAATAAGAAATGGCACACTTACATATCTTGACATATAACAGCTATCCTAATTTTAAATTATTGAAATAATATTCTAAAGTCACACACACGGCCCCTTGCACACATTTTTGAATTTAAACTATATAATTGATCAAATTATAATTTATTTTTTATCATAATAAAAACCGAAAATATTTTAAACTATAAAAACCATCATAGATGAATGAACTCAGATTCAAGCTCTAAGCAAAAGTTTTTTATTCTATGACTATTCTATTCTATTCTATTCGAAATATCATTTTGTAAAAAGTGATAATCGTATCTTTTCGGGATTATTAGAGAAACAAGTTTTACTACTTACGAAACAATATAAAAATTAATAAAATTTCAAAAGGCTTTGAAAAAATGTGCTTAAAATATGACTCTCAAAATTATATTATAATTTGTCGGTAAAAAGTAATTTTCATTATATTTATTTATATGTGTTTAAATTTGTTTTAATTTAGCAATATGTATTTTATCCCATTCAAAAAATGTTTCATGTTGCACTTTATTTTTAAAAAGTGCCGCAAAGGAATTCGCCAGATTTATGTTAATATTTTCCTCAATCGATGCAACGTTTTGTATGTGTCGTTCTAATGGCATAGCTTTTATTTCAAAGCAAATAAAAATTTTCTACTTTAATTTTTCTTTCATCATTTTTAGCTTCTTAGAAGTATACAAAAAAAACACAAAATCGTTTTTCTTTTCAGTTCTTATCAAGTTTGCAGTGTTTCTTTCATAATTATCGTTTGGTTTGCAGTAATTCTTAACAGAGTGTTTTCGTTTTCCTAAAATGAATTGTTCAGTTGAGTGTTTATAATTTTTGCCTATTTTCGATGATACGTTTTTTTTTATTGCTGGATTAGTTGTGAAAAAAATTTCGAGAAATATGTAAAACGAAGAACCAAAAGTATTTCTTTTCTTCAATTATGTTTCAGACTTTTGGGGGGAATACATATATTTAGCTCAGTACACTGATGACGTGTACAGTCCAAAATTTCAAAGACGAAATGGACAACAGCAGCAGCAGCAACAACAACAGCAACACCGCGATCATCAGCAGCAGCAACAGCAATTTGCCTGCTCGAAATGTGGCCGGTGGTATTCAACACGAAGTATCATGTTGCGCCACATGAATCATGAGTGTGGTGTTGAAAAAAAAATTATTTGTCCATTGTGCCACAAGAAATTCCGTCGCAAATGGAACTTGGAGCAACACTTGAAGAGATTGCACCAGAAGTAGCAGTGGAAGATTCGCTTTAAATTGTTCTTGTTTTTAATTCTTAATTTATTTATTAGTTTATCTCAATTTAACATTAGTTATTTTGATTGTGCTGTTAATCGTTGTTTTGACACACATGTTGGAATAGTAAAACTATTTTAAAATAAAAACTAGTCTTTTGCAGCCGACTTCCAAATATCGTGCGTTCAGCCCTCTCTTCTCGCAGCTTTTTTTTGTTTTTCTCCTCGATAATTTTTGGGGTTTGTAAGTACCAAAGAGTTTTGAAGATTATTACAATGTTGTGTCGCAGTGTAATTAGTCTTGATTATCGTAGTTACTAAATTTATAATAAATTATTATTTTATATACCACCTATCTTCTTTGGGTGGTAGGCTTGCAGCCAATAAATAAGCTGATCAATTTTCTTCGTCTTTTCTTAAAATGAGTTTCGTCCTCTAAATTCAAAGACGCTCTGTAAAATCACGAGCTTATCTTTGATTGAACCGTCCTTACTATTCTAGAAATCAACACAAAAAGAATATAAATATTTAGAACAACAAATTATATAGTTTTATATGATTTTGTTGTTTATTAAAAATGTAACCAATCCAAAAGTAACCCTCACAAAAGTGTGAATTAGCATTTAAAAGGTGTTCTTGATGTGGAAAAAAAGCATATTTTTTTTATATATTAATTAATAGCTTCAAACCCAAATTATAATAAATTTTTTATTTGCCTTTTTAGTGCGTAAAGTCCGTAGCTTTTTTGGAAAAATTCTCATAGTCAGAGTAATTCCCAGGTGGACAAGTTCTTCTAACTTTGATTTTAATCACTGCTTACCATTATGATATTATGAGTTAAAAAATTTCCAAATTATGTGGAAGAAAATTTGGTATAATATCATGAAGGTCCAATATGCTGAAAGCTGAAAATTAATTTTAAGAGATAATAAATTCTCTGCTTTTTTCAATCAACATAAAATTAGTATTAAAAATCGGCACCCGAAAATCTATCCCACCAATCCGTAAAATATATTTTTAATTTAAAAAGCTTCCATAATTACAACCCAAAAAATAATTTCTTTAATATTTGAAGTGGTAGAGAGATTTTCAAGGTACATATTATAATTTAAATTTATTCTTAAGATTTTCCAGATATTTATAAAAGTGTTATTAATACTTACTTTTAAATACGTTGCATAACACAAAGATTCTCTTCATGTTTAAGTTCCAAATGTTAATGTTTTAATTGGGTAAGGTGTTCTCATCTTCAATTTTCTGATACTAATTCTACATATAAAGATAAATTAAATAAATGTTTTGGTCTTCTATTGTTTAAATATTTTCAAAGTAAATAGTTTACTTACCTTACAAAACATTGGGGTCTAGAACAACATCAACTGCTAATCAGTTGCACATATTTTATGCCTTTAAATGTTTGAAGAGCTGGAAACAATTTTCATCGAGTTGTAGCCTTCTTTCTCTTGCGATTTATATTGAAATTCGAGACAATAAAGTACATTCATTGGTAAAACTGTTTTTTATTAACCAAACTAAAGGAATTCCCTACCTTTGCAATTCCAGTTGCTTACTGATATAATAAAAAATTATAAAAACTTTAAAATCTGTGTAAATGAGTACAGTAGAACGGATTAAAGGATTTACATTATATAAATACAAGGAAAAGTTTAGAAGAACGCTATCACTAACATATTTTATTTTTAGGTTCAATCAGCATAATACCTCTTAAATACTTGAGATCGAAGACATTTTGCCGGAAAACTATGAGCAAAAGATTTTACTGCCAGATGGGATGCGGAAGGCATTACGCCTCGTACTACACCATGAAGAGGCACATGAATTTTGAGTGCGGGGGTGCTCAAAAGCAATTCGTCTGCGATTACTGCAACAGGAGATTTTCGCATAAACATCATGTAATCAGTCACATGAAACTCCACAGCAGGCCAAAGGGCCGGAGAACGTTTGGTTCTCAGGAGTTTGTTTAATTAAAACATAAAAATCAAATCGACTGACTCATGCGTGATCCTTTACAGTCTTTAAGATCAAATCAAAAGAAATCAAGTGAATCTTAATTGACCTAAGAATTTAATTGTTAATTTCATGTACATATAACATATTTTTAAATATAGTTATACGTATAATTTCACAAAAATTATATATTTTTTTAAGAGATCCATTTTTGTTAAAACTAATTTAAAGTGAAAGCTTATTATAAAGAATATATATTTTGTTTCATTGCATATGTGAAAAGTAATTTTGAGTTTTTAAACAATTAACAACTATAATTCAATAATACTTTTGAGTAATTTCAAAAAAAAAAGTTTTATAGTTGTGTATATGAGGATCATTGGAAGAGAAATTAAACATTCCGATTATTGAATAACAAATTTAGTAATGAAATATTAAAGGCTGGCTGTGACTATTAGAAAAAGAAATTGTACAACGAATAAAATTTTCAACAATTTCGTAACGACATTATGTAGATAGATTGAAATATTTAAATTCATTGTTTTCTACATTAATTAGCTGACTTTAAGTTAAACTGGCTTTATTTCATAAATTAATTTACACCCAATTACAATTATTAGTAATAAAAACGCACAATTTAATTATTATTCGAAATAATGACGCACCTTGAAATTCATCCATGTAGATTGAAAAGACATTTATAAGTTAATTTGTGATGTGAGATATTTTAATCTTTGCTCATTATTTCAAATTATAGTTCAGTTGGCAATACCCAAGGTTAAATATTTTCTTATAAATAATACCGGAAAGTGTTGAGACCTAGAATTATTGTTTGAAGTCTTCAGGTAAGAACTGTAATTTAAGACTGCATAGGGAGTTCCAACCTCGGTAATACGGTTTTAGATTACTCAATCTCTTTTAAAATGTCCTTAACTTTGTCATAAACTCTTAAATAAATTTGGAAAGAAAAAGAAAACTTCAGACATTGCCTTAATAATTGTGACTCTTATAAATATACAAATAATGTATAAGATATGAATATAAAATACAACCCAGAAAAATATACAAAAGCCTCAGGATTGAATTCATAACTCTTTAAATGTTTTTAATTTTAGTATTCTAATTGGTTCTGCTAACCTATAGAATTTTCGGAATTAGCTTCACATTGCTTGTGAATAAATTTAAATACTATTTTGTAGGTGTTTTCCTAATGAACGCAAATTTATGTCAAGGTGAGATGTCCGCATGTTTCGAAATAAAATAAAACAATATACATATGTTAGACTTTTAAATTGACAAATTCTTATTCAAAATTTATTCAAATTACGATTACTGGAGAATTCGAACCGACAGTGACAGCTTGTTTTGAAGTATACTTAATTTAGAAAAAAATTCTTAAATAATTTCGAAATAATATAAATTTTTACTGGCCACCAATTGAAGTTCTTTTCCGTAACTCTGAAGTCCATTCCGAAATGAAATAATTTCAACTAATAAGTTTAAACACTTTCTTTTACTTTTCACAAAATCTCATGTGATCGCACAAATAAGATGATTTACTATTTTTCTGAAAATACATAAGTTAAACACAATCAAAACAGATTTTAAAATTTCAAATTCGTTTATGTTTATTATATAAAATTACGAAATATGGAGATGGTTGAAATACTGCAACATTTTACTTGTAGTTTAATTAATGTACACACTGTGAACTTGCTTTATTTTTTTAATAAAAAAAATTTCCTAGCTTTAACATTTTTAGGAAAATGTTTATAAACATTTTATAAAATGCAACAGTTAAATTTGAATTGTGTAAATGGTTTTGCATTTACCATTTGTCTTTTATAAAATGCATTGTCAATACATTTGTAAATAAAATGAACCTTTAAAATGTATTTTGTGTAAATTTCAGTACTATCAAAATACTCCAATAAAAATTTTTACATTTTTGTATTTAAAGGAAAAATTTGTTTAAAAATTTTAATCAATTCGTATAAATGCGCGAAGTGATTTGAAAAAGTTTAGCTTTTCACCTATTTTGAAAAGTATTCTAGCGTCGGTTTGTTTGTGAGCATGGTAAATTTTGTCTTTAGTTTTTTTGTTGTGTTGCAAAGTTTCTTTTAAAATTGGCAAATTTAATTTTGAGTTTTCGCTTGGAGTGTTTTAATTTCCATTTTTGAAATTCATTACGGAAAGGAGTCTCCTATACGGAAAATGTTTTCTCTTTTCATGAAATTTCAGGACAGTGCTTAGATACCAATGGACGAAATGCACTTTGGCCAAATATTGTACCATGTGAGAATAATTGTGGAAAATTTTATACATCTTATTCAACGATGCAACGACATCTTCGTCTGGACTGCGGCGATGTTAAGAAGTTCTCGTGCGATATATGCAAGAAAACATTCAAACGAAAGTATCACTTGAAAAGGCATTACAAGACACACTGTATAAATTTTGAGGCATTATTGGAAGAGGAAAACGATGACGAAAAAGACGATTTACAAGAGAAAAAGTCACGATTCAAAGATTTGGAGAAACATTCTTTGAAAAGTCTCGCCCTGCAAACGTTGTCATTGCCTTTAACAGAATTCTAATACTTTTTAAGTTTTGAACCAAATAAATAAAACAAACAAAGTGTTTATAAACTTGAGATACGTATATTTTATAAGATACAGAGTGCATATTTTTGTATTATAGGGCTCATTTTGTGCCAAGTTTGACCCAGCCTAAGAGGTAACATTAATAAAATCATATATATTTATTTATTATTAATTTATTCTTAAATTTAAATCGATTTAATATGCGCGCTACGGTCGGATCGGATATCAATTATATTGTAAAGAAACGATTAAAAAAAGTTATAACTCGAACATCATTCTTTTGAACCAAAACAATTTTGTAAAATTAGATTTTGAAAGCAGGCTAATAAAAACGCATATTTTTGTATAAACTGAAGTTTCTGTAAATATTTTTGTTATGTTATTATAACCCGCACTGGATTTGCTGTGTATCTAAATTTTATTGATGATATATAAATTATTTTTCTTTCAGATATCTCTTGGCTTCGCAAGGACGTGGAGTACTTGAAACGTTTAAATGAAATAACAAAAAGGTATTCGTTTTTAAATCGGGCCCCAATCCAGCCGGAACCTTTGCAAGTATTCAGTACGCCAATGTCAGCTAATTTACTAAATTTGAGATCAAATTCTCCGGTCGTTCGAGACTTTGATACCTCGCAAATTTCGAGGGGCCAACAGAACAGTCCCGATGTAACTATACTTTCAGACGATGGATCGGTGGTTGCCACAATTTCAACTATGAAATCGGAAGAACGAATTGTGCCCAATTTCTCGAGGGACACTCAAGATTCTACGGTGGCTGTAAACGTCCCCAAAAAATCGAATCCCCAACCTCAGAGCAATCCGTTCCTCCCGAAGACACGGTTCTATCCCGAAATCAATAGATGTCCCCTGTGCGCGCGCAATTATAGATCACAGGCTTTTTTGAATGAGCACATGCGGAAAGAGCACTCGGTTTTGATTTAATGTGAGCAGCTTCCGGAAATGGACCACCAAGGAGATCCGCCTTCATACTTACCTATTTAAAAAATGTACAAAGCTATTTTCATATCACGAACTCATCTAATTTTGCATCTTACTCTTTATAACCTTTTCTGATCTTTACACCTGGCGCGAATTTACATCGCTATGAGCTGCTAGTGTCTTTGGCTAATTAATTTAAAATTTACAAATAGCATTTCGTTTTCTACTTACTTAGACCTAAGAGTTCTGGACGCCGCTGAACATCAGTCGAAAATTGTCAAAAATAAAAGAACAAGGAGAGAATAATAATTGAAATTAAAATTTGTAATTACAATCTAATTGCACAAAATTTGGATTTTACACCTTTACGCAGCTCCTGATGCTACTACAAAAACAAAGTTTTTAAAATATCGCACCATCAGTACGACTCTAATTTGAATTTAATACTAGAATAATTGCCGTTATATTCCTCAAAGTTTTCACATATGTAAGTGAAGTTTAATAAAGACAAGGAATGAACTGAATTTTTAAAAAATTTCGTTAATAAATTTGACCCTTTGACTTACATATGTTAGACCTTTAATACTAAGTTTTACTTAATTACTACTTTTGGTACTCTCATATGAAGCAAATTTATATATGTAGTTATTTTTCTTTGTTAATCACGACTAATAATTTTTAATAATTTTTCCTTTGTTCCTATCGTGCCATAGAGATTAAATCGATGTTTCACTTATTTTAATTCCTTCTGGAACATTATCACAGCAATTGTTGAAGTCTTCTTTATAAGTAATGGTCTCTATCTGTCTCAAGGGTCTTTTCTTCAAAAATACTAATAAATTAAATCCATTCTAAAGAAAATTAAACAAACACGTAAAATAAGTTCTACCATGCAGAAAACTATTATTGCATATTGGTTTTAAATAAATTGAATTTTAGTCAAAATCTGCTGTCTTTAAAACTGTTCCTGACCTAGATCAATCGAAAAGCTCAAAATATCGTTGGAATAGTGGAGGATCAAGAATTAGTTAAATGATGCTGAGACCATTGGTGATTTTGGTTATTTCTACAATAATTTGTAGATTTACAAATTTCATATCCTTAAATTTTTGAAAGAGGCAGATTGCACGGCAAAAGACGTAAATTGGCAAAGTTAAGAAAATTACAGAATTTTGTAGGTCTCCAAAATTTATGTCAAATTAAAATTTGTGGTACTAAATTAATCTTGAAATTTACGGTCATTGTATCTACTAATTTAATCGGAGATTGCGTCAGAAGCTGTATGAGAAAATATTATATATTATAATTATACGACAAACTTTGTGTCATCCTAAATCATAATTAATAAATAAAATAAATAATAATTGGGGATCAAATTTCATTGTGATTTTATCGCAAGTCTTCTTATTAATATAAGTTTGTAATTAGACACCTTTTAATAAATAATATTATATAATGTGCCTTTCTTTCGCTAATTTATTAAAATCTATATATGTAGTTCACAAGTCAAAAATTCTTACTATTTTCAAATTTCATTCCGAAGTGTAATGTAATGTAACGTAAAACAATATATATGCAGTTGCAATATTTAAACGAATTATATCCAAATGACAACATTTTTACTATTCTTTCAATGTCACTATATAATAATAGAAAGGGAACTTTTTAAAATAAATTTGACATCTTTGTGAACAAGTTTTGGTATTTCTTAACATTGAAAAATTTTAAAACGTGTGTTCTATCTTAAATTTATTCAAGTAAATTGTGTAGTAAAAGCAATCTGCTCACTAAAAATATATTTTTAATTTTTAATAATTTTATTCAATGTTATTTATTTTTTAAGTTCAACAAATGTACTGCAAATTGAGATATTATATATCTTTTATGATGCCTTCTATTATAATTAAGATGTTTCTAAGAATTTCGTTAAACATAAGTAAATAAAGTCTGAAAATTACATAAATTGTTTGTATTGGCCCTGTATATAAAACCGTAAACACTAATACAGCAAAGAACATAAATGAAAAACAATTAAGCTTATTTATATAAAGTATTTGAAATTAACGAATTTTTTTATTTACAGATTTCGGAAAAAAGTATCAACTTCGTTACCCCTGTAGTGTATGTGGAAAAAGTTATTTAAGAAAAGCCCACCTTAAGCGTCACATTCGTAACGAATGCATTGGCGTTCCACCGAAATTTTGTTGTGAATTGTGTCCGTCCAAATACAAAAGAAATGAAGACCTTAAAAGGCACATGTCCAAAGTTCATCATGTTTACATTTCCGCCAGAAAGTCCATTATGGACAACGATATAGTACCATCGCTATATTTTATCCCCTATACATAATATATTCTGTTATTATATTGTTTTATATTATCTTGTAATTTTCAAAGGTTACAACATTATATTTTATGCATTTTAAGCCATCCAGTTTTGCAAAACATTTTAAATGGTGAAAGTTTTTAATTTTAACACTTGTTTGAGAAAACATTCCATTATTTTTTACTAAACTCAGGTAGGAGCAAAGTTCCAGCTGGTAAATCATTTTAAACATTTTATCAAAAACTAACATGTACCAAGAAAAAGTTGTTACTTCGTATGAATATGAAAATGCCATAACTGGATCACTTCGTTTTTGTTTTCCATAAAACCCTGGCAGGTTGAACCTTTGTCAGTACTTGTAGAATGAATTTAAATTATATCACTTTGGTATTTAGCCTTTGAGCAGGTGCTACAAGGGATTTTCGGTGGCAATTTTCCAATATCTATACATTTTAAAGCTTTATCATGCAAACTAACAAAATTTTTATTGGAGTAATTGTTATTTTTTTGTAAACTGGAGGTTTAGTCTATTTCCAAATATTCAGTTTAGTTATTTTTGTTTAGTTTTGGATCTTATGTAATTGTCTAGAAACTTAATAATTGTTACACATGTATATTTTACAATTTACTTAACATTAATCTAGTTGTTTTTTAGTCGTTTTTTTAAAAGAACTGCCTGAAAAGTTAGCAATGCATTCCGAAATATGTGAACATATTTTATATACATATACTTTATGAGAGTTAAAATCAAAATTTACAACAATATTTTTTGTTTATTATCTTAAAGTATCAAAAAGAAAATCTGCAAACAGATTTTATTTTTGATATGTTGTAAATAGTAGGAGAACCTACCTACAAATTATCTACAAATCAAATTAAAGTACAAGATTTATATTTATTATATTTAGTTAGTCATATGTCTTATAATCAAATAACTATCACACTTCTCTTCCGTTGTTTTAAAATTACTGAATTATTTAAGTTTTTATGTACACTTGTTGGAATTGATTCCTTTATATATCTTTATTTTTACTTTAATCTGTTTATTTTATATTTTATTTTTGGAAATTTTGTTCATCAAATTTATTTTATGTACCCACTTTTGTTTTATTTCTTCCTAAAAATAAACGTGCATTATTTGAATTTTTTGTTTTTTTTTTCAAGTAGTACTCTAAAAATATATTTTCAGCTGACGTATTAATTGATTTTGCAGGTGGTTCTTTAAATTTTACTTCTAAGAAAGGTGAGTAACTTAAAATTTATTGTAATCATACTAAAATTTTACTTATTCTAGGCAATTCAATTACTCCAGGAAACGGAAGGACATACAATTCAACAAGGGATGTTTTTCGTCTATTGGTCATCAACGGAGTAACTTTCTTCTGGTAAGTCAATTCGTTCCTCTTTTTAAAAGATACATACCTTTTATGTTTTTATCTATTTTTGTTTTTCTATTACATATCTTCAATGCTGAAGATCAGCAACTTCAATTTCCGTTGTATCTGTGCATTTATTTTAAATGTAAAAGAATAGTTAAAACATTTTCAAAGGATACACTCATTTCAAAAAAATTTCGAAAAAAAAATCGATGATCCTTTTAATCATCGAAATTTTTAAAACTGTTTCATGTGCACGATTTGGACTTGTTTTAAAAGAAAAGGTTTCAAAGAGGATTTGTACTCAATGTCTTCCTTCTTTATTGCGGTCAGAGGTAACGCTGTTTTTATTTGAAAGCTAATTATGAAACTATACTACCAAAAAAACTTCATACTATTTGAAAGAAAAATAAATTTTGCGGTGACATTTTTCGGAAAAGGTATTTAGTATTCACAAATTTAGTTATGAAGACAAATTGTTTCGATTACTTTCATGTATGTGGAAAGTGGTCGATAACCTAATTAAAGTGGGTATCATTAAATGTATATTATTTCTAAACGAAAATCCCATTATAAAGGGGAATTAAAAATTTAAGCGATTTTTTAAACATCAGGGTGGTTAGATTTGAACAAAACTTATTTATTGCTCAAAAAGATTAAATTAGATTAGATTAAATTAGACAATTTAGAAAATGTAGAATCTCGCATTTGTGATTTTAGTTATTTTTTGTATTAATTTAAAACATCATTTCTGCATGCTTACGCAATTCTTAAAAATTATATGTATATGAGTATTTATAGAACAATTTTGTTAAGCCAATATTTCTAGCAGAGCGATTCTGATTTATTAACTAATTTTAAGGTATGTTACTCCTTGTATTCACTTTATTTACTGCTCATTTGTTGTCCCCAAATATGTTATTGAACATACATACAATTTATTTTCATACTGACCGCCCTTTTAAATCATAGCCATTTTAAATCTGTCTTACGCCTAGTTTCACCAAGCCTTATACAGAATCGGCTTTGGCACAAAGGTAACTAAACAAACTAAATTTACCAAGTTAGGCAAATCTAGGAAGAAACTAACTTTACTCCAGCTTTATCTAATAGATACTAAGAATTTCCTTATTTCCTAATGGGCCATCCAGCATCTAGGCGAATGCAAATTTTTTTATATAGGTAATAAAAATAATGACTACGGCAATTATAGCATATTTTTTTATTTTTAGAACTTAATATTAAAACAAAATATTTATTAATAGCAGGTATAAATAGCCTTTTTTGAGGCCATTATTGGGTATTTGTTTATCACACCCATCTTAGACGTGCCACTGTTTTTGAATATCAGGACTTCATTATAAGGCAGGCACCAGTTGAAACTAAATTAAATGTTTCCCTTTTTTAGATATGAGGACTTCATTAGGTACATATCTATTAAAACTACCTAACTTAGGCAATCCCAGAATGCGGGTCCACTTTATTTTAGGCATAGTTTACTATACATTTTTAATGTGTCTAAAGACCAATAATTAATATTTAATTAAATACTTCACCTTTGAATACTTCGTCAATACGCTTTTGATTGCTTTTTGTTATGTGATGGTTGTTTTGTATTTTAATTTAGTAATTTAAATTAGGTAAATAAGAAAATTGTAAAAGGTAAAAATGTTATTAACTTTAGGTTGAAATATTGATCTCAAGCGAACATACATATGTAGATATGTATGAATGTAAATAGGGAATGCTGCAAACAATGTAAAGCAGTTTTAAGCTGCTCGTTATGTTTACAGGCAGGTGCGTGGGTGCAATTGCAGCACACATTTACAGCGAAAGGACTCTTCCTTGAAAATCGGAAATCGTTTCCTTTCCAATTGATCGTAATGCAGTTTCAAAATTCGATCTTCCACCTCCGCGCCCCCGAGCTTTCCCAAAAGGCGCAGAATTTGTGCTAGTCGCTCCTGTGGGTCCATCCAGCCGCAATTGTAACTGAAAATCAGGAATCATGATGATCCTTGAAATCCCTCGCAAGCTACCCACACTCACAGATTCTATTCATAGAACTTGAGTTGCACTGCCCTGCAAATAGTTCCTCGAGCTCTTTTCATTCGGTTTCTCAAAAAAAGTTTTCTAGGAATTGTTCGGCGCATGCTGAGCTCAACCAAACCGAGCGCTGCTGCAGCATCGTTTTTATGTGAAATTTTTGTAGCTACCTGAACTTTGTAGTTGTGATTTTGTGAGCTGGCACCGGAGCTGAATTAAGCCAAAAGGACTTGCATCGCTTAAAAGCGGGAAGGGATGCGACGCTTATGCAGGGCAAAAAAAGAAAAGTTGCCAGTTGGAAGGGAGGAAACTCAAACTCAAACTATGTACCCGCATACCTGACTTAAACCAATTCGGGATTATCACTCATGTGTTAGTTTAGTTTCCCGGGACAAGGCTAGCTGCTAGCAGGACAGCAGATGTCGTGTAAATTATGCTTTCGGTGTGAATTCCGGCAAATTCAAGTTTATGATTTTAAAATTGTGGGATCTTTTATTTGAATATTTGGCTATTTACTTGTGTATTTACTTTTAGAATCGTCTTATTACATATATGTACTTCTCATTACCTAAGGAATATTAGAGAAAAAAATTATCCTAGGTCAGGGAAATAAGTTTCACTGTGCCTTGATGAAGTTTTGCCGAAAGTTGTGGATGATGCCGTGTCGCGAGCTATTTTGCAAATTTATTAGGTATTGTGCTATTAAATTAATCAATCAGTAATCGAGTGTTGTGCAGCGGTGGTTTTATTAAATCAGAAAGAATAACATAACCAATTAGCCATAATTTCTATTGAGTTCCAATGTTTTGTAATTTGGATATCAATGCCTTTTAAGTGAATCATAATTACCTAATAATAATAAGTAATTAATTATCGTCGGAAATTTCAGTTCTTAAAATCATTTAAAAATTTGCATTTCGTTATTCATTTGTAATACATATGTATATGTATTATGAATATGAAAAGAACTTATATATGGTACTCATCTTAAAACTACAATTCCTTTAATTCTTCCTTTTTCCTGAAATTGATTATGTGTAATTTCAATTATGCACAAGTGTAAAGTGGAAACGAGACTTGAATATTAATTTAGAAATGTCAGTTAATAATTGAACATCTTAGAATGGTCGTTAATCTCTAATATGTGACCTTTGATTTCGATATCTAATTTCTTCTAACTAGTCTGATTTTGTACATTTCCTTGAAGCCATATAATTTTTCTAAAACTAAAATAATTACTATTGATTCACTAATATATATAAGACGTGCAGAATTTCTTTTCTAAAATTAAATTACTCAAATGAAATAAAACACAGGATTTTTCACAATTGGTTGGCTTTTATTAGGTTCACCTGTATGTAACGGAATCTTTGAACAAGATTTTCGCCCACTTCAAAACGTTAAAAATTGAAACTTTGCACACTTATCAAGGACTGATGACAATACAATAATTTAATAAATTCGTCCCATTATCCTGAACAGGATCGCCAGGATCAATAATTTATGTCGCAGGTACAATTATTATTCGAAGGAACTCAGGGGTAAATTGACTTTCTGTGTTTTTCGCTAGAACTGTCATCCATTTAAATGTTGTAAATTTTCATACATCATAAAAGCGTGTTTTTTAGTTTTTTAAACTATTTGTATTATTATTTCTGCAGTTGTATTCTGCTTCAAATATATGTTTGATTTCCTACTGTAATTTCTATTTTTGATTTCATCAGCAGGTGACCAAAACTGAATTCTTTAATTTGGCGATGGAAGACGAACAAGCCTCTACTGTTGTTCGGTACTTATGCTAATTTATTTTATATTAATTAGTTTAGCACTGGAGTGAAAATTATTATTAATTAATTCAAATAAATGAGAATTTAATACTTATCTTAAATTTTTGATTTTCTAGGATCAAAAGAAAGGTCCTCGAGTTGTTAGCAAACTATAAAAGGTATTTATTCTATGCTACTAATGTTTTTCACAATTAATACTATAATTTTATATTAAAATATATATTTCACGCACTCGCTTCTTAATGTTGGTGACTACTTAAATATTTAATAATGATTTTGCTTTGCTTTACAGATTATTTTAGTGTTTTTTTGTGTAGTTAGTTGCACAATATCATCGATTAGGAAATATTTTCTTACACGGTAAAATTGGAATCAAATTAGTCGTGTTAATTCTTTTTACTAACATTCTCTTTTTTCAGGTGCTTCTTTAATTGGATTAATTTCGAGTGCAAATAAACGATGACGCGTTTCAAAGGTAAATAGAAAAATAATGCCATTGGTACGGGGTTTTATTTGCTAAAAAAAAAGTAAAAAATAAATAAATCATCACTGACGCCTCCATCATCACATCATCGCTCCCATCGTGCACAAATTTCTCTTCACCATCATAAGAGCGCTTAATTTTTCTATTAATTTTATTTACACTCGTTTAATTATTTTTTTTTTTTAATTCTGTTCTTAAGAATAAAATTGTTTTTTGAAGACTCATTATACCTTCTGTTGTTTTACTTTTCATTTTTCGTAATTTTGTCCATTTTTTAATATAAATAATTCATATTCGAACAGCCCAAGAGGTAACAGTCACTTAACATGATAGTAGAAAAAGAGAGAGAGAAAGAGAGGGAGAGAAAGCGAGAGAGAAAGAGTACACTAACATTGGCAGTTTTTACATTAAGTATTATTTCACTCGATTTTTGCATGTTTTGTTGATATTATTTTTGAATAATTTAAATATTAATTTATATCGTGAGTTTGTTGTTGCTATGGTTATCTCAACTAAATTGGTTTAATTGTATTTCCACAGATCTTAGCGTTAGAGCGAAGGTGCCCATTTCGGAAGTTGTTCCGTCCTACAATCTGCCACCGGAGGCTCCGCCCACAGTTAAAATAAATGCCAAATTAGCTGCTCTCAAAAAGCCCCTCTCGATGTCCGATGTCTCTGACATGCTGTTCGAGTTCTATAAGAAAGATCACTTAGACGGACCAAAGACTAAAGTCGACACGATCGTTAGACTGGATCATCCCGTCGGCCAGGACTCGGGAAATGAGCCCGATAGGACGACAATATCACCTTTGCCCGATTCGGTGATTTCGAAAATAAAAACGGTGGACACCTCCCCGATTACTGCTAAAACGAACGGAATGAGCGGACCCAGTGGTCATAACGGTCCAGCGACCTCAACGACAAGCCTTTCTATTTCAAAAAACGTGAATGGTGATGAAATGGCGAGCAGAGAAGTAGCTATGGTGGCGAAGCGACCGTCTGCCCCATTTCATCCCAGAATAAAATACTCAAATGTAAATAATAAGCCAGTTATAAACAATTCGAGCTCGTCCGCGACCCCATCCGTGCCAAATGTGGCCATACCCGCGGTCGTTCCATCGCCAGTTATCCAAGCCCCAATTTTACCCCCACCCCCGGCCGCAGCGGCAATAGCGGCTGCGTTTTTTCGGGATGGCTACCACAATCTCCATCAACAGATAAGGGCACAGGAGTTGCTCAAGCAACACCATCCACAGTCCACACCACCGATCCCACCTCTGCCCGCAAAGCCCCAGTTTTATATGCAAAATTTTTTACGAAAAGATAACAATCAATCGTCGGACAACGGCCAGTCGAGTTCCGATGAGAACGAAGACGATGATGACGAGGAGGAGGGCAACAAGTACCCCGAAATAGACGACATCCACCTGATAGAGGGCTCAAGGTCAGGGATCTCGAATCAACTTTCGGTGTCTCTTGACACTGACTACAATTCGGAGGAGTCCCACAAATACTCGATGATGGCGGCTCAAGCCTTAAGGTCTCTAGAATTTTCGTTCGGGGAGTACGGGAACGGGGGCGGAATGGGGGGTGAGGAAAACCTTTTTCAGTGCCGCCACTGTGGAAAAAAGTATCGGTGGAAATCGACCCTTCGACGTCACGAAAACGTTGAGTGCGGTGGCAAGGAGCCCTCCCACCAGTGCCCCTACTGCCCTTACAAATCAAAACAGAGGGGCAACTTAGGGGTGCACGTCCGCAAACACCACGCAAACCTCCCCCAGCTCGCGAGTAAGCGCAGATCAAAATATTCTCAGCCCAGGGAGCACCTGGTGGAGCCCCACAGGAACTGAACTGGGTCCATTACTCTTCCGGACTCCTTCACCTACGACTTGTGTTCAGAAATGCTATTAATTTGTGATATTGTTGTTTGGAATCGGAAATTAAATTCTTTTTTTTTTTTGTATGTAATTTTACTTAATTGGCGGATTATCGCAAAATATGACTCGCGGAACATTGTACATTATTTATTGAACGCATTTTGAACACACTAGGTTTACTGTTAACTCGCCATTTATATATTTTTTTTTACATTACTGAACTGATTAAGCAATGTAAGACTTTTTCTTCGTAATCTACATATTTTATACAAATTAGTTTATAGTACTCATATGCAGTGAATTTATTTTTTACTTAAGTAGTATAAACGTGGAAATTAAGTACGAAAAACGTTTCTTATTGAAGCAATCTTATTTACTTTTACTTTATTTTTTAACTTTTCAACGCATTTTTTCGTCAAAAGAATTTTCCACTCAACAACTTATTCCTATATGATCTCTTTTAATTACTAAATTACGTTATCAGTGCACACAGAACGGAAACTGAATAACATTTAGAAATTTCTTCCAAGTAGTAGTTACCAGGACGATTACAAAATTATAACTATTCAACGGTTTTTGAAAAAAATACGATCAATTTGCTGCATCAAAATTTTATTGTAAACTAATATATTCAAGTTGTAAATTTATATTTTTATAATTTTACGAAAAATACCAATTTCGTAAACTGTATGTTTTAAAAAATGTGTGTCCATTTCGTTATGTTCGTACTTAGTAAAATAACAAATTTTAAAAGAAATTTTAAAGTGTAATAATTGATAAATAATAACTTCTTTAATAGATTTTGTCCAGCTATAAACTGATTTTACTACGCTAAGCATTAAATGTTGTACATCAAAACTATCTTCTATAGTTGACAAAATTTAGATAAAAATAGTTGTTCCAAATTTCTACAGAGAATTTTAATTTAAGTACTATAAAACAAAACTACATCATACTAAAATGTTATCCAATTTTTGGCTTTATCAAAATTAGGTAATTTGAAAAGTAAGAAATATCTGGTAACTACTGAGGATTTTTTAAATAATGAAATAATTTTATACAGTTGTTGAGTACTGACGATTTTATGTTATTTAAAATCGATCGAAATTTACACTGAATACAATTTTAATTGACTGACATGGAGAAGACTGAACACTCATCAGTTAAAATCATCATTTTTCTTTCATATGTTGCAAACAAGTTAATAAATAAAAGCTATATTAAATTAATACTTAAAGATAATAGCACCGATATGTTACCTTTCGTGTAAATGATTTATTCTTCATATGAAATTTATAAGTAATGTTTTTATTCCCGAAAAAAGATAATATTCTGTTTTTAATTCTTTTTCAGAAAATGTGCAATTTACAGATATTAGTAGATTCTTAGATTTTTCGAAAGTCTCAAAACCACTGCATTAGCTTATGAAGAAATATTAATAGTAGACGTGTTATTAAGACCAAACTTGGAGATATGAAAAAATTTCAAGTATATTAATTTCCAATTTTCCCTTGTTGATCTCAAGATCTACTGATCTGCTTAAAATGAATATTAAGTTCCTAGAAAATTTTCAGAAGCTTATATTTTGGGAAGCGAACTTAATAAATATTTCAAATTCTCGAATTATTCAAAATTTTTAAAAATTATAGTGCATAAATATTAATAATTGTAAAAACGAAACAAATAAACAATTTTTTAACAGCTTGACTCCCTATATAAAAATTGCCAACCCTAGAAATAAGTAGAGTTCTTTTAATATAGAATAACTAAAGTTTTTTATCACCTCCTATAACCAATTTTCCTTTTCCCAAGATTGATAGTCTCCAATTCTTTCCCAGTGCTTAATCTAATCAATCATCGCCACAAAATAACTGTCTGTTTAAGAATTTTTTTTAAACGTTATGTTGTGTATGATTTCTTCATCTAATCTAGTTTTTTATGGTTTAAACTCTTACATTTATATTTTAACGTTTGGGCCTTAGAATTGATCAATCTCTATTTGATTTTCAATCGACGGTTTAATATTTGGAAATATTTGGTATATACATTTTTATATATATTTATATTGGTAACATTACTCGCCTTCGCAAATAACAATCTTAGAAATTAAAAACATTTATTCTCTCGGATGAAACAAGGGCTTTAATTGTAATTAGATAGACGTATTTAGTGTTTACATTAAACGACGACGTCAGATTAGAATATTAATTTACTTATGTTAAAATTTAAAACAAAAGTCACTTAGAAAATTTTTAATATACATATATGTATGTACTTTTCATATGAAGGTTAAAATAAATGTTTTCATAATACCAATGGTAAATGTATTGATAATCAAAAATCAATAGATTTTAAAATTTGTTTGCATCAATGAAAGACTAAAAATCTAACCCATTCTACATTAATAGACTAAAAACACTAAAGATAGCAAAAACTATTCATTTTGTGACCCTAAACAAAATATCAAAACATGTCCTGACATGAAGAAGACTTATAATTGCAATTTTTTACATTATTTATTTTATATTTGTCTACACTATATATAAATATATTTTATTTCATAAATGTATTTTTCATATAAAATAATAAATATATCGCATATTATTCATATCATATCAGTTTGTATCAGTTAGCGAAACACTGAGTATATCGACGGGGGGCCGTTCAGAAACGCGCCCTGTAGAAATGATATTAAAAGACTTTATAATACATATACAGCATAATCCAATTATACATTTAATCATAAAGAAAGTATGATACAAATACAATACAGTAAGGTGCTTGATAGATATTTCATCTAGCAATGAGAATGGGCTTAAAAACGCTCATTCGTAAAAAGGTTTTTGAGAGTTTTCCTACTTTTTAGTGAAAAGGGACATATTAAAAATTTCTCATGTGAGTTTTATCAGCAGAGCCCAGTTCCAGAGTGCTCATAGGCACTTTGCTTATAGTATAGAAATTCTCTATGTGTGCCACTAAAAGACTGTACTGTACTAAAGAAAATTTGATGGTATTTAGATATAAGAAATTTTTGAGATTATTTAAAAGTATTAAAAAAGCCAAATCTTAATATTTAGTTTGAGTAGAAACTAAACACGTTGTGAGTTTAATGAGCAAACCGGCCACTGCTCGCTCAAATGCCTCTCACAATGTCCTGGTGCAGCTATAAAATTCACATTGAGTATATTTTTGAGCCAAATATAAATATTTTTCTGTAAAAGTTTATATTAAAAAGCGTTAAAGATTACACAGAAGTTTGCACAGAAAAGAGAAAAAATACTATTTTTAACGAGACTGTTCTTATATAAACTTGTTCGAAAGTGAACTATTTTTTTAAGAGATACCATATTATCGTTGTTTCGATCAAAATTTTATAAGAAAAAAAAAGAAAATGAACCAAAATTTATACTGTAACTATACTGTAGACTTAGAGATAATTTAGTATTAATTATATTTTACAGCAACAATTTGTTATGACATACGCACACTATTTTCCGAAATATATAAGATATTTTTATGGAACTATTATTAACTGTCTGATTGGCGCCAAAATTATTTTAATTTCTCCTTATTTTCTCATTTTCTTTTCCATTTTTCGAACAAAATATTCTGTTTTTGTATAAAAAAATAGGACAATAAAAATTTTTTATTGGACAATTTTTATTTTATTTTAATTTTACTTAACCTTAATCTCGTTTGGAAATGTTCAACTGAGACTTTTAATGCTTTATTTGGTGTTGGTAGGTTACATTTTTTGGTTTTTAGACTAAACTAATGAATTTATTTTTAGGTGAAGAACTTATGGGTTATGAATAATTTAACTAATTAAACACAGATGCAACTGATGAGATGATTGATGGAATAGTCAGAAGAGGAAAGTCTTAAAGAATGAAGAATGAACCATTTCATATTATATTTAAAAAAAAAGCTTGTAAATTTATTTGTGTACAACTGATTGGCCTTTGCGAAATTAATTCTTTTAATGTTGTAACATTACAATTTATGTTTACATATTAAGAAAAAAAGACAAAATTTATCAGTGATATAAATACTTGCCTGAAAGAAATCTGATTGCGGTGAAAAAAAGACGAAATTTCCAAAATTATATGCAATGATTTTCAATCATATCTTTTTTAATATTCTTAGAGTAAATTTTCTGTCCAATTAGATCTTTTACACTTTTCCCGAGAATTGTATTACGAAATTAATATCCCATGTTTAGAATTGGTTAGCTATTAAATTATTAGTAGTCTTATTATGAAACTCGATAACGAAACATTTTCCTAATCAAAGAAAATGTTCACTCACCATTTAAAGACCATTTCGTTTTCTGGTTCTGAAGAAGGATTTCAATTTTCATCATTACTGGATATAACTTTGAAACATAAGAGAACTATTCCCTAAATTCGAAATTTTCTTATTCTTTTTATATGAGTAATATATTAGTCCAGAATTTTTTAGGGTTCCGTATGTCAAAAATGGGAAACAAAATAAAAATACTTATACGTCCATCTGTCTGTTTGCACCATTTTACTCAGAGACTATTTGAAGTAGACTTAAAAATGCGGCTTTAACTTATTAAAATATATATGTATGAATATTTTTAAAAATTTTTCCGGTATATAGGGTCTCATTTGAAAAGATATTAGCATTATTTTCGAAATTTAGTGTGAAACGGTTCCAGAAGTGTTGTTGACAACGTGCATGATATCGTATTTACTTATAGTATTTTGATGTGTTCGAAAAATATGTAAAAAAAATATACTAAGTGTAATTTAAAATATTACTACGACTTTTATTTCTCAAAAGTAAGACTATTTCTGTATTTCACTATAATGTGTATCATTTCAATTTTCAGAAACTTTAGTAACAATAACCTGTCTATGTATGTTAATGTTAATTAGAAATAGCTAAAATTGTTATTTACTTCTTTTCTGGACAATTTTTATTATTTGTCTCTCTTTATTTCATTTTTAGTTCTATCTTGTATCATTCGTCTAATACTTCTATAGAATAATTACTTTTGTTTACATTTTAAGTTGTTTAGTCCTGGCAATATTACTAATTATTTTATTTTTTTTATTACTAACTACTCACTATTATTGTCCTTGAACTGATTCGATTATATATATTTCAGATAACGATGAGGATGACGAGCTTGGAGACGAAGCCCAAATATTGTTTGAAATAGTGGCTTCAGACGACGAGCAGATCGAATACCTAAATCAATACGAAAGTTCATTTTTAAAGGACGACACAAATCACGGAGAAATTGAATGTTATAGGGTAACGCACGATGATAGTGATTCACACGATGAAGGTGAACTTAAGGACGAGCACATTGAAATTGTACGGTCATCTGAAAACATAATTAAGACCTCGACAACAATGACGACTTTACAAATTGATCATGTTCCGAGAGAACCGAAGCAAGACCCTGAAATATTAAAAAAGATCGATACGAAAATATACGAAGTGAATGTTCAAAAAGTAAAGGAAGTCGCGGATTTGCTTGCTGTAACCGACATTCTTTTGAAGCAGAAGCGTTACATGAAAAATAAGAAAATTAAAAAGCCCTCGAAGTAAAAAAAATGCGATTCACCACAAAATTATTTAAAGGAGATTAAATAGTTAGTAAATTTTGGTGGGAAAAAAAATATAAAGAACTAGAAGTCGATTTATGCGTTTTGAGTTACTTTAATCATTTATTAATATTATGTTAAATCTAATAAATACCAATGCAAATATGCGACTGTATATCGTCCTAAATTTGGACTTCAGACGCGATCCTTCTAGATTCTTGATGCGAATTAATTAAAAAAACTCCTGTGTACAATAAATATTTAACATACAGTAAGCAAAATAAGGACCATCGTTTGAGTAAATTCGAGTATTAAAGCAAGAGGTAAAGAACTTATATTCAAAACTTTGTTACTTTAATTTGTAGCTCTTTCAAAATAAATATAATGGTTTTCAGGAACATTTATTGAATAACTTTTAAAACGAAGTCATAAAATGCACAACTTGTAATTTACTGGGTGGCCTTAGAAAAGAAGACTCGTCCTGGATGACTATTTAAAAGAAATATATTTATCACTTACACATTAAAATAATAGAGTTCAAGATTAAAGAGTCCTCTACTTTTAGCCCTAATACTCGAAATTATTAGCGTCTTTATTATAATTTTGTTCACTTTATTGCTTAGATAAGAGTTAATATTAATAAGGGGTACACTTAACAAAAATATCGTCAAAATTAATGAACTGTTAATATTTGAAGGAAAGATTTTTAGTTAGCACTTAAGATTTAGCTGTAGTTCATTAAATTCAATAATTTCATTTTCATAAAACTCAATTTAGCACATAATTTTGAGCCTAATCTTTTTTTTCTTTATTTCAGTAGAGGCTTGTTTGTATGTATATAAGTACTACGTTTTATTTTCAAATTCCATGTTTAAGACCTGCTTATTTTTTCAATAAATTCTGAATTTTAAACTGCAATATTTGCTCATATTTTATGCTTTTAATTATTTGGTAAAATTATTGTTATTTTTTCACCACGACAATGATTTGAGTTATATTACAGACTAGAGAAAATGAACTTCATGAAAAGTCATGGCAATAAATTACAATTATACAAAAGACGTGTTGCATACATATATCAATTTGGTGCAATTAAGGAGTGATGGAACGGTGATTGATCAATTGCATTATTGAAACAAAAAAAAATTATTTTTTTATCTTACAAGATGATAAAATGAGAACACATAAAATTATATGCTTTGAGCTTTTTTTACGGAACCTTGTTATTTAATTATTAAAGATTATTTGTGTGTAGTTCCATGTAAAAATTCCTAAATATACCGAAGTTTTGGAATAGAGAAGTTCATAGATTTTTTACCTGTGTTTAAAATATTCTCGCAACTTTCGCAAAATACTATTTTTGAATTTGGTTGACAAGGTAAAAAAACTGGAACTAATAAAATTAACTTGAACTTTGGTATTATATTTATTTACATTTTTTAAAAAAACATATTCTCGGTATATAAAATGGAATTCTACGCTGAAATCTTTTTTATAATCAATCAATCTGATAGAAGAAATGGTCCAACTGCAAATTGGAAAAAAAATAAAACATTTTTATGTGAAATACAATTGTCGCCCTCAATATTGTTATCCAGAAAAAATTATATTTTATTATAAAGGATTTGAAATATCCAACAATTATACTGCAAATTTAAAAAAAAAATCCACAAATAAATTACAAATGTGTAAAATAAAAAGGTCTAATTAATAAAATTTAGATAATTATAAATCACTTTACATTTACTTTGCGTTAATATTATAACATTATTTTAATTTTACCGTGCTTTAGTTTCAAATCGAATTAGTATGAGTGCCAACACAAACCAACTTTCAAGTATTGCTACTACTATTTGAAATGCGAATATGAGCAGTCGTCTATTTAGGTGAATTTATGTTTTATTTATTATTTCGAAGAGGAGACATTTTGCTAACAAATCCCTAAAAATGATTCCAGATTTCGATTACTACGACGACGTCGAGTCCCCGGAGTTCTTCTGCACGTACGACGGAACTCGTCCAATTTGTCCGCACTGTGGGCGCGCCTTTTCGACGTTAAATCGTCTTAAGACGCATTGTCTCTTTAGTTGCCGAAATATCAAGAGATTTCAGTGTTTTTTCTGTGATTACCGGTCGAAGAGGCGGTTCGACATTTGGAGGCACATGAAAAGTCGCCACTCGAACGAGTTGATCACCAGAAGGTCCCAAGGTTTGGCGATGGAAGTCGAAACGGTCGTCGACGTCACTGACCTGCCGACGGGGAGCGACGAGGAAGACGTTTTCCAAGTACTTGAGTGATACTAATTCTAAGACATTTCTCTCCTCAGGCTTCTAAGCAAATACTTAGCGCAGTTATTTATTTTTTTATTTATAAACTTGATAAGAGTTATAAATTTTAAAGAGTATTTTCGCACAAGCTAAGCAGCTACAATACAAAAGGAATGCGAATTTCTGAAAGAATAAACAAAACCAAATATGCAGATGTGATGACTATTTTATTATTTTCTATAAATACAATGTATTAAAATAAATATTTTTGCATTTCACTTTTTCTGCACAAAATTTAAACGTCTATCCAATCCAGAAGTTTTTCTTAAAGACGTGAAAAATGCAACTATATATTTAAGGTAAGAATATATTTTTAATATTTTTGATCTAGGAATGGAAAATTTTTGAACTGAAATGTATACTCAAAACAAACTCATTTGGGTACAACCACGGAAAAAATAATAAAAACACATTTCAAAGTCATCGTAAGTGATATTTATTTAAACCCTTTAATTCTATTAAATGCAAGAACTTAATGATTCAAAAATAGGTACAACATTAATCATAAAATTAATATATTAATTGATTTTATTGAGGCCTGAAATATCGACCAGAAAATAATATTCCTTCAGGCGAAGTCAGGAAAAAGAGGAATGGATGGTCAGCGTAGAAGTACGACAGCTTTCTCGGCAAGGGCCTTGATCGCAATTGCACCCCTAGTCCTGGAAAGAAAAAAAAAACTCATTTTAACTTATTCTTCATATTTAAACTTGCCTTAACAACATAAAACACAATTCTACTTATTATTTATTGGTCGCAGAGGACAGCTTGAAAAATACATTATTTCTTTTTGGAGTTTCATAAAAAATCATTTATTATTTAACTTATCATTACCCCCTCCTAACTATTTTAGAATTTGGTTCAGAGTTCAAATCAATATAAAATATACCTGTTCTGCTTATTTTAAGGACGTCTAGGGTCTTACAATACGGCCGTTGAATAAGACAGCGTCTTTATTTTTAATGTAAAAGTAGAATGGTCTATCCACTTTAAATGAATTAGGTATAATTGCAGAAATTGCCACTATTTGAAAGCCTGAAATTATAAATGTTTTCCAGTTTATATAATTTTGTTTTGAAGTAGACCAAAAAATGATAATGATAGTGAAAATCGGAAATTATTAGAAACCACTTCCAAAGCAAAAAACAATTCAAACTCTTCTATTATTAAAAACATTTCCAACTATAATACAAATTCCTTCAGCTTCAGCGATTAAAACCAAAAATAAATAAATCAATAAATAAATAATTTTGCCTGCGAAGGTTCGCGTTAGGTTCGAGTTAAATATAAAACCGAGTACTTGGGGCGGGCCTTTGATGTTTGTGTTTTGAATTGAGAAAATGTTTGATTATAATTTTAATTTATTGATTTTATTCAAAATTTGACAATTTTTCCACTAAAAAGTATAACATTTGAAGAGTCCTTAATCATGAATAAGAATGGATGGTCAGCCTTAAAATCAGGAATATTTAGCTGATCAGAATAAGGAGTCAATTTAAAACCTGAAAAATAGATAAGAAAAATTTATAATAGATTATGTCTATAAAAAATTAAGATTTTCTTGCTAAATGCATGGCACAACATTAAATTAAAACATTTATTTAGTTACTACATTTTTTCAGGCAAACGTGAACTTTTCCTTTCCTTTTGAATTGCAATTAAAAAATTATCCAATCCAATTGGGAAAAACTAAAACTACATTAGCACTTTCAAAGTTAAAAAACCTCTATTCATAAATTTACGAAATAGAGCCGTGCCCATAACTAAACCTAAAAATCAAATTAATGAAATAGCAAGAAAATGAAGATGCAACAGGTTTAATTTTATGGAGTCAACTTATTTGGAATGATTTTATTTCTTGAACAATTTATAATTAATTACATATTTTTACAAAAGATTATGCATTCCATATTTTTACATGCTGAGAAATTTTTGATAATTCCTATGGTTTTACGACATGCCCATTGAATAAGACCGCATCTTTGGATTTGATAAAAAAGTAGAACGGCCGATCTGCTTCGAAATTTTTATTGGTAGGAGGTTCGAATATTGCAGTTATTCCTACAATAATTCCTGAAATAATAAAATCTTCGAATCAAAAAGCAATTCCTTTTCTATTACTCATTAAAATATTGAAATGAATCTAAAATAAGCCAAGAACAGTACTTAAAAAGAAAATATCATGAAGAGAGAAGTTTACGCGGAATAGAAAATACCAATACCAAATACCAGAAGCAATTGCAAAAATTTATTTGAATGGATTGCAGATTTTTATTCAAATATTTTAAAAGAAAATATGTGGAACAAAAATTCTACAATTTATGTACCTTTTGTAAAGTACTGGAAAATTTAGAAAAATCCTACAGTTTCACAACTCGCCCACTGAATAGGACTGCATCTTTAGATTTAATATAAAAGTAGAATGGGCGATCGGCTGCGAAGTTTTTAGAGCTCGTAGGATGAATTGCTGCATTTTCTGCTAATAAGATTGCTGAAATAATCAATCCTTACAATCAGTATCAAATTCCCTTTTTGTTATAATTAAAATTTTGAAGGCAAGAAGATGAAAAAGTAATTGAGATAGCTTTTACCGAAAAGAAAACCAAATTACCAATTTCTTACCCCCATTATGCTTTTAATATAAAATAGGTGTTACCGAACCGAGTCATTATTGCTTATATCTTAAATTTATTAATTGAGAGCTGCTTTTTATGAAATTTAATTGCCCTGATTAAAATTACCAAAATCAGTTATCCGAAAAAGAAAATTGTGGAACTTTAATTCAAAATTAAAGAAAAAATAGCTGCATTCATAGCAAAGTTTTAGTTATTGAGTACCGGAACGCGAAAAAACTTTTTACTGTGTGACTCAAGTACTATTTCTACGAAAATTATTTCATGAAGATTTTTAGGGACGAGAAATTGAAATATTTTTTATATAAAGTTTCAATTTGATGCATGATGCAAATGATTTAATAGTGAAGGTAGTTGTAGAATAGAATTTAACCTTAAATATTGTTGGTTCTTTGAAATTATGAAAATAGCAATATCTAAAAACCCGAAATAATATTTAAAATCACATCAGAATATATGTGTCTCTGTTATAAGTCCTGGAAAGCCGATGAAAAAAATTATATAAAGGTGGGTCCACACTGAGCCACCGAAAGCGAACATATGTGTTCGAGTACAAGTTTTCGCTTAATGTGTACGCGTTTCAAACGCGAACGAATCTGTTCTATACCCTGTGCTCTTGTTCCGTGCTGCTGCCAAATGTGGAAGCAAGAACGAACAAGATGTGAACGAACATAAATTTCTACGAAAAGCAGTGCGGACGCCTCACGAATCTTTAGCGAAGGTAATTAAAAAACCCTAAACAAACAAAGAAGAAAACCCTAAAGTCCTAAACAAACAAACAAGTTTGCCGAGTGTGTACGTCAAGGAAATTAGAACGAATGTGTGCTATACCCTGTGCTTGAGTTTCATTTCGATTGTGAAATTATAGCGACTCCAGCATATGAATTTTTGTCAGTTTTGCTCAATATATCGGACAATGAAGTTATAATTGCAATTACTGTGCCTTTACTTATATGCATACTGTGATTCATTAATAAATCAACAAAAAAAAAAAAAAGGCTGTTTTGATATCATGTAGGAAACGCTGTACCAATCGATTCCTTGGACATGTATACGAGTTAAATGAGGGTTCAAATTTAAAATTTACCGAAGTTTGTATAGAAAATTGGTAGAAAACACGAAATATTCGCCATATTTTATATACATTCGCTCAGATTTTCCAACTTGAATGGAAAACATGCAAATGCAAGGAAACCTGATTGACGCCTTCTCAAAAGGCGTCCACACTTAAAAAATTTCGCTTGTGTTTGCTTGCATATCTACGGACGCCTGTGCAGCACGCGTGATTATGAAAGCAAACATAGCGAACGCGCATGTTTTTTTATGTTTCTTCAGCGTACACACTAGAAAACTTGGATTGCAAACATGTGTACTCATACGTTCGCTTTCGGTGGCTCAGTGTGGACCCACCTTAAGAGATTGTTTTGACAAGAACTCAAAGCCTCATTAAATACTTGACAGAGAGTTTAAATAGAACATTAGATGGAATATGAAATTTGTCCAGATGAAAACAAACATTTATTAAATTAAACCATACCTAGCCTGTTTTTTTAAATTTTTTATTCATCTTAGCAATTCAAACGTGTTTTATTTAAATTGCATATAAGTTTTAGCCGCCAATAAAATGATAACTTGATTCCTGCAAAAACTACACATACAAAATTTGCAAACATTTTCCTGTTTATCTGGTTTAGTAGCAGGGTGTATTGCATAATTATTCGAATTTTTTCATAAATGGATATTATAAGAGTGAAATAAATCCATCCAACTAACTTTTCTCAATTTTTGGAATAAACAGCTTAGGTATAAATAAAAAAAGTCATTTTAAACAACAAATTAGATTCTAAGATAGATGATTTATTAAAAATTCACAATAACAAAAAACAACTACAATTTTTAAAAATTAACAACTTTCCCACTAAACAAAATGGTGTTTGTAGAGTCCTTAATCATAAAAAAGAATGGATGGTCAGCTTTGAAAAATCGAGAAGGACGATAGAGAGTAGATGTTTGCACAATAATAAAAAAACCTAAAAAGTAGATCAGAAAAATTGTATATAATTTATTTGATCAAGAAAGCCGAATTTAAGTCCCATTTAAATACAGTAATGTCTCGCTAATCCGAATCACCTTGAATCCGAATACCGCGCTAATCCGAATGACCTATTCTATTCTACAATCCGAATCGTTGAAAATTTTGTACTCTGCAATCCGAATTTGCATCGACTGCGAACAAGTTAGTAAAATGATACAACATTTTTATATGGGGATTGCATATGTATGTTGTATGTTGAACTTTTGGGGAGAATATTAAAAAGAAATATACTTTATTTTATTCAACGAAGCGTATTTTTTCAAATGTAATTAAAATGTAGTACGTATACCTTAATCCGAATGATTCGCTAATCCGGTTAACCTCTTGCAATAATTAATTCGGATTAGCGAGACATTACTGTACTTCGAAAAAAGTTTAAAACTTCCTAGTGAACATGAAAATTTCCCAGACAAATACAAACATTTAATTAAATTAAACTATACATAGCTTTTTATTTTCATGTAACATGCAGTTATTTGGTTCCAGCAAACATTTGCCATTTTTTCAAATTGCATACCCATGGCAGTCAAGAATAAGATATGACTAAAATTAGTGCAACCTATGAAATGAATATTAAAAATTACTTTCACTTCCACAATATTCATTTTTATAAATGGCAAATATAGATAGACGTTAAAATATTCGATTTTGAATATATCACTTTAGTTGTAAATATCTGTATTTAAACAGACTTGTCTGTACGCTTACAGGCCAACTTAAAAGCTGTTGACGCAATAACAAATGTAATGAGTTTACATAAGAAATGATTTACTTTTCACTTTTACCCCTCCATCAAGTAAATGCATTTTTTCTGATCTTTTTTGTGAAAGTAAACCTATGTACAGACCGGATTTCATAGTTTGAAAGAATAAACTAATACCAAACAAAATGTTTATCTAATAGTTATAAACAGCCAGGTATAATATTTATATACTTATGTATTATACGATAATTATTCTTATCTTTTGTTCCAATAATGTTGGGATATTATGGATATTAGCGGTTTATTATTAAGCGCACAACAGCTTAAAAATGATTTATTATAAACGATAATAAAAAATCAAAACATTTAAAATTTAACAATTTTTCCGTTAAACAATATAGTGTGTGAAGAGTCCTTAATCATAAACAAGAATGGACGGTCGGCGACAAAAGATTCAGGAAATTGATAAGAGTATGCCACAGCTACAAGACCTGAAAAGCAGATGAGAAAAATTCTAGAGATTGTTTTGATCCAAAACAGAGTGCAATTCTCATTAAATACTTTGTAGAAAGTTTAAAACTTGTTATTCAATATTATAGATTTTACTTTTAAATAACAGATATATTTTAGTATTTAATTCGTTCTTCAAACATACCTATGGCAGTAATCAATTAAATACAATTGCAAGGTTAGGAAAATTGGTTAAAAGTTTTCTTCTAGAAACAGTACTGCATTGTTAAAATGCATATATTAAAAGCATAAATATTAATTTACTTAATTCTACCTATTCGAAGAACTTTTACGAGTTCCCTTAATGTACTAAATAAAAGGAATAAACGGCGAAAAAATATGCCAGAGTTCATTCTGTTGCGTTTCTGTTCAAATATACGTTTTGGTATTGATTTTTTAGAAAAAGCAAATATGTATATGACAAAATAACAGATCATTTATTGACATAAAATAACGTAGTTAAAGACACAATAATTTTAATAAACTGCCTGAAAAGCAAATGAATAAAAACTGCATGAAATTTGGATGGTTTTTTTAAGTTACACGGCGATTCCAAAATTTTACTTTCGTGGCAGCACTTAACCAAATATACATATTTACAAATTACAATAGATGGCACAAGCTGGTTCAAGACTTTGCTGAAGCCTTGTTTGGAAAAGCACAACCAGAACAGGGGTGTGTAATTAAATTAATTTTTAAACCGTTCTTTGCAAGACCAAGAAGGAAATTGGTTAAATATTTAAATCGTTTTTCCTTTTAAAAACGTCCTTATCGAAAAATAATCCAGAATTAAAGAGAACTTGAAACCTTATAAACATTCAAGTAGGTATTATAGGTCCTCAATACATAAAATTTCATATCTTTCAGACTTATAAAGTAGTAAAATTATTTTGTTTTCATTTAAACTTTAAACTTGTTGTTCAGTAAGATCAATAAATAAATGTTTTAAGGGGTATCCATCAGAATTTCACAATCCTAATCAATTTGAACATTTTTGAAAGGACCAATAATCTTCCGGATTTTTATGACAGTTTTAACCACTACTTACCCTTTAAAAATTCTACTTTCGATTTCATTGAAGGTTCGATAGCTTGAATAATAATGAGAACGTTTATTTTCCACAATAAAAATATCAACGAATTTTTTAATATTAATTTTCTATTGTTTCAACAAAAACATGTATGTAGTACTGCTAAAGTTGTAGTTATTGAAATACTAACAACCGATTAAATATGTCATATATAAACCAATTCCGTATTTTCTTAATGGGGAGTACAATATTTTCCCGAAAATAATACACTGTTCTTGCTATCTTTTATAAGAAACAAAAAGGGCCGGTCAACATTTACACTCGGAACCGGTACGTAGCACATCAACATAATAGTCATTCCTGTGGGAAGGAAGTTTATTAATATTTTAATAATATTGATGACACAAAAATTTATTTCTTTAAGGACAAAATTGAGAACGACACAAAAATAGCATCGGCGGAACGGAACATTGTGTAAACGAAATACGTCTAATAATTTTATTATTTTTATAAGCAAGAAATATAGAGAACAGCGATCTTCAAATATTAAAAACAAAAATCCTTCTAAAACTGTTGAATTTTGAGTAAAGAAATTGAAATCCTGAACTAGTATAACATTTCTTTTCCAATGGCATAATTTTATAGAGACTATTTTATATTGCTTTTTGAAAGAAACTTAATAAAGCATGAAGTGAAAAAACATGCCATATGAACGTTTAATGCAAATCTGTTAAAGAATATATATTTAAGGAATAACTATATGGATTAATATTTTCCTTTTTTCCTTTCACTACTCGCATTGCAATATTAGTTATTTTTTATCGCTTGCTTTTTTAAACTCTGTCATTTAGCTATAGGTCAATACAGAATTTATATTGGTTATTCATGGTAATTAGCTAGTTACAACAATTTATTATTTTGTACGAAACACCATGCAACAATTTACAAAAAATATTTTTAAAAAAATGATTTCTGCTACAACGACTCAAATAATTCAAATTCAACTTTATTTTATTAACAAATTCCAATACAACAAACAAAATTGAATGGTTACTCATTTTATCACAAATTACAGCGTGGAAATTCTTCCGGAAAATAGTGGAGTTGATTTTTCCACTATTAAATATAAAAATGGGTGATTAGCATGGAATGGCATCCTCATAGGAAGGCAACGCATCATTATCACAGCGCCTAAGAAGAATGTACGATGAAGTTTTTGTTTAAATGGTAAAAACGAAAACATTAACAAGTGGAGCATTGGTTAAAAAAAGGAAGTGTTCAACTACACATTTTAGCTTTATATTACAAAATATACAAACCATTAACGAAACGAATACAATAAAGGGAATAACAAAAATTTTTCAACAGCATTGTATTGTAATAATTACAATAAAAACGAAAGCATTATTAAAGCTTTGCCCTTTTATACTTCTTGGTAATTACGCTTCAGAATTATTTCAATAAATGTTTACCAAACTTTTATTTCGCTTCAACAAACTCTGAAATTACAACATAATAATAAAGAAAACACTACCAAATTTCTCCTTTCTTTCTACGGCCTGCAACACTTTCCCACAAATATTGGTGTTCGCTTATTGCGTATAATAAACAAAAACGGATATTTAGCTAGAAAGTGTTCACCAAAATAACATCGTGGCTCAATTCCGCACTCTAAATAAATTTAGAAAAAAGAAACGAAACATAATTTAGAAATAGATATTCAAAAATGTTTAATGAATTAGTTCCATTGCATTTTTATAAAATTCCATGCAAAAATATACGACACTATAAAGAAAAATCAGAAATAACGCATTTTTTGAGTCTCTTCTTTATTCCCACAATTTTTTGCATTTGGGAAACGTCTACGTTTTCTACCGAATAAATCATAAAAATTGAATGTTAATATAATTAAACACAATCGCATGCACTAAATCAGTATTACGTACTAATTTCTTAAAGGTAATTGATGAAATTTGCTAAATTCATAAAATATGTAAGTCTCAAAGTAGTGTTTCCCTGGTTCCGGGTGTAGTTTTGTTGATAAACGCGATACGATGTTCAAAATCTTGCATTCGCTATTTTAAATCTTCTTCAAATGTTACAAAGACCCGAGATATTACAAAGGTCATAAAAAATTGTATATCATATATGTATTTTTATTATAAATCTTTAAGAACAATAAACATATATAACAATGTAAAATATAATTCCGTAAAACGGTTGCAAATTTGTATAAGCCTTCCATAATTTGCAAAGCCTTAGACGAAGAATACTGTCGATTTTATAAAAGTAGTTAACTTGAAACGTAATTATATCAATAGCGGACCACTTTATTTTACTGGCCTGGATTCAGAATTCTTCCCATAAATAAAATGTTGTTTGTGCTGTCCTTTAACATATATAGGAAAGGATGAACGACGTGTATATCGTAGGGAATTTCAAGACTTAAGAAGACCACCGTAAAACCTATAAAATTAATATACTTTTTTAGATATGCTCCAAAATGGACAATTAGCAAAAACAACAAATAATGTTTATGAAATCAATTTAACTAGGCGTAATAGAAACAACGTTTTCAATATACGTTTCAACGATTTGTTTGGAAACTCAAAAAGCAATAATTTTGCATAATAATAAAAGAAAATAATTTTCACAACTATGGTTTAACCTGTATAAACGAAGCAAATTTTGCAATCAATAATATTCTGGGTAATGCTTGTTATAACATTTCAGTTTTTCTTACATGAAAAGAAAAATAAATGCAGTGTTTTGCTCTTTGTCCTATTGTTTGGGTACACAACTTGAAGTAAACATAAAATTTTATCAATGAATTGGCTTTAATCGACGATAATCTATAAATTTTGCAACGTACATATCTAAATTCTCAATTGAAAACATTAAAACGTCGAGACAATGTTTAAGCATTAACAGGCTTTTGAACCTTTCCTAAAAAGAAGATAGTTTTCTTTTTATTCTTAAGTAAATACAAAAATGGACGATCAGCAAAGAATTTGAACACAATCGGTATTGAGCAAGGCGTTAACCTGAAACCTAAAAATAGTAATAATTTAAATAATTCTGGCACATATTTCGACAATGGGTTCAGACTCTGGCACGTCCTATCTTTTAAAATTATAAAAGATAAAAAATTAAATAATTATTGTTAAATAGTACACACACCGATCGCATTGACTGAGATTTCAGATATGATTTTGAACTCAAAGTTATTTAATAAATTTTAATAATAAGATCAAATAAAATTATTCGTTAGTCGAAAGACAATAAGAGGTGATAGCAAAAAGCTTTTCCTTTTTATATTTTTCAATTTGAAACGAACCTTAGTCTGGACGCATTGTTGTAAGTACGTGTATTTAAAAAAGCAATTGCAGAGGAAAAACAAGTTTTTCATTCACCATAAAAACTTAACAATTTTTCAGTTAAGTGCCTACAATGCTGATAATTTGGGTGTCATATTGTATTTATTCATAATTTGAATTATACCACATGAATAGAATCTACTTTACGAAGTAGTAATGTTACAGTTCTATCAATTAAAGCGATCCTCCGTCAATTAAGACACATGATTTGAAATTTCTGTATCACTTCGTTTGATATAATTATGGATATAAAAATTATATTGTGCCATGCGCAGCTAATTTTTTCTTTCGCTATTATCACGGATAACAAACAAAGTTCCATATCCAACAAATAATTGCACGCTTCAATGTATGAACTGAACTGTTAAGTTATTGCAAAACATTCCAACAATAATAGGATATGGACAATTTGCGAACTTTAAAGCAGCTGCATTTATTGGTAAGTATTTTTGGCGACGGACGTGTTTACTTTAAATGGACTTCAAATAATTTCTCAATTATAATTCAAGCTATCACTCTACCCGTACCCCCTTCGAATTTCAGACATTAAATACCGAAGCGCTTTTATCAGAATAAGAACGATACGAATGGATCGATATATCGTACAAAGTAAACATTTCTCCAAAGAGGTCAGACATTTAATGTGAAACATGCTAAGCTATAATTAGATAAAATTTGTAAGTAGTACAAAGATTCCGCGAGATTTTCAAGCGTTGAATTGTTTGATACACAAGTACGCTTTCTAAACACATTTAAAGTTCCCCGTGAAGTCTTCCGGACTCTTTGTAGGCTTTGAAAGTTCGAATTGCTCCGATAAATAATGAAATATTTTGCTTTCTGCAAAATATCGAAAAAGCGAACGGATGATCGACGTCAAAGTCTTGGGGCTCTGGAGAAAAATTTGCTGAGCGTTTCATACGCCCCACAGCTACTATGGAATAGAACAAATATAAAACGAGAAAGTAATTTCGATAGCAGGATAATGTAAGCCAATGCATTTAGACTGGCCCTAAATAGATGTTTTGAGGAGTACAGACTGCTAACGTTCAGTGTTATTTTATTTAAACTAGGAAAGTTAAATTAGTCTGCAAAAACCGCCTTTTCTTGAAAAAAATATAACTTGGAGGTGTTTTAGAGAAATTTTGAAAGTAAGAAGTTAGAATGTATCAAAAAAGAAATTTCGGATTCATATAAAAATGTCATCATTTGGGGAAATTTATTGTTATTTCACAATGATAATACAAAGCGCTTTTCAGAATTAAATGACTCATTCCGAAGTGATTTCAACGAAATCACAACTCAATTTAATAAAAATGCTCTTCAGACTGTTTGAAAGCTATTGTGTGAAATTTAAGTTCTGGTTATTATTGAAGATTAAATTAGTGTTTTTTAGTGAATTGTGATATCATTTTGGATTAACGTGAATTGCGCAATCTCAGTTTATGAGTAATTTAAAATATTTTACCTCGCCTCCACGTAAACTATTCGTAGACCATTTGTTCGCAAATAATATACCTTTTAAAATAATATTTAATGACATTTCGACGTAATTTTATAAATCTATAAAAATTTGAAAGTGGAGTTCATAATTCAAAACGGTATATATTGCTTTTTTTCAGGTGTTTTTTTAGTTTTTAAGTAAAACTTATGTATTTTTCCGGTCACATCTATTTAGGACTAGACTTCAAAAATATATTAATTGTTTAAAATTCAGCCAAAAAATGTTAATGAGGTAAAAGGAAAGCCAATTAGCGAGGTAAGTGGGAAAACAAAACAAAAGCAAGCAATTGCACTTACCAGTGGCTGCAGCAGCCTCTGCGCCTTCTTCATTAACTTCAATAAAAGCCTTGTGAACCACTTCGGAAACCTCTAAGGGCTCATTTGATTCCAACAGGTTGCTGAAATCAGCACCTTGGAACATGGAAGTCATGCCCATCTGTTGAGAAATAAATAAAAATGAGTCAGTCTTATCGTTCTCGAAATTCAATTGATAATGAAATTACACAATGACTTTGAGCTAAGTAGCGCTTACCTTTTTAAGCGGCTCGTTTAGTTTGATGGAGAATTCGATCTTGAAACGAGGCAGTTTGAGGTTTACTTCGTTCTTGTACATCTTCTTCGACATTTCGGCGATATTGAAGGTGGCTAATTTTGATTCAAGCGCCTTGAGGCCAGTTTTGGTGTTGGGCAGAATTATCATCATGGACAAATCTGAGTCTTTGTAGGGCAGCTCGACAGCGGAGGCATCCAGTTCAGCGAATTCTCCGTACTTGAACTTGTGGTTTAAGTTCATCATGTCGACTTTGACGGCATCATTTTCACTGATCCAGAAGTCCTCCTTCATGGTCGCCTCAACTTCGAATTTCTTATCCCAGAAGCCCTTGAAATAGATAGCGTTAACCAAAACCAATCGCGTATCCACCGACAAACTGTCTGGACTAATCAAATCTTTAATTCGGTTATTCGTTTTCTGTTCCACCCAGGAGTTAATTTTGTTAGCTGACTCCTTGTTCTGGGCGAAGTCAACGTTCTCTGCTTCGGAGTGGAAACTCTTTGAGGCGACTTCGTTGAATTCTGGTTTCAGTTTGTAGCCGTTCTTAATATAGACCTTATTCGCGATTTTCAGCGTAGGGTTGTTGCTATACGAGTCCAAAATCTGCCCAAAAGACTTTGCCACCTCACTCCTATCATTTGAGCTCAATCGGAGCCCCTTGGCCATCTCTTCGGCCGTTTTACCTCCAGCCCCGGCGTAGGCCAGTGCTACACAAGTTTGGACTGAGAACGGGGAAATGATCACATTTTCGCCGTCCTTTCCTTCCACCACCTTCGAGTAGAGGTCTGCCGCAAATTCGGCGCTCTTTGCTGCAAAATCTGCCATAATTACAGGTGATATCACCGTGACCGCAACGATTAAAGCTGGAAAGACAAAAATTCACTAAAACTTTTCTAGCAAGGTAGAATTAACTGTAAACCAAAAGTTTTTGTAAAAATGCTGCTTGAAAACGCTCGATGTGAACGCTCTGCAAAATTGATGAGTACTGAACGACTTCTGAATTTGTTCACCGGTTCCTGGCCCGCTTGCGGCACCTCCGTCGCCGTTATATCAGCCAGCGATCTGCGAGCCACCAAAGGCAAAAGCTTTTTCTCAAAATTTTTGTAAGAACACGTCATCCGCTTCGATTCTTTTTGCTTGGTTGGGAGAGTAAGATTCGGGCAGATCGATCGAATTGGGGGAGTTCTTCAAAGTATGACTCAAAAAAGAACAGCTAAGAAAATTTTCCGTGAAATAAAAAAAAACACCACGGATTCGTCGCCGTCTGTTTGTAAACAATTAATGACTTTCCGGTGGGTGACGTAACGTAAATTGTCAATTTGTGGCACTGCCAGGAGTAAACTATTCAGCGGATAATCTTTCGATGCAATATGATTATCCATTTCATGTCATTTAAAAATTTAACTGGCAAATATGAATTTATATAATTCTGCAATGTTAGTTATCTGCCTTTAAAAACATAATTTATCGCAAACAATCGATAAGAAGACTAAAGAGAATTAAAACAGTTTATTATTTAACAAAAATAAGTTCACAATAGGGGGGGGGTTTGGCTTTGGTATCATTAAATCTTGGTCTATGAAGATTCTCTCAAAATCTCCATATTTCAAAATCGGCTATTTGTATAGAAAATCTAATAGATTGTTATATGGATTTCAAGAAATCTCACAAAATCCCGTGAATTACGTAAGCAAAAAACAAAGGATTTTACTTTTTGTCTGAAAAACCCATTTTCACTAAATTTCCATTAAGAGCTACAAGTTTTATCTACTAACTTCTTGGAAAATTTGCTTTATTTTGTTATCACTTTATAGTAGAGTGAGATTTTTGAAGAGTCATTTCTATCTTTGAATCGCTACAATGAAAAGCAAATTTCTTTTTACTCAGTGGAATTTCCTACTTTATTAAACATTTCGTTGTATGTATATTATTTTCTTTTTGCTTTATGTATAACCGATTTTAAAAAATAGATCAATTTTTATTATAAATTCGATTTTTAGAACATTTTGCACATTTTAATTTAACTAATATAGTGGTAAATATATATGTACATATATATGTAGTTATTCAAAGCGAAGCAGCCAACGTTCAAAGGAAAACGCATACTTTTGTTATAATTGCTCAACTTTTTGGCTAAATTACTATGGAATAGGAATTGTTTCTTTAACAAAATTGAAACTCTTAACAATCACAGCAAAAAAAATGGAGTTCTGTATCCGTCGAATAATTCTTAATTAATAGCTTTTGAGTACGTGCTTACTCGTATAAAACTAATTCTTAACGATTCTAATTTGATTAAGTGTGGTCTAATTCAAGTTATCAGATGTGATTATGTTTTTCTGGCACAACTCGTTGCAAGCCTGAAGCTATTCATTATCCGTAACAATATACTATAATTGAACGAAACCTTGATTAATATCTGCAAATAAAACGCATTATGTTACCTTTATGGCTTAATCAATCAAATGCAAGTGTTCAGGATATTATTATTTATCTACCGATAAAAAGCCAAATCTTTTACCTATCCATCCAAAAGAGACATATCTAAACTCTGATAAAAATCTAATTTGACCATTATCGGTTTTTGTAACGCAATGATTATTTTCCGATAAAATTTCCGAACTGTTATCATATCAGCGAACAATTTACAACAAACTGACATTATATTGGGAAAATTACTCAAGTTTTTATCTACTTTTTAGACCATCTGTTTCTAATATCTATATTACATTTTAGGTGAAATTAAATTTCTTATCAATTATTTCCTTCGTTAAATAATACAATATACAATAATGAAAAATAAGGAAAAGTGAAAGCTTGCCTTTTTCAATAAATAATGTTGGTTTTGGTACACATGTACAAATTTTTCATAAAATTAGGTACTACGATCTAATTTGAATCATTACGAGTAGTATATGTAATTCTTACAATTACAATATTTTGCGTTTGAGTTTTTGAAGGTGAAACATTACGCAATACAGTAGAACTCGAAGTTAGTGAAGTTACTCTTTACGAAGCTCCATGAACCAAAGTTGTCTGTTCTCTAACTCGAATCAATGTACAATTAGCTTATTTCTTTTTTATTTTAATCATATATCGTCGATAGGATTTATCTGGGTCCTAAACTTGGTTTTATATCAATTATGATGTTGTTATTAGCGTATCATATTAAATATCAAAAATATTATTTTTGGATAAAATGACGTGTATGTATGTATATGAATAATGGTTTTGCAGTCAAAATTTGTAAACTTTTGGTTTAAAAAACATTTAAGTAAAAGTTTAAAAAAAATCTGGGTGATACGTGACATAATAATCTTTTAAAAAACCCCAGAAAATTTGAACCCAAACGATTCAGTACGGTTTTCGAGAATTTGAGGCACAACTTCACAAAAATGAGTTTCACGAAAAGGGTGTTGGAAAAGTAATCCGATCTGAACACCCCCAGAAGCCAGAAAGCTTGGATCTTAGGGAAAATTTTTGGAATTCCGATGTTTTTATGTTTTTTATTCATATTGGAGTACGTATAAAGAATTTTAATGATATTTTCGATAAATAAGAGCAATATACGATAAAATAAACTTTAATGCCCAAAAACCTCATAACGTATGACCGGTTTGTTAAAAACAAAATTAAATTATTCAGTAAAATTTTGAGACTCGTTTTCAATGACAATGAAGTCAAGGGCACATTATTTGTTTTTACCTTAGGTACATTAATTTGTCACTGGTAAATGGATCCACCTGTGAATTTTAATCAGACAAACAGACAAACGAAATTATGTATACATACATATTTATTGCAGCTAAATCAGTCTCTTGTGAATTTGAATAATTATTTCAAAAATAAAATTATAAGACTTTCGTATTTGTGTGGTCTGATGAATTAAAGTATTGTAATAGTTTTTGGATGAGGTGGATCTAAAGCAAGGACATGCTTAAATTACTATATGCATTTTTAAATTTCTTTAAGAACGATAAGAACCTTGAAATTCAAGTGTCGTTTTATAAACACATCAAAGTGGTTGACCGTAACTTAACCTTCATAACAAAAAAGCGTAATCGACTTTATTTAATGGTAATCATCTTTGTAAAAACGATCATTGTCGCAAAACAATTGTTTAAATATCGGAGTGAAAAACTGACGTACGTTTTCAAGCTAGCACTTTTCGATGACAATTTAATTTTTAAAAAGAGTAATGTAATAACTCACATATGATTAACCGCATTTTGGCAATCCGTTGAAGATGCACTCACTCAAAAACAAAAAGCACTAAACACCTCGCGAATAGATCGATCACTATAAAATATTCTGCGAACGGTCACAAAATCAGTCGCGGGTTAACTAAACTTGGAAGCCTACGGCTTGTAAACTTATATATCAGCCGGCTCTCAGTTCTCGATATGGGGGGACGTGATAAACGCAAATTAGTTGATTTTCATTGACTTTGTATGTGAAACTTGATGCCCCCAAACAAACGAAAGTAAAAATCGAACCAGCTTTAGCCGCTCGTTTATATTTATTATTTGTTACGTAAAGTGAAAGTTCACGACCTTTAGTAGATTTTGGTGTTCTTATCAGTACTTGAATTTTTATCTGGCTCTAATTTTTTTACTCTCAAAATCGGTCTGGTTATTTAGAAATTCGTTTCTTTTTAATAGTATAAGAAGCATTCAAAAGTTATCAGTCTCAAATTAAACTAACCGTTTATGATTAGAACAAAAACTTTAGGCTCTAATGAGTAAAAACAAGAATTTCAATCTTTACGTGGATTCTAAAGATTTTTTTTACACTTTGCATTATTTACATTATACAATATCAAAAAATTATTTTGCCACATAATTTATAGCATTTATAGTCACAAGTAAGGAGTAAGACATCTATAGGAAGAAGCACTATTTATCTTAGGTGGTTCTGTTCTGCGTGTTCAATAACAGAGAGTATGGGTACTCTCGAATTTTCGTTTAAAAACTTTTGAATTTAGAGGACAAAAAGCCATTGTAAATTTTGCAAGCAGTCTTTAAGATGAAAATGAAAAACATTATTGAATAAGTTATTCAGTTCACAAATCCAAATCTTAACAAGTTTAGATTTTTTTCTATATCAGACAAAAGACAAGAAGTAAACACTAAATATTCATCGAAATTGAAAAAATTGTAATATATTTAAATCAGATAAAATAAAACAGTTCGTTTCAAAACAAGGTAATTTTAATTACTTGAACCGGTTTAATAGAGCTCATATTTTCTGGCTTATAGTTGTCAAAAGACATTTGTAAGTCTTGTTGCAGAAATGAGATTATTTAAAGAATTAATTAGCACATCGTAATGTATAAATGAATAAATAGCTTTTGTACTTGGATGAGTACGTGTTTAAATATCTACTTTTCTACTTATATACAATTGTATGTATGGCTTCTAAAAACATTCCGTTTCTTTGAAAAGCTAAGAAAGTTATGCAATTGGGTTTATCCCAAACAAAAAATGTGTAATTAACTCAAAATATCTAACTCTAGCGATATAGCGACTAATCCTACTCGCATGGTGTTATTATCTTATCGGTTGCCGTTTATTTTTTGCAATTAGGGAAATTTATACAAAATTAAATGCATTTAAAAGTCATGGGGTTTTGTTTTTTACAAATATTGATAATTATTATAATTAGTTTTTAAACTGTTGAATATGACACTTATTATAATTTAATAATCAATTTTAGGTGACCTTGAGTGCCATTTAGAATTTAAAATTTGGTAGCTAATAGTTTTTTTTTTAAATTTGAAAATCATACTTTAAATCTGGATCTCTGAAAACCCCTTATACACGTTATCTTGTTGTTGGTTTCGCTAAACAAAATTTCTTTTTAATTGCTTTAAGAGCACGAAAACATCTTTAGCAGCAAATATTTATAACAAGATACTTGGTTTTTTGGGGCGATTTTATTATCCGTTTCATATCGGACAATTTGCTGAATATTAGAAAATTTATAAAGATCGGCGAAACTGAACCAAGCAATCTTCAATAGCAAAACAACAAAAAACGAAGAATTTATAAAAACATGTTTCATATCTTTATATAGACGTTTCGTTTTTCTGAGATATGTATATGGCCAAATGCATAAATGTCGCGCCCGTGTCTAATAATAAAACATTTTTTTAAGAATAAACTCGTTCTGTACCTAAATAGGCTTTAACTTTAAAAAAAAATTAATTTAGCCGACAGTTCATAACGAGCTGATTAGTTACTAAAATCTAACATCGAGTAAAAAACTCGTTTTTTAAAATTTAATGTTGAGAACGCCATGTTATTTAACAATTTTATTGTTGTTGACTTCACGATGATAGCTAGAGATCAAAGTTTTTGTATAAGATAGGGTCATTTTGGGTAAGTCAAAGTTTTCAGCGAAATGTTTTGCATAATCTTTGGCTCTTTGTTAAAAACTTTCTATGAATGATTGATTATTTGGGTGTGTTTATGCTAAATGTTATCACGGCCAAACTGACCACTTATGTACATATTATAATCGTTGAGGTAGTAAATTTTGGAGCGTTACGATTTTCTTTATGATACTATCGAAAAATTGTGAAAATTATTGTCATTTTACTTATTGGAAAATTTAGCTTTTATGTAATAATATATTTAATAGCTGATCCGTACCCAACGTTGCCCGGGCACATTTACATATGTATGAATGTATTCTTATAAACTCAAATTTACTATCAAAACTGAATATTTTGATATAGCGGATCCAATTTTTACATAATTTACGTACACTCACTCTGAAAATAGCCCAAAAATTTCGAGGGGATGTTTGTATTTTTGCTTTTTAAGGACGACATTTTTACGCGCAACATGCCTACAAAATTTCTTTTTAATCGGATAAGTCTATACATATCTATGTTTTGCATGGCTTACCATAAATATCACTGATCAACATTTCCCTTCCCCTCCTCGCCCGTCAACTTGCCAATTACAACCTATTCCCTATGTCATTCAGGAGATACATTTTGCAGGGATAATGTGCACCAGCACCTAAAGTAACTATACCAAATTTCATAAAAATTCGTTCAGCCGTTAGAGAGAGCTGAGTGATACAAGAAAACAAACATGTAACAAACACAAACTTTCGAATTTATAATATTAAAAGAATGCAAAAAGTATAATTTATCAAAAGATTCTTAAGTACAGTCTTACTTAAATTTATTGTACACTTAATATAAATTTGGTCGGAAGGATTGCTTCTATAAAATAATATTTCATCATTAGCCACGATTTCGGTAATTTTTCCATGTATGCCTTCTTTAAAGCTGCTGCTTTCTTACCGTTAAATTCTCCGGACTTTTGATTATGGCCACATCTGTGGGATATAAATCTACTATTTTACGTATCGACCAATAAATAAAATAGCTGCTTTGGATTTAAGGACGAAAATGAATGGATGATCAGCAAAGAAACGTTTCCTTGAATAGCGTGCAGAAATTGGCGCCATTGCCATTGCTAAAATGAAGAAAATAAATTAGATGTATGAATTCTTATTTAATGCAATATTTTCGTTGATGGTGTCTGATCATATGTATACATTTTTTAAATTTGTAATGTAAATATTTTCGGAGCGTAGAAGGAAAATTTTATACTTACTCGTTACTGCTGCGGCTTCAGTACCTTTTTCATTCACCTCAATATATGCTTTATGAATTGCCTGATCAACTTTAATATTTTCATTTTCCAGCATTTTACTAAAATCAGCCATATCCGTAAACATTGTTGTCATGTTCATCTATTAAAGAATTTTATAATTCAATAATTTAATTATTTAAATAATTCATGTTTTATACCTTCGTAAACTCATCACACAAATCAGTAGAAAATTTAATTTTGAATCTTGGAATTCGTACAACTACTTCATGAATTTGGAGCTTATTGGAAAGGTTAATTAGATCCTCGTTTGCTATGGCACTTTCGAGATTTTCCAGGCCTCCTCGTATGTGTGGCAAAATAATCATCATTGAAATATCAGAGTTATTGTAATCCATTTCTAAAATAGTGGCATTTAGATCGTGGCTGTTGAGGAATTTGAACTTATTCAGTAATCGCATAGTTTTCACTTCCTTTTGTTCGGTTTGAGATATCCAAAACGGCCTTTTCTTAGTTCGACTTATTTCAAAAGGTCGTTTCCAGCCACCACTAAAGGCAATCGCATTGGCCAAAATCATTTGAGTGTTAGTATTAATTGCATTTTTTGTCACAATATTCTTGATTCTGCAATCTGTAACGTTTTTCACCCATGTGTTAATTTGATCTGCTGCATCCTTTGCATTAGAAAAGTCGACAATTTCAGTGTCGGTGAAAAAGTGTTGAGAAGTAACTTTTTGAAAACTACTTTTAACCTGTTTGCCTTCAGCCAAGAATATTTTGTTGGCTATTTGTACAGAAGGATCTCGCGTGGATTCTTCTAAAATAGTTTGAAAAATTTTTCCGACCTCAAATGTGTCGTTGTCGGAAAGGTGCAATCCGATTCTTAACTCTTTGGCTGTTTGTCCATCTGCTCCCATGAAGGCTAGGGCACCAGCTGCTTGAATTGAGAGCGGTGATATAACGAAATTTTCATTGGATGATTTTCTAACTGATGAATATAATGTTGATGTGAAGGCTGCGTTATTTTGAGCAAATAATGAATTTTCATTTCCTAGGATTGTTCGAAATGGCATGAAGAGCGCAACAACTATCGCTATGAAACCTGAAAAAGTTAGACAAATTTTAATGGTTTGATAACTTAACTTCATTATATATCCCTGCTTATGGGTCTTTAACTAATTCCTTTACTTCTTTCAGATTGTAATATATAATATAACAATTAAACTAAGCAAAAGAATAAATTACTTAAATTAAATCTAAAAGAAACAAAATAAATAATCAAATGTAGGCCTGTATCACCCATGTTCTAACATACATATAAATCTTAACTTTAAACAAATTTCACCCTGAACTGAACATATCACCAAAAAATGTAGGGTCAAGCCGGCTAATAAAAATGTCATTAAAAACAACAACATTATCTAATTTTCGCATATGTTAAATTGAAATTATGGACATGCATATGCAAATTCTCAATTAAACTCAAAAGTTCAAAGTCAAGCACTTCAAACTAACAGTGCTAAACAGTGCATTCATGTTTTAATCATTAAAATAATAAAACAAACTGTGAAGGTATTCTTATTAATTTGTAATGTGCTTTATAATTAGATAACGTTATAACAGAATGTTTTGTCTGGGATCAACATGTATGTCATTAAATTTATTTTATAAATTTTTTAATTTTTCATTGATAGGTACATAATTGAAAAAATTCACTTTCATTATTTATTTAAACAATTTTATAACTTAAATTCACGAGTTAAATAAACACACCTGTAAACGACGTCATAGTGAAAAACGATGTGTTCGATGGGGAATCACTTCACTTTGTGCACATCCGGAATCAACTTAGTTACTACTCTCCTACTTACTGATGTGTTTGTTGCGTATTTTTGGCCTGAATAAAATACTAAAATTTACGAGAGTGATAAGAATTATCGACGCGAGATTCCTTTTGCACAATGCTCCTATTATACAAAACGCTGCAAATTCGAGCAGTATTTGTTGCGCATGTAAAATTACTCATTGCGTCATATCGATAAGAACTGCTTTAATAGTGGTAGTGGCTAGATAGACAACAACAAGATTCAATTTTAAAAATCTTAATCATAAAGTAAACACAAACAAAATTTTGAGCATTACTTCCGGAATTAGTGATCTGTTTTCTGCGATTTCAGGTGTAATAAAAGTTACAATAATATTGAGTCATCTGAACATTTTGTAGAAATTTGGTTCTTAATGAGATGTTTTCGAATGAACTTGATAAGGTTTACTTGGTTTGCTTGAAATTTAGTGCGAAAAAATAGAATATTACTTTTAATATTCCTTATTTGTCTATTTTACTAATCTTAGGTATTTATCATCATTGACGTGTGATTGTAAAAACTATGCAAGCTAGTTTTCGATTTCTATCTGACGCAATTTCTTTAATGTTTGCTATAATTATAAACTAAGAAATTTATTATTATTTTAATTAATATATTTATTAAGGTAACAATTATGCAGAAGAGATTAAAAAGTATGTTACAATAATTAGTAAGACTTTAACATGGAACTAAAAAAAAACTTAAGTTATAAAAATATGCTTGAAGAGTTAAAAGAGTTATTCCGTAACTCTTCGGGAATAACACATATGCTTGTAATAAATTAACTATTAAATTGTCTTCTGCATGTCCCCTTATTCTACGTTTAGTTTTAAAGGACAAAAAATGCAGAACACAACTGTACGCTTCACCTGTTTAAAGGCGTAAAAACATGACTTCTTTCATATTCTCTCAGTTGGCTTTCATATTATCTTTCAAATTAAAAAATAATCTAAATTCAAAATTTTAACTTATCGCTTAAATTTATTTTTTGGCTTTAAAATAATTAATAATAAAATGAAAACTATATAAAAAAAATTACTCTAACTAAAGGATGGATTGGTGAGTAAAATAGGCAAATTTTGCAATTTACCTGTGATGTGAATCGAAAGTCCAATTAGATAAATTGTGTATTTGGATGAATTATGCTTAATAATTACAATTCACTTTAAAATAAATTGAAAATACAGTTTACGTGTCTTTATTTTTTAGGACTTACGTGAAAAAATTATTAAAAGAGGCACCATCGTTGTTTATGGCTCAAATCAATGCAGATTTCGCAAGGGATCTCTACCCAGCCATCTTGTCAGTGACTCAAGATAAAGACGTTGTGATTTCGCCACTTTTTCTTCAAAGTTTCATAGCTCTTACCTACATCGGTAGTGCTGGTGAAACTGCTATAGAGTTGGCGCGAGCCTTAAAACTGCCTTGTGAAGCAAGTCTTAATATCAAGAAACCATTTCAGCAAGTTCTCCAAAAATATGCAAATTGTCCTTATTTGCAAATCGCCAGCAAAGTATGTGTGGGACAAAACGTTAAATTAAAAAGCGCATTTAATAAAGTCATTACGAAGCACTTCCTTTCGGAAGTGGAAGTGTTCGATTTCACTGATCCCTACAGAGCTGCGAAAGCCCTCAATGAATGGATTTCTCAAAAAACAAATAATAAAATTCCAAGCGTCGTTGATTGGATATCTATAAATCCACTAACGAACATGATGCTGGTGAATGCAATATCGTTCAGTGGTTCATGGGAAAAAGGGTTTAATGAAGAGGATACCGAAGATAGAGACTTTTGGATTTCGAATGAACAATGCGTTAAGGTTCCAACAATGTTCCAGAAAGGATTTTTCAAATTTGGGTTCATTAGGAGGCTTGGTGCATCCATCCTTGAAATGAAATACAGCAATACCGATATTTGGATGTTAATTATTTTACCAATAGAGAAAACTGGGTTGCACCTTTTGGAGGATCGACTGACAACTAAGGATCTGCATCAGATCTCACGGGAGCTCCGAGCAAAGTTTGTGAATGTATATCTTCCTAAATTTAGAATTGAGTGTCAGTTGGATTTAAAGTTGCCTCTAACTGGGGTAAATATCAAATGTTTAAACCTCGGTTTTACAAATATTACTGTTAATATTTATTTTTAATTTTAGTTGGGTATGGGGTCAATATTTCTTAATCCCGACTTCAGCAATATGTTTGAAGAAAAACCAGTCAAAGTAGATAAAATGATACATAAGGTAGTTCTTGACATTAACGAGAAGGGAAGTCATGTTATTGATGGTATGTTTGTTCGTTGAAGAAATTAGTGTTTTTTTTATCATATTTATATAGTAAATTTTTGGATTACACATGTTTTTACCATAATACAATTTTTCCAAAATTATCAACCTATCCAAACATTTGCGCAACTTAGCAATAGACATTGCGGGAAGGCTTGTAATTTTGCTGAAATTGTATCAATAGTAAGGACATGAGTTAATATTATATTTATTTAGTTTTGCTTCACAAAACATTTTATTTGCTGAATTAATGAATTTTATTTTATTGATTAATAAGGTTATATCTTTTTAATGTAGGCATAACTCCGGATGAGACTAAAGAAGATTTTAATGCAAATCGTCCTTTCTTTTTTGCTATAAAATCGGATTCAGCGATTTTATTTACCGGAAGATATGTAAACTCTTCTTGTGTTCGGGAAAATAGCTCATCAACTATGTTATTAAAAAAGACACGATTATATTCAAAATAAAATAAAAATTTATAAAATATGTAAATATGTATTTGAAGTTAAATAATGATAATTGTTATCATTTTTAATTATTTCTGGATAATTCTACAAGGCATTAATCGAAAATCTAAAGGTACTTATGATAGACTAAAGCATTTACAAATTAAAATAAGAAATAATCGATAAGTTCAGATCCTATTTTTGTGACATAATGTTTTAGTTGTAGTGCCCCAAAAATTGTTTATTTGTGCTTAAGATGTTATACATCTTGTCTTTTGAAATCATTAACATTATTTTCTTTTTATATTAATGTATGGACATTGTTGTAAATTCATACCTGTTTTTTAAATCTGAACGTATTTTTATAGAGATTTTAATTAATTAATCCGAATTTACAGTCAAATTCATGTTTTCTGAATCGTTGACAGTTAAATGTTTTGGGATGATCCGTACAATATATGCATATGAGGTACATATAAAGAAATTCAACAATTTAAGAACTACTCACATTTTTTATTTTATTATTAATAAAAATTGGTTCACAGAAATTGTCCAGCAATTGTTTTTACTACCTGATATTAAAAAAGTAAAATACTTATGATTAAGGTTTCACATAACGTCCTAAGAAGTAAATTTCTCCTGATTTTCCCTTTAGAAGGTACATGAAAGGATGATCTGCAACTATTTCAAGCGGACTAGACCTGAAAGCTATTCGTACTCCTGAAATGTATAAGAAAATATATTAACAATCATAGCTATGAGCGTTTTTTTAAAAAAAAACTTACTACCATTAATTGTAAAAAATAAAACTATTAAAGCTAATATAGGCAAATATTTTAATATTTTTTAGATCTCTTAGCTTTTCAAATGTTTTCAGCACTTTTAGATATATTATAAATTACTTTTCCATTTTCAAATATTTAGAGATTTAGAGCATAAAGATCTATTTTAGAACAAAAGCTAAGTGAACAATTCGTATACATATGTATTTGATAAGATTTTGCATAAAGTGCAAAATTTGAATTTGCGAACTTTTTTAGAAAAATATGTAAATGAATACCTGTTGATGCTGCTGCTTCAGCTCCTTCCTCATTTACTTCGATAACAGCCTTGTGGGTTATACCTCCAACTTTTAAATTAAGGCCTTGATCAGACATTTCTCTAAAGTCGGCTTTGTCAAAGATTTTTGTCATACCCATCTAAAGAATAAATAGCGACAAATATGTATGTAAATTTAAAATTAAGGAACATGGAAAGCTTTTGTATTTCCCACCTTCATAAATATTTCTTTAAGTTCCAGCGAGGACTCTATTTTAAATATTGGAAGTTTAACCAATGCCTTGAGTTCTCTATAACCCTCCAATAGTGGTCTAAAACTATCCTCCATTAATCTTTTTTCCAAGTCCTTGAGTCCAGTTCTTTGGCGTGGTACAACCACAACCATTGAAAAGTATTCATCTTTAAAAGGCAATTCGACTGCAGTACTCGAGTACTCATAGAGGAATTTTAGCTTATAATATTTTGTGTCCTGCATCATTTTAACGTTGGAAGAATCAGTCTGGGTGAACCAAAACTTACTTTCTTTGGTTTTCTTTTTGGGAAATTCATGGGCCCAAGTACCTTTCAAATATACGGCGTTCAAAATGAATGCAGCGCTCAGTTGATCAATTGCATCAGAATTTATCATATTTGTAATTTTTCCACTAGTTTTCTTATTTACCCATGAGTTCATTGTTTCCGCTGCTGCCTTTGGGTCTTGTAGGTCAATGTGATCGACCTCAGATTTGAATTTATTGGATAGAATTGTTTGAAAAGATGGTCTTATAGAAATTCCAGTTTTTAAGTAAATTTTATTTACAGTTTTCAGACTTGGACTAGTTTGCAGTTTCTCTAAGATATGTTCAAAACAATTAAAAACTGGACTGCGATCTTTCGAAATAAATTGAAGTCCAGTAGCAAGTAGGTCGGCAGTACTTCCTGATGCACCGGCAAATAAAATAGCTCCAGCAATTTGTACCGAAAATGGAGATATCACTATATTTTCGTTTTCATTAAATGTGAGAACACTTTTATAAATATTGCTGGCAAATGATATACTGCTTTCTGTAAAATTTTTAGGAAGTTCGTTGGCTTTATCCTGTCCTCCCAAGAGCAGCATAATAGCTGCGCTGAAGAAAACTACAAAAATAGTATGATTATTTTTACAATAACTTTAGAGTCACAAAATCAATTAAAATAATTTATATCTTAAAAACTACAGGAACTGTAACATAAACTTAGATTCAGACAGACCTATCTACATATATGTACATATGTACCTATGTATTTTACTGGCCGAATTATATGAATGTCCTTTGATATAGAAATTATTCTAACATTTTATTTTTCATATTTCTTCCTGTTTCTGTTGTCTATTCCTTTCGGTTTCCAAGATAATATAATTAAAAAATAGTTATGGCTTCCTAGTGAGTAAAGAAAGAGATAAACTATTTCATTTTGATTGGAATACCAAATATTTATATTATTATTATATATTGACTTGAGTGCTTGTTTTGAGTACATTTCTGCATTTCTCTCTGGCTTAAAATTATTTGCTCTATTTCATTTGTAAAAACTAAACCGCTCCCTAGCCTTGACGTAATAACTCCAGAAAACAATCACTCAATATTCTAAGCAATTGGAATGACTGTATACAAAAACTGTATCAATAAAACAGATTTTTGCGATGATTAATATTTATTGTTTAGACAGGTGGATCCTTAAACCCATTAAACCGTTTTCTGATTAAAGATTAAATCAAGATCACATGCCATTTTGGTGTTATCTCGTCACAAATTGAAGTTGGAAAAAGCCAAACTTTTACAAACTTATTTGTAATTCATTGTTTTCGTGGAAAACACTTTTAAATTGAAAGATGAGAATTTGAGATTAAAAAGCTGAAATTTTTTTCTGAGAGAACTTAAACTTTTTTCGAAAGATAGCGATAATACCCGTACACTTATTATGTATCATTAGTATATCGAATGGTTACGATTTAATTCTTAAATTCACTTGTTACGTTTAACAGAAAGAAAATCACTCAAAATAATTACACCGAAACATTTCCATTTCAAATCAACAAATAAGGACACAAAATCACTAAGGAACTAACAAAAAATTATAAATTATCCAAGATATGTATTATTGATAAAAGCTGATAAATTATCCAAAATTTAATTCATGAAATTTTGTGAAGAACTTACTCCCTAGTAGCTCCATGTATGATAACAGTTGTCGATATAACAACAGAATGTGCAAATGATGTATCCAACAATTTAAATTCCAACTGGTTTTGCTTCGAAGAGGCTTTTCTTTATCCTCTTAGATAAACAATGCTTGTGCTGGCATTTTCAACTGAATGTCTTCACAATCAGTCATTTAGCTGATAAGCCTTCTTTGACTTTTTACCGATACGTTTGCTTTATATCAGTTTTCATATTCTGACGATAGTGTAATCTGCTCGTGTTTTATGAATTATATTCATATAATAAACAGATGAAAATAAAACAAATGTCGAAATATGCATAGTATTATATTACTTTCGTCAGAGATTATAAAATACCAGTTCTGGAAAATGTCGCTGAGGTTGCAAAATGTTTCCTAAGGTACTTCTCAACATGTTGTGGTACCTACAGGTACGTCCCATAGCATTTGAAAAGTGCGAATATTCAGAGCCACTGGATATCTTGGTATTTTATAATCTCTGCTTTCGTTTAAACAAAAAATTACTGATAGTTTTAATTTATATACAGGGTATTCGGATTATTCGTAAAAAATGTTATATCAATCGATTCCTTAGAGTGTTTTACACATAACTTTTGTCCTTGACCTAAAATCACTCCTTTCCCCTCAAAATCGATGTAAAAGTGCTTTAGGTGGGTGCGTTCACTTAAAAGTCTTTATAGATTCTTGTAAGGAAATCGAGCTGGCGTTAATTCAGGAGATGATGATGATACCTCACTTGTTGGTTGGATTCCGTTTTCAAATGTAGAAGTTATGGGAGTTCAAATAAAAAATATATCGTTAACAAATTTCTAGTCCAAAAATAGCATTATCTACGTAGAATGCGAACACGTATATAAAGTATAATAACAAATAACATCTAACTTGATTGATCTTGACTTGATTCATTCATGATTCATTATCGCCCAGCCGAAACCTTTGAAGTTATAGATATGAAATTTGGTTCGTAGTTTCGCTTCATAATGTGGTTGATTACTACTATTACGTCTACTACTACTATGTAAGGATTATTCGAAGCTCAACCCCAAAGAGGGAAAAATGGGCGTAAAAATATTTATAGGAAAAGAAAATATTGAGTTAGTATAAATATGAACGACCCCTTATACAAATTTTCATGAAAATCACGTAAAGTTAAGTATGTAACAAATTTTGCTTTTTGAAATGGCGACTTAGTTCAATGATAATTCTCTATTTTTAATTTAAGAAGTTTGTTTTCAGGCAAAGTTGTATACATAACATTCAGATTTGCAATTTTTTAGATAATAATTAGAATGAATATAAACAACACCCATGTAGATGAGCAACAAAAAAAATTATAGTGTGTTAATAGCTAATATAATTTACTTACTAAAGTGATCAAAGCACCCTAATATTGAGGAGTATATAGGTTAAAAATTCCAATTTTAAATCTTAAAATTTTGATTAAAAAATAGGAAGAAAAAGATTTTGTCGATACCCCTAAAAACCGACTGTAACTACTTAACAAAATAAATTTTCTAATTTTACGTTTTTACAAAGTACACGTTGCATGATTGGCATATATTGTTGCTTTACTGACACATGTCGTTTTGACAATTTTGTGAAAATTTGTTGTTTTACGTTTTTAAAGTTTTTTAATAAAAATGCGAGAGATTGAAGAGCAAATAAATCAAAAAACTTTTTATTCAAAATTGTTTAAGAAGGTTTTTCGAAAAGTAAATGAAAATATGATTATATCTCCGAAGTTGTTACAAATGTCTATTGGAATTCTTCTATTTGCTACCGCTGACGAAGAAGCAAGTAAAATTCGTAAATTTCTATGTTTGGAATCAAATAATAATCTCGATGTTGCTTGTAATTTTTATGAATTTTTTACCAACTGCAGAATTTTTCCCCTTGTTAATTTCTCGCTCAATATATTCCCTAATGTTCAATACGAATTTTTGAAGGCATTTAACGAGATTGTGAAAATAGCATTGCATGTTAAGCCTGAATTCGTGGATTTTGAGAAAAGTGCTGAGGCAGCAGAACAAATAAACTGCTGGGCGCGCTACGTCACTAACAACCGCATTAAAAGAATTGTAGGGTCTGCGTCCTTTGACAAGAACACTAGCTTAGTGCTAGTAAGCACCTCTATACTTAAAGCCTACTGGAGGATACCTTTTGATCCTGCGAACACAACGTACGGAAGATTTGCTTTGGACGAGTTCCGGACGATTCCTGTAAAAATGATGACTGCCTATGACAACTTCCGTGTTGGTGATATTCCAGAACTAGATGCTAAAGTTGTAGAACTCCAATTTGCTTTCTCTGATATATCGATGTTTATATTCATGCCTAACTCAAGAAAAGGACTAAGGAGAATGAACAAACTCCTTGCTAAAAGCGATTTGTCCACTTTGTGCGAAAATCTTGTATTTAAACAAATTTTAATTCTTCTACCAAAATTTGTAACAGAATTCCAAATCGACTTAACTGATTATGTTCGTGAGGTAAGCTAAAGTTGGTAATATTTTTATTATTTATTTTAAATACATATTTCGATTTTATTTTTTATCGCTTTACTAAATGCTTTAATATAATAAGTTTAATCTGTTATAAATTTTAAGTGCTTTCCATAATGACTTTAAATTTAACAACAAAATTTCAAAAGACGTCATGGTGTTCACAGTATTATATTATTTTATATTCTAGATGGGGCTTTCATCAATTTTTTCTGACTATCCGAAACTTGATTATTTACTGAAAAATAACAAACAGGTTAACGTTTCAAATATTTTTCAAAAAATTGTTATAAGCATTAATGAAGCCGGTTCACTGGTTGATGTCGAAGATAATTTGAAAGGTAATTATTTGTCTTAATCAAAATATTCAATTGTATTAAAATATACATATATATATATTTTAATTTGATAAATATTATTAATTTTAGGAAAGAAAAAAAAGTTACCAAAAAATCCAAGAAGAGTCGTGATGGTAAATAAACCATTTACTTATGTAATCAGTGATAAAGACAATGTTTACTTCATGGGTTCTGTTGTATCAGCACAAAAATTTGATTGTTGTTCCAATTATTTCAACATAAATACATAACCAGAAGTATAACTGTATTATTATTAATGGTTTAAACATCACAGAATGATTATTTGTAAATTAATGAGTTTTTAAGAATAATAAAGGGCATGTCGATCATATCCGAGATTTTTCGATTCGAGAACGGTCCGTTTTTAAAATAAAAATAATATAGAAATGCATTTAAACTTGTTTTAACTACGTTTTTACTGCATTTTGTATAAGACAAATTCTCAGTTAATAGACTTATTTTGCAAGAGGGAAATTTAATTCAAATGACATTTAGTTTGTACGTGGTTGGTGTTGTAAATGGGTCAAAAAGTTGGACTATTTCTATGAATGCCTCGAAATCCATGGAAGGATTGAATCATTTTTCTCTTTTTCCTTACTTTAAAGTGCTTTAAGGGGGACCACTAGTGTGACCGCTTGAAAAACAGGTGATTTTTTTGAATTTTTTTAAAGAAAACTATCTGTATGAAATGTTTTAAGGATACATTTGTGAATATACATACATATAATAAATACTATACATGATAACAGTTTTGAACCAAAAAATTGAAAATTCAGGGAGCTATTCGTAATCTCCCAATGAAGGCTCCAAAAAAAAAGTCCCCCGACTGCGGCAGTGATAGCGACCTTCACAGTAATTGAAATCAAAAAAACCAAAAAGTTGAAAAAAAAATTTGAAATTTAACAAAATGGCGGAGTTTTTTAAAAGTTTCAAATTTCGCGGGAAAATTTGATTTTTTGGCCTGCCAAAATTACATTTTTTATTTACTTCCGTTTATCCAATCATGGTTTTTTATAAGTTTACTAAACCATTTAAAATTATTTCCGTCTTTTGCAACAATTAAATAAACTTAATAGAATCATAAGCAATCATATTTGCTTGGACTTTTCTTTCAGTATTAACTCAAACTAAATTTCGGTACGTTTTCAAAATTATAAATAAAAAATAAAAATAATAAAAATAAATAAATATGAAACGTGGTTCACATGACGCTGAAAATAACATTCGGTCACATTTTGCCTTTTCAATTTATCTAGCTGCAGTGGCTGGTAGTTCGACTAACAATGTGGTTATATCTCCAATGGGACTAAGAACTTGTTTATCACTTGCATATTTCGGAGCAGACGGAACAACAGAAGGAGAAATTCGAAAATGCCTATATCTACCTAATTCCAAACAACATGTAGCCGAAAAACTCAGAAATTTTAATGACTCCTCAAAATCCCAGAAAGCATTTGTAATGGCCAACAAAATTTCTATCCCAAAGAATGTTGAAATGAAGGATGAATTTGTTGAAAAAATAAAAATTGCAACAGATGAACCTCCTCTGATTCAAGATAACTCAAGTTCATCTATTTCTGAACTTAATAATATTATGTCGGTTTTGACTAATGGAAAATTTAAAGATGTTATAGGTACTGAAAATTTAGAGAATGCGAAAATTATCTTGTTAAGTGCCATTTATTTAAAAGCCACATTTAAAAAACCCTTTGATCTGGGCCACACCGAGTTAGACAAATTTTGGGTTAATGGAAGTAATGCGATTGAAGTGCAAATGATGCACACCATAGATAAATTTAGATTTCTCGAACTGCCGTCCCTAAAAGCGAGAGTTGTCGCACTACCATTCCATTTAGAGAATAATTTGTTATTATTTTTACCTGATTCGAAAACAGGATTGAGGGATATTGAACAAAACCTAAAAGATGTTGAAGTTTTTGGTATTTCCCAGGCAATGACAGAAAAGATCATAAGTATAAAACTGCCAAAATTTCAGGTTGATTTCCGCATGAACTGTATGAGCGGACTTCCTAAGGTATATAAATTTGCTCTAGTTAAAACTGCAGTAATTAACATTTTCGTTTTTAGATAGGATTCAAAGAAATTTTTTCAAATTCAGCTAATTTTAAAAGCATAAACGAAAATAGCAAGATTAATATTTCCCACATTTTTCATTTAGCGCAAGTAAAAATAAATGAGGTTGGAGCAGAGACTAGTGTACCTCCTGACTGTGAAATAGTTTTGTTATCAGGAAATACCAAATTCTAACATTTAATATTTTTTAGCTTCTCCCGATTCCAAAAACATACATCATGGTGAACAGATAAAATTTGTTGTGGATAGACCATTTTTATTTGTGATAAAAGATCATCGAACAGTTCAATTTATTGGACGTGTTATAAAACCGTAAACTTTCCACAACTGTTATGAAAAAAAAAAAACGGTAAACTAATACAGTAAGTCTGTAAGGCCATACAGTACACTGCAATTAAAACTGTCTTAAAATATTTATAGAAAGAAAAGTAAGACTTTGAGTGCATTGTGCTCCAGTACCAAGGAATTGTATGAAGCAAAATATATAAAACAGTTTCTTAAAACAGCGACTGTCGTTCAGAACAAAGGCGAGTGATTATTTTTTTACAAAAAAATGTATATTCAATAAATTAAACAAAATATATAGAAGATTTTATGAATGACAAGTCAAATGAATAACTATTCTAAAAAGTCTAACAAAATCTTATAACCTAGGGGTAGTTAGAGTTAGAAACTAACTCCGTCGCCTCTTCCGAAGAGCCACGAGATCTCCAGGTAATCTGCCTACACTGCTAATTGGCACATGATATGAGGATACACCTGTGTAAAGGGAGCCTTCCTCCTTTTCGTCCTCGACTATGTCGAGCCTCCTTTGAATAGGAATGCCCTCGAGGAATGGCGAGAAGGGCTTCGTTCCTATCGAGAAGCTATTAACATTTGGAGATTGCCCATAAAATGGTGTCTTCGTCGTTGTTGGCGTATATCCGAAGGTTGATGGAATTTGTTGGGATACCGATGGAAAAATTTGATAAGTTCCAGTAGGTCTCTTTGTTGTTGAAACAGTTGGGAAAGGCAGGTAGAAATTGGTGGTTTGCTTTTGCGTGCTTTGTTGATGGGTCTGATGATTGTATGTTTGATGGTAGCTTTGCTGTTGCTGCTTTTGTCCTTGGAATGAATCCTTCAAATATTGTTCTAAGGGTTGATATCCAGAATTTGGTGTTGGGGATGATTGAACCCCCTGTTTATGGTAGGGATCGTTAGAAATTGTAAAGTGGCCCTGTTCTTGCGATTTAGCTATCTGTATTTTTGTTCCAGGTAATTCAACATAAGAGGAGCCTGCTTTGGAATCTTCAATTTTTTGTGATGGAAAGATTTTAAAACCATTATACATCGAAGTAAATCCTGAAGAATATAAAGATAATATTTAAGAAAAATGTTCAAAGTTTAAGGTATCATCATTCATCAAGTTTACTTTTCCAATAAATTATTTTATACCTACTTTCTTACATTTCTAATTTCTACTCACCCTGAGTATGAGCTTGTCCTTTATTTTCTTTTGTTCCGGTTGTTCCTTGAACAGAGTGCTGTAAACCGAAATCAAATTTAATTTCAGGAATAATGGAAGTTCTAATTATTGTTTTTGTCGTTGTCGAACTCGGTCTTTTAGTTGTAGTTGCTAAGTTGCCAGTGGAGTTAAAGGATACAACCGAAATTCTAGTTCTACTCCTTGTACCAAAGGCATTATTTCGAGTCTCGGAATTTGCTTTTGTCCGTTTTACGCTAGCGTATTTTCTGGTTTCATTTCTAATGCTGTTAAAATTCGATCTATGGCCATACGAGTTGGCTTCTGGTGTCAAATCACTGTCGTCTACATTCGGCTTTTGAGTTGTTGAATATCTGCTAGAAAACTTGTGCGTAGGTCTGCGTCTTACATTACTTCTTGAGGTACTGTTCACTGTCCTGGTAGTATTGCGAGTCGGCTGAACTGAGGGTTTTTTCGTATAAGTTATAGGTCTAGCTGTCTGTCTACGATTATTTATAGAGAATGAAAATCTTCCTGTTGGCGCAGAAGTAGATTTATCTACATCTTGCTTTGGTTGTGTAAATGAGTATATAAGAGTCTTTGTAAGAGGTGTTTCTGTCGACAAAGGGCTACTATCCACTGTTTTAGTTTCTACAGTAGAAGATTGTAAAGTAACAGCTGCAGTCGTTTTTGGTGTAGTTGGAGAAGTTTTTAGTTCCCTGGTAGTAGTAGTCGTAGTAGTAGTAGAAGTTGTTGTATGTATCGTGGGCGTATCAACCAGAAGTTCAGAATTAATACTACTTGCAACGTTGAAGTCAGTAAAGTCGTTTATATTGTTTTCGTAACGTGTCAAATGAACTCCTTGAAGTAAAAGGTGTTCAGCTCTCTTTTTTACATGAACATCATTCTCCCCATATTCTTGAGGGTTTGTATCAAGAAATGATTCGTCATCGTCTTCAACGTTAATTAATAAATTTGGTACTGTATCGGCATTGTCAGAAGTCGGTTCAAATTTTGATGTCTCTAAAGTTTCGTATTCGGTCTGTTGTAAAAGTAAAAATATAATTTAATCTTTGGTTTTGAAAATTGTGTCAAACATTTGCATGTAGTTAGTAAATTCTACAAAATATAACATCATTTGCCTAAACTGTTTTTATAAATTAGGTACGAAAACTGCTCTTTTAACCTACGCACTGTTTTTTTTTTAATGAAAGTTTTTATTGCAGTTTTTCGGTTTTTTAATTTTGTCTTAAAGTAGGCAAATGGACTTAGTTTTTCTTCCCTCGAAAACGTGAAGTGGGATCATTTTCGTTTCTGATACTACAGAAAAATTTTTTACAGATTCTCGTCGCTGCATTTGCAACTTGTTTAGTACTCATAATTTTATTTTGCAAGTTAAGTTAACCCTTCTGTTTTGTTATTTAAAATAACTTACCGGAATTCCAGATCCTGGTGTATTACGCTGTCCTGAAGGCGGTAAGTATGCATTTCTTTGATCGTTTCCAAATCTTTGTCCACCTCTTGAAAACCCACTGCCTTGGAATTGGAATTGTCTACCTCTTCTGAAATCGTCTATTTGTGCACGATGGGGCTCCTGTTGGCCGGTTTTAAAAAATCCATTCCCAAGTCTTTGCTCCCCAGCTGCAGATGAAGTAGTTCTATCTGAAAACGCATAGTTGTTTTGATGTCCACTATTCGTGTCCTGCTGAAACGCAGAATTGACGGTGTCGGCGAAGTTCAAACTTTTCCCTAAGGGCTGTTTGTAGTACGCATGGGTTATCAAATTTCCCTCCCCTGAATGAATTTTATTTGTGAAATAATTATTTCTATTACTGTCGTCTGCTACCGAAATTTTAGCTAATCCGTTCAAGCCAGCATTAATCTTTTGAGCCAATGTTAGCGAACTAGTCGATGCCTGACTTTCTGGAGCAGTGTATCGATTCTGAATTTGATATGAAACCGCATGACCACTTTTAATAGCTGATTGACTTTCAGGTGTACTGAAAAAGCTGTTCACATTAGCTGGAAAACTGTTTCGTACGTGATCTATATTCTGTCGAAAAACATCATGTGTTTCACTTGTCTTTGATGTGTCACCAAAGGAACCGCGAATATCAATGAGTCCAGCTTCTGGCTCTTTTTCTGAATCATCGATTATCACCGATGATTTTGGATCAAAAGTAGAACCAATATCGGTCGACAGTTCACCCAAATTGGACACGTACACGTTTTCAGGTGGAAAAATTGGATCCACACTTTCTGCTTCTTCTTTCGTAATAGGTATTCTGGTTGTAGGTCTTTTATCTTTAACATCATCCTTATTATTATTATTATTGTTAAAGCTATTAACTCTTTGAGTTGTTGTAAAAGGTCTCTGTGTGGTTGTTGTTGAAAAAGTGGGTCTCGTCGTACTTCTTGTTGTAAAACTAGCAAAGGTAACTGCTGGCTTGAAAGTTGTTATTTTATTAACATTCGGTGGGGTTGTATATGGCTTTTGAGTTGTACGCGGGAATGGCGTCGTTGCTTTTGTTGTTAGAGCATTAGTTGCATTCCGTAAAGGAAATTCAATCATATGTTTTGCAACTTCCAGCATCTCTTCTTTGTTTTTAAAAGTCTTGCCTATTTCCTCATTCATAAAATAAAAATTTTCGCTTTCTGTGCAGTCAACATTTCTGTACCAGTCGCAAATAAATTTTCTTTGGCTGAAAAGAGTTCCATTGGGGCAAAGAAACGCGAAACCTTAAGTTGAAGAACACGATTAAAACCTGCATTTAGGTGATATTAAAAATTACCGTCTCCATTGATTGCTGTATTGGCGCATATTCGAAACGCCTGGCATCGTGCTTCTATATCCGCATAGTATCCTTAATAGAAAAAATATAGATAATTAATTCAATCAAAATTTCATTTTACTGAAAGTTGAGGTATCAAATTATTATTATTTTTGTAATTATAAGAAAAAACCGTCTTCCTGAGCGAGTAAGCAAAAAATTTAAACCGGATTTATGTAAACGCTCAAAGAATCAAGAGCCCAATAATATAATTAATTTATGCATGCATTTTATAGACACTTGATTTTGAAATTACGCGTGAATAGAGCTCCTGGATGTCTTATCTAAATCCCCTAAAATTTTAAACTCCGCTAACAAATCAAAAGCTTGTAAATACAAAAGAGAAAGCAAACTTCTATTTAGCACTTTATTTCGAAAATTTCCATTTTTATAGATCGAAACCTCTATCCTAAATCTAACGGGCCAAATTAATTCCCAAAATTAAGTGGACTTTAATTAAGCGCCATCAATTATTGTAATCCACTAAAAGCAATAACCGTAGCGCTATTTTGGCGACAACCCAACAAACCTGTTCCTACCTTCGTGACGATTTTCGCATGTAAAACTTGTTCTTGGGACGATGCTATAAATTGGGTAGTCCACGTCCGGTTCACCTGGAATATTGTGACGGATATCCCACTGTCCGTTATCTCCGAATCTGAAAACGATTTGTCAGGATATATAGGTAAGAAAAACAATTTTGAAAAATTTATATTTTACCTCGAACCGAAGTCATTTCCATGGTCGGCATCTTCGAACCTTCCTTGAGATTTGATTTCTTGACCACAAAGTAACAGTAGAAAGAGTAGATTAACTGGAAATAAACAAAAGATTCAGAATTTTGTTATTTAGGATTATTTTGTTTTAACATATTAGAGATAAATATTCATAGAAATAAATCGTTTTCTTTAAGATATGACTAATACAAGTTCTTTTGATATTCAAACAAAATAGAATAAATAAGAAAATTCTTATTATCAGTTAAATCTTGTTGTCATTAATCGTTAAAAGCATAAATATACTAACTGTAATTTCTTAATTTTGTCTTTACTATTTGAATGGTTAATTAGGATTATTTTTATTTTAGTAACTAAACATGTAATGCTACTTAAACCCATTAAAACTGCATTAAATGAAGTCAAAGAGATTTCTTAACGAAAAGAAGATAGTTTCTACAATCTACATAATATGTATGTATATGAATTAACCCTAAAAATTACCCAGTTTAGTTCGAAATTGTTCAAGTCAAACGATATTGCACTAAACTTGTGTAGTAAAAAACATCTGAAAAGTTATAATGTGATATTTTTAAAAACGGGGAATTTATGTCACTTCCAAAAATAAGAGCTAAACAAAAGATCTTCCCCAACCGATTGTATCAAGCGTAAGTAAATACAAATTTATTATTTATTGGCTAACACTAATATTTTTATATTAATAACCTAAATGCATTTCATTATAAAACAACTTAGAAAAATTCGTAAAAATGAAAATATGAACACTTACGGTTTAATTTGTTGACCATTTTTGTGTGGATTTTACTGTTTGACCTTTCTGAAAAATGAAAAATGATGAAATTTGTTCAAAACGATAACATAATGATATTAAGTCAGTCAGTTCTATATTACAAAACTTGGGAGTACTTTACACAGCCCGATGGAACACAGCTAATAATATATATAATATATCTTTTAGGCCATTTCTCAAGTTTACAAAATCTTAAGAATCTTCAAAGTATAGGAGGATTGGGAAATAATGTCCGCGAAATTAGAATGAGTGAAGAGTTAAAACTTTTCAATGGGTCTATATTCAAACGGTTAAGGTTGTTAATTAAAATACGCTTTACTAACTGGACTTTAATTCAATTATTCCAAAACTAAAAACAGTATGGATATTGTAATTTTGAACCCTCTTCTACTTCTTAGAACTTATATACAAAATTTAAACAAAATTCAATAAAAGATCAAAAGATCATTTTATGTATTAGGTACTCCTTTATTTTTAAATAAAAAAGGTTTTAAAAGCGGTTTCGTTCCGATCATTTGAATAACGAAAACCTTGTCATAGACATGCTTAATATTTTATAGTTAAAACTTATAGTTACATTTTATACAACAAAACTCGTTCGGTATTTAAATTCGTTGAATTAATATTTTTGGTTTACCAACGGCTGAAAAAGTTCATATACGCTCTTAATTATAAGTAAGTTAAGTGAACTAAACTTTTAGAAAAAATGTCGGCATGCTGTCCTATAACTCAAGATATGCTTCATCTAACAGGATTCCGAAATTTTTCAATTTAAATCGTTCACGGAAGCCAATTAGCATAATTCAAGCATGCTATAAAAAATATGGAGCAGAAAGTTGTATCACTTAAGTGCTCAGCATTTTGAATTCAAGCGCTTTCTTTCCTTCTATTGTGGCAGATATTGGGACCTTGGAACTACTTAGTTTGAAAACAAGTATAGTGGTTTTAAATTTAACAAAAAGTAAATTGACTTTATAATGATCTAAAATTGATAAGATTCAAATAGGTTTTTTGAATTTGGTTTGGGTGTAGGTACTTTGCCAAAAAATGAGAGCTAAGTGATCACTTGACATGCGTGAGTAGATCTTCAAAAGAAACTGACTAGTGTTGGTTTTTGCGAAATCATCAGATATAGCATTAAGCTAATTTATTATATTTAGAGGTAAAGCAAAATTTAGCGACTCATGTGTTTTCTGTAAAAAGAAGACATCCGAATTTAATCGACCACGCATGAATTGATCATTGGTGTTAATTATGTGTTGATTTGGAGGACCGCCAAATTGAAAACCTTGAAAATAAACGCACGTTTTATCATGAGACATTTTGATTTATGAATTTATTTCCGATTGTATACCACCTGAAACAATTTTACATTCATTCCTTCAATGGTAAAAACGTTTGTCACATGTCCGTCGTCACGTTTTTAATATCTTTTTAAAAAAGATCTTGGAATCATTTACAGCTTATCCATTTTAGTTTAGTGTTTCTTATTATTATATTCCAATTATAATTAAAATTGAATAGCTAAAATTTTCGATTATTTCCATACTGAAAGCCTCTAAATCAACAAGAATATGCAAAAAAAAAATAAAGACAAAAGTAAACAATATGAGATCCTTTTGAAAAATTAAGTTGAATGTTATATAAAAATCATTTTATACATTTGTGTGGGTTTAGAATTATAATAAAAACTATAACTGTGGAACACTTCCTGCTATTAAAATGCTTTCACATTCAACCATTTGTCTTCACAACCACAAGAATAAGAAACAAAAATCAGAAAATGTTTAGGATAAAGATCACAAAAATTAAAAATTTTAAAAGTTATTTAGTAAAACATTAATCTTTTGGGTTGTCATTTTTTTAGTCAATGTAACGAATTATACCTGTCTGTTGACGGCTTAACATTTGCAATTAATATCCAAAAAATCTTCACAACTTGAGAAATTCTTTCATTTAAATATTTAACAAGATTGTCAGACAATTTATTATGTATAAAAAATAAAAGTATTCAGTGATAAAATCAGCATAACATGAGAACGGGTTCTATGACCCTTTTGATACTTGTAGTAGCGGTTTAAGTCCATAGAAAAATTTAGGCTTTAATTCATAATTCAGCAGAAAACATCAAATTGATTTATTGTATAAGCAGAAAAAAAGCATGAAACAGATTTGTTTTTCTTTGTGTCATTATTAATGATTTTACAAGCGTCCACATTTTTTCTTCCTAAAACATGTGGCTACAATTCGACCTTGTCCTAATGATAAATTTAAACAGTCACCTTTTCTATTGCGAAATGCTCCAATTAAGTCGTAAATTTTATTAATGTTTGCATAGAGTGCGAGAAAAGTTTATATGAGGGCTGTATTTCGTTCAGCGGGCCATTTTACGTGTTTTACTGTAGAAAACCTAAATTTTTTCAATCTATTGAAAATGGGAGTCCTAATCTATAACTAAAATTAAAAAATATATACATAAATTAAAAAATATATACATATATGTATGTAGGTACTGAAACATGAGTAACATACATATACATATGAACGTATTCTTTAATATTTGATATTTATTAATGAGAATGCAGTGCTGATGACTTTAATTAATGCAATTCTATTAATAGTTGAAGCTCGAAAATCAATCAGCAATTTTTTAATAATATACACCTAATGATAGGTGAACATTTTTAACAATCCCTATATGTGTCGCCAGATGGCATCTCCTTCACCTTTAAGCTAAACTTTATGCAAAATCAATGATTAATATTTATACATTTTATCAATTAATAAACAATCGTTTGCTTATAAGACCATTTTTTATTTTTAATGACTAGGGCGTATGCAACCGGTGAACAGTTGCATAAAATATAAAGAGAATGGAAAAATATTTATTATTGAAATTTATAATATTTTTATGTATACATACCTAGTATTAAATGCTATCTTTCTAAATGACTAATGATTTGCACCATTTATAATTATATCCATAATTTAGCATAGATATACAAAATATGATTTACATGTAAACATACATACATTGTACATTCATATGTATGTATGTATAACTCGATAAAATAATATGAGTGATGCAATTTTTTATAATTTATTGGTTACATTTGAATAGCTAGTTCCCAAAAAGGTTAAATAAACAAAAAGCATTTAAAAAAACTAATAATTATATATATGAACATTTGGTTTAAACAGTGAGATCACTTAAGATTAGAGGTTAGTTTTTTCATTTAAAATTAAATAAAATGGATTAGACACAAGACAAAAACCAAAATTTATATAAGTATGCAGTTCTTTAAATTCATACGTCTATTTTAGTGTCAGTAATAATAAACTTAATGAAGTTAATTTTGTCACCTACTAGTCTTAATTAGGCGTGGCCATTAGGTGTTAAATTATTTAAATAATAATCATTCAAGCCGTGATAATGTCATTTTCTCAAGATATCTTCGCAATTCGAAAAGTTTAAAATTTGCATAATTGGTTCAATATTTTGTTTTTAAGCGATAGCACCTTTTGTCCGCAAATCAGGTTTCATTGGTATTAATATCGCTTTGGCAGCTACTAGATTTTTCCTATTTGAGACTACAATGTGCTACAATTAACTTATTAAGGAGCGATAACTATAATACCAAAAGTCCAAACGTCCGCATTTTTGGTTTAGTATAAAATTTACTTAACTTTACCAGTAAAACGAAAGAGTTTTAAATCCAGTCTTATTGAGGAAAATATACACTACGCATTAATAGTTAAATTATATTTTTATTTGTTTATTATAATATAATTGTTTGTTAATAATAAAATTCAAAATAAAAATAACTATTATAACTGCTTTCTATATGTTGTATATATGTAAGTGTATGTGAATATACTATAAACAAAAAGAGTTTGAGTTTATTTGAAGTCAAAGTTATCAGAGCTGAGAATTATACATATGTATCCTAGTAATAATTTCGATGATTCCCACTTTTCTAAAAACGAAATTTGATCTTCTACAGACATTTCCTTGATATACACATCACGGTCATTCTGCTTAGAAATAAAAAATTATCGCAGATAACCTGTAGAATTAGATTCACTTTTGAAATGTCCCAATCAAAATCTGATTAACCAAAAATGCGTACAATTCTATAGAACAAACGAACTGTTAAATTCGATGATTAACGCATGTATGAAACTTGTTTCACGCATCATTTTATTGATTTACATAATAAACAATTCACTGCCAAAAATATATTTGAAAGACTGACGAGGAGAGTAGTAACCTTTTAATTTGAAGCAATAAAATTTAAATATATGAGTGGATCATGGAGCGTTGACTTCTAATTCTAGTATCATCCCAGATGTTCTAAAATGATAACCTGGGATCAGATCGCAAGGCAAGATTATGTCGTTCTGTAAATATTTATGACAGTTAAGTATATATCCTTCAGAGGTCGCCATAAATACCTATAAAAATAAAAGATAAAGACATTAAATGTGAAGGGGATGTTGTTTATTTGATCTAAGCTAAGCTCTAGATTTTAACTATCTCCGATGAATATAAATTGCCGTAAGATATACATACATACGTCCGTATTATATGAATTCCTTGAGAACCTTCCGTCGCTGTAAAATATTTTCGAAATTTTAATTTCGAGGAATACCTGTAGAACTGCATTAGTCTAATTCTTTTTTTTTTTATATTAACATATATTATTGTCATATTTAGTGCTGCCTTCACATTCGCCAATTTATACTACTCTAATCCAGTTCAACAAGTAAAATGTATTTTTTATAGTGTGGTTCTCCAGGCATAAATGTTATTTATGTCTTTTTAATTGCCTGGTTAATTGAGGTCTTACATAAGAGAAAGACCAATGTTATCCTATTCAAAACATATTTAAATAGGAGTGTGGGTTTGATAGCACTACATACATATATGACTAGTGAACTACAAGACTATGTGTAATGGATTCCAAAAATTATTCACCCTTTGGTATGAATGCCATAAAGTAATTGATGTCTAAATCTACAAAGGTTGAAAAACTCCTGTGAAGACAACCGAACCGAGAGTAAAATTTTAGTGCAAATATGTATATACTTTTTTGACCCAGTATGCTTTATACGAGTATATTTGGTTAAAAAAGTATCTTAATATTATTAATTATACAATTCTACTGTTATTTAATTAATTATATTCCGCGGAGAATACTGATTTTAGGTCTTTACCGGCCCTCATACTTTATGCTGCTATTTATATTCGGCACATAAATCCATCGCATCCGGGTTGGCGAAGTTGTGTGGGAGGATAATTTGCCGAATAATTTTAATATTTGTGGATTTTATGAAAATGTGTGGGAGGAACTCATTAAGCGGACGTTAATTTGTCCTTTTGCCATATATTAGTATTGAAAACTATACAAATTATTTAAGTTTTCGATTCAGAAACATACATTTTATTATGTCGCCTTATATGTTTTCTAGTTGGGTTTGCATTCCGACAACTTTTAACTCAAATTAAATTATAGTGAAACCTTTTCATAGAAGTACAATGTTAATTTATTTTTTTAATGAATCAAATAAATTATCATTGTACAGGTGACTGAAATATTAGGAAATATGTGAATACGGAGACGAAGTAATAATTAGGTATTCTATCACTCCTTATTGTAAGCAATTATTTTTATGACTTTTCTGACAAAATTTAATTTTACATACCTTATGTATTAATCAACCATTAAATTAATCTGATTCTTCGAGGTTTTTATGTAAACATTAATCTTTTAACTAATATACATAGTTTTAAGTATTTGAATTATTTTATTCATCATTCATCGCCTGGCTTATTATGAAAGTTCTAGTTTTCTTAAAGACTTTCTGATCAAAATAGAGACCTAAATGGTATTCCAGGGTCATTTCAAATGTATTCTATAAATTTAGACATCAGAAAGACGATCACGAAAAAGAGCAAGGTTGACCCTAAAAAATTAACAACCAAAGTTTATTTATTTGAAAATAATTAGTATAATATTTGTAAGCAAATATTGAAACATTTACATCTCTTTTATTAAAGCAAACTTTTACGTTCAAGTCAAACTCCTATCTAGTTAACCGGCTTCACCGAATATCTCACAAGTTCGTAATTTGAAAACTTAAATTAATAAATGAAGGAGATGTATAAACCGTATAAAACATAGTACTACTATTTTTTTTTTGCTCAGTAAATTTCTCTAAACACTTAATTTTTTACAAAGCAAAGTATTCTAACCTTAATAAAGTTTTATTAAATAACACAAACACTTTTCCATTTTTTGACAATCTCTCATATGTAGGTATACTTTCAATATTCATCTTTTAAAATCAAGTTTGTGACTTGAGGTTTAACTAAAAAATTAGAAAAAAAAATTATCATTCACAACAAGTTAAAGGATTAAAAAGCAGATCTCATTGACCGGCCAGTACAAAATATCATAATAAGGCCAGCACTCTATTTTTTAGGCAACCGTTTAATTTAACAGATGAATAGCAATGATATCTTTGCACCATAACTAAATCAGTTTCACAGTCTTCGAAAATGCAAAGGTCAATCCCCTCGCAACTATTAAATAGTTTGCGGAGGAACGACTATTGAAAATGGAAGTGAACAAGAATTCTATGGTATAAGCACCCACCTTTCCTCGTGACGGCTAATCGTTTTTATTCTTCAATAAGTGAAGGTATTAAAGGTTAATTAAACATATTTGACGAATTTGTGAACTTAACTATACCATTTTTGGTGCAACAATGTTCAAGTACTTGATGTGATATACATACATATATATGTATGTATATGTATGCAAATGGAAGTCATTTTATAGAAAATTACTGTTTGAATTCAAAAGACCAAAAGACACTGTCACTGAATTAAAATAAACATTAATTGGAAACGAATTTAAATGGTTTTTTTTAAATATTACTAGGTTCACCTGTTCTGAAACTTACTTTAAAATAATCCAGAAAAGTATTTAAAGGAGGTCCTACTAGCTTTCCTTCAGCAGATCATGTTAGTCCGAAAATTGCATAAAAAAACTATTTTGCATGTGCACATTTAAATTATCACACAGCACAATCCACCGTAAGCCTAAGGACGGATAACCGCACTAATTCAAATTAAGTGGATATAGTCACCCGGATTTAATTTAAAACCCACTAATCGCGCACTCCCGCACGGATCAAGCAAGATTCTTGCTCTTCACCGAATAACGTACGAATCGAAACTGATTCCAAAATTTTACGATAACTCACTTTTTTCCGTGACCGTCTCCGAAGACGGCGACGGTTACTTTTGCTTTTGTTCGAATGGTCCACCTGAAGATGCTGCCCGAGACCCTGCGATAGTTAGCAGAGAAATAAAAAAAAATAGAAGCCATCAACCGTCATCTTGTGTCGTTGGGCATTTATTGGAGTTTTTTTTTTTTTGAATGAAAAACGTATGCAGACATTTCAGATATTCGAAGAGTTGCATTTGGGGAAAAAAGTTTCTCTTGTCCGGACCATTTCATTGCCATTATCATCGCGACCAGTCCGCGCGTCGCGAGTTCACCGAACATCACCTCACCTGTCCATACGTGATTAGATCTTAGAGTTGATTTTATCACTGGGTGATTATTTGTCTTACCGCCGGTTTACAGCGATCTGACTAGATTTTAGGGTATACAAGGTCAAAAGTTCAATTATTTTCTCAGCTGTTCCTTAATGAGGGTCTCGTAAGAGATACCATCGCTAAGAAAGATTAATGAACTTGGAGTCGAATAAGCTGCCACGCTGAAATTGATTCGGAAGAGATTTACTCGCTAATATCACATTGGCCCTTTCTGCACAAAAATTGTGTTTTAATTTTTTTTTTAAGATTCTATTTTTTTTTACAATTGAGGGTGACGAATATCTCCGGTACTAAGGTTGCGCTGATTGACACAAATGATGTCTGGTGCAAGGTCGGTATCCCTTGTTATTGCGAGGTTTTACACGTTTTTGCGAAACTAATTCAGCGGCTCAATGACAACGAGGACAGCCAGTAAAAGCGTTAACAACCACAAAAAGTGGATGCGACCACTGATGAAGATGTTGCAAAACAGGTCGTCGAATGCGCGGAATTACAGTCGATTAATACAGAAAAGCCGATAAACCTTTTCTTAAAACTACAAGTGCCCGGCACTTCCTGAATCGGCATCGATATTTTCGCACTATACAGGGTAACGCTAAATTTTTATTTACATATTCCCTTCCCTTATTTGTACAATAAAATGAAGCTTATTTGGCCTACTATTTGTAGGCGATTTGAGTGGGCTACACGCGTACATCATCAAACTTTTATTGGCTAACGAAGGGAATTACCATTAATATAATCCGCTTCGTGATTCATAATTTTATTTTAAGTCGCTGTAATCTGTCAGACTAACGATTGGCCAAGTAACCCTGAGATTGACCCACTGTCACTTGCTTTGCAAACCAAGAAACGCATCTACGAGTATATTTCAAAGGCGCCTCCATATCCAGTCTAATAAAATGTGCACCGCAATTTTGCTACCGTTTGAAAGGTTAAATAGATTAATTATGTTTGGATGCACGCATGTAGGTCAAAATTTGTAATTTATGAATTCAAGTGATCTGATAAGGAGATTCAGGGTTTTAAGCTAATGGTGCGTAATGCCAGAATCTTTGAAAGGATACCGACCATGAAATAATTTAAGCTTGTAATCTTTTGACAAGGTCAAGACTTTAATTTAAATAAATTGTCACAGCACAATGTTTTTGCAAACAAAATTACAGAAGTGTAAAACTTTTTGCGTAAGCAGTTGGGAATATTTTAAATGTTTAAATGTTTAACACATTTATAAAATAAAATGATACAACTTGAACTAAACATTTTCGTTTAACATTTTTAATTTTACGAGAGGATTAGTTATGCTAATTAAATGTTTTCATCCAAATCCACAACCGGGAGCTACTGTGCTACTGAATTTCAATTTAAAACAAAAGAGTAACCGAGAAAATGATGACTTAAAAATATTAAAATTAGTAACAATTATTCAGTACGTAATTAAAATTTCAATACTGAGAAATAAATTTATATAGCCACTATAAATTTAAATATTGATGGGTCTTCTGAGAGTAACGTTTTTATCAATTTCTGAAAAATTTACAAAAGCAGAGATTGCTAATTTTGCTTCTATACCCTTCAATTATTGTCTAATACATATTTATGCTTCCTTTTACACGCATATTTTTTTATTTAAATTAAATATCTGTTACAGTTATTGGGTGAACCTTTAAATGAGAATATGCATATTTAAAATTCGCGTCAAGTAATTTTATTTATGATTGTAAACATTTTATTTGTGAGAAAATCAACTTGGTTGAATGTTGCGTCTTTACGAGGTATAAAAGAGATTTCTATACAAAGTTTTAAAATAACCCGCACAATGTCACGAGGTTCAACAGCGTCGAAAATTTCAATAATTTTTGTATAATCAAAGTTATTTTGAAGGAAAGATGACATTATGTGTGTGCCACAGTTCCGGAACGCAGAGTTTGAGAGACCCAACAATGTGACATTTTACGGTGCTGGGACCGTGTCTAAAATATGCATTCATAATTTCGAATGAGTTGCTTACTGGTTTTATCTTTATGCTATCTTCATATTAAGTGCATAAATAACAGCTTAGATAGCAGATTAGCGACCTACAGACACTCTAAACTTGTTTAAAGTCATCCTACTAATAGCTTTTTTGTGTCCTGCACCTGAATGGAGGATTTCAAGATTCTTAGATTTCCCTTGATTTATTGCACTTTGTTTTCAGACTGAACTTTATAAAATTATTTTCGGAATTTTTTTCTGTAAAGGAAAGCTGAGAGGAATTTTAAGCAGTTTGCTTTGTACATAAATTACGATTAAATTTTGATTTTAACGAGCCCTTGAAATCACATTTATACGTTTCATTAACATCGGAATACATTGGAAGAAGACATAAAATTATTAGAAATGACTAAAAGTCAAGACAGCACTTTCTCCGACGCATCATGTCAATGTTTTAGTTTGCCAGCCGTATTTTGTCGCTGCCACGATCAAAAATGGAATTATTGTTATCTTGTGAAGTCTTGCATTGAATACGGACATTTGGATTTTTCCGCATTTCTGAATTATTTTCACTTTCTTTTCGACGCCGCCGACCTCCCGTCTTTATGCATACCTAAATGGAAATTAGCCGCTAATGGAGACGAAGCTCAAAATTTCTCTAATCCATGCGTTATCAACTTCAAAGCCTATTGAGCGAATTACTCCGGAGTATTAGGAATTAGCATCGCTAATTTTTATAGCATACATACTTAAAATTGGTCTTATCAAGCGAATTGAAAAATACACTTTTACTCTCTGGATTGAATTATTACTAATAAGCCCACTGATTTTTGTTTGATTTTTATAAAACTTGTTTGAATTTTTTGAATTTAAGCTACAGCGGCGTTTTTTCATTGATCAAGATCAATAGAGCGCTACTGAAATTTATTGGCAGCTATGACTATAAAATTTTTAAATTTTAGAAAATAAATCATTGTCATGAGGTTTCTATTTAAACTTTGAACTTAATATTGTTTTTTTGCATTTTATGCTTTTATACTTATTTCTAAGATTTCTCAAGCTGTGGGTATGTGATCCTGATCAATTGTTTCTCAATCAATCTTGTTACTCAAGCAGTATCAATTTTCTAAAGGTTTGATCGAAACTAATCTTTGTGAATTTAAAAAAAAAATGTTTTTAAAGCGTTTTGAAAACTGAAGCTAAGAGGATTACATGTATTATAATAATTTTAATGAAGCTCTTGACATATCACATTTATACGTGCCTATTTGTAAACCAGTAATATATAGAATGAGATATTATGACTTTCTCATATCCATCCATCTTGTGCGTTTATATTACAATTATCAAATTTGCAAACCGAAAATTAATTACATTTTTATTTACACATTTTATTTCGGGATTATTTTTGAAAAGATTTTATAAATAAAAATCGGTGAATACAAATTTTTTACAATTGTTCTGCGCCTTATGTCGCAGGGATTATAAAAAATAACACAACAAATTTGGTAATCCCTTAATTTAATATATTATAATACTTTAATATAACATTTCACTCATATTCCTCAATTCCTTGAACGTTTACTGTAATGTCGTAAATACAAAAATTATAGTCGCGAGATGCTAAAATTATAAAATTATTAAATGGGTCACATTTAAAATCGTAAACTATTCTCAAAGATATACTAAAAAACTGTTAAGCCATATAATTTTTTGCAATCCTTCAAAAATATTTATGGGCAGTAAATTAAAGTCTAGCGCTAGGCAGGTCATTAAAATTTAGCCGCTTTAGTTTAAAGTTATCAAGATCAAAAGCCGAAGAGATAAAGGTAAATTTGGGCAGATATAATTATATTTCAGCACGGGACTGGCAAATTCATGCAACATTAATGAAAAATGGCGAAATTTTGGAGCAGACGCACCACACCACCAAGAAACTAAAAATTTTGATACCTATCTCTTTTGCCATTTAATGCTTTTGTGACAAAGAAATGCGATATCCATGTAAGTGCGTGTACCCGACCTTGAAAGAGTAAAAAATATCTTCCTGTCCTCGCTGCTTTGCTGAAGATCACCGAATTCGAACCTATTTTATCTTAGCCCTCCGTTTATCAAGCAAGTATGGACAAGTTTTTCTGCTGCTTAGCATGAACGATTTTTTTACGGTCGTTTAGAGAAAATAACAAAACGATTATAAAACTCATTAATTTTACGAAATTCCTCCTTCCTTTGTGGCAAATTCACAAAAAACCAAAACACCTATGTCACTGACCGTATTACTACCTGGTTTTTGCATTTTTAAGAAACATTCTTGGCTTTGGTCAATATCCGGGCAAGCATTTTGAGATTTTTGGCGATCATTTCATTTACTCTGCTTGGCATAATCAGTCATCATCATGTTAGCAACAAAAACTATTCGTGTGATTTTGAAAAATTGCTCATCCTGTCGAGTATAATGACCACTTGATATATTGGATAGTGCGAAAATGTTAACAGTTCTTAATTTATTGGATGCTGGATTACTCCTATAACATTTTGAGAAATATCTTTGAAGAAGCCAGAGCTAGTGGACAAAAATGTTGAAATTATCCCACTTGTTTAATTTGCCAACAATTTTCTAAGAGGCTATATAGTATATATATAATGAAGTGTCGCTATACTCGTACATCTCAAGATGGTTACAAATAGTAAAAATTCTTAAAAGTGTTGGCAGATATATATAGGAGTTTGTGCTTTAATTTCTTCAGCGGAATGAAAGAAGAAAGATCAAGATTTGTAAACCTTAAAAATCCATATCCCCAAAGTGACAAAGCGACGAATTATATATTACGTATTATAGAATTATAGATAAGATATATTTGAAAATTAATGTTGAATTGTTGTTATTAATCTTTAAAAAATTCAATTTTAAATACTCGAATAATACATTTTTTTGTTAAATACTATGCAATCTTTTTAAGTTCACAAATACTCACTAATTTTTGATTAATCCTGGTGTTAAAAGGATGGAATAGCATTAAAAGTGATGTTAAAAAACTTCAAATAATACATATGGTTAATAATTTTGCAGCAGTCTGTAAAAACTTTCATTAATTGTGCCATGAATCTCACTGCCCTTGGTTTTTTGTTAGAATTCATCCAAGCACCCAAGTTATGCTTTGTCGCTGGTGGAACTTTTTTATAACAATCATTACTGATACTATTTAAATAATTACATAATGTTTAATAACTTTCATTCCAATTTTTAAGTAGGTACTCAACTTTTTAGTGTTCAGTCTTAGAAATGCAATGTCAAAAGTTCCATAAAATTCCATTCAGTGCAACTTGGTTCCGTGACAATAAACCTTACTGCACTCAACTAATAAATTAACAACCAAAATTTTAAATGACCTAAATCTAGACTGGTGATTTGAATATTTCTTCCTGCTGTAGGAATCAAAGAGTGTTCCACCTTGTGAAGAAGCGTGTGCTTGATTCAATATCATCCCCCGGAAGAGTTTGCACATAAATCGCGCCAATTTGTGCACGCTGTTGGGAGCACTTAAATGCCAGCACAGACGTTAACCTCTAATCATTTTTGGTCTGTAGCATAACGCAATAAAATATGTTCACTTGTGGAAGCCGCGTCAATCTTTCCTCTTTTGCATACATTAACTCTGACTCTGACTCTGACTCTGACGCTGTTGGATAGTGATATCATACGTGGGAGTGTATACGATTGTAAAATTCGTCTGGTGTTATCTCTAAGAAAAATGGAAAGTAAAACTATTAATTCATTTGCTGCGCAAATTTAAGATTTTATGGCTTTCTTTGGAGGGTATTCTGGATATGGCAGAAATTCCTGTTGATTACCATCACTCCCTGGCTCGTGCGACAATCTTTTATGATTTTATTATGCGGATACTTAGTGCTTCTGCAACGGCTATTCGTCGAAGGAAATTATTAAAATCGGCATGCAAACATAAAAATCTCGAAGCGAAAACTCCCACAGTGATGTGATGACCGTCACAAGTTGGCAATTTTGACTAATTTCAATAAAAATACCCGAAGAAAGTGAAAGACGGTCAGCGACTTCGTGACCGGACCCATCTTTCGTTTGATCATTTTAATTTTAATGACTTTACGTAGTGGTTGCTCGATCCTTTATTAAAATTATGAAAATATGCGAATTATAACAAGTGACAAATTACTCAAAATAGGAGGCCCTCCAATGCGTGTGAGACCATACGCAGACTATCTTTAAAAAAATCAGTTTAAGCTAGCTTCGATCTATCTTTTCTCATAACTACCCGGAAGTGGATCACCAAACCATTTTAACCGTCGCCGGTGATTATTAGGAAGACGCGGTTCTCTTTAAGATTCAAAACTCATTGAGGAACCTATTTAATTACTATCTGAACTTTCAGTCTGCATCCGAATTGGGGGACGGCTGGTACCTATATTCCGAATCGAACAGATATGCAGACGATTTTAATCTCTCCGTATCTTTCAACTTTTTAGTTTACGACGAAGACATTCATTCAATTTGAAAAAAATGTTTGATCCCACTGGGTGATATTATTTAATTTATATTAAAATCAACGTAAACAAGCGAAGATTTATTTAAATTAAAATTAATTAAGTAAATTCCACTGTTATAAGGAAATGAAGTTATGGGCATATAGTTCTTGTCAATTGTTACTGATGCAAAATGTTTCTCTTTTCAAGGTAAATGGACATGATAAAATGAAATGTTATAGTTAGATAAATTTTAATGCCCAAATTTTTAAATTGATCTTGATGCATCTGTTTATTATGAAACTTGTTTATATATTTTTGATATCAAAAGTTTGCTTTAATGCCTATTTTCCCTTTATAACACGTGGCCTTGTAAGTATATTAGAAGAATCATAAAATTAATTATAACTTACTATACATACAAAATCAAAATAAGTTAAAATGAAATTCATGAAACTGCTAGGTTAAGATTTGTTTGAATATAAGCGTAGGTCGAGACATTGACATTGAATTGACGGTAATCTTTCTCTTATTTGATTAACATGTCCACAAATAATTTTTCTCATATTTACGTCTTTTTTCCATTCCAAAAGTGAGAAAATCCCTTATGGATTTCCAACCTTGGCTGTAATAAACAGACAAATTTTAACGTAACCGCTAAAGAAACCTAAATTTTATACAGATATTTCTGTTGAATAATAGGAATATTTAAATAATAAATTATAATGACTTACTATTTCAAAAGAGGTAATAATAAGAAGACAAGCGATAATGACTAATGAGTTCATATTTACACTACGTTATTAGTAATAAAAAGTAATTTTATATATTTATATTTACTGTTGCACTCCTACACGAGATTTTCTATGAAATAATATTATCTTTTTCTTTCGAAAAATGTCTCACTGCTGCTGCTGTTATGTTATAAGCGACTAGCGAAAACATGTCTTCAAATTGTTTTTGGAAATTTCTTGAGAAGTGTAGTTAAAAATACTAAATTCCATTTTGAATCATTTTGGTATACTTATCTCTCGATTCAATATAGAATTATAAAAAAACATTTATAATTTTCAAGAAAATTTTTGTGTTCGGTATTTTAAAATTAAAAAATTGAAATCCAGAACATATTTATTTCATTTTCATATTTTTTTTATTTTACTTTTACGAGTACAAGGTTTTTGAAAATCAAATATCAATAACTTAAATGAAAAAAGCTATAATAAATACATATAATGTAAATATATGATTTTGGGATTAAAAGGAAGTAAAAATGAATATATAAATGTATTATATTATCTGATGGATTAACTTTTCTTTAATTTGATAAAAAACAAGTTTGTGTTCAATGAGTAAGGTTAGATATAAAAAATGTAGAAAAGGTGGTAAACTGTAAAAAGAAAGAAAAGTTTCAGTCTTAAAAGTAAAAGACTTGTTTCGTGTGGATAATTCAAATCCAAAGTGACAAAGCGAAAATACATAGTGCGAATTAATTGTTCCAAATGTGCTTTGACAATGTTTTCACCTTTTTTGCATGAGAAGAAGCGTTTTAAAGTTCGTAAACAAAAAAAATCCGTGTATCATAAAGTTGCTGTAGCATCTTGATTACCATAAAACTGCAATAAATCTGTGCAGACAAGCAGTTTCCATCAATTTCCGTCAGTTTCCTACTGCAGATCTAAGGAGCGACTATTGGAGCAAGATAAGTGCCTATGATAGGGGTCGTCAGGCTTCATTAGCAAAATTGCCTTCGATTCGAATTTTACGCGCGTGTGGATCAAAGGTGCCACACGGTTAGCCATTAATTCATTCATAATTTAAATTTGGTTCTCTCCCATTTCGTTAAATATGCAGGGTGCTATCTAGTCATTGTTGAATTCCGAAAGTGAGAGTGATGTTGTTTCTGGTCGGCGGCACTTTCACATTTTCGGAAAAAGTTATCACTTCCGACTTCTTCTAAAGCTTTCAACTAACAAATATTCCATGATGGGTGCATCGTGCAATATTTTAAGAAATACATATATAAAATCTGTCATGTCGCATTTAAAAAAGCCAACAATGCTGCATAGTAGCAACATTAATAGATATGTATAAATCAGTATTCTTCAATTTCACTCTCGCACCACTAACAGACTATAAATTGCTTGATCAAATCATTCCAAATTATAATTGATTTGGTATATAGGCTGAATGTAATATCTACATTTTCATATTATTCTCCAGGTATATCTATGTAAGTTTAAATAACAAGTTTCGATTTCAAGTCAAAATTAGTGATCGATCATAAATAACTCCAACCAGCAACCAAACCGGACATGGAGTTTCGAACAGGAATATCAATAAAACCAAGACCTTTAGAATGGTACCCATTTTATCGGACTTTTGGCTCATTTTCAGGCACAAGGCACATTGTCAGAAAAGTATTTATTTTATTTATTCGCATTGTGATAAAGATAGATACTAAACTTTCGTAACAACAAAACCTTAATTCTGCAAGAAATAGCAGGAACATTATGATTAAAAATGATTATAAATATGTTTTCTATTCTAATCGTCGCACTGTACCGAATATTACATTTTCGGACTGTTCAAGATTAAGATATTTTTCGAACCCACTGATAATTTTTTTCAATGTTGAATTTATTCTGCACTATACAGATTCTGTAGTACCTTTGTGATAAAAATTCAATGAAAATTATCAGAACGATAACAATCTTAAAACCATTAAGTAAGTACCAAACCTTGAAAATAAGCAAACTTGAATATGTTGGAACAAGTTTTCTCATTCTCCAGGTAAGAAACTCAACTGAATCTCAAAGTGCAATAAATAGTGCATTGAAAAGAACTAAGAATGTTGTAAACATAAATCGGCAACTGGTGACTGCTTACAAATCTTTTACTTTGGGTAAACCTTCTTTTTTTTTCTATTCTTAAAATTTATTGATTTATGACTGTGATCCGAAATATTTTCAACAGGATTATCCTTCCTAAATACGATTCTGCGTAACTTTGTAAAGTGGGTTCTTGGTGTCAGTTTTACTTAAACTTTATTTTTCTAAAGAGTTTAATTTTAGTGTCTATATTTGTTTCTTTATAGTAAATATTCAAAAGAAGCCTATTTATGATTATACTATGTAGATACATGTTGTCCAGCTCAAAACGTAAACAGAAAACTTTAACCACGAATTAAAAAACTTAAAAGCAATTGTTGTTCTTGTTCTTGAAGGGCAGAGTTTATTTTCATCCATAGTTATCTCATATTACCATTTTAATCAACTTTATAAAAAATACATAAAACTAAGGTATGCGGCCCAATACCGGGTGACCTCAATACGAAATGATGAGTTAAAATGAATAAGATCCATCCATTGAAGTTCGTACCGTCATCCGTTGAAATTAATTTATTTGACTTATTCAACGATATGTTTTATTTAGGCACCATAAAGATTGAGTGATAATAATAATAGGAAATAAATAAATAGTAAATATCTAAACTAAACAAATGGTCAGTGTCTTTACCTACGAAGCCATAGCGAAATAAAAAAACAAGAGTTTTCAAACTTATAAAACCCTTCCTTTTTGTGTCAGGGGCAGTCGGGGGTTAAATTGGTTCATTTTTAGGGAATTGAAAATTCTTCTTGGCGACAGTTCAAATGCTTGTTTACAAACAAAACAAAGCTTTTCCTCAAAAAATCTGAGCTAAGTATTTCTTGTACCTCATCAAAACAACATAAAGCTCTTTTGGGGTATGTACATAGTTCGTGCATCACTCAACATATTTTACGCTGGCTATGTTCAAAATTTGGTTCACAGCAACCAAAAAATATAAAAATAGTTTACTCATGACCACGCAAACAATTTCGTTTGCCAAGCTCAAAGAAGTTTTCTAGATTAAAAGCGAAGTACATAAATAATTCCTGCTGCAGGATTGTTGCACTAGATTTTACCTGATGACTCACGCTGGTAAAACCTCTCACCTTGAGATTGAGACGCTACCTGAAGAAGCTGAGGAGCCAATCCCAAGCACGCTGAATATGCAAAAGTTCTGCTGAAGCGCCACAGGTGAGGCAAACTCATTAAGAAGCGGTGTGCTACGTCATTGTTTGAGAAATGAGTCACCCAGGTCGAGGTGGAAAGCACGCGCTGCGTCGCGCAAGACATCTTTAAGCGCTTCTAAGAAAACTTTAATCTGCAAGAGATTTCGCACGTGTGTTATTTGAGATATCGTGAGTGTTGAAATTTTGCTTTAAAATTTTCAAAACAATTATTCTTTTATGATAGCATTTACTTTTGCATTCAAAATTGGTTTCTTGTTTCAAATAAAGTAAATCAGATATTAATGTATGTAAAAAAATTTGGTACCTAAGAATTCGGAATAAACTAGTCTAAATTAGCCTACTTCTTACTAGTAGTTAGCGGTTACAGACCGAAATTGATGTGTTAAAAAATAAATAAATTGCGATAAATTTTCGGATTTGACATCCAAATTTATTGTCACACGAAAGCCATCGTACGCCGGCACCCGCTCTAACTATTTCGTAATCAGACATTGAGTTAAGCAATTGAATTAAATAACCAATATGCAATATGTATGATGCAAATTTAATTCGTTAAAAATTCAAAACGACTTCGCATTTCGACCCTCAACTTCAACGGAAAAATTAAACTTTTGAGGTATATGGAGGGTGGTGAAATAACACGCGCTTTTAATTAATTCGAAGCTCTTTTCGGGAAAACTAATTTATGTCTTTCATTTTTTAATTGAGCTATAAAATCCAAAATGAATAATATTTGAAATACGCGATGAAAATGCAGTGAATTCGGTTGAGAAATTGATCTTTAAAAATTATTTTAATTCTTAATTATTTTCTGCAAGAACCATCCATTTTCACCATTATTTAGACGCAAACCAATTTTCCTCAATAAAGTGGTGAAATAGAAAGCTTTTTGACAGCCCGTCGCCTTGAGCCAGCCAATCAGCGCAGCAAATGCAGTCAATGACGGCAAATCCAGCCAATCGGAGCGACCCGAAATGACGCTATTCCTATTTTTAGCCGATGAGTCACGGGCTTAAAGGCCTCACTGGGAAAATTCGCTGCCATTCGTTTGTAAACAGCGGTTCGGGCAAGGTGTGTTCGCGTAAAGTGGTTCTTTTCGCCGTGAAAATCGTGCGTTCTCCCGGAAAATAAGTTGAAAATCTTGCGAAGATTCATCCGAAATTGGCAATCCCTCGCCCGAAGAGGTTCAGTTGCAGATAAGAAGTTCGGTTCCGAGCGACTGGTGTGGCGATTTCTTTGTTAGGCTTTACAACGATTTCAAGGACTGAGGACAAGAGCAAAAAGTGCCTTTGTGGTTTTTGTTTTATTTTTTAAAACTACGGTTTTTTTTTTTAAATTAGTGCTTAGTGCTTTATTTATCGCTGGCACGATGAATTTTTTGTGCTTGTAGTTCGTTTACAGCCCGAACTCAAAATCACGAAAGTGCGCTGCAAAAGTGACGTTTCCGCAAAGTGGTCAGGGCTGAGTAAAGTGTAAAAAGTGTCGCGCGGAGTGTGGGAAACTCGTTGTCATTGACCAAGTGCACCCGAGCCAGTGGAAAAGAAAAGACTCCTGGTCGTGGTCTTGGAGATTATGCGGGGCGGTAACAACGGCAACAGCAATAATAGTAGCTTAAGCGAAAGTAGTAATATGGAACCATCCTTTTACGAGGATAACAGCGCACAATTTTCCCCCGGCTCAATCATGAAGAGGCCAGCCTCATTGGATTTAAACTCAAAGAATCAGGCGAAGAAGCAGCGACTCACCCAGACCCTGCCCACCCCGGGGCCCCTGGTCCTCGAGTCCCCCGATATTTTGGCGTGCAAGTTGACAACTCCCGAGCTTGAGAAAATTCTGCTCTCGAGTAACTTGCCCACGCCGACGCCGACGTTGGTCTTCCCCACAAAGGTGCACGACTGCGTCCACGTAGGAAGTGAAGGTGGCGATTATTTGCGCCCCGCTCAACAGGTCACGTCCGAACAGGAGGATTACGCAAAGGGATTCGTCGACGCACTCAACGACTTACGCAACAGCGAAAACACGAAAACCCAACAGAACCTGTCCGCGAGTGCAGTGGTCACTGCGAACGGGATGAGTGGCGGATCGATAACCTACACAAATCTCGGTGAGTAGCAAAGGGTTTTCCCCCCATATAAATAAATACAAAAAAATCTGGGGCGGTCGTGTTATTTTTCGCGACCTCAAATCCAAACATTCCGCCAATTCCTCCGTGCCATTCAACGGGGGCCGCATTCCTTCTGTGCCGTTCCGATGGTTGTTTTGACAGTTCACGTGCTTCTTATCAACGATTTTACGGCCCACAAAAATCTCTTGCTTAATCGAAACGACTTAATTAAAATTGCCATGCTAAAATGAAGTTAATGCCGAAAAAACAAACAAATTTACGCGACGAGGTGTTGTTTACGATGGGCACTAATAATCAGACTCCACTGAGAAGATTAAATTTAGCTTTAGGTAATAGGCTTCCTAACATTTGATGCTTTCAGATTTAAAAAAAGACGCAGATAACAATTTTTATAGAACATATAAAACACTTTAAAACTCTTCCATAAACTTTTTGCATAAATTATTAGGTATTAAGCACTCAAAAAAGGTAGATATAGTGGAAAAAACATTTTTTTTTCAATATTTTCATTATATTTCATTCTTGTTGACTACACCTTTCGGACGATGTTTCTGAATATTATTCTAAATATTTTTATTATTTTATTTCCAGATGAATCTTTCCCCGTAGCCATTAAGGACGAGCCTCAAACAGTACCAAATTCCCCTCCTCTGAGCCCCATCGATATGGAAACACAAGAAAGAATAAAGCTAGAACGCAAACGCCAGAGGAATCGGGTTGCAGCCTCCAAGTGCAGAAAACGAAAACTGGAGAGAATCTCAAAACTCGAAGAGAAGGTGAAAATTCTAAAGGGGGAAAATGCGGACTTAGCATCGGTCATAAAGCAGCTGAAGGAGCACGTCTTCCAGCTGAAGCAACAGGTTATCGATCACCTTCAGGCAGGTTGCGATATTTCAGTATATAACAGTTCTACAGTGCTCCAGGGCAAGTAACAGGAACTTTTGCCTCTTGAAGAAACTGAAGGACCTCTCTTACTCGTGATATTATCTGAATAGTGAAGCGCGTTGTTTTCCAAAACGCCCCCCTTCTAGGTATTATGTTAAGACAAAGTAATTTTAGTTTTTACAATGAGGAAATAGTTGCAGATTTAGTTGTTAGGGATTTCTAACAAATTCTAAAAGATTTTCAGTTGAAAAAAGGTTTTTTGCACCAAAATTTGAGATATTTAAACTTCTTCGGAAGTGCCTTTGGATCTAACCGGGTGATAACATTTTACGAAGATTCCTCCTTGGCGGTGAGGGAGGTACGTTCCATTGGAGTCTTACAGTCCGGCTGGCTGTAGTAAAATAAAAATAATTATACTGTCCAGGCGGCATCAGTTAAATTTTAAATGACAGGTGGGTGACGCAAATTGTCTTAAAGATTTTAGAAGCATTAGAAGTTTCGTACAGAAGGAAGGATTAAGGTTTCAGTAGTATATTCAGGCTTATAAGCATTAACTTCTACAATATCTATTTAAAATTAATCTTTATATAATTTTATGGAAGATAAAAGATATAGTCTCTACAGATTTGCCTATTATAGATGACCTACGGTGCAATGTTTCGTTTATTAAACAAGTTAATCAATTTATACCTATTTTAGAGAGTCTATATATTGTAATCCTTGACTATATAAAAGTAAATCGTGAAAACCGCAGCATTGTAGCTATTTGTAGTAATGTGCATATTTAAAAGAAACATCTATAAAGAATCTATAAGAGGCATTCAACTCTAGAGGTATCTTAGAGTTTTCTCAACTCGTCTAAAAAAGTGCTTTGGAGCGTTGATCTTTAGTGTTATTTTGCTACTACTTACGATTGCAACGAATTTTGTGATAAAATTATTAGTATTCGTGTTTTAACGACTGTAAAAACTTATATGAGGTGTAAGTTATTTTTTATCTGATTATCATTTTATTTTTTAGCTTTCAGTGATTGCAAGAATGTTTTTAGTGTTTTTGTCTGTGGGGCACTTGCTCATAAATATTCATTAACCCCCGACACAAAAGAAAATCAATTGCTAAATTAATAAGTAAAAACGATTCTTTACTAAGCAATATTAACTTTCTATTTTATATTTATTGTTATTTTTAAAATACTAATTTGAAGTTGATCAATAGTTTTTCCATTTCTATTAAGTGTTACGAATATTTTTAATGTGTTGCATTTAAAAATCTTAATAAGCAAAAAAGAGTTATTTTATGTTCTTAGTAATTTTGTTTTCAACATTTTATGAACTAAACTAAAACTGCTTTTGTTGTTATAATTTCTAAATAAAAGACATAAGACATTCCTACGGAAAAAACAACTCATTTATTTCTAAGTGTTTTTATCGCATTAGCCTGAATCTAATTCAGCACATTTGATTAGATTCATTTAGCTGAGAATTGCATAAAAAAATTTAAATATATTTTAAAGTACATTGTCTCTAGGAAGTTAATCAACTGGCCAACGAAAATAATTAATAATGTTGACTAAGATAGCAAAAGGGCTTTAATTAATAGTTTTACTATGTACTATACTTCAAATAACTTTAATACAAAATACAAATCATCAAAGTCGAAGGCAATCAAAATTTAATGTCGATGAAAAGTAATTTTTAGCACTATTATTTAACCGTCATTACGAGGACGAGTTGACCAAACGAATTTTTATTTATTCTATCAATAAAAAGGCACAAAGATTAGAAAAGTGAGAAATCTATAGCGCAAAATAATCTCAGGCAATATAGTGTTATTTTAAGATCTAAATAATCCCACGCAATCCAAATAAGGACCAAGCTTTTAGCTTTAACAGTATACAAAAATTATTACAATCGAAATTCCAAAAAAGAGTAGAATCAGAGTCCTGCAGGCTTCTCAGTAACTAATAAAAACAGTTTCCTTCCTGATTCATTTGCTAACAAAATCAAAGCTCAGTATACACAAAAAATATATCATAAAACACACAAAATTGCAAAACAAATGAATGCGATTTTAATTTTTGCGTTTTTTATTTTCAGTGTCCAATTTTAACTGATGCCGCCTATTCAAAACTATTTGTAAGTTGAAAAGTATGGTTCAACCGCTCAACGAGCAATAAACTTAAAGAATTACTAAGTAACACAGGATACGCAGTAAAATGTGAAGAAAAGGGCCTTATATACATAACTGATAAGATTCTCCTTAAATTGGTAAATGTTCTTGTACATAAATTAAGATTGCAATTACGGATAAGGTTAACACAGTTTTAGATTTTCTAGTCTACTAATGCATATATTTATACAATCTGTGTGTTTTTGTACCGCATTCTGTCAGCTTTTTGCATTCGCGTAAGCAACCGGCGCCTTATTAGGGAGCATACGAAGTATTTAATGCAAATGTGCTTTTAGATCAACTTAGCATTAAGACAGATTATTTGAAATTTACAGAAATGACCGAGGATAGGGCAAGCGTTACACTGCTTCTGGCGGTGCCAGGATTCGAACTACTTTGAGAATATATTTTATTAACTTATTTTAGAGATGTAATTCGGACAATTAACGAGAAAATAACCTATATATTCACCTGTTCTCTATATGTATGTATATATCGAGATAAATTTTATGTTGACCGATTTAAGAGCAGACAAGATATTTATATATTTAGTTATTAAATATTTTTCATATACATATTTTTGCATTAATAAATAATTATGAATAAACAACTGCATATTCTTTTTACACTTTTTGTCCCTTCCTATGATTAGAAATCAAAAATTCCTATTCCTTTAATCTTTGTCTAAGACATTGCAAAAATTAAAAAAACGAATATTCAAACTTAAATATGCCTAAATACATAATTTTAATTCTGACTGTTAAAAGAAAAAAATGTACTTTTCATATCTCTTCTCGGTGAAATTCGGATAAAAGTAAAGCTTAAATTTTTAGACTTGGTTTAAGTTCGAGAAGTGCATAAAAAAAGGGTTCTCATCGAATTATTTTTGGTAACTAGAATAATCGCATATTTATGATTTCAGAAAAGAGTATGTTAGTAAGTAGGTACACATTAAACTTGTATGAATTAAAAAACGTTTGTAGAAAAATCGTGGTTCAACTGCCAGATCGATACTTCGGGAATTGTTCTTAAAATTAGTTCAATCTATTAAACTTAATTTTCGTCTAATAACTTGGATTTTATTGTTAGTTCTTTCTTCTCATTTGAGAACCATATTAAACTCAATTTTTAATAAAGTAAATTCAACGTTAGGTTTTTTAAAATTATGGTCCACAGACTTACTATAATATAAATTCCCTGGACCTTGAAGAAGTAATCAGTCTTTTGATGCATAAATCTGTACGAATTAATTCAGTAAATCTGTTACTTTTTTAATAGTTTTTCATAATTTGTTTACATATTTTTGAAGACATTTATTGGTGTTGTAATCGATGTTCTGACATTAAAAATTATCTAGTGCTGGACTATTGAAATTTCATAGTTAAATATAATTTGTTAAAGTTAAAATTCATTTAAAATATTTCCTTTTGTGAGATTAAACAGAAATCACGGAAGAGATTCTTTGTAACGGTTGGGCTGTGTAAAGGTATGCAATTAAAAATTTCAAACAGCTCTGCGCCACCTGGGTTCTCCTTGTGAGACCAAGAGGAAAAAGCACCTTTGTGCAGACCATCCGTTCGAGATGTCAAAGTCGCTCGGCTCGGCGGAGGCCAAAATCATTTGCCGAGTTCACTTCACATTAATATGGCCGCATGTTAGAGCAAAGTGGATTTTTCTTTATTGTTTGCCAACAAGAAATTCTGAGTGAAATTTTTTGGAATCCCATCGCAGCGGGAACGGAATGAGAGCGCGCGCCGTCCGAGCTTGCAGTGGTGCGCCGACCGAGCAGTGTTTGTAAATAGTTCGTGGGAAAGTTTCGCCTTTCGCCCTTGGAAGAAGTTCTGTGCTGTTTGGATAATTTTGCGGTGATCCTACGGCCGTTTCGGGAGCAGTGGCTGTGATCTCAGTGAAAGTTCCCCCCAGTGCCAATTAAGTGGGGCCGCCCCGAGGAGCTCCAACAGCCAGAGCACCCAGCACCCAGGAGGAACGATCACCGCCGTCGGGCCGAGGAGGCAATTTGCAGCGAAGCCCGAAGTTGGTACGTACGCGGCCCGTTCGAAGGGTTCAAAGGGTGTCACCCTCTCCGTGTCCCAGTGAAAATCAGCTGTTGCATCTGCACCCCTGCTCCGCTCAAGGGCCCGGCGAAATGCCGTTGCTCGCGTCACCTGGCCCCGGGCTGCACCGCCGCTGACGTACCTTTCTATTGATTTTCCCAGAGATCGTCAGTGGCCCCGATTGGGACTGGGATTGCCACAGCAGTCGGCTCTTTGTCTCCCGTCTTGGGCTGGGTGAGGAAAAGAAACGAAATCCAGCAAGATGCAATTTTCTAGCCAGGGCGCCTATCGAGTGCACCGCACTTTGGCGCTTTTTCATGCCGCAATTATCGTCCAAAAACTAAATGGGCTGAGCCAAGCTAAATCCGCAGATTTGCACAAAAAATTGGTTAATTTCTGATTGAACTGGACCATTTTCAAATTTCAAACTTTTAGAACTGTCCATCGGCAGAACTCATTCGACTAATGGTTTTCACGCTAGTCTAATTTTGGTATTTTTAATAATTTCTAAACGTTAACTTATTACAATGGGAGCGCTACTACTGCCCGCAAATTAAACACTTTAAGAACAAATTCTTCTTAAAAAATCCTGAGAAAAAAAGTTTCACATTATAGCGAGGACAAAACGAAAAATAATGAAAAAAACTTTTCATAAAAGTAGTTTTTAAAATTTTTAATCCCTCATTGTCAGCCTCATTTTGAGCGCTACTTCTTTGGCTAGAGGTCGCGTTTTTGAAGCGAAAAGTGAGATTTCACTTTAGTTGCGCTTTTCCTAATTGAAAGAAGCAATTTAAATTTTCAAACATTTTAATTTTGAATCTACCTAATTTTCATAGTAGTGGGTTATGTGTGGTACCCTTTGAAATTGAAAATTAATACTTTTCTACTTTACGTTTAAGGTTGGATAGTCTATTTTTCCATAATAACATTATTTTAACAAATGGGCTAATTTTCGAAAATCAGGACGTATATTTCTATGTTCTGAGTTATTTTTTAGTCGGCTGTAGAGGAATCGATAAAAGTGACAATTTCTGTCATGAAATGCTTCCTGCTTTGTCATATATTATTGATTTTCATTAATAGGACAGCTAAACAGATTGATTCTTTTCCCTCCTTGGGTCATTGTTAGAACTCTACAATTTTTTTTTTGTTATTGTTCATTTTATTTAAAACTACTATAAAATGGACTGAGAGTACTATTATTAATATTATAACAACTTACAAACATTTCGTCATTTCGTTCATTTGCTTTAATTCAATTTTTAAGACGATTTCTTCGAACTAAAGAAACTGAAACCGAAGGGAAAATCCAACAGTGAGAACAAAAAGATCCCCTCGAGCTACAAAGAATCTTAAAATTGAAGGGGTTTAAGATGTGAAAGAATAGACAATGGATTGATCTATTTCGACGTATCAAGATTTGCATTTTTAAGGAACCTGGGGTGGATTGCTGAATTAAATATAAATAAATATAATAAATATAAATAAATATTTTCAAAACGATTTCACCCAAAATAACTACAAATTGTAATGGGCTGTGTACGGCTGATATTAATCTAAAGTCTATATTTTAAAATTTTCCAATTTAATGCGCTAAGATCTTTATCTAATTTGTGCTAAGTAGATTAGAAGGAACTTATATTAAAGGCTTAAAATTTTTATTATACTTCTAGATTTGAGGAAACCATTTTTATAGTTCTGTTATAAATTTAGTGCAATAAAATGCATCCCACACACAATACTCGACCGCAACACATGAGGCATCACCTTCATCAGCCGGGAATGCATCCACAACGGCCACCGCCAGTGGGAATAAGCGTTGGTCCCCAAATGCGACCACCTCAGCATCATCACATGTCGACTATGCCGCCTCATGGGGCACACCAACAGATCTCCACGTATATTCCTCCGATGCAAAGAGATGCGACCAGGTAAATGTCGAATATTCTTTTAATATTAAAATTAAAAAAAAAATACAAAACACGCGCGGAAAGTATAGGTACTGCGTACAGAGGTTGATTGCACGCAGCCGTCGTTGAAGAGGTTCCTTTCATTAATAATTTGCAAATTTACCGATTTCCAGATGTACGCACAAGTCAGTTTCCCGAGGATTTCAGTTTTGAAAAGTTGAATTCTGACCCTTCCCCGATATCATCGAAAGAGATATTACACCGGCTTGTGGTTTAAAATTCTCATCATATGAGTCAGTCATCCCCTTGAATATAATCATTCGCGCTTGGTTATTGTTCGCCGGATTTTGTATTAAAGCCCTCAGCGGAATACCCTGGAATGGGATGAAAAACAAAAAACTTAAAAAAAACAAGAAGGAAGAGGAGTCCTTATAGGAATAGTGGCATGTGGTAGCGTGTTTAAATAAATCACTTTCTTTAGCATTTTAAATGATATATCAAATGGGTAGTGCGAATAAAGGAGTCCGCACTTCTTCAGTGGCAATGACAAATATTCAGACATGTTTGAATGGATGAACCAACTTTTATTGACAAAGACCAAAGAAGGTCACAAATAGAACAGGTTTTAATTTAACACCCCTTTTTGATAATTTTTTACTGTACGGTCTGAACCTCTTTTTGCCCCCTGAGAACTAGACTTGGAATGAACTTGTATTTCATCACCCCTCGAAGAGGATATTCACTTTTCAGATTATGCTCCTTCCTTTCGAATAGATCCTCTGTAGATTTTATCTCAACAATTGGCATTTTATTGACAAAAATTTGATTTTTTCGAGGGTTTGCCGAGTACGGCCAACATTGTACGGCATTTGACTTGGGTGTTATCCTGGAAACCGACATTATTGAAACAAGGCTTTGTTTGGGGGCATAAAGAAACAATGTGGACCTCAAACGATTACAGACAGAGACTTTCGGGGTTGAAGGGGATCTTGTGTAAATTGAGCTGCATTGCAAAAAAGCTTTAGTAGGGGCATATTTACTTTTAAAAACAAACTAGGAATAATTTATATACTACACTATTTAAAAGTCGTCTACGTCTAATAGTCATCTATTTTATTAATCAACGAAATATTAAACTTTAAAATATCAGTATGAGGAATTTTGTATTATGTCTATTAAATACAACTGAACAGACTTTCTACTACCTACATCTGAACAAATTATAATGTATCTAACTGATAAGTTTGTTTTATTTTATTTTATTAAAACACAAGTGGCACCATAGGCTATAACTATGTACATAGTAACATTATTTAAGATAAACAGATGGATATCATAGGTCCCACTTTAATATCTAATTCAGACCATAGGATTTTAATAACATAACTGATGTTATTTAGACTCTACTTTCAGTGTCGCATCGAAGGCACATGAACCGTCGAAATATGATAGTATGTAAACATGGCAAGATGCTGAATTTGCTCGTTTTATTGAGCTGGTTGACGAACGTGAATTATTTTAAAGAATAGTTTAGTCGTGGGTGCACTGTGCTTCGAGTAGTCAGACTCGGTCTTTAATATAAAGGATTTGCAGTACTTTTCATTAAATTTTGAAAAAAAATATATAACAAAAGTGAAACACGTTTTATTGTCATAGTGTCGAAGTACAAATGTGCTGAAATAATTCCTTTTAAATTGGCATAAAACTTGTTCTTTAGTTTAGTTTAGTTTAGTTCAAAAACACTATCTAAAAATGAAGCTTTCGAGATACAGACGGTGAGCATGGAAAATTTAAATTCTACTAACATAAATTTCACATATGATTTGTCATTTTAACGAAAGCCTTTACTAAAGGCGTTGAAGCTTATTTTGGGGTACCCCAGAAAAAGTACCGCAGACCACTTATATTTATTTTTGGTAATAATTGTAATTGCTGTTGACATTATGCATTGATGAATAAATAATAAGTTGGGTTTCGGAACATTTCATTTTTTTATTTAAATTATTTACTTTTCAAATATATGTAGGTCCGTCCACCATCAGCCGCGGATGAATTCTCAAATGCACCATGTGCCAATTCCATCAAAATATCGTCCTGGAATGAATCGCAACATGGGAATCACGAATCCTTCAATTCAATCAAACACGCAATCTGCTCATAGTATCCAACATTCACACAACTTACAGCAGTCGCACAGTCTACCACAGCAGCCGCACGGCATGCAACCACATCAAAATACACATAAACCACCCGAAGTATCGAAACAGTCATCAGTTCAAAAATCACAACAAGGTGCCGTACCACAAACAGGTATAGCATCCCAACCTCCAGTATCAGTGCACCAGAAAATTGGTCCACCACAGCAGCCCCAACAATCTGTAATGTCGCAGCAGCCAATGCCGGCTAAAAATTCTAGTCCTATGAAGCCAATGGGAATTAAACATTCTCAATCGTCTTTGACTTTTAAATCATCACAAGGCCCAAATGCACATCCAAATCCCATAAGAATTTCTCACTCTCAACCGTCCATGCATCCGCAGGCAGGTTCTGGTAAATCCTTTCAGTCATACAAACCCATGCAGTCGCAGAAGATTCAACCACACTCCCACCAACCCATGCCTAATCGACAGAACAACCCGCCGCCACAAAGATCATCACCTCCTCAGAAAATTCAAACTAAGGTATCTAATATCGTTATAGCCAACCCTCCTCTTCTCCCTACCCCTGCTCCTAGTCATGGTTCTTTGGTCATTCCTCCAAGCTCGAAACCAAGCCCCGTGCATAATAAGCCTCCTATGAGCACTGCATCCGCGAACACCACTGCTTCTACTTCGATTCCTGCACCCATAAGTCTTCAACAGCATAAACCCAATCCGATAGCAGCCAACAATACTCATCTTCCTGGTCCACCGATTTCTATAGGTCAGCAAGCACCGACAGGAAATCATAGTGCTTCTACTAACACCTCTGAGCCCCTCCAAGCAACTACAGAAAATCGTAAGTACTTTCTGGTAGTGTGGGATACAAAATAAAGATAATTACTTTTTTTTCTAGAACTAAAGACGCAAGGTATTCAACAAAATTCAAATCCTTCAGTTTCTACAAACCAACAGGACGTGACCTCAGACTTGGGTTGTGGAAACTCTCGGAACCTTCCGACGAATGACAATTTGGCAAACACTAAAGAGAAAACACCAATGTGCTTAGTAAACGAACTAGCGCGATTTAATAAGGTATCTAATATTATATAAATATTTACGTTTTTTTAATTTTTTTAATAAGCTATTTCGATATAAAATCATATTCTCCACAAAATATGTCATATAAAAATAAACCCAAATTTTGCTTCGTTTTCGAGATATACTCAAAAAGTTAATAGCACTCCGCGGTTTTTTCATCCTTAATAACCAATTTTACTTATATGTGAATATATTTTTTCTATTTAAATATGAATTAAAAACTAACTTTGAGTGCAAAGGGTTAAATTAAATATTTATTTTTTTTTTTAAACATATGAATTTTGAAATAATTAAATTCAATATCTCAGATTCAACATCAATACCGCCTGACTGGAGAAGACGGGCCAGCGCACTGCAAGCGCTTCACAGTCACTTTAAAACTGGGCGACGAAGACTACACGGCGGAGGGCTTAAGTATCAAAAAGGCCCAACATGCAGCTGCTTCAGAAGCTATTAACAATACAAAATATCAGCATCCGCCGATCAAATCGACTCGTATGAAGAATGGAAGGCCCGGCATTGGGTACATAACACCTACTGTGGAACTGAATGCCCTTTTAATGAAACTGGGTGAGCCAGCAGTTTACGTTGCCAATCCCACTGATGCTTCTGGTCATCAAGGCATAGCAGCTCCAACTTCCCAAAACGGTTACCCCATTCCTGTTCCCAATCATGGATATGTACCAGATGGTCACTTTACGAATTTTAATAGACCGAATAACAACAACTTTTATTCGTCCCCGCGATTCCAGCGAATGAGCGGCAGGCCTTTCAGTAGAGGATATGTGAAATATGGTTCGGTATGTGGATATAATATTTTTGGACTTGATTATGCTAATTAATTTTTTTTACAGAGGTTCCCTCCTCCTATGAGTGGTCCAAGAGAAGTGTGTAAAATTACTCTAATTGTTGGGAAGCATACTTTTGTTGGGTTTGGAGATACACCTCAGTTAGCCAAACACGATGCAGCAACCAAGTAAGATTTCAACTTGATTGTAAATATTACTCTTTTGATATTGATAGTTTTTGTTGAGAATCAACATAAAAATATTCCTTTTCATTAAATCAATTAAATATTTTTTTTCAGAGCATTAGGTGTTTTGAAACCTCTAGTGGTAGCAGATGTTACAGCAGAACTCCAAGGCACTGCGGAAGATGATCCTAGTTCTGATTTGAAATCCCCGATATCTTTGGTTCATGAAACTGCGCTCAAAAGAAATATGACTGTTACGTTTGAAGTGAAAAGTGAGCGGGGACAACCGCATATGAAAACTTTTGTGACTATGTGTAAAGTCGGTGATATTGTGGTAAGTCTTCATTATTAACTTATTCTATAAATTAAATCTCTCTCTCTGATATACAAATAAAAAATTTTTAAATAAATTAAATAAATTAAGTAAATTAGAGATTTAATTTCTACAGACTGAGGCTGAAGGAAATGGGAAAAAAATATCAAAGAAGCGTGCTGCGGAAAAAATGTTAGAAGAATTAAAGAAGTTGCCGCCGTTATCCCCATCGAAGATAAATACAAAAATGATGGCATTAAAATCAATGAAAAGGAAGCCACAAATGATCAAAAGAAAGCCTAAAAATTTGATTAAGGAAAATCCAGATCCTGAAGTTCCTCAAATTAATCCGATCTCAAAGCTCCTACAAGTTCAACAGTCATTAAAAGAAAGGGAGCCGGTTTACACTTTAATTGATGAGACCGGATATCCGCGGCCAAGAGAATTCGTTATCGAAGTATCTGCTGGCGGGCAAGTTGCGAGAGGAGTGGGGCATAATAAGAAAACTGCAAAGAAAGTGGCTGCTAGAAGTACGTATACTTATTTTCATACTTACAAACGTATTTATTTGATGTCTGTTTTACTAGATATGCTCATTATGATGGGATACCCGATGCCAGAGATTGACGAAACTACAACCTCAAATGGGAACAATGAAAAATCGAAAAGTTATCACGAGGAAAACCATGTGGCACCCTCGGTAAACATTCACAGTAAAAGTGGGTGTATTTTGGGAAGGCAAATAGTGCCTGGCTTACTCTTAATGCAGCAAACTTCCAAAAGTAAGAATTTGGATGGAAGTTTTGTGGCTTGTATTTTATGCCATTACTTTTATAGATTCCTTTACAAAATCTCCAGACCAATACAATCAGAAACAGCAGAGTTCTCCGGCTTCTACTTCTGCTAAGGAAGATAACAACCCATCGAACCAGCCGAACTTATCTTCGCCTCTCTCCGCAACATTCAATAAGGATGGGGTGAGACCTAAAGATCAACTGCTGTATCTTGCGCAACTCTTAGGTTTCCAAGTAAGTTGTCACTTTAAATGAAATTCGCTCGGATGTCTAAATTAATAATAAATTATTATTTATATTACAGGCAGTATTTTCGGACTATCCTAAAGGCAACCATGGAGAATATTTGACAATAGTAACACTATCAACAGATCCGCCGCAAATTTGCCATGGTGCAGGCAGTGATACAGAGGAATCTCAAGATCATGCTTCAATGACTGCCCTTAAAATGTTGAGCGAATTGGGTTTGGATAACGTGAAACCGAAAAAGCCCCCAGAAGAAAAGAAAATTGATTCAAACGCGATTGAAGGCTCCGAAGACTAAATTTTTGTATGTTTTTCTCTAGAAATGTTTTTGTTTTATTTTTTTATTTTTGTTATTAATTTCGGAAGATTATTGAGTTCATTTAGAAAGGATTTTCGAAAGATCCGCAGTACTTAAAATTTAGTCAAACAAAAACACTACTGAAATTGTTGATGTGACAAAAACATAACAAAAACTCTTCGAAGTGTACGTAATTCAAAACTACTCCTATTTATGCCCTTAAACAAAATTATACACGGTATTTTCATAACTTGATATATTTAGAACGTGGAAGGCTAATTAAATACAGTAGGTTTGAATTACACAACAGAACAGCAATATCTGCATATAACATGAGGTCATATTGATAATATTATTTACTAGTAAGGAGTCCCAATAATGTTGAACTCGTCAAAGGGGAAATGCGCGAACATTGATTACCATATACCTAAAAGATCGCCTCAACAAGATTTTGTACGCCTTTCGCTTATTATATTTGTTTTGATTTTGTTTTTGATTCGATAACACTAACTGTATAACTGCACGCGAGCTGCTATTAAAATGTTTGATACGGAAAAAAGGATAGCAAAACTTAGCCCAGTGAAAAGGAAAACGTCTTAGGTTTCGGCAAGTATTAGATGAGGAGAAAATTTGTCTTATCGTAACCTGTAGGGTGATATACGAGTATTAGGCACATGGTAATTGATAAAACTTAGCATCTAAATACATTTAGCTGTACGGTCAATTTTTATAAGTCCTTTTTTTCAATAATGAGTTTAATGCGTGTGTAAAGTGAAAATAAATACGAAAGTGGGCTCTATAAATGATGGCAATGTGTATGTTATAAGAAAAAAATTGCTACAAAAGTAGTACTGCTTAAATATTGAATTTTTAAACTTATATATGCGGTTGATAATTGCGTTTGAAACTTATTCACTAAAATTTGAAATTTTTCACCAACTTTGTGCTCCATACAACACTTTAAATAAAATCCTCGAATCATGTGAGTTTGTTATGGAAATTAATTGTAAAATGAGTAAATTTTCCAATTTTTCGTCTATCTTTTGAAAAATTCTTGGTTACCAAAGAAATGCAGCGACAAAAGTGACACCTGAATGGCTGTGAACTTGTTAATAATTTAAAAAAAAAAATAAGTTAATATGATTGAAGTAATTAAATTATTAATAATTTTACTGAAGATAGAAAATTAATTCCTTTTCCAAACAACTATAGTTGCATAATACAAGAATTACAATTTTTCGTAAATTAAATTAATTTTAATTTTTAGAATCTTAAGGAATCGTTGGACATTGTAATAACCTTCGGTATTATTTCGCTTTGTGTTCATGTTTAATTTGGATTTGCATGAGGTCTGAACAAGCTTCTAGTAGGTTTAACTTGAATCTGTTCAACAGTTTTTGTGTTATGAAAAGAGTTACTTATTTTAAAGTTGTTAATAAAAAGAAACGTAAAGCTGGTTTGGTTGATAGAGGAGTACTGTAATCCAAAATCTCAGATGTTCTGAGAAATGATAATTAAGTCCCAAAACAGAACAAAAATGTTCTACTGTTATTATTGTTATTTATCGTTCTTTATACCTTTGGTATAACATTTTAACATATTCAGCTATTCAAAATGTTATTTAGGTATATTTATAAGCGAAAGTCTATCAACGCACGTATAAGTTATATTGATATTGACCGTGTTTAAAATAAATTTCTATGAAAATATTTAAACCTGCTTAGTGATCAAACCTGAAATGACCAACGAAAGTTTGATATTTATTTAAAGATACAGAGAATGCAGAAAGCACTTTCTTGCAAGTTTTTTCTTTTTACACAATGCCTGATAAAATTAAAAAACGGACAATTTTATAATAAATTTTCTCACAAAAAAAGTATTTATTTTCACTTGAAGACAACTGCTGATGTATTTATATAATATAACGAGATCTTAAATGAATATTGTATGTCGTGTTTAATTATATTAAGTATTATAAAAATTGACCCTTAACATTTAAACAAGAAAAAAAATTTAAATGTATTTAAATCTATTTTTCGTACAAGTTGACAAGACCTGTGCAGTGTTTTTCAGGACGATTTTTGCTTTCGTCCGTTGAACCAGCACACAATTGACCGCAAAAAGTATTTTTGTTTCGTCAAAACAACTCGATAAACTGGCGCTGATTTTTACGTGTAGGTGAATCTCATTGAAAACATCCTATCGATATGTCATTGCATTTTATATAGCGCGCAGAAGACATTCACTGGTGCAAAGATATCCACATCGAATTTATTATTAAAAAAAAAAAAAAATTAAATAAAGAGCTGCTCACAGCCGGCCAATTTGGTATATGAAAATAAGAATTTAGCGAATGCTAATGCCTATTACCAGAGAGAAGTAAAATAATAAGAGATTCCAATGCGAACAAATAAGAAATGTATGAAGAAAATCAACCTAAGTGCGATACCTCCAGGCTGGCCTGGAGACACTCACAAGTTCCACACGGCATGCCCTGTTGGATTACTGTTGAATTACTTGAGCTCTTACAGTTATAAAAATGTGGGAAGTAAAAAATAAAATGTCTAAGTGTGCCATCACTTTTGGTTCTCACGGTATGTATGTACGCAGAATCGGAGAGCATATATAGATGCCAGGAGGCAAAAACACACAACGCTTATTGAAAAGTAATCCACACGAGAGAGCTCAAGTAATCCAACAGGGCATGTCGTGTGGAACTTGTCTCTGTCTCCAGGCCAGCCTGGAGGTATCGCGCTTAGGTTGATTTTCTTCATACATTTCTTATTTGTTCGCATTGGAATCTCTTGTTATTTTACTTCTCTCTGCTATTACGCATACGCTATTACCTATCATGTCCATGAATGTCTTCTCAAAACAGTAGTTTAGGGCATTTACGTTGTTTTCTAGAATTCCGAGTTGTTTTGACGCCTCTCGTCTTTTTTATGATTACAATGAACATGGCTGGCTACTTGTAATCATAAAAGTTCGATATGGAAAACGATTGAGAAATTTGAAAATATTTGTTGATTTCATTTTTAATGCAAGAAAATGTTCTTTTAATTTTATATACTTCGTTTTGCGCATTAGGGGAACATTGATTTTATTAGTTCTGTAAAAAAAGAAAAAAATAAGAAAAAAATGAAAAAAAAATACTCGAAGTGCATAAATGTACATAGCCAGTAAGTCGAAGTATCCTTCACTTCCTCTGTTTCTTTTTCCAAAAGCATATTGATTCCTACAAACGGTTTTCCTATCATGTTAAGTGTTGTTCATTGTATTCTATTAATGTGAAAATTATAAATGAAATCAATAAACATGACAAATAAAATGCTGTTTTGAACTTTTTCCATGACATATCCATTTCTTGAATACATGGCTGAATGAAATCTTAACGTCAAAGTGATAAAACATTTTCCAAACCCGAGTAGAGTTGCACCTTTTTGGTTCTCAATTGACCAGAAAAACTTTGTTACATTACAAAGTTTAAAATCTTTTTTAAAATCGATGTACGTTTTGAACGGATTTGAATTTCATCGGAATCAAGATTTTGTTGACAAAAGATTAGAAGAGACGGATATATGTAAATATCAAATGAAGTTGAAATTTTTCCATCTCATATAAATCACACTTCTTATGATTAAGAAAACGATTTTTATGAATATTAGTTGTTATTTGTATTAAAATACATCAGAGTCTATTCACACACAACCTTGGGTATTTTCGTGGAATGACTAAAATGCTTCTTAATAAAAATTTGGAGGCTGCTGCTTCTGGTACATATCTATAAATCTTTATTTCTATACTGTCATTTTAATATTTCAAGTAATTAAGTGGTGCTCATTTCTGGTAGAACTTTTTTTAGCTAACATCAAAGCGTGCTGTGTCCTTTTGGTGCAAGTAAACATCACTTCGTTAGTGAAACTGTTTTTATAAAAAGGTGCGGTGTTTTGCCCCCTTTTGGTTTCCAAAGTTAGCACAAGCATTTTGTCAATACTCAGCCGAGGACCATGTTATCCTGTTTATTTATGTATTTTTCGGTGCTTAAACCTCTGCCTCGATTAGCAGGTTTCCAATTAAGAAAGGTCGTTTTAATTTTGAAGTACCACCCTTCAGCCTTTAGGGGAGGCACTCATATTTTTAATTTAAAATTGCGGTTTTCTCTCAAAAGGATGTCTACTGTTAAACGTTTTAATTACGCTAACTTCCGGTAAACCCAACAAACCAGTGGAAGGCGTCGTGTTTAAATAACTTTGGTTTCATTTAACTAACTCGGGATAGGAAAATTAAAATTTCCTTATTAAAAGACTGAGCGAAAATTTGATGAAGGATAAGGTCGGGGTTAATAATTGTGGTTATATTGGGCGTTTGAAATGTAAGAACTTAGCATGAAAAGTGGATTAAACCGAATTATGGGTTAAAAGGTCAATGATTTTAAAATTTCTTCAGCGTTTTCTATATTTCATTGAGGGAAATCAACGTCTGGAGCATTGATCCGCAAACCTCTCTTTTCGAAAGTAAAAAAGGCGGATTTATCCAGTAAAGACGGCATTCTAGGGGAATGAAATTTTAAATCCGAAAGCATTTGTCAGTCGCTTCTCTGCTAGGAAGTAAAACAAGGCAAAAAAGTCATGGACACTTTATCACGACCGCCACCTGGAGACGGGTGCTAAAATCCCCGCATTACCCTTAACATACATCTAATTCGACTAAGATTTGTCGCACAATAAAAAGGGCCGTTTTTGCATTTTGGCTTGATGCTTCATTCCGAAGGCGTCGCAGATGTGCCGCCTCCAAGCACTCAACTGATGATCACAAGAAATTCATCTAAATCCCTCTCACGACCGGGGTGAACGTAAATTCTGAGGGATCTGGGTTCATTCCCTGCTTTCTTTTTCATATTTTATAGCCAGCCACAATTGGGTGGTAATTTGTAAGCTCATAAATGGTCCCCAGTGTTTGTTTCCAACCGGGCGGCGGCGTGAAGAAAGCGCCTACTGGGGGCGTGGATGGAAAAAAAAATATATATATTTATGACTGGCATTTACTTTCTTATGCCGGTTTATTGTCAAAATTGAATAATATTACTCCAGGTCGAGACCTGCATGTTTTATTAAAGCGTTAGACCCAAACGGCGAGGGAATGAGCCTCCAGCTCAGCTTGTTAAAAATTGCCAATGTGTTTATACTGCCGCTCATTAAAGTTGGAATTTTTAAAAGTAATTTCATATTAAATAAGAAACGCTTACTTCATACAACAGCTCGAGAAAATTAAAAGAACACTTTTTCTAAACGCTTGCAGCAGCGAGTCTTAATTTAGTGCTCTTAAATTTTACACCCTTTTAAACAATTTCGCTTGTAAGATAATCTGGAAAAAAAACATACCTACAGTTTGAAGTTTAGTAAACTTAAAATTGTTATTACTAGTTAAGTATAAAAGTTTTATTTGAGATTTTAAGAACATGAAAGGAGTTAAAGTCAGTATTCATGAAGTAATTTGATGTTTTTGTTTCTTGTGTTTATTGCGCTTAAAGTTGAAATATTTTAAAAGTTCACATAAATCTCGGGGTTTTAAAGCATTCTAAAATTTGAATGTTTTAACTGACTTCAATTAATTGATTCAGCTTGTTTATTCGAATCGCGCATGCTGTAATTTTTGTGAGGAAATTATATTTAGCCGATTTACAAAAAAATATGTACTTCTCCTTCGTAAATGGTTATTTTTTTCATTTAGAAGTTTCGCATGGTAAACAGCATTTGAATATTGGTAAATATTGTAGCATAAATATGTTACCGAAAAATTTGATAAGTACACAACTACATCATTCGGAAAATGTTTTTCCTTTGAGGGAGCCAAGTTGTTTGGTTTAGTAATGTAATCAAAATTTTCTTAATTAAGTTCACTTCGTTGTCTTTTATAATTAAAAATTACAAACAGAATTATGGGAACCTCAAGTAAAATACAAAATTGTTTTAGGAAACATTTTCTAGCAAAAAGTTATATTTTTTCGAATGTAGTCGGCTCTTATTGAACTTGCTTTCAAAAGCTTATTTTAATAAATGATACATTGGAGAACTATGGAAATTCAGACGTTTTGAAATCAATTTTTTGTTAAAAAGAGGTTCAATAATTAATATATTTATGTATGTATTATCAGGAGATGTGATTTTTCTCAAGGTTTGAAAAATAAGTTTGTTTCGCTAAGAATTTTGATAAAGGATGAAATAAATTTACATAGTGAGTGAATTTATCAAACTTGAGCATCATGTGGGTATTTATGCAGCTGCTTCACTTTAGTGTTACGAGATAATTCAATTACCGAGAAAACTTTTAGCACTCTGAAGGCAACTAACCCAAAAAATAAAGTATTTTAAATGCCACCCCTTATAATGCATTTTCGTTCCACCCGCACAAAATTTCGTCCCCAGAAGAAGTAACTTAGTGAGTGTACCATTAATTATGCAAAAACAGAACTGAACCCGAAAAAAGTAAGTCAAAAAGCAACAGCCCTGCGCTAGACCGAATAATGGTCGAGTAAACAGATTTTCGTGAAACGTAAAAACAAAAGTTCCATTGAAAGTGACTAGAATTAAGTACTCGCTGGCTGGGCTCCTTTTGTTTGACTTTGCATCCATATCGAATGGGGGCACTCCCGGTCGCATTGTTGTAGAGATTTTCCAATGTTAAGGAGCTCCCAAATCGGGATTGGGGCTCCCATTGTTAAGCTGGCAAAATCGTTGAGTGTTTCAAATGATGCTTGCAGAATTAAAAAGTTCTGCCATGACTCGGACTCCGCAGGAGCGATCTTGGGGCACCATATGGAAAAAAATTCGCTGAGCTCAACCGGGCAAGTTTTGTACTCTGGGTGGCTTATTTGCAGACAAGTTTTGGAAGCCCGGGGGAGAATTAATTAAGCCAAACTTTGCTTTTAGCGGGATTACACATCCACTCAAGTGGTGGCGGGGTCGCTATTCCCCTGGGGGGCTTTTATTGGCAAATTAAGCGTAACCGCTGGGCCAGCAATGAATCAATCGGCAGCCAGATTAACATCTTTTATATCTCGCTTAGACAAATAAGTGGCGATGGCCCAAAAATTCCTATTCCCAGTCGGAGCCCGGCATTCATAATCTGGGCTAAGTAATCGCACGCGGCTGGCTTCATCCTATTTTTTCAAGGATCAAGAAGGATTTTGGGGGATGGCGGGACGTAGCAAAAACATTTGTCGGCACGGCGCATAAGGCAAAATAGCACCCGGCGCCCTTCGCCCAGCTTAAAGGACTTAAGCCGAACTTTAACCGAAACGAAAACTATTCCTGGAATGCGTATAGAACAGCAGCACGCATCCCGACAGGAATATAAATGAGTCGGAGGGCGGCCCACCGGCCAAATCCTGACCCCATTAGGGCTGTGTGTGAAAAATAAGGGAGGACGAATGAAAACATCCAGCCGAAGCCTAACCATTTTCCGAATTAAAGTCTTACCAAACTTTCCTGAGCGACTCAGCCTCCGATGGAGCCCACTGTTGATTCGTCCTGGGACCCAGCCCTTCGGTGCGAATGGCTGCGACCGGGTCGGGGAACATGTTGCCGGGCAGGACGCAGACAAATGGCTTGACTGGAAGACAGGACGTCGACGACAACATTAAATTTTATCAAGATATTTGAAATTTTTTGCGGCCCAGAGCGCAAGTTTATTGGCTTGTTTTTCGTTCAATTAGAGGTGAAGCGGAATCAGCCTATAGCCAAGCTCTATTTCGCAGGATTTGTTGCCAACCAGCGGTCGTTTAAAATGTAAGACAAGCATTTCTTTGAAGTCCCCGAGGTAACAAATTCCCAAGTAAGATGAAATTATTTTCTGTCCCTTATTTTTTTTTTGCAAAACATTTCCACCGTTTTTAGTTCCAGCTCAAGGACAGATTTCTTTTATCTTAAATTGGAAAACATTTAATATGGAAAAATCAATTGGATTTAATTGAGCTTCTTATATGTACATTTAAATTTTCCTTTACAATGTTTAAGGCCTTATTATTATTATTTCTTTATTAAAACAGTTTTTGATTCTCTAATGCCTCCAAGCCTCATTTGCAAAGTAGGTAAACTTTCTATTTTTATTTTGTTTTGGAAGAATAATAAATATTCAATTCGATGCTGGTCCTAAAGGACAAATTAGAACGGTTTTAATATTTATTATGACTCATTTTAATAATAAGTATACATTGATTCTAATTTACAGAATTTAAAGAGATTCACGGACTCGAAATATGCTTCTTTTCCTTGTAAAACTTACAAGAAGGCACGCGGATATTAGAATGTCTTTCTAAAGTTTGAATAAAATTCTGAAGCACTACAAAATAATTTCTGTTTTCAAATAATAAATTAATTTTTTAGCAAAAGTCTTACTTTGCTCGGGATATTTATTTATTTTTTGCTTTTGGGAAAACTTTCTCGTAAAGTTCATTTAACTCATTTCAACAAACAACTAAAAACGCAAAACTTTATTTACAAGAAATTCGTTTTTAAGAAAATGCAAAGTATGTAAATAAAAAAAATTATTATATACGTAGGCACCTATAATAAACATTCTATTTACACGGTAGGTACAACAAGTGAAGGCATGAGCGAAAACAAAGTTATTCACTTTAAAAATTGGACATTGTTTTTATAAAACTTAATTTCAGACAAAACACTGTAATTAAATCCTATCACTGAGGCTTCTTCCGTTCTCAATTTTAAGAAGAGTCAAGTAGAAATTTGCTTAACTGGATGAGAAATTTCTTTGTCGTAACTTTGAGTTTTTAATTTTCAAGGAAATTACACGGTTGACTTTCCAAAGGAAAGTCCCTTGAGCTTGAGTCCATTTCCGGGTCTTTGGTCTCCGGAAGCAGAAATAAGGGGGAGTATCGACTTGATAATATTAAGCAAAGGGAAACGATTTTTCAAAGTAGTTTCGGCGATGAACAAATATAAATAGCGATACATGCCTGTGGTAAATTATAAATAAATCAATTTTATAGGGCTTTGATGGTTAATTATTATAAATATTATGTCTCTCCACTGAGATAAATCCCAAAAATAATACATGACTGTAGGATACTTAAGTGTTCTGCTTATGGCTTAAACAACGGATAATCACGTCATTAAAGACGATAAGAGCAACTCGTTTCAACCAGATTGAAATTTATGAACAATTTTTTATGAGGATGTCAAAATAAAGTCACCCCCAAAACATTTAGATGCTATTCCTGTCGTAAAATATTAAAGGGTCGGGGTTGAATTACATCGCGCCACTAGTGGAGGTCAATACTTCATCACACTCGCAATAAAGATTCACCCTTATCTCCTTTCCTCAGAAGGACGGGGCATTTTGGTTTTTATTATTCGAAAATCAGTGAAGCTCATCTATAATGGTATCCCCGTGATAAATTTCGCGGTGAGTCTAAAGATATAGTCATCGAGAAACTGCCTTTGATAATATCCAGAATGGAGCCATTATCTCAAGGGCTCTCCACGTGGTTGCGCCAGCCGAGTTATGGATTCTGGGAAAATTTTAGAAAGCTCTCGTATTGATTATGCGGTTTAACATTATTAATCGTATTTGAGGAGAATCCATCAGGTCCATTTTATGTATTTTACCATCATTGGATCACGAGAATAGGACATTTAAAATATGCTAAGTGGTTTTCTTTGAGATGTAGCAAATTACGAAATTGACGTATAATCTATAACTGTTGTGATTGGATACATTCCCGATGCTGATATATTTAACAAAAATATTTTATATATTATATTAACATGGAAAACTGTGGGTCCACTTTCAATATTATGTATACAAATTCAAATAATGTCCATCTTGTTAATTTTATATCTTTCTTTGTGTGAATGTAATGTAGTCTTATAAAAGATCAAAAAATTCATTCTTTATGTAGAAATGGATAATTGTAACACAGCAAGATGCCGCAAGTGTTAAAATTATTTTATGAAATAATCTGCAAATCAATTTCGAATTCTTAAGACAGAAAAAGCGATGTGCTTATTCCCTTTTAGATAGGGAAGCGCTTATTTTCAAATGGTCAAAATTCAGACCTTAATATTCTAAATGTAATATTTTGCAACGTAAGGTAGGTAGGCATGAACTTAATTTATGTACAAACAGGCTTTACAAAAATTCCTTTTCAATTTAAAAATATATAAATTTAATCGGACCTTTTTGTGAGACTTATAGGCTTGGCAATTGTCCAGTACTTCAAAGAAGGAGGAAAACTAAAATGAGTTGGCCTACCCACATGCAATATAAGCGATTGCGGGAGCCCCGGGAGGCTAAGCCGCAAATTGCTCGGCAACCTGCTCACAACTAAAAACAGAAATTAAACTTAGATCCAGTGCACGAAATGCCAACGAAAAGGAATGGATTCTTTGAAAATCTCCTGGCACAAGTGCAACTAGCAAGTTTTTCCAAACTGTTTGGAAGGAGGCTGCCCTGGTCCTCGGCTGGGCAGAGGTTGCCCATTGAAGCTGTGGGAATTAGGCGGGGATGTGGGTCAGCAGATTCAACATTCAACATTTCAACATTTTCATTCCTCAGAGGATTGGGATGAACGGACAATGTTTCTAGTGGAATATGCAGCTGAACTGCTCGGTAATTTCGGGATACGCTTTATATGCGGGAGGACCATGGGGGTTTTTATCAATGGCCAGAATCTTCAACAAATTAAATTTACTTTAGTCTGGCGGACGAGCATCTTTTGGGATATGTTTATTGCTGGGAGTTGCCCGAGAGATAATTCAACTCGACGCTTGTCCATGGGACGGCAACTGTTTAATAGGATTAAGGTCCTCGTTTCAATGGCGTCCCGGGGGATGGGACGGAGCAGGATTACGTGCGGCTTTACATACGCGGCCCTGGTCTCCAATTTCCGCTCTCAATTCTGTTCTTATCAATTCGACTTGACGTGCTTTATGCCTCAATAGCTCTAGTGGAAGAACTGCGATTCTGTGTCTATTCTTGGGAATTCAATTGTTTCCCGGATTGGAGTTATCTTGACGTTGCCAGGAGCCACAATAAATATTTGAATTGAGCTGATCTTGAAAGCGCGTGCATTTAATAATGTTGGAAAATACGAGCTGATCCTAATTTATCAGTCTATGCCAGGGACTCGAGAGAATGTCCTTAATTTGAACTTAAAGCAAGTCTACATATTTAACAAATTTTAATCGAGGCATGGCAAAATATTAAGGTTTAATTTCTATGGTATCCTGCAATATCCACTCTTCGGTGTATTTGGGCTTGTATATCATAGCAAATTCTTATTCACATAATTGTATTTACTTATATAAGTATAACGTGCAACAACAAAATGTACGTGACATATTTGAGCTATTCACTCATTGATGTATTTTTATTCAAATTGCAAATTGGCAGTATATGTAGGTAGGTATGTATATGCATGTCACTTAACTAGCTGCTCGAAATTTTACAATGGTGTTTTCATATTTTGCTACAATGCTCACTCTTCAATGTAAACAAATGCTATGAATTCGCTATTTGAATAAAAATATAATAACATCAAATATGTACTTCTACTGTGGACTGAACTCTACGGATCGAACTCGAATACTATAAAAAACGATTCTCTCAGATTATAAATATAGAACTTAGAGAGGTGCATTATTTTCTGTTGGACGAACAATCTAATTAAAAACCAGTCATAATATTGAATTAAAAGTATCAATTCTGATGTGAAGTATACATAATTGCTATTATTTTCATTCTACGAGGAAAGGATCGATACATTTATAGTCTCTTATTCACGAAATTCCTTTTGGGAATCAAAGTTATTTACGTAATGTGTAGGTATTTAAATGCGCGAATGCTTTTAGCACCAAAGTATTAATTAATTATGATTAGAAATTGTTATAACCTTTTCACCAGAAAGATAAAGTTTTCAGCAAGAAAGATTTACCTCCAAGCATCCGACACATTTTAGCGGGAGGTTGTCGCGTTGGCGCGATACTGTGGCAGGGATAAATTTGCCGCCAACGTAATGAGGGGCACGATAAAGGAGAAATGTGAGAAAAAATAATTCTTCGTATTCTCTCAGAAGATTCTTTGGGATGAAGTAATTAGGGACAAAAATTTAACTACCGTCTCCAGAGATTGCTTAGGTAATTGCCTAGATATCACCTGTGAAGGCGCTTATTTATAAAGCAAGGGACTGCAAAATAGTGCTATGGCTTTTATGTGGGTTTCGTTTTTGTATAATTAATTTCATTATTTTTGCGAAAAACTTTTTAATTTGGAGAAACTCACCTTTTCGAATGATTAAAGTTCCACGGTAGTTGAAGGACTGACAAAAGATTGATTAAGATAAAGTAGGTAATTGCACTTGAGGGTTTCGTAATTTAAATTGTATGGCTTTTGAGTAATTGCTTTCGAAATCATTCTGAGGTACATACATATATAGAATTAATTTAAGGGAGATGAAAAAAGTGTTATTGTGCAGTTCATTTTATCAAAGAAATTTGTTTTAAAATAAAAACGATACGCAACTTAGAACTGTGGTAAAATTTATGTTGTATATTTTAGGGGGAGTATTGGTTTAGAAATTGCAAGCATGCAAGCACCTGGCGGTCATAATTTGAAAAAAAACTTGAATAGTGCTTTTTTTTTTTTAAATAGCATTTATAACTGGTACAGACAAGTTTTCAATTTCATTAACGAATAGCGCTTTTCTTAATAGAGTAATTTAGCGTTTTGGCTTTGGCGGAATTACTTCCTTATGTTTGCGCTAGAAATAATCTAATGAAAAATTAAACTGTTCTCAGAAGATTCAATAATTTTTAAAATGTTTATATAATATGAGGTTTTAGAGTGATTTATAGAAACAATACTAGTGCCAGAAATCGTGATTGCCTATTATAGTATAACTTCTTTTGACTTTAAGCATATATGTAAATATGTATGTATGCTTTAGAATTTTTTTGGTATCAAGTAGAACTCAAAGCATTATTTTTATCATATCTACATATTTATTTATAAAGGTTTAAATTTAATAAGAGCCTTATTTTATAATTACATACCTCTATGATGGATTATACATTACTTTTTATTTTTCAAGGCTTGTGGTTGGTTCTTTTACTATTTGATTAGATTAGAGCCATTGAGTTGAGTAATTAATTTTAGGAAATTTGTCGGTGGACTGTTTATTTATTCGTGCAGGTAACTCGTTATGTTACGTGATAATTGCGCTCATGTGTGTCAGAGAGGAAATTAAATGTCCATTGGCTATTGTCACAGGAATGGGAGAGGCATCAACTGTCCAGTTTAATTGAATTGGCAGGTCCTTGTTATCGTCGATAATAAATGCAAATTGAATGAGATTTTTCATTGGGGACGGATAAAATTCATCAGGGGCGCTGAGTAACATGATCAAAGCGAATTTAGCTTGTCTCCAAGGGGAGCTAAAAACAGAAATTATTATACTAGGTGACACTTTTGAAAACACACTTGTTGGAAATAATCACTTACGCAGCTTGATCCCAAGAGCGACAGCCAACGGTAGCCAAGCTATTTGCATATCAATTATAAATGTCGGAGTCTTCCTTTAAAATGAATTTAAGTCCCCGGGAATTTTGGGGAGGATGAAAAAAAAAAACAAACAAAAAATAAGAAGAATCTTGACGCACGGCGGATGGACAATTTAAATTGTCCAAAGTTTGGGACAAGTTTTATCGTAAAAAATTTTTCCATATTAAGTTTATTTGCAAAAATTACAAAAGTTTCCAACAAGTCGTAATGGACCTCCACAGAAATTTTCAGAATTTGTCAGTGGTCCACTTTTTATGACAGACTTACAGGAAATTATTACCAGCCGGGAAAGGGCGGGGCCCGGCATTACAAAGTGCTCCTCGAAAATCCCGTGGAGGGTATGCACGGAAAGTGTCTAAATATAAACGAATACCCGGGCCCGTGTTTAAATATTTGTGAGCGATAATGTGATGAGGAGCTCTTCCTGGACGCGCAGCCATGGAAGGGAATGGTCAGGAACCATCATATATCACCGACAGGCGAATTTAATAAAGCAAGGAATGTCATTTCTATCTGGTATAATATATTTCCTAAATGTCCCATAAATGAAGTGATGAAGTGAGGAGCCAAGGCCGGTGTTCTTCGGCCGACGGAGTCGTAAATATAAACACATAAAAAGGTTCTATCAGATTACCGAGCCCAGAAGACAGGGTGTGTATAAATTTTAAAGCAATCACTTCTTTAGTAAAACCTTCCACCCTGTAATGCCCTAGCAAAAAAACACAAGGACGCCCGGGCTTAGGCCTTGGCGGTGCTTGATTTATTAAGTTCGAAAATATTTTAACCAGAACTGGGTGTCGTCGTTCCAGGAAATGAATTGATTTTTAATGATGCCGAGACGAATACAATCCCGCGGGATGATGTTGACCCTGATCACGCAGCTATGCCCTTTATCTGGAATTGTTAGGTAAATCCTGTCGACATGGTAAGGGTTGACAAACCAATCACTGAAAGATTTGTTTTCCTCGTTGTATGGGGATAAGTTTCATTTGTCCTGATTTGTCCTAATAGTTGGATCTATTTCGTTACACTCTCATAAATCTGTATTTGCGAAGCAGAAGAAGTTTTTTACTTCACTGCTTTATATTGCTGATTTTTACATTGTAAAAAAGATAATTAAAAGATAATAATTTACTATTGGGCAATTTCTGTTGATGTTCATAAATCGTATTGAGGCTGTTCAGCGGAGATTCTTGCATTTTTCTCTTCGTGGTCTCCACTGGGCTAACCCTACTTCCTTACCACCTTATTCCGAGAGGCTTAAGCTTTTATCGCTTCAGTCCCTCTAGGAACGTCGAAACATTTCCAGAACTGTTTTTGCATTTGACTGCATTCAGGGCTCAATCAATTCTCCGGAACTTTTAAATCTTTTTAACATATCTGTTCCGTCTCGCTCATTGAGGACTCACGACTTCCTTTTTGTACCTCATCACAGCACGAATTATGGTTTGAATGAGCCGACTTCGTCAATGTCTCGCCTCCTTAATTTGCATTATCGCAATATTGACTTCAATTTAACAAAAGCTCTACTAAAGAGTCAGCTTTGCTAACGTTTGCTAATATGTTTTATGTAGTAATCAGTGTATTTGATGAATCTGCTTAAATAAATAATGTTCAAGATAAAGATACGGATTTTTATAAATATGTACATATGTATAATAGAAAGGTAGAATTTACATAATTGAATGAAATTCGTTCATAATATTGCAAGTGTTTAGTCTACTACTTCGTGCACTTTGTAGGCTACCTGATGGGGAAGTAAAAGCCAAGTACAAGTGAAGCCAAACTGGCACACGACTTTAGTTTCGTCTTTTGTTTTCAGTTTTGGACTCAAATTCGGGATCTAAAATCAATAAACATCTGTCTGAATGCTATTTTTTTGATACTATACAGAGATGTGAACATTCTTCACCTATGTAAGTAGGTATGTAGGTATGTAATTTGGGCTAGATTTAATTTCTGTTTTATTATTTGTTAATTAGGTAAAAGCAAATGTTATTTTTCTCGAAATCAATGGATTGGTAAAGATTTTGTCAAGTAGGAGATTGCGGAAAGTGGAGTGAAGGCATTAACTAATGAGAAGCGACAGTCAAAGACAAATCTCCACATACAGTTCCCCCTGTCTATTCTCATTAATTGGCACATCTCCTGGGTACTCATTTACCGTCTACAATGAGTTTCTATTCTAGGAAACCACTTTGCCCTTCAGGAAGAGGAGCAAGTTATTTCCGATATCTGGGGGTTATCTGATAGACAGCCCGAGTTTACAGAGGAGCTCCTTTAGTGATGTTTTTAAAACAACCCAAGGTCTACGCCATGACTTTACTCAAACTTTTCCAATTGGCTACATTCCAAAAAGAGGTTACTTTAAAAGTTGCGTTTCAATTAAAAGAAAGCAGCCGGGATTTTTTCAGGAAAGGTAAACAAGGGATTTTGGAGTTTCTTTGGACGTAGTACTTCAGAATTACGAGACCATAAAAATTACTGATGCTGCTTCCAGGTTCTCGTAATCTGATTTGCCTTCAGTTCTGTTTTCTTTTATTTGGACTTTTTTAATTCTTGGAACTCTTTCACTTTGTGAATGTAATTTTAATTCTAAAGAAGTCTTTTACTTTATCAAATTTAGGGTAATTTTCTTAGCAGTTGACAACTCTCTCAGTATTGACTAAAATAGCTACTATAAGTAGGTATTAATCTATGGGCACTATTGTTGAATTACCTGAATTTTTCTTTTTCTTTCTAGGAGAATAGAATTTATTATAATATTCGTAATAACATAACTCTACAGTCAATAATAACAAATAAAACGATGAGGATTTCAATATATGTAGTATACCAAAAGGCAATTTAAAGAATATTTATTAAATATGTATAAATAAATACATTGGAACAAGCACCAGTTTTAATACTTTTTGAACTTCAAAAAAGTTCATTTTCTAGTCACAGGTCGAATTTCAATTTAATATGTAATAATAAAGTCGTTTTTAAAATCAGAAGGTTCTGAGGGTAGAAAAGTATAAATACAGTGTTTGCATTTGGGGCATGGAACATTTACCTAAAGGATGATAGAATTGTATTATATGTGTAGGTATATGTTGGATATTTTCAGTTCAAAATTACCAATCAATTTTCCATTTTCGATTACCGATTGAGTTAAACATTTTCATACAATTATAAAAATTAAATGTTTCGCTTAATGGAAGTTTTATAAAACTTTTAAATTAACCTGTAATGTTATGAAATATGACTTGAGGGCGCACTTCATTACTGATAGCATCAAAGTCATAAAAATGGTAAAGGAATTCAAAAAAGCTTGCGGGCTCCTGAATAATTGACAAAATAAATAGCATGCAAATTCACAGACGACGTGAACGTGTGCTGGCTTGCGTTAACTTTATTTGAGGCAGCATGGATGCAAAACGGTTGGTAGTCTGTTGAGCAATTCAAAAGAATTATAGTCGACAGGCACACGTTAAGAGTCGCTTGCATACATGACCCCCGTTGGTCTATGAATGATGGATAAAAGAACATTGTGACGGTGCAGACAAACAATTACAGACGGTAAGAGAAATTTAATCGTCAACCCACGTCGCTATAAAATTTATCTTAACGGCCTTCTACGATTTCTTTGGGAGAGTGAAAGAGACTTTAAACATAACAAATGTCACTCCATTACATGGGTCGCAGATTTTGCAAATTGCTCCGAATCTGAATGCTAGGGGCTTCGGAGTAATAAGGGCTGGGCCCTTTGTGTTCATTTCGAGGCAGTCGTTCTGGGCTTTTTAAGGCAATCGGAATATTAAAGTTGCTCTTTAAGAATTCTTTTGTTAGAAGTACACCGGTAGCAATTTACGGTACAAGTTTGTGAATTACTTTATTCTAAGAGGCATGCCTATACAGTGGTAAAGTAAACTGCATAGTTGCGAATATGCTAAACGAACTCTCAAGATTCTAATCTCTTTTATATGTATACTTTTAGAGTAAATTTATGACAATATTAGTGGAGTTATTTATTTTGTATTTGAAATAAACTTTTATTGAAGAATGTAGAATTTGTCACTTTTTGAAGGATAAGAGAAGTCCTTAATTTTGCATTTAAATTATACTGAGTTGATTAAATATAAGTACTTTAGATAATTAGACTTAATTTGTATTATGTTCTTTGCAGAACGGACGTATTTCTAAATTTTCGTTCCTGATTTGGGTGCATATGTGCCTGTGAAATTAGCATTATGAGGGGGGTTTTGAGGTCAATGATGTCAAATATACATTAGAATTTTCCTTTTAAAACTACACTGTTTGGTAGGTGCAGATAAATTTCTACGATTTATCATTGTATGGACAACTTGTAATATTGCGATTAATTGATTAAGAGAATGGCAACTTTAATTTAATAACGTGTTTTTTGAATAATCCAAGTACATATCTCCTTAATCTTTTCCTCCCTAGCTATCTCCATACCGTCATTGCATTTACTTTAAGTGTTCTAAATTATGAGATTCAAGGCCTGACTTTGCACGTCTGTATCATTACATTTCATACCTGAAGACACGAAAATGACGTGAATTTTCTGAGAAAAAAAAATTTTTATTTACGGTGTGGGAGGTGTGAAGTCAAGAGATTTAGAAGCCTCTTGTGCGATGTTTACGTGAACGCCATTAGAGCTAAAATTGTTCGATTTTTTAAGTAAAAAAGGCCTCAGAGTTCCCGCGCTGTGGAAGTCGCAGCGCGTATATTTCTCATGTGTGTCACGGTTGAAATCGATAAATATAATATTCCCTTGGGAGCCGATGTCGCATGTGACATTATCAAACTCATTTTATTTACTTCATAAAAGAAGTCATCAACTTATCCCGAGTGACATCAGGGCTAGGCTTTTGCCTTGATTTTCAATTTTAGCCAAGAGATCAGTGTCTCCCGGCTCCCCTGGCCCTGGAGCCCATTTTATGCGGGAGCAGCGCAAAGGGATCGCAGTCTATGGAGCAGGAGATAAATGTGATGGTGACCAAGTCAATGGGAAGAAAGTTTCCTTTTATATTTCGTTGTTTTCGTCAGAGACCTTTAAATCAATGCGAGGATACTATTCCCAGCCGGGGTGTATATGGCCTGGATGGCGCTCAGCTCCTCGTTTTTAGTTGTAAACAACTAAAGGGCTTCCGCGCCCCACGCACCCAAAGTCCCAATAGAATGAGAAGACAAAAAAAAAATTTATTTTCAGTTTAGCTCCTGCAGGGGCCTTATCGTTTATCTTTTCTGTCTTAGCATGTTTACCGCCTTAGTCCGCATTTGCTTCTCAAATTGGGGCGCATAAATCTGCCGGGATCTGCAGCAGATTAGGAGTTATTTCCCCTTTTTTCTTATTTGAATGTGCAAATCCGTCTCGAAGGCCCCCATAGTCGTCGTTAGATTTTCAACATGAGTAACTCGTGTGGAGAGACATTCTCGATGGCAATAACTCTCCCATTGGATGCTCGCGGCTGTGCTAAAATTTCGAATCTTGGATTCATGAGCCCTACGAGAACTTTTGGCGATAAAGGGGCATTATGCGCAATTTGTATGAAAATCCTATCGTAAATTTATCAACGATTGAGCACTGGGCGAAGGCACAGTTTTAAGGCTTAACGGACGGTACCCGAAGGTTGCCCCGGGTCTCGTTTTTACTGCCCGAGCCCTTTTATGATCCTTAACTCTAGGCGATACTAAAAATTTAGTTAACATGAAGTACTAATCAACGTTATATAACACATGTGGGTGTATCTTTCTTCAACACCTTCCACGGATATGGTGCCAGTGATGGGTGCTCTACATAAATCTTGCTGCAGTAAATTCTTCAGGGACGAATATAATAAATGAAAGAGGGGTAGTGAGTGCTTTGCGGCTGTAAAACTGGCTCAATTATGGTTTTTGGGAACTCTTAAGAAAGTTTCAACATAAATGCGATTGAAGTATTTCTATATCTCGCACTGGTTTGGCGCCAGCTAAGGATTAATTCGACTTTATACACACTTCCAACATTAAATTAAGTGGTTCATAAACTTAGAATCTGGCGAATCAATCAAATATTCATGCATATACATTCTAATATACCTATTTATTTTATTCACTAGATAATAAAGGATTTGGTTTTAATACTATAATTTATGACAATTTTATTGTAAAAGTAACTTTATTTAAGATTCAACATTTGTACAATTTTCCATTATAGGTACTTGTAGTATGAACTTGAAATGGATCAGCTTCTACCCGCAGAAATTATTTTAAGGTCATTAGATACATATGCCAATAATCAAAAAAAAAAACTTAATCTTAAGAGATCACGCTCAGACATAATTTTGTATTTTTTCAAGTTTCTAATAAGAACATATACCATACTTGCAAAATTTGAAGACGATCCAAAGTAAAGTTATGATAGATTTATCATCAAAAACAATTAAAGAAGTCGCAAACTAAAGTACTACTATTTCGTTTGTATGCACTTAGGGCGTGTGCCAACTCAGCTATTCAAAAGGAAAAATTGTATGGGAGATTGCTTTTCAGCTTACTAATTGATTTTCGAAGGTTTGGGTCTTAGCAAAAAACAGCTCTTAAATTCGCTTTTCGTTGACAATTATTTACTTTTCATTTGAATTTCAAATAAAGCATTTGTGAAATTAAATGGAAACGAGCAATGGGCAATAACAGGATGCTGGGTTTTCAATTTTAAATATACCGAAAAATGTTCCAAAAGGAAAACTATTCGAAAAGCTGAATTGGCACATGCCCTTAATGGAGATTTATAAAAAATTAACATAAAAAGGTATAATATTACATTAAATTACAAATATGAAAAGTTTAATTGAATGCTACTTGATTAAGGACGTATATATGTGGCTACTATAAAGAGCACTCATTCATTTTATAGGAACATTTTATCTCTACCTATTTAATAAAGGTTGCGTGAAATGATAATGAGAGATGGAGTTGTCTGTTCCATTAAATTCACTGGTCTGTAATTGGCAAAATGCTGCTACTTGACATGGAATTAAAATCAGCCAATATTAATTGTGAACGTTAAAATTGATTGAGCTCGCAGAATTCGAACAGCACAAAATATTATTATTCGCATTGTTGAATAATTAATTCAATGGTATTCCATTGTTTAAAATGTCCGCTGCGTTTAGCTAAATCGCACTAGACTCTTTTAATTAAGAGATTCCAGCATCAAAACGAGAACTCGTTATAGCTCAATAAGGTTTTAAATGTGAAGTCACCCTTATTAAAACTTATGGGACGGCAGGCCCATAAATGTTCTCCAAATGGGGCCATTAGTATCCCCAATGAACGAGGCGAGGCGTCGTGATGTTGGACCTTTGCTTGACCGTTCTTAAAATCAAATGACCTAAATCCAATGAATCTCAGTTTAACGTTGTGGGTATTCAATTAGTTTGCCAGCGGCAATCCAGTTCGTCGATTATCGATTTGGTATTGGCACTTCAAATTATATTGAATTCGATTGCGATGATAAAAATTAGTTTTCTCACATGGAAATTTACTTAAAATCTGAAAACATTTTGGAATAAATAGTGTTTCGAAGTATTTTTACTTCTATAATGATTTCTAAGACTATGAGTTTATTCCTATAACGATAACCTCATTTTCTTAAATTTCTTAAATGCAAATAACATAAATTTAGATCAAAGAAATATCCTACGAAAATGTGCAAAATTATGAAATTATAAAATGTCTATAGTATCAAATTTCTAAAGATTTCTGGCAGTAGGTAACGTAGGTACCTAAATTGCGCCATAAATATTTAAAAACCTTTCCAGGATCAACATACTTTCCAATGCAAAAGGTTTTTCTCTTATACCCTTATTTTGTATGATGCCTACACTCAAAGTTTCAGGGTCATTTCACCGTTCCCTCTTATACTCTAATAAAATTCCCCGTTTTCCAGGACCAAAGCTTTCGGCTTTAACTACTGAACTACTGCTCCTTGATTCTTAGTGCCTTTGCGTAGGCACTGGCATGAGTTTGAAAATCGTTTCAGCTTGAGTGTGTAGGCGTAAGCAAATTTGTTTAGATATCCCACAACGCTACGTAAAGAAATTTCTTTTGCGTTTTGAAACGTTGACAAAAATGAAAACGCTAAATCCTTTATACCCAAGGGACGCAATTTGTGCGGACGCAATTTGTGCAGATTTAGTAATAGCTGTTATGGTTTTTAAGAAATCCAAAGGGAATTTTTACGAATTGTACGTAGGTACGACAAAATTTTCATAAATATTTCTTTACAAGAAGTTTTTTGAGATTGTTAGAAATTTATATTGTATCGTGAAAAATTGGTAGACTCGTACTTATAAGTAATGTATTGGGTGTGTATGAAACATATAAAATTGCAAACAAAGAATTAATATCTTCTTCGTTGTAACGATTTCACAAACACCCTAACATAAACATATATCTTCGACTATGTATAAAAGCTAAAAAGTAAGGGAGGATAATGAACTAAGCAGGTGCAAGGTGGTATTAATAATAAGATATAATATGTTTAAACTCTGAAGAGATTTTGGCTATATCTGGAATGATATCACTAGGAATTCTATTAAAAAATTTAGCAAAATTAATTCTATTTTCCAAATAACGAGATTCTAGTAAAATTATCTGATTGCATAGCTTCTCTATTGAAAATGCATGAACATAAAAGAACAACTTGAAAAAATTTTACTAGATGTATCTGGTAGCATGTTGCTAGAAAAATTCGTACTATGTGTGTGATACAATAAAAAACCGGCAATGTCTATCAAATACGGAAGTAGTTCTCGTTTTCGGCTTATTAGAAATTTTTTGAACCGAAAAATGTTGCCTGTAAATGGGTGTATGATCAATACTTTGTAATATGGGTGTGGGATCAAATCTTTTACAATAAGCAGACTTCAAAAATATCTATTTTTAATTTAGACAAGCAAATTTTAAATATAAACCTATACATATTTTTAAATATTTTTATCTCGATATACAGACACCTTGTATATTGAGATAAAAATATGTAAAAATATGTATAGGTTTATATTTAAAATGTGTTCTTTTCTCATTACACAGAGAGGAGTTTTCCCTACATTCCTATTTGTGCATGAAAGGAGTGTTTATATTTTCCAAAACACTTTTAATTTATTAGTTGAATTTCTTCCTAACAACGTAACTTTTTACTAGATAGGTAATAGAAAATTTAATTAGGCGTTCATTCATTGTACGTGTGCACTTATAATTAATTAAATTAACTTTCAAAGGCTAAATCTGCTGGGATCTTCATTATTAACCACACTTATGCAGCAAATTTTCTTGAATGAACGATGTTTCTTTGTTGCTACAATTTCAAAGTCAAACAGACAAATACACGAGTCATAGAGAGGCACTTTATATTCTGTCATGCCCTGACTTGAGAAACTCCGTATCTCATTTAAGCTAAAGGGTACTGGATTGTAAAGGGATAAGCACTCCTAGCTCCTATCCTTTGGAACGAGCTAACCCCTTTGACGCCTCGGATCTATTCACCTGTAAAATTGCATTTCAAGCTCAAACTGCCACAAACTCAGGAAGTTTTTGAGGTAATCTCCTCTGAAAACAATTGTACAATATATTGATCCTTTGTGGAGGCAGCATCTATCTAATTTCTCTAATTCTCCAGAGTGCACATGCTGTCCGGTATTTTCTTTTTGTTGATTAATGGTTACATGTAATCGTGTCTTTTTCGTCCAATTAGAAAAACTTCCGTATCTCTCGGCAAGAAACACGACAGATTCTCAAGAAAAACCCAGGGAAGGATGTATGATGGTGCCCTTTGTGTCGATTTCGGAAACATCCGTATTAAAAGCCTTCACTAGGGATCCCCGAAACAAATCGCTTTTCTACGCTTGGTCAGTCTGACCCAAATGGAAAGCGATTGTCTCATCAGCGCAGATGAGTTTTTATAATCAGAACCGATAATTGCTAAATTTGGTTTATTATTAGGTTTCGAACTTGCATTCTGAATTGGTGAAACGTTTCGCATCTACGCGTAGGTGGGTCAATTTTTAAAGCAAAGTTTAACTTTGACCTATACAGCTTATAGGAAAGGAAAATAACACGAAAAAAGCTGAATATGAAAGGCTTTGCGGCGTTGCTGTGGGTTAATCCGAATTTAGGTTGAAATAGGAAGTGGAAATCCACCCCCAGGTTGAGTTTAATTCATCCATTGACTATGTTCTGCGGATTAAAATTTATTTTTGTCTACATTATTACATCTTGTAGATAACCTCAGGCCAGCTAGAAAGGTATTTTTTTTGGCGCTTAGTACCTATGTGTTTGTAATCTCTTGTTTTAAATCTCTTTCTCTTAAATATCCTTTACATAAATAAATTAAATATGTACTTTTTACCAATAATATTTCTTGTAAATAAAGAACTGCAGTGCTTAGTATAGTATGTACCTGGACATTTTCGTTGTGGTGGTGATTGTAAGTAAACAATTTACAAACACTTTTAATTATGGGTAAACAAATTGCACATCATACCCAGGCCTTAAAACAAAGTTGAAAGAAGTCTTAGAACATGGTTCTAAGATCGATAAGATGATGAGGGATTTTGTTTGCCGGTGTTGTGGAAGCAACAAAATAATAAGGTTTCTTACCCAAAGGTATTTCAAATAATTTAATTAAGTCTTTCCTTCAATGAAGAAGATAGGAAGGGCAGATTGAAGGAATTCTTAGTACCCTTTCCTCATTCATAAATAAGGCATATGCTCAGGATTAATACGTTTCTACGAAAATATGCTCAATAACATCATTTTGGAATTTAAAATTTAAACAAGTTTGAAGTGAATTTACATGAATTTGCGTTATTATTTTTGTAATATTGTTATTTCATTTACAACATTTTTAAGCCTTTTCTTGACCCGAAATATTTATGGTTCTCCTTTATTATTATAACAGATCCATAGTTATCTTTATTTTTTTAAAAGGCTATTAATGTGTTGCTTTTTCTGATGGGAATTCAATAATTTTCAATTATCACTGCAATTTCCAAGGAACAATATAGGCTTGATCATAAATCATAATCTACCTATAAAAGCCGGATCAACGAAAAACTTCAAAAAAGCACTCTTTAGCAAGAGTTTGCATAGGTAAAATTTATGCTAACATTTAGAAGTAAAAGGTGATAAGTTTTACATTAAATTTTACATAAACGGTTTCCAAAACCAAATAATTTAACTAGTTTTTAAAACTTTTCACTATATTAATAGTGCTACTTATATTTTGGTATAATAACTTTCTTCCAACTTGATTTTATGATTTCATTATGAGCATGCAAGATTGCGCCTAAAATTTTTTCAACTATTAAGTTCCAAAAACTTGCACTAGAAATGCCATTGGTTTACCGCGTTGTGATTTGAAATTTACTCTTATTCTATTAGGCGAAAATTCAATGAGATTGGCATGTCCACCCTCTCCGTTTTTAAAACGATCAGTAATTCGAATTCCAGTAATAGTATAGCGGCCAGGTGTGCCCTATTAGGAAAAGGATGGAAACATTTGTTTTAAGTAAAATAATTAAAGGAATTAGTACTAACTTGAGGGGGATACATGAAATCCTGTTCGGAAATCCTCGAAGGCTTTCGTTGTTTTTCAATTGTTTGCTCAAAAAGGAGTTTATCGTTGGGTCTCATCGAACCCCAAGAAAAATTATGTCTTTGCGCACTTGTCGTAGCAAAACAAATAGTAAACACTGCCAAAGTTAAACCTCCGTTTGACATTATTTATGTTTTTGCAAAAAATAGTATAGAAAATAAAACTGCTCGTAGTCTACTAAAAACTTCCTACTTTTTGGGAATTCAACTGATTTTTGCCTAACAAATATTTATGTCCCTCGAACGTTTATATGCACAAAAACTGTTAAAGTGTTACTTTAAAGTTTATCGTAATTAATCAGTTCTTTGCTTTCTTATCAAAGTGATAGTAGAGCTTTAAAATTTTATTAAACCTTTCTTATAAATTTAACAACATACAAGTTCATTATCCTTATCTTTTTAAAGATAAACAATAATCGAGGAAACTATCGTGCGGTAATATTTGATAATTTTCAGTAAAAATGGTTATAGTTTGTTTATTTTGTGAAAGGGTTTCAGCTGTTCGACTACAGTGTTTTACAAAATCTAATGTAGTCTTTTCATTTCAGTTTTAATCTATTTATTATATGTCGATTAATTTTCGGAACATTTTACTTCAAGTGTTCGATATGTGTAAAGTGGTTATTATGATTTTCTAGTGCCTTGATCAAAGTGCGATTTTGAAAATAATAATATTATGTGCAAGTGATGAGTAATTTAAGTCTACATTAATAACTAAGAAAGTAGAATATTTCGCAAAACTTAGCTTTGGATTGAAAGACGATGAATATTGAAATAAGTATGATAAGTGAACAAAATATTTATAAATGTAGATTTATATGTAATATTCTGTATGTTGTCGTTAAACTTAAAGATTGTTCAGTTTATTTATATAAATAATATGCATCTACATATTATAGGTGTTACTAGAATAGTTCGATTATTGAAATCAATGTTCTCGAGTATTGATAAAAATTCGTGTAATTTTTATTTAAAATTTGGAATCGCATATTTATTTGTAGCGAATATTCTAATGCGGTTATTCGATACATATTATAATATTGAGTTTTATTGAAATTCCGAAAAATAATTTACATAGTAACTCATTAATGCTCTATAAAATAATAATTACCTACTGTGTTTTGTTCACCATACGAGTATCTTTTCTTTTGTATTTAATTTAAAATATTTACTAACCAAATAGGATGAATTCACTCGTATATATGTAATTGCAGTACAATCAGAATCGGATCATTTAATTAATTCGTTTTTTCTGCCTCTGAAATAAAAGGAATTCGCTCAGGTGTATGCATATATTTGCACATGTTAAATTTTAACATAAATATGCGAAAAACCCAATAAAGTAAAAACGTAATTTTACGCATAAAGGGACACATTTTCGTTTTCTCTGCGTTGTTCGAAGAGCATATTGCTCGAAATTAATTTGTTGTTTTGGTTTTAATTGCAGGGCAAAAATTTCATTATACGATGTCCACTGCTGGGGCAAGTCAAAGTCCAGAGCAGTCATTGTGACAAAGGTCGCGTACAATTCCAGGAAGCGTTTCATTTCCGAAACTGCAACCTCAAATTTACGAACTGCAGGTGCCATAGTTCGCCAGAGTTTTCCTAAGTTAATTTCACGGTGAGTATCAGCCGAAGTGGAGCGAACACAACTCTGCAGAGTTGCCTCGAATTAAAGGAGTTTTATTTGCGGGCGGAGGTCAGCTCCAGGGAACGTAGTCCTGGAAGAAGACACGCAATCAACGTCAGCCGCCGCCGTCGAGCGTTAGAAGTTAGAAGGGCGCAATCGACGTTTTGCGCTTGTTAACTCCAGCAGGGCCCTGGGAGCCAGGTGAGTTTCACCCTGCACGACGACAAGTGCACCTGGCTTGAATGCAGTCATTACGAACACTTTTCCAGTAAAAATCCGTAAAATTTCAATAAAAGATACTCAAGACCGGCTTGAAAAAATCTCCGTAAATTCCCGCAAATTGCACCTGACTGCGAGGAGGGCACTAGATAATAAACCCTTCCCCGCCAGAAACAAAAGGACTCCGAGGGGCGGGAATGCACTTCCCGTGTCAAGCTGCGGTTATTGTGGCAGTTGTTATCACTTATTCACCAAGTCCCTCTTCAGATAAGGTGCATACATGGGACTTGTGACTCGCCACAATTACTCACTGATGAATTACCTGAAAAGGTATGTTCGTCTCATTCAAGGCATTCGTCATTTTAAATGACGTGCAGTAATACCCTACAATTAGTCCACGACAAGTATAAAGCAAATTTACAATTTTACAGTAAAAATTCATCTTTCGTCTTAAAAAGGTTGTAAAAGCAAATTAAATTTGAATATCGCTTACTTATTTACCTGTTGATTTACATGATTATACAGTATTTAACACCTTTTACAGGCATAGTGTAAAAATACATCAAAATTGGTATGTTTAGTGTATAAAAGTAGTAAAATTTGATTCTGCCGAATAGAATAGGTCCTATGTCTAATTCAATTTCTATTAGAAAATACAATTTTGTAAAAAGTATGTATTTTTCCATAGCCTACGAAATCAAAAAGGTAGCTTCTTCTCAATTGGCTTTCGCTTTTCAGTACAATAGGGTTGAAAGGTTTATAATTTGGTATTTTTACAATTAAGAAAAAAATCAAAAAATAACCAATGATGGTAACGTGATTTAAATAAATCTTGAAAAATCCGAAATTTTTTAAAATGTCGGGAATATTTCGTGTAGTTTATATTGAGTTATGTTACAAGCTTTCTATGATAAACCTTTATTTTTAAATGATTTCAGAGAAATGGTTAAAATATGATCTTGATGTAATATACTATTAAACTCTATTTTTTCTAGTATTGAATTTTGAACTGCTTGCTAAAAGAAAAAATCTTGAAATCACTTTAAAATTGATATAACTTCAATACATTAAATTAAATTAAGTAAATTGAATAAAATTATTTTAAGCTGAAAATAATTTGCTCCCATTGCACCCAATACTTAAAAGAACTCTCTTCTTAAGTCTATGTGAGTGCCTTATATGGAAATTGCATGTCGTAAGATAGTGTTCCATTTCGATACTGAACAACATAAATAATGCACAACTCATGTTGGCAAGGATCAGAAATCTTTAATCGTCTTTCATCGGAACATGGCCTTTTTAAAGTATATCGTTCTTATCACAGACAGCTCAAATACGTAAATTTAAAAAACGGCACTCAGACCTATGTATACTTTTAGTTCACTAAAGGCTCCAATTCCATTTTAATTCATAATTCAAGGCGCACATCTGATTTTTCGAATTTATTTCAATAGCTTTAACAAAATCACACTCAACGTGAAATAGCCCCAGGAAGCAAAGTAATCGAAAGCAATTTTCACAGAAGTGTTCCTGTGGTGTAGAGCTGGGAAATGCACAAATTTTCAATAGCAATGCACTTTATGTTGCAAAAGGAAGTATACGAAGCCAAAATATATGCATTATATGTATTTTCAGGAAACCTGACACTGAGAAGTACCACTTTATGGGGGTATTGGGGAGCTGAAACCACCATGGGAGTCCAGCCCGAGGCGTTCGAATTGTGAAAACTCAAAGGGGAAAAAGCAAAGGAATTTTCTACTTGAGCAAATATTAAGCTCAACAGCCGGTTTACGTACCCTTTTCGAGGAATGTGTGTGTATTTAGTCTAAGCGAGCTTAAATTATTCAAAAGCCATGGAATCCGTCCCTAAATCATATCCAGGGGGTTTGTATGGTAATTCTTCTAATATCTTACGTTAGATTTAGCACAGACTCAGTGAACGTTGAGTAAGAAGTACACTCCTCATATTTACACTTCTATTTCCCTAAATAATGCGTGGACAACTTATTGACTTCTGTTCCAAAATTCAAGCCCAACATAAACATATATTTCGATTTTAATCTTATTGATTCTAAAATTAATTTGAGATTTAAAAAACAAAATAAATAAATAAAATAAAAACATTTTTATGAAAATCCAAATAACATATTTCCTTTCAAAAGATCAAGTTAAACTAACCCTAATTTATGGAAAACATTATACGTATACATATCTAATGGAACAAATGTCTACCTGTTTTATTATTAATAATAACGTTTAATCAATTAATAATATTTCTTGATGGAAACGATATTAAGTAAAGATTGAGTGAAATTTACCCAAAAAAAAAACACCAATTAGTTTGAGTGTCTTTGAGCTTTATAACAGAAAAATAATTTCCTGAAGAAATTGTATATTTTAAAGCACTAAGGATGGTTGGTTGGTTTAAAAACTTTTATTGGATGGTTTTAATCCTGCTCGAATATTTACTTTACGGACCTTTTTAAAATTAAAATCTCTTTCCTTTTACGGATTTAGAGTGCAATAAGAAGACATACATATTAGACTTTCAATTGAGAAAGAGGATTGCTGGTTTTGATAGATGAATTTTCTTGAGAATATTATTATTTAAATAGAAAGGAGATGTTATTTAATTTCTTCACAGAAATATTCACTTTTAAAAGGTTTTCTTCTTCCAGGCATATTAGCGACCTCAAAGGGATGAAGAAGTTTGCTTCTATATTTCTAATTAATTTCGATTTTTTGAAGGATAGCTGCATTACTCTTTTATAAGTAGAGAAGAGAGTGCACTTGAAATATGCAAAAAATTGTTTTTTAATGGAAGGCAAGAGGATTAAATGTGTAATACCTACTTTAAAAATAGTCAACAGGTAATACATGTTGTGATGAGAGCAAATATTTATTCTAAAAAGATCATAAACGATAATCCAAAAATTAAGACATGGAACAGTTTCATATTAAAAAGTATCAAATTATATCAGAGACTTCACTCTATGAAATCTCAGAGTCCATCAATTTGAAATTTCATATTTGAATATATGTACATACATACATATTATTTTTAATTTTAAGAATTCTCTTACAACTGATATCAATAAACGGTCGCAATTATTCAATTTCTAAAATGTGCTACATTTTGCGTTGATGGCATATTCCATGGCAAGCTCAAAAATAAGCACTTGCCCAAGCAGACGAGGTGGTCAACAAGGCAATTTATTCTGGATCCAAATGAAGCATAAGCAATAATTTTGAGTAGTCGTTGACAGTGTAAACATTTTACGAGTATCCATCCAGAAAGGACCTCCAGAACGTCAGCACAGCTCCAGGGCATCAATAAAATAGTTTCCGAAGCTGTGTGTGCCTTAAGTTCATAAGTCTTCGGATAAGCAGGGAAGAAGTAAACTAATCCCATGAGAGTGGACCAGACAGTGATTTTCCGGAAGATCCAGCCTGGATGCATTTTACGAGGCAAGTTAGCCCTCTGGATGGACATTCGGACGTATTGCAAGAGCAGGCTTGAAGAAAGTAATCCGACAAAGGATGGGCTCAGATAAAATAAATTATTGACAAAGAGAGGACTAAATTTATGGTTAGAGTTTAGAATAAGCCCACGAAATTTGTAAGCGAATAAACCGTGTAATCTATTTATACTTGTAGGTTATGGGGACGAAAATTTCTTTGTTATTTTATTACAAGGATATTAACGAAAGCATTGTTTTTTTAAATTTAAATATGAATGGAAATAATTGTATAGAAAAAGAAGAAATCGAAACAAAAACTAAACCGACTCATTTATTTCTATATTTAATTATTCTATTAAGTTTTTCGTAGGATAATTTTAAAAATTATCTCTTTTGTAGCAGATTTAAAATCCCTCTTATAAACTTCAACCTTCTTTAGAATGAATTGCAGGATTATCACCTTTTATACAAGAAAATTTCCAGTGTTCATTTAATCCTCACTAAAATGAAAATCTATTGAGAATTATCCAATTATATACTTCATAAAGGATTCGAATTTTGAATTAGCTGAAGAGGCAAAAAGTCTGTCGAAAGAACGCTCATTGCGCTAAGACGAGCCCCACCTCATTCAAAAGCGCACTGATTACAGATTCTGAAAAGAACGTTTTTTTTTTCTGTGAACATATTAAAAAGTTTTGGCGACAGAAATCAACTTCAGCAAGATTTTCTATGGTAACTTTAAAATTGTATTTCAAAAGCATTAAGGAAAATATTTCATTGAGTCGTGACACATCAATCATCGCAGAAAATTGTGGAAAACCTTGTGCTTGGTCCACTGACTTTTTCGCATTATCCTTTTCTAACTTTCTTTCGAAAATTCCCTTCTTAGGAACATATACACATGAACATATTTATGTGTAGAAGACGCTTTCATCAAGACGACACTTCTTATGTGGCGCTTTCCTCGCTTAATGACCCCAAAAGCGCAGATAATCCTACCTAATCTCTAATAATTAACTTCTGTTCTGCTTGTACAGTTCACGTGTCTTACGTTGATCAGGAGGTTTTCAACCGAAAGTATAAAAATCCCAGTGTTTAATCCTTCCAATGACATCGAGGATAAAACTAACTTTTAAAGTTAGGGCAGCTGCCTTCACGCAGAAGGCGCAGAAAGCCCTTTAAATTTTCATTCTCACACTTCACCCCTAAATCCCTCTTTTCTGAAATTGTGCACCACGGGGTTGCATGTAACCCATCACGCACAAATTGTTCAGGGCTCCCCATGGGGGTTTTACCGATCCTGAGTATCTGTAGCCGGAAATCTAGATGCGACCATTCTTGCTCTAATGAAGACACTAAATTACACCTTTATCTAGCAGGCGGAAGGGAGAGTGAAATTATGTAAATTAAATCGAAGTCATAAAATGACGATATGGCTAGGATAAAATAGCAGATTTGGGGCTACAGTAAGTATTCCCCCCGGGAGTCCCTTAACGCAAAATTTCCTATCCTAACAGGGAAATGATTGTTTACTAAATGAGCATCTTAGAAGAAGCCTATTGATTTTGAATACCTTTACTCCCGGAAATTTATCGTGTACTTGAAAGAGGGTTAATTCGGTTTAGCAGAGGTTGAGGCAGAATTTAAAGAGTATTCAATTTTGGGGGTTTCTAAATTTGATTTGATTTGCGAAGTTAATATATGAAATAATATAAAGTAAAATTCTTTTTCACACGAATCACCACAATAACAAAAAACTTTTTAAATTAACATATATACACAGGCTGGTCCCTTACCGTACCTCAAAAAATAAGAAATATGTAAATTCTTAAAATTGCAATGAATTTTGTGGTGTTGAAAACAAATTTTGCTTCTTTAGGGAAAACCTGTTGAATGCTTAAGAGCTAAACCTTGATTACATTATTTGTATATTTTTAGCATAAAATTAGCATGGTTGACGAGCAGCGACTTATAAGACTGCTGTGGGAATATCAACCTTAAGCCTTACTTACCTATATTTGAAGAGTTTGCTGCTTTCCTGTAAGATGAAAGAAAATTTGTTCCTTTAAGAAAAAAAAAATAGCAACCGCCACAACAGGAGAGTTTCTTTCAATTGTAGTAATGCAATTAATTTATGGTGTATTGTAAACATTTTGTTATTGACCTTTCAAAAAAGACGATTTTGTTATGATTATAAAAACTTTGAGTTCGATTAAAAGTACCTAAGTAAAATTGAGTATGTTTCAAAAAGTATAGGAGTGTTAGTGTAGGAGTCATATTCCTAATAAATTTTATCGTATATTGTTTCCAAGCCATCAATACATTCAGATTTTATATTTAATAACACAATAGTTTCTACAATAATTCAACGGCCGTAGGTATATTAAAATAATTAATTAAAATTCAGTGATTAATTTTGAAAAAATCATATCTTTTTATTTCATTTCTGCCAATATTTCATTTTACTCTTTAACGTTGCTCTGCGGCTTGCAGGAAAAACTCTATACAAATATGTCAGAAATAAATCAACAGAATGGAAGGCATGTATAATATAGAATCGTTAAAATTTCTGAAGAAATATTCATAAATGTTATGATAAATATATACGACTGAAATAGCTCGTGGTTTATGTTTTCAGAGGATGCTATTTGGCCGACTAACATCATTCTTCATTGAAGCCATAAGCAAAATTAAAGAAGACAATTTTGATGAAAAAATGTTTCCAATATTTTTAATGAAGTTGAAATTCTTCCATAAATTACGTTATGTGTAACTTTTTGCGGTTAAACATTTTATGATGTGGTTTGCATAAAAATTTGTTTTAGTAATATTGTAATAATGTTGATAAAATCATAATGATAATGAAAATTTTACATGAATTTGAAGGATTGAGGTTTTAAACGATTTGTTTGTAGATATGTATCCTACATATATTTGAAATATAAAAATTAACAAATTAATGGAGTATATGAAGGATATTGAGTTTTAGAGGCGATTCAATATTTGTAGAAATATTCTAGTCCTTAACTAAAAAAAAATAGGAAGAACTTGACTAATCGCAAAAAAAGCTACAAATTTAGTCAAATCATAGAGTCTGAAAGACCCATAAGTAATGCAGTGAACTTAACAGTCCCTCCTAAATTATTCTCCGTCTCTAATTTTTAATTTATTATTTTAATTTTCGATTTAATTTAATATTAATTAAATCTGATTCTTAAGTTAACTTCTTGTCAGTAGCTTGTATGAAGCAATAAATAAATAAATAAATACGTGATATGTTTTAGGAGTGTGCCGCGGTTAATTAAAGTGACCATGATATCAAATAAGTTTAAAATTCAGTGGTAGATGTTAATTTGCGGGCCATAAAATAATTTTATATTCAGAACTATAGAACTTAGGTATGAAAGTATTCGACGCTTTTTTCCTACCATGCCAGTTCACATTTCTTAACCATCAAAATATCGGTGAGGCATATGCCGTCTCCTTTTGATGGGATTTATATGTTTATGACTACTCGTAAAATATTTTATTTGTTCGAATACTTATATAAAGCACATCTGAGTTCCCAACTCGGTAACAGGAGCGCCGGGCGAGGATCGTTCACGTAACAAAAACAGCAAACTTTTTCAATGATATCAGCGAATTTATCCATTAAAACAGAAGGGGAGCATATGCCGGCGGCCCTGTAGGGCGCTGACAAAGGGATGAAAGCATCTTTTTATTCTGAAGCCAGCAAGGATAATATCATCGCAAAAAGCCATCCGGAAACTCAATCGACAGCCGGGAACAGGACGGGAATCTTATCAGTGAAACCAATTTCCGTAATTTACAATGCCTGTATCCTGGTATCAAGCTGCTCCCGTCTCTCCCCTAATTTAATTGGGAGCGCTACTGCTGTGAGTCTCTCGGTTTGACATGGGTAAAAATTTTTTTGCTTCGCTACAAGGAGCGACTTCGAAGCAATTAATTGCAACTAGGAAAAATAACCGCGTAAAATATTAAAGAAGATTTTAAAATCTGCGGCTGACGCTGAATTGCTTCGTGCGGGAGTGGAGTGGGCCAGCATCCGGTAGGTGGGGCGAGGGAATCTAAAACAGCGCAGATGTGAAAACAGATGTCGGATGCTGGAAGCCCCATTGAACCATGATTTCCATTCGCCAACGACACTTAGGTGAAAGGAGTCGATTCCTTGTAAGGAGGCAAATAAATCTCTTGAGTCACGAAAGAAAATAAATTTATTTTTTGCATGTGATGCTTGTGGAAGACAGCCCCAGCCCCAGCGATGTCTTCGCCACATAGTGACATCTTTATTTTCAGCTTTCTGCACATTCCTCTGGAGCAGATTTAATTTAGGCAGGCTAATTCCAGGAGTCATTAATCCAAGGATTTCTCCCGAATCCTCTTGTTATTTATTCAAGGGCATTATCCCGGTGGGAATCATTATGCCGGCCTTTGAGTGGGCCGCTGTCTGCAAGTTTATTTATTTGTTGCGTGCAAAATTTGCACAACTTGTCTATTTTAAGACGCGTGTTAGGTCAAAGTATGCGAAAAGGTCGTTTTATTTAGTGGGGCAGGATATTTTCGATACATGCGGGGGGGAATCGCTAAAGTGGGTACCTACTTTTAAAGGTTAAATCACTAAAATCATTAACAAAATTACTTATTCCTTTTGGTTTCTCAAAAAAGTCCTCAGTTTGTTTGTTGTTAAAAAATGTAGGTATACTGCTAAGCATAATATAATAATTTATGTTAGGAGAGAGGTCAATTACTAATTCATTGGATGTTATATGGGCGATGCTTCAACTTAAAGTAGGAACTATTTTTCTATGAATTATCATTCTGTATACTTTACTTTCAAAAGAAAATGCGTAAAAAAGAATTCAACGTAGTTAAAAATCGAATTAACTACCAAAAAGCCAGATTCGCATCAAAAGTAGTTCAAATTAATAGTGCCTCTTAAATCATAGTGCGAGGAGTTAATGGAGTTAGCATATTCATTTTAACGTTGGCAATCACTCAAATAACTTTTTTATTATAAATGTTTGTTTGTTCCTCAAGAACCAATAAATAACTTTATTCTACAGCCTTATCAACAACTTTAAGACAAAGTATACTATTAAAGTAGTCAAGTGGTTTTTAATTATGACAAAAAATATTAATTTACCTTACTTTTTCATTTTATTAATAATCTATAAATTCGATTTAAAATTAGATTTCGGGGAGGGATCATAGTTCGAAAATTATCTAGAGCTCTTTTCATAGTCCACAATAGCTTCTTAGGAATTAAATTTTTTAATTTATTTTGCTTTCTTTTATAATTTATGAACTAGTAATGTTTCAGTTGTAGTGTGGCTGTAGTCAAAACAACTCTTTATATTATAAATTTAACAAGATAATTATCCAATCATGTATTATAAAAGTTTCTATGTAACAAAATATAAACTAGTTGGGAGGTCTTTTAAATATGTATTTATTGTATTAAAGCTTATCTCCTGGTTTCTTGAAGGAAAGCGAGATATTAAACTTTTATTGATAATAAGGGTGACAATTCTCTAATCTAAGAAACTGATCAATGTTTGAAAACTCAATAAACTGAAGCGTACGAACTGATTGAGAAATGCAAAGATAACCATGAATATAAAAACAAAAACGAAAACTTATCAATCGATTTAACCACCTAAATACCTTTAAAAGCTTTATCAACTTTCTTGATACATGATATGATATATTTTGGAATGAGAGAGGGCATATATATAAAAGCCCGAAAATGAACATAAAAGATTACTTTCTTGCTATTTTAGTGGGAGTGCTTTACTTAATTTGTCGAAGGTACAATATAATACTATACCTAAATATAAATTTCTTCGTTTTAAATCAGTCTTACAAATTGCAGATGAAACTCACCGGCATGCTAATTTTGTTGGTGGTGATTGCCACTTGTGCTTCCACTTCTAATGCTCAAAGTCATAATTACTTTTGGGGATATCTTTCACCTAATGACACAATGGTTTTCCAGAGAGTAATTGACAGAGAACGAAAGTTACTGAGAGTTGTTACTGAGGATGTCGATTATCCACCACAGGTAAACTAATCTTAGAATTGAAATATATACCTTTTGTGCTGTTAATAACATAATTTTATTTTTGTTTAGGGTCATGTTGGATCACGTTTGATATCCGGAATCCGAATCACTGACCAATTCAAAAATGGAAAAGGTGGTTACGCTACTATTTTGGCCGGAGGACCAACTTATAATTATGTAAAGATCCATTTTAAATCTCAAAGGGGAAAACCAATGAAATTTCACTTGGAAATTTTCGCAAAATAAATTGGACTTATGAAACAGGAATTTTGTGTTGTTATTTATGAATTATCATTGAAATATAATTATTCATGCATTAAACTATTCCTTAATGTTGGCCAGATACATTACATTTATAAATTTATTATGGAGAATTTTCTTAGTTACGTATAACTATCATTCCTGTGTCATTAAGCAAAGAATGTTTTCATTAATTTTTCCCCAATCAATAGACCTGATAAAGGCTAAATGTTTCCAGGAAAAGATATAAAGAAACACAGGTTACATTGAAATTTTCGCCATAATAATTTCGCAAAATTAATAACGAGAGGTTCGCGCGAATTGTAATTAATTCCAACGAAACTCATGCAAACGTAGAATAATTCTCAGAATAAAGAATTTTACTGGAAAATTCAATTTTTAAAAAGAATTTCCATTTTGGTGCTAAATTCTATCTATTCGAGTAATCAAGTCCTCTTGAACATCGTTTGTTAATAATGTCAGAAATGTAAAGCATTACTGAGTGAGTACTCAAATTGTAAGCTAAATTCAATAGGTGCCATAAATGGAAAATCATTCATAACAAATTTAATGGCGTAAAAGTAACAGAGGGAACTTTGCTTAATTTTCAATAATCTTCTCTGAAGGTTTTACATGCAATTTGCACGAAATTAATAAGATCCATAAAATAAGCAAATTGAAGATATTTAACCTTCATTAACATATAAATGAAAAAATAAACTTTAAAGATACTTAAGCATTAGTATTTAAATTTCAGGTACCTACTTATGAAATATTTTCAGACCAAACTTTTAAGCATTTTAAGTGTAAAAATGTATTTTTTGCTCTATGATGAGGATAAATGAAATTAAAACGAAATGAGTATATGTAAGCTGTAAATAAGATCTTTAAAAGTATTCTAATGACGAAGTTTATATTTTTATTTGGAATCCCTTATAAAAAGGAAATCTTGCCGAACAAAAGTATCAACCGATACCTACAGGAAAAAGTGCTCTGAACTTTATAAAAACATAGAAAAGAAAATGACTTGGAGATTTTCTTGAGAAGAAGATGATTGGAAATACTCAGGAATCGCTCTTTTTTCCAGGTGGAACATAATCGGATTACTTGAGTACAATTGGGAAGCTTTTTGAAAAAAAACAACACTAATGATTGCTAAGCGAAAGACTCTGCTAATTCGATTTCTATCGAGGGGTATCAAAACATCATTCCGGGAGCAGGGCACGTCCTGGTAGGCCAGCTAGATTGAGAAGTTCTTCTGGGAACAGGTCCATTCCGCTAACGAAATGCTCGTCCGGAGGCAGTATCGGGTTTGATTATCTTAGTTCCGCAAATACCATAAAAAGTTTTCCTTCAATTTGCATCAGATTGGCATAATCTGGAAATAATGAGACCAGGGCCATCACCGCCGACTTCCTTCTTTCCCATTTAGTGGCTCGGCGCTCGGGTAGTCGCCTTCCTGAGGGATGGAATTTCTGGAGCAACGACCGCAACCATTTGCTTTGCAACCACCGACCACGTGCGGCACCAAGAACTCTAATCGTGGCCATTTATCTCTATTGGAGGAGCAGCGCCACTCTAAAGGCCTTTAATGTAAATCAGAATTTTACGATAGCTTTTATATCCCTTCAAAACTGCTGTGGCCCCATCAACCGGGCGATAGTGCGGCGCGGCGGAATATGTAATCGACCATTAGTTCCTGGCAACTCTGCCTCTGTTGCTAGGGAAAAAATTTAATTTTCCTGAAGAGCTGCGGGGATTTATGCTAATGACTTGGCCAATAATTAAAAATTAATTCGCATACCGAATAAATCTAGTGCGCCTAAGTTCGGCAATCGATGGATGTCTTTTTTCAATTTCCCTCTTGAAAAGTTTTTGCGTTGATTTTGCCCGAATGGGAAATCAACTCCAGAAAAACATGGGTCTTTCTTGGTGCGGGCTATTCTCAACTACTTGCTTACTTTGAGCTCGATTTTGAGGACAAACAAAGCACCGAAATAAATCCCCCAAGACCTGTCCTGCAACATTCTTAATTACTTTGTGGAAAGTTTTCTTTGTTCTTTGTTGACAAAGTTTCTGACTGAAACAGAGAAGGTCGCATACCGCCCCCGACTCTGCCGGATGGGAAAATAACGAAACATCACCACCCTTGCGAAATTTCATTGAAGAAAATCACCTCAAAAGGTGTTGAAGATTAAACGCTTCGTGGTATAAAGGATGGCACACCTTACCTTTGGTCCCTTACAGAAGATTAAATTGTCCGTGAAAATTTAAACCTTTTCCCAATTTGTACTCACAATTGAAATTATCGAACGGCACAGAGAAAGAGCGAATTGTTTTTAACCCTCATCTTCACTCGTATTAAATTGGCGTAACTGACAGGGACACTACACATTTTTAAAATAATTCGTTAGTTTGTAAAATCATTTCAGACAGGTACGGATAACTTGACAATGATGGTCCAATAAAAAAATATTTGAGATATGAAGATTTATAAGGAAATTTTTTAAGGTATTATTTAAAGATAGATGTAGTTGGTTTGGTTTTCAAATTTATACACCTTCAAATCTGGTTTGATAATTGTTTAGCCTTAAAAGAAATAAGCCATTATTTGAAAAGAAAATCCTGCTTTAGATTTGATTAAAGATTTTGTTGTAGTTCCGTTTTATTTTGTGTTTGGGATTTCTTAAAGCGTATATTTATTTAACTTTGAAATAGTCTAAAAATGCTCAATTTCCACAAAATTTTGGTGCCAGAAGAAAGAAATAATACGTAGATTTATTTAACATTTCAATTTTCTAAATAGAAGATATCCCCGCGCACTTTTATGGTCCTTTTTGATGTTCTTGTTAGCGCGTTAATTTCTCGTAAAATTTTATCGCTAATAAACAGCTTCTTACTTTGCCAGAATTAGTCTGTAATCGATAAATCAAGTCAACGATATTTGTACGATTTTCGATTGAATCTCCGGCAGTTCGATTACCCAAACCAGACTACTTTTCACATTCAATTGCTTTCATCGCTGAAATTCAGCTTCAGGGTTCTCGACTCGATCCCGATTCCCGAAGCCCTTTCCCATTAGTCGCCTAAAATGGGTTTCGTTTGAAATGCATTTCGAACGGAAGGCTGGCACAAAGGAGCAATAAAATGGCTCCTGCCATTCAAAGTCAAACCAATTTTGGTCGAGGGAGGGAAATATAACAAGACTGGTGGAGGGAAGGGAGTCCTGCATTTCGCCTCAGGACCTACACTTCTCAGGAGGAGCTCCGGGAGATCGACAAATGCAGACAAGCTCCCTAAAATTGGGATCCTTTCGGGGTAGAATAGGTGAGGCATTGAAGTATCAATTGGCGATTGCCCCAGCCGGGGGACAATCAGAGGAGCGCTAAACTGCCCGGGCCAGCAGTCAAAACAGAGCTCGATAACTTCAAATTAAGTCCGTGGAAATTTATTGCATATCATTGCGCGACCGGCATGTGGCATGCGATCCTTGGGGAGCCGAACAGGAATGGAATTGGTTTTCTTCGGAATGCACACGAGTGCCAGGCTTTCGTCCCAAACAAGACCAATGTTTGCGCGACGTGCAATTAAGTTTGATTGGAAATTCAACGCATTTGCATGATAAATCCACATAAATCTTGTAAGGGAGGTATTTTTAGATTTTAACGGGGAAAGCACGGAAAATAGCAAATAAGGAAAGGAAAAGTCATTTATCTAAAAATTTCATTTTGAATTTCTGAAGGCAGCCAAGAGAAATTCTCAGTATGATACCATCACTTTTATTATCCTAAGATATTGTTCCGTATTAAGTTTATTTAGGTCACTGGCTGGAGCTATAAAAGGATTCGCTTTGTTTTATTAATGAGATTAATTTAAAGTTATATTTATAGAATTTCCTAAAGTTATTGATATAATGACAACACATAATATTGTACAAAACATGACTTCTGGAAAAGTTTGAAAAAGAAAAAGAAAATTTTTCAAAATCATTTTGGTCTTTTGACTTTTAAACAAGCCGAACAAGTTTATTTTAGGTTATATCGAGGCTTAATTTCGATGTTCTAATAAAGTCTTGAAATAATACCTAATTATGTGTTTTGAAAAATTGATTAGTTTTTGAGATAAATGGCAAACAAATAAAATTTATAGTATTAGGAATAGTTTTCAGGAGTTTAAAGGCTGTGTCCATATTTAAGTAGGTATATAATTAGAAAAATAAATATCTTTTTAGAAATCTTCAACATCAGTCACCATGTACCTACCTATAGTATAGCAAGCCACCAAGAAAGTCGTTGTAATACTTCATGTTAAATTTTTGAATAAATATAAGAAGTGAATTTCAAACTTTATTTTCTAAAGTTGCGGTTAAGAAAGTACGGATTGTTCTAAGAGAATTACCCACGGTTAGAAGGACTGCTTCGATTCGAGTTCCCAAGAATGTGTTCATATTAAATTTTGGTATCTAGTTTCTAATTATTCCCAAACTACTTTTTACGGTCATTATACATGTAATTGCAATGCAAATAATGCACGTACTTACTTCTCATTACTTTGGTTATGAAGCACTTCAGACGTGCATTTTATCGCTTTTGGGGACTCTCCATTACGAGCAAAGTTTTATTCAGTTGGGCGGTTTTACCTCCTTTATATAGCACGAAACTTCAGCAACTTTTGGTGCTTGCGTAATTTGAGAACGTTTAAGGGCTGTCAAGGTAAAATAACCCATGAAAGAATCGCTTGATGGTGTCTTTCTGAGAGCCCCTTCACAAGTTGATCTGTGGAAATGTTTCAACTTCCTTCCGTGATTGGTCTTAGGAAACTCTGACTGAAAGGAGGAAGAACACCGCAGATTCGCAAATTCGTCATCCTTTCACGTCCGCTGGATGTGAGGTAAACCCATTCGTCTCCTCAGCAAGGAGATGTTCCCGTAGGAAGCTAAGAATTTGGGAGGAGCTCCGCGGGGAGAAGACATTTAGCCTCCATTTATCACAGTTTAGTGCGTGCTGTTCCGCGCGCCCTTTCGCCAAATTTCGGGGAAGGTGCACACATAATTAATAATGGAACACGGATACCTTCGCAAATAATTCCGAAGGAAAGTGCGTCACCCGGCCGCGTGCTCCTTGCTAGAACCAGGCTCCTCTCGCCCCAGGATGTTTGCTAGTCTATCGGAAGTGATGTATTGACTCCGGATAATATTTGTTCCGGTCTGTAATTTTATTGGGCCTATAAATTTGATTCATCACTTCCGGCGAATTGCGTTGTGCGGACGAGACGCCTCCGTATCCGCAAACTTTTGCAAACAGCGTGAATTCTTATGAAGAAAGCCGTCTTTTGTCTGCCGGGAGTTCAATAAATTATCACAGTGCCATGGCTTCGAGTCACGACCATTGTGCGAGGAAGCATGTGAACAAGGCCTTTATCCTGGGGGAAGTTCAGAGAGGAATGAACATATAATAGGACCCGCTGAGTTCCTAATCAAATATGTATAGATTGAAACAAATAGCCTCTATCGCAGAAAAAGTGTACACAGCATTGGATTATCTTCCGGCTATTTAGCAAAAGCCAATTTATGTTAAAATACCGGCCTGAGAGGTCCTTTACAACTTTTATTAAAGTCTAGAAAAATTAAAAAAGACAAATTTCTATTTGTTCTACGCACAACGAGTATCTTCACTACGGTATTTTTTTTAGATGTTTTTCTTAATCTCAAATGTTCAATTTTTATATAAAAAAGATACTCCAGCCAGGAGAAATTTTTATATCAATTATAGAGCTTGGTACCTACACATGGGGGAAACATTTTTTTTTAACTATAAATGTTAATATTTACATGTACCTACTATAGAAAACAGAATTTATTGAGTATTTTTAAAAATAACGATTTGAAAAGAAATTGAATTCTCTTTAAAAATCCTTCTTGTCTTCGTTTTCGTATAAACAATGTTTTCAGGATAACATAGACCTTTAAAGTTATATTAGAACAATTGTTAATTCAAATTTATTTTATAACGAGTTATCAATTTATTCATTCATTGAGCAATACAAGTAATGTGACTATCCTTTTAAAATAAAATGTTCTACTGATACAATAAATGCTTTTAAGAGAAAGAGCAAATTTTTCCCATTTATCAAAGTCAGACTCACATCTCTAAGTAGAGTGTCGTCACGTCATTAAAACAAATTTAAAAGGCCATTCTAATGGATTTCTGCTCCTGAGAGAAGAGTATGTTAAAATTAGAATCAAGAAGAACTGTGCTTGCTTGATGTAAGATTTTTGTTATAAAAAGAGCACTGTCAGTGTGCTCTGAAATCAAAATGAAAGCTTGATGGTGCAAAAATCATGGATAATTTGCCTTCTATTAACAAAAGTTTCTCTGCAAAAAGAAGCAATTAGCTCCTACTAGCTTTAACTTTTAAGTCATCAGTTTAACTAGAAAGCTATAAGTAGTTAGCCGAGACTTGTTAAATGAAAGCAATACAAATAATTTTAATCTATTTTTTTTTTAAATATGTTTCGCTAAATAACTATTTCGGTACAATTTCGAAAAGAGATTTTGAAATATTATGGCGAATGTTTAAAATAAATTGAGTTTAAGGGAATTATGAAACATTTGAAAACAAAACAATCAGCTCTTTTATATCGATCGGACGAAAGTATCATAAACAGCGACAGTAAGAAAAAGTGTTCAATGTCACTTACTCATATAAATTATAGCTCAACTTTATCTTTTGTGCAAAGCTATAACCATTGGGATATCCCTTTTTCACCCGCGGTCATCTGTCTGCCCATAAATCAGTGGATAATACTCTTCAAGATTCTGTCTCATGTCTAAGAAATAAAGGGACTTTTGGGGGCGCCAATAAAACTTGAACACCACGAAAATTCTTGGGGGGAATGGTTTCTTAAGTGGTTTTGATGACACGTAATTGTGGCCTAGTTACCCAAGTCCACAAGATTAATGAGGACCGGAAAGTTAAATGAAAAGTTTCCTACATCTGTAGATTCTCTTTCCTGTTAAGGACCTTGTGATAGTTTCATACAGCGGAGGGGGGCTTGATAATCTTGCAACATTTTAATTTGATAGTGAATTACGTAACAAAGATAATGCCCGATGTGATCCTTAAGCTTTGCGAGGTGTTTGGTGATTTACTTGAATTGCTACGATTATTGCCTCCTGTAGCAAGAAGTGCCTTGTTTGGGATTGAATAAAGTCGTTCGTTAATAAGATCAGCCGGAAACACGCCCCCGCTGCGCCAGATGAGCACTATAAAGCAGCAGTTGTGATTAACTTTTTGTAGGTGCCGCCTAATAGCACCTAGAGGGCGCTGGAAATGATTCTGCGAAGAAGGCCTCAAACACCTCGTTTGTAATTATCCACCCACACGAGCAGGAGTGTCTTATTAGTTGTGATCCCATCGAGCGAGGTAACTTGCTTTCTTCAAGGAGACCTCTGCTGCCGAAATATCATGGCACCCTGGATCATTGTAATGCTGCAAAATACCGGGGCTTAATCACCATTTTAGTCCTAATGCTCACCCTGTATGAGGCAATATGGCAGGGTGGCACAGAGACTGCTTAATAATGGAGCAGCTCCATAGCACCGCACGGAGGAAGCCTGCTCCAATTTTGAGCCGAACCTGATAACAATGGCAGCAAAGTGGTGATTCCGTAATTAACGCGGTTTTGTTAGCAAATCTAATGAACTCGAGCTAATGAAACTACTAAAAGCAGGAGGAGGCAGCAGCCTGAAAGATGGGAGAGGTTCGAAAATGAAATTATGGTGGAAAATTTCAAATATTAACTTCATAATTCGTATTTGATAATATTTTTAGCAATATGAAGTCAAATAAAATCGTTTTCTTTCTAAAGTTTTTCTCGAAATTACTTTTTAGAGTAAATATATCAAAAACTTTTTGATTGTCTTTCAATTAGTTACAAATTATACCCACATGTTATCAATAATATTATTATCAGTGTAGCGTACCACTTTTTTATTTAATTTGTTTTTTTAATATATCATCCTTTAATAAAACCTATACTTCGTGTATACCTATTTGTTCAGTTATTCTACACGATTGGTAATATAATTCGTGTAGTCCATCATTTAAAAAATAGATTTGTAAACATTCGTGTTCTTGAACAAAAGGTTAAAATATACGTTTTATAATAATTTAAATTATCGCCTTCCTTCCATACCTACTAACTTGTAATTTAAGAACTCCAAAAATAATTGCTCAATAACTTTTTAAAAATTATGTACATATAATTTGTGTCTGTAATGCTCTTATTTAATATTATCCAAATAAATTTGTGGAATTTTTTAACCAGTTAAAGATGCAATATTGTCAAGCATATAAACTTAGTGCCATAGTCTGGGATAAAAAATAAGTGCACAATGATGTGTGAGCTGATGTGTGGTTTAATATCTAGACTTAAAATGCACAATATCAATGTTCCAATGTATAGAATATAATGTTGATATTCTGCAATTTTCGTGGCTTTCCACATAAGCTAAATCGAGCTTAGAAAAGAGTTTTTTTCATTTCATTTTAATATTTATTTTCTTGTTAATTCCACAAAACTCATTCATTTTTCAACATTAATCTTGTTTATATACAACAACATAGAAAACTGAATAAAACCAGTGTTATTTCATTTTTTGTATCCATCTACTCATAGGTATATCTGTTAGCTACCTTTAAAAAAATTAACTAACCGGATAAAAACAACAAATCATAAATTATAACAAGAAAGCAATGCACTACATACATATTTTTTAAATTTGCTCAGCCGCTACCTAAAATAAATCAAGTCCAGAGCTAAGACGTCCACTTTAAAAGAAATGAAACAAAAAATCTCCTTGGACTGGTTAACTCCGGGGTCTTACCTTCCTCCACAAACATTATGCCAGTGGCGGTGCAATAAATTTTCTCAGATTCCCAACCCAAAGTTTGCCAGAATCTTACACAAGGACACATTTACGCGTTCTCAAGCGTTCACTGGAGCAAAATAACGAACAGGGCCACCATTTGTCAGAGGAAAAAACTTGTGACGTGTGTGTGGATTCTTGCGGCGGATTCGTGAAATACGGCCACCAGAATGATTAAAAAGGTGAAAACCTCTCTCCTCGGTAAGACCTCCAGGTTTCGAGGTGTCCCAGGTTTTTCTACGCTTCACACAACGGCGAGAACATTTTTGAGGTTTTTGAATGAATGACAAATGATTTTCAGCAAAAAGTGTAACAATGTTAAGCACTTAGGTTAGCATTTCATGAGTCTACCGAATTAATAACGCAGTTCTGAAGGACTCGATATTTGGAATGAATATATGTTCTATTATACCCATGTCATGTCCCATACCTACACTATTTTATAAAAAATTCCCTAATAAAACCTCAACGATTCAGGGAGGTTTTCAGGCGTTATACGATTTGTATACACTTATTGCAAAAGTTTTAAAAGATTAAAGCACTTTTTTATATCATGTGGTTATAGCAAGTTCTTCACGACTTGTTGCCTAAAAAATTGTTTTGGTTTTCACTTCCGACCACCAACTACAGACTTTTTCAAAGTGGGCGTAAGTGCAAAACCTGTCCGAAGTAAGTACTTAACGAATAGACGCAGAACATAAAGTTGGTTTGCTAAACACAACATACATATAAACATACTCTGCTTATTTATGCTCAGTTGCATACCGGAGGAAGCATTTTGTGAGGAACGTGTTTGATGTTTTTGCCAAGAAGAAGTTCTTAAATTAAATTTAACAGGCTTCTTTTGAATAAAGATATTTGGAAGAGAGTTTATAATAAGTTTGCTAATAAAGCACAGTTTAGGTTTTGACGAGAATGAAACTAATTTTCCTTTCTTCGTTGTTCAATGCTGCGAACAGGTGCACGTGCCCTGAATAAATTTTGTTTGGAGATACGTAACAATTGAAAAGACAAAAATGATTAAAATTAACAGAAATATTCATCAAAGCGTTTTGAGCTAATTATTCAGCTAATTGATATTCTCAAAATAAACTCTATTATTTTTCAAAGTATTCACTGAGTGGGAGTCAACCATGTTTTTCAAAGCTATCTGTATATTTTTTGGATCCATTATTAATTTAAAGTAAGTATAAGGTAGGATTGATTCAAAATCTTAAATACATTTACCAAACTATACGTAGTTTCAAATTTAAACTTTGAGAACCATTTAACAAGTTCTTATGCATTCTTATCCATTGATTGTATCAAAATTGTTTAGTTACAAAAAAATACATATACATATGTATAGTAATTCGAAATCATTAAAAGATAGGAAGCTGAAAGTAGTTTCCTAATTTTTGCGCAACCTTAAAAAGCAACTCATCCATCATAAAAGCTAAGCAATTATAGCTAAAGTGCATTCAACAAATGAAATATTAAATTTCGAGAAATTTATCTGTAATTGCAGTTATTCACGGTACGTTAGATATTTTTGTTGCTTCCAATTTCCATGATTTGAAAAGGAAACTTTTCTAGTGAAAAATATGAGATGGCATTGTAAAATATTTCTCAATGATGCTCATACTCAGAATATATTTCATGCTCGTTAAGCTTTGAACTCTTCATAGAACTTTGCGCTTCTGTTAAGACAAGAAAACTGCAACATCTAAAGGTCATTCAAGCAGACACCGTCTTTAGTTCTGAATTTAGTTCCGCAATCAACAAGAAATAGGAAACATTCGAAGAAGTCCTCGTCGAAGTATAATTTATTGTTAGTGAATTTCGGCTTCTGCTGGCTAGAATTTAGGAGTAAGCTCTGAAAAGCGCAATTATCCCTAGATTGCTTTTCCTGATAGACGAAGTGTCCTGGACAAAACTACTACGTTCCTGCTACTTACCATAAATTTTGAATAAAGCTCCCAAGAGTGTGTCACTGAAATAGTCGAGATGCTCCAGAGGAATTGAATTCTTCTCGAAAAATGCTATGAGCAGCTCTTAAGTGTACACGATTGCTCCGTTGTCCTTTGCATTGAAATGGTGTTGTGAAGACATCGTTCAATTCAATGGATTTTGTCTCGAAATGCAATTACTTTTACAGATGCTGACACGTGAAGGCATTCTCCCAAGTTTTTACATATTGTATAATTTAACGAACGAGGTGGACTGCACTCATGACAATGGACTGCAAAAGGGAAGTGCTTTATTAGCGATTTGACTTTTAAGTACAAGCCGGACCTCTTGTTATTATTAAATTACTTGGCCTTACTTTTCTACCTTTCTCATTAAAATCTCTTGAAAATATTTTAAAAAAACATATATGTACATATAGGTTTTAATTTTGTAATAGTTTTAGTTTGAAGATGATTTCTATTAAATATGTCTATATAATTATCATCATTTAAAATTTTATTAAACAATAATAAATAGGTAGAAAAAAAATTATAATACTTAACATTTCAAAATTCAATTTAGAAATTACTTAATGTCCAGAGGTTGTCTTCAGAGCATCTGAATTTTAGAAAATTGGTAAATCAATATGCAAAGTATGGATCATCTGGTTCTCAAATAGAATATTTATCGAGCTTTTATGAGTAGGGTATGTTTATACTTTTATACTCATTTTTTAATTCCACTATATTCGTGACTTCTTGCAACTCAAGTTCCATGTTATTATAGTGATAAATATATAGTAATATTTTATTTTAAACCACATTAAATTTCATTTAACAAGAAATTCACTTTTGTATTCTTAGAGGAAATTCAGAAAGAGCCATAGTTACTTCTCTTCTAATTATTACCTGCCCTAATTAGATTTTCGTTTCCACTTTACTGTCACTTTGGCTGAGATTTTATATCTGTAAGAAATTAGAGGAGAGTTATGGACAATAATGCTTTTGAAAGCAAAACTTGGCTCGAGATAAAATTTTATTCGCTTTAATTAGGAGTGGTAAACAAAAAGTCATTTAAACTCATCCCTGTTCCTTGTTATATATATATATTATCTTTATATTTATGACGAAATCTCGCAAAGTGGTGGTCGTTGACTCGTTGTTGTGATATTTCTCAGCCAGTCAGGAAGTTTCGAGTAAACATCCAGAGCCTGGTGGGCGGAACAACCTTTTTCATAGCTGTCTGGTGCCAGCAGGGGCGACCTTTTATCTAAGTGAAGAGCACAATTTAGGCGAAAACAGAAAAACCAACGACCACAAAGCAAATGAACCTGAAGAAATCTCATCCGCTGCTGGATTGTCAATAAAACTTTCAATTAGGAAGACGAATTGGTGCAATCCCATGTATCTGTTACCAAGCTCCTAAAATACCTCAGCCAACGCCCCGAGTCATCATCAAATACAACCTAATCCACCGAACGTCCCCGGAATCCACCACAAATTAGCTTTATAAGGTTTACGCTGCTAAGCTATTTATCACCTTCCGAAAGGTCATCTAAATAGAAGAAATGACGGCTAAAAGAAATGAGGTTCTCATTCTTGGCATCATCTTTCACATTTATCAGAATTACTGACACAAATCCAGAAAGGACTCCATTGGTGAACTCCCTTTGGGCGGGCAGAGCAAACTGGCTTACTTTTGCAACAATATGAGCACAGTATGTAAACGCTTTCGCAGGCACGCAAAAATCAATCAATTTATAAAGGATCTCCACCCTCACCTGAAGATATCGCCTCCCTTTAGTATTCAGATTCCGGCGTAAGATGCTTTCGATGAATTGCTACTCTTCGAAATCTCATAAAATTTGCGGATGTGCCGCATGTAAATAGTGGCGGATGATGGGCTTCCTGATGAATGGGAGTCACAGGATTATTTTTATCTTTTGATATATCGTCATTAGTAAGGGTTCTGAACGTGATATTTTTGCCTTCGTGGGCTACAAATAAGTAAGTAGTGGCAGGTTGTATGTATCATAGATGGATTTGAGAGGATATTTATGATGAATCCTTTTAGGTGTAAGGCCTAAAGGAACTTCTTTTGCTTATCTGCTTATGAAGAGTTTCTGGCTCAACTCCGTATATAGGACTTAAGAAGAGATAAAGAAGCATGCTTTTTTCTAATGTTCTGTTGTATCTGTAGAGTATTTTAAAATGAATTTATTTTTATACTTATTGCTTATGATGGTGGTTTTTTCTGAGATTATCTTCTAAGTGAATCTGGATTTACTTACCTATATATGTAATAACGTTAAAAGGATGTTATTTTCGATGTATATCTTGATATCTTAAAATAGTGTTAAATAGCTGCGATCGGCAATATCAAAAATCAGACAAATGTGTCTTATAATCATTGTCCCATGTTCGAAATAGTAAAGAGTTCTTATTCATATCTTACGAAAATCAATTTTCACGTTTTATAGAATTTCTGAATAAATCTATGAAACTTTGACAAATTCAGTCTTTTTAATGAATTTTAATTAGAAAATCTAAATATAAATATAACTATTAGAATAAATCGTCTCTTTAAACTTCCTAAAACTGTACAAAACAAACAAAGCCACTAGTCAATGTTTAACGTTATAAGAATTTAATTCGTATTTTAACTTTATTTGTTTACATGATAATATTATATAAAAAAATTAATTCAACCTAAATACTTACTTTAAAACCCAAATCATAATTCAACTTACATACATAAATTCGTCTATAATTTTTCGAATAAATAAAGGTGCGGGCTCTTTCATACCACTCTTTCTTTGTCTTTTGAGGGAATTTCACTAAATAAAATAATTACTTTTGAAATTGTAATATTCGAAATTTCAATCATACTTACAATTATGATTGTCGCTATTGCGTTAACTAGAACGTACAACATTTGATTAAAAAAAATTATATGCACATTTTAGATGAATTTGTTCAAATCTAGTTGACAAAATAAGGTCAAATACTCAAAGAAAAGTGAAGAGGAAAATTTGAAGGTAAATTGCAGCAGCTTATAAATAATTATCCCTCTTTGAACTAACGAACAAAGGCAAGGATTTGGGATTTGGATCCATTAACCTTCTATCCCCACAAGACTTTTAGCCAAACCTTTGCAGTTATTACCAATTGAATCTCCTGCACCTCGTTTAACCTTCGCTCACGTAGGCGTTGAATAATGCGAAGGGTTCAAGACTCAGATCTCCTAAAGTCTGTTGGCGCACTAAGTGCATCCTGTGGCTCCGACAATGGGATGCACCAGAACCCTGATTATCGAGTCGAGTCGGAACCGCCTCGTTCGAAAGAGGTTCATTTAACTTGCACATCTCAATTACGACAATTTCTACCGCATCAGTCAGAATATTTCAGTATGCAAGAGATTTCCTCAGAGATGAGTTTCGCGATGCAGGAAGCTCCATGTTTCCTCTGCGATACAGATCCTATTCAGATTTGAATTGATCTGTCGTCTATTTAGCATTTTCAGCTTCAGTCAAGTACGCACTGCACATCTCCGCTTATGGACCTTCACAAAGCATAATCTGTAGATAGTTGGAATTTCGATTTATGCACACTTGGGGTTTACAAGAGCATTATACTCTGTGACTGGCTTGAAGGTTTCACTGTCCCGACATAAAAAGAAAATCAATAATTTGACTCCAGGCATCAATCATTCGAAAAATTTCAGTTTTTTCTTACCGGATATATCATTTTCATAGAAGACACATATGCCATCTCTAAAAAAAATATATCCTCAACTTTTGATACATCTCCGGCCCTCATACTCGTATCATAATTTAGGTTTTTATTTCTATCACAAAAGCACTGATATAGATATAATAACCAAGTTGTCCGTATTATTTGACCTGTAAAAAATTACAGGGACATTTGTCAATTTATATGCCATACACCAAAGGATAAATATTTCATGGGATAATGCTGCTCCTGTTTCCCTGACTTTTTCTTGAGGTGAGGTGTCACTTGGCTATGATTGATGATTCTAAAAATCATATGGGTTTCATGAAGTCCTTAAGGATTGTGTTATATATAATGATGTACATTTCCTTAGATGATTACGGAACTTTTTCTTATTCATGGTCAAACTCCAAAAACATATTAATCTTGGTCCTGTTGAATTCTCCGAAATTAATCAAGAGAGTCCATTCAATATAGTGGGCATTATTATCATCATCAAGACGTTGGATTAGTTAAGGCAACAGTTCTTGTAAACGTCATTTAGATACAAATTAAAAATTGTCATAAAGAATACCATTAAATAACTAAGGGTTCATATAGGCTATATATGTTATGTATGTACATAGTGACCAAAATTTCTAAATAATTTAAATTAATTTTGCTAGCTTTTAAGTTACGGGCTATAAAATCTAATCAATTTCTTTGGCTTGTTTATAGTCTGAAGGTGAATGAAAAGAAAATACTTGAAAGCTTTCCGAGATCAATCAGTTTCTGACTTCATTTACCAATAAAATTGTTCTATTGGTAGAGTTCCATTAAAAATACAATCTAAAATATTAGACTCTTACTTTCCAAAAATAAAAATTGAAACACATATTTTTAACGTCTTTTGTGAGTAACGGTCAAGAATCACTACAAATAACGTGACCAAGGCAAAAATATGTATCATATCTAAATTGTTAGGGAAACAAATTCCTACCTAAAAACTTTTATTGAAACGATATTCTTGTTTTATTTTTTATTTTCATTTCGATTGAAAATTTGGTAAGTGTAGGTACAATTTTAGGCAAATATTTATTACGCGAAAAAACGTAGCACCTGAATTATTCTCTTAAATTAGAGAAATCTCCAAATAGAACAGGTAATTCCATCGGAAAAGCGACAACTTTTTATGATAATAAATCTAGTACTGACCTTACAGAACGTTTCCCGGCATATTTAATTAAGAAAAAAAATAAGCATGAAGTCTTCATGTTGAGACGATGAGTTTCAAAAAGAATACGAAAACTAGGGACGGATTAGAGGGCCAAGGACAAGAAAATTTCATGGGTCGTGAAACAAGTCGGACACCAGGCCGCCCGCAGACACGACACGATAAGACAACATAATCGCTGTTCACGGTATTAATAAAAATTGTTTTGAGTCCTCTGCAGCACAGTAAAAAATAATTGTTTTACCCTTTCTGCATCTTAATGAAATGAGAACAAGTGCCCGGGACGTCTCGTGGTTAATTTCATATTTCGTGATTTCGTTAAGTTTCAGAGCAGAATGAACACTGTTTGCAGTCGCTCAGGAATTTTAATTTTGCGATAGGTACACTTCTTAGAGTTTCCTTCAGACACTGAACTTACTTTTATTACTTTTGCCGCATAAAACCGGGGGTGTGGATGAATTTTCCGCTTTTCTCTGCTCTTGAAATATTCATTGTCCACGAGGAGGAGAGCTTATCTTTCCTATCAAATTGGGAAGAGTTTTGGATTCTTGCGAAAGTATTCTAATTTAGAATTGTAAAGAAAATTTCATTTATAAATGGGTCTTACGAGATTATGAATTTATATCTTAAGGCTCGCCAAAACAAAAGCATGTTTCTCCAGTTGCTTTTATAATTTTCAGACCGGAATAATGGACCTTGTTTCAAAGGCGAACCTGTTTGAGCCGAAACTCATTTGATTTCAGCCGGAGGGTAAATTTTTATTCAATTCGGCAAAGAGAAGCTATTTGGTTATATCAGAGCTGCGCACATCAATTTTAAACTCACAGTCTTTGCTCCGATCACCTCATAAAATTTTATATCTATGGGTAGATGCAAACGTCATCCTTGAAAGTACTGTCTATAAACATAAAGGTTATAAATTCAAAGTGCTTTTCCAAGTTAATTTTATTCTTATTTTACCACTGCTAGCTACAGTGTCATGATGTGATAAAATTTAAAATAAGTTCATTAATTTTTTACTTACCTCTATAACTTAAAACAACCAGATAAAAGACTGCAAGAAAGCTGTACAGTTTTAAACTTACAAATATGAGTTAAATGATGAAATACTTCAATTCTAATTCATACAATTTATAGTAGCTATATTCGGTTACTATTTTGTAAATTTTTGATGTCGCCAAGGAAGGGTTTTAAACGATGATATGGAAATTTATATTTGCCATTCTCTTAAAAAGTATACGTGTAGAAATAAATTTTCCTCATTTCTATCACTAGGATAATATATTTAGGTATATCTTTAAATCTTGAAAACGAATCCACTACGGAAGCCATCGTTGAAAGGCGACGGAATTTGGGGAGTAAACGATTTTTTTTCATCCACAAAATCTCTATTACGCTGACTGTGTGTCTTTGAAAGTGAATTCATTTAAATATTTAGAGCAATACACTTCCCGCGAGGGTGAATTTTGTGCGTCTTCAGTTCGCCACCGTCAAAATTCAAATTGGTATAAACTCCAATTCTTTAGAGAGCTCTGATTCTATCGTCATGTGTCACGGACAACAGTGCACTCCGCTGATATGACAAAGAGCAAATTTACATAAATATTAAAATTTTCCACTTCATTGATTCTGAGGAAGGAAATAAATTCTTCCGAACGATTGCCATTCGACTGTGGCGACTTGTCGTGTAAGTAGTTGTTCCTTTCTGCTGAAATTGCTTTATGATAAATTGTGTGCGAGCTCGCAAATGAACAGCAGCTTGTTTGTAAGCAGTTCGCAAGCAGGAGATTTATGTCCAAACTGGGGAGAAAGTCGATTTCGAATAGTTCGCGGATTGTCGAATTAATTAGATGCTTAAATGGTTCGAACTGAAAAGATGTTGTCAGACTTTATGGGGCTTAAGAGGCTGCTTGACCTGTTTTGTTTTCGTCTATTTCAATAGAAGTTTTATGGAAGGCAAGACTGAAATTTTAGCATCCTAAAACACTTCAGAAGAAAAGTTGAAGTGGAAAAATAAAAGCACGATAACATCTTTTGGGGAGTTTTTGGCGAAATAAAGAGCTTAAAAAAAGTTCCCGTGAAGAAACTGAAGAAAAACAGACAGCCCCGACGAGAATTTAATTTCCATTTATTTCAAGAAAAGACATTTAATCAATCCGAGGAGATTTTAGACACGTAAAGGTATTAAACTTAACGAAATTTTAATTTAATTGGATATCAAAAGTATAGAAATCGCCATGCGTCCTAATCTGTTACTGAAAAATATAAAATTGCAAAAAGGAGCACTGCTTTTTTGAGATCACAGGGCATCGGAGTTGAATGGACAAGGCGACATCGCCCTCTGACGGCAAGGACCCAGGATCGTCTTGAAATAATTGACGTAAACCCTTAAAACCCGCTGCTAGAAATATGAAAACTATTTCTGGGGTAAGGGTATCGTTAGCAGAGAATGTCCTTTACATGTCCCAAATTCCTCTAGGCACTAGTTGTGCTCGTATCTACTTTCACGAGACATTTCTCAGCCAGGCTATAAAGGGTAAACACGCATTTAGGATTTAGGAGTAGCTATGATCAAAAATATCCCTAAAGAAAGTCCTCCCATTCTCCGTCCAACACTTGGACAAAAAATAACAAAGGATTCTCGGAACATTCGCAAAAAACTTGTTGTTATGGTATCGAAAGTGAGTCCGACTAGCTATAAGAAATGTGGTCCGTGTTGTTCCTTAAGAATTCCATTGAAGAAATTCCAGGAAACTTTATAAGGTGTTTCTGCAAAATGTGCCTTCATTCGAATTTTGCGTCGCCATAAAGGATGCGTTGCTCAGTTACCTGGTAAAAGGAAGCAATCCATAAATTTGTTTTCTGATTGCCCTTTTTGAACATTTTCTACAGTGCAAAATTTGACCTGGCGGTCGCTTGGAGAGGATCATTAATAAGCCTGATAAATAACCCTCGGTCCTTTGATATCATATATGTATGTACATAGGTGGTGTTCAAAGAATGTAAGTATAAAATAGGCACGGGAGGTATTTTGGTGGCTATAATTTTGAATAGTTATACACCAAAGCGAATAAAATACTCAATTGTGCAGACAAAAGCAAAAGGGCAAAAGGTTCGTTAAAACTTATTTTAATTTCCTGGAAATATTCGGAAACAACGGGCGATTAAAGTTATGAATCGAACTTGCTGCTTTCAAATTAGAGCTTCGATTCTCCAACCAACAAAGCTACCGCGCAGTCACGAATTTTGATTTTTAAGTTTTTAATCATCAACAATATTTTAAGGATTGGATATCTACCACTAGAGACATTTTTTTTTAATTTTCTCAAATTAGGGAATCAAATACAAATTATATGACGCGACAACATATGTATGTATAAACTTTGAGGAAAATATTTTTTAATAAATTTTTCAATGGACCTCGCGGAAGTACTACTATAAAGCACAACTTTGGGAGGAATAATAGCTGACACTGTGCTAGTCATTTTATTGTCATTTACAGTCGTCCTTTAATCAGAGCTCCAGAGAGTAATAAATCACGGTAGCCTAATAAAAGACTCGTCCTTTCGCAGACAGCAAAGTGGCAATAAACTAACCACAGCGCCATTTTCGTGCGCTTTAGCTTTAGGCACCTCTGTTGATTGTGTAATTTCATCACAAGGAGGCTAGATCAACGTCGAGATTAATTCGCACTCAAAAACTAATGACTTTTGTTATAAAACTAGGATAGACCAACTATTTTTCGGTAATGTTGAAGGACACTATAAATATAAATTCAATGATTGGGTATGAAGGATGTTTGAATTGTTTTAAAATTACATATATGTATGTCTGCAATAAAAACTAAATATTTTATGTTAAATATGTATATACACATATTTAATCTTTGTTGTTTGTTAGCTAAGTTAGTCTTAACTACGGTTTTTATTATTATTATTATTATTTTATATATTAGGAGTCCTACCTAAATATAGTACAAATCATTGAATTTTTACGATTTTGTAATCCTCACTATAATGATGATTTTTCTCTTCATCAACATGTTTCTGACCAAACCTCCTTTATGGATTAAAAAAATAATTCCTAACATTTTGCCTAGAACTTGCGGTGCAGGCAGCATATTTGGAACTTTGGATAGAGAAATGTATCGATTACTTAGGCTGAAACATGGAAAAATGACTGTAATTTAGACCAGGTAAATGAAAAATCACTTCCGTTTTACACCCTACGCGCAAGGTGTAACGTGCACTAAGGTTGATAAATGCTGAGCTTAAGTAGAGGAAACGAAATAAGTTTTAAATTGAGCATACATTTCATTCACGGTGTCTTGTTGTTTTCTGATTTTTAAATTTCGAAATTTCGTAAATCTTCCAAACCAACAAAGATTTTTCATTTCTTGATTGAATTTCAATGTTAAAGCAGATGAGAAGATTGTAAATTTTATTTGTAAAGTGGTCTATTTTTGTAATCGAGAAAGCTAATTATAAAATAAAGGATTTATTTTTTCGTGGCTATGTTGGAGCTGATGACACTTCACATTTGTGATATTTTTAGAGTTACTAGTTTAGTTTTTATTGATTTAGATTGGCATACAAAAGAACACTAATTTTTCATAAAAATTTTGATATCAAAATTGTTCAGTCATCTACTGCGAGCAAGTTAAAAGGAGTGGATACCTATTCTATTTCCTTTTTAAAAGCTTAGAAGCCACGAATATGAAACCGAAACGAGCTCATGAAATCGTCATAAAAATAAAATTGGAAGTTAAATAAGTAAAGGTTTTGAAAACAATAAACAGTTCTTGTAAAGCCATAAAAATAAAATATAGGGCTTCATATAAGAATAAATCATACATATAAACTTCACTTCGCGAATTCAGTTCAGTCTTTTACTCGGTATGATGATTTTCATTTTCCAAAGCACTCATAAATTTGCATAACACAATCTGGCAGTCTGGCTGAAAACATATAATGCGTTTTATATAAGAAGAAAAAAAAACACTTTATTGTACATACATAGGTATATTATACAGAGGGCGGTTGCTATTTTCTACAGCATCACAAATTACACGTTAACTACATTTTAAAATTCAACCACCATCAGAAGAAAGAAAAGATTAACAGACTTCTGAAAGACCTCTTGGCATTATTTTAAATTACATGCAGAAGAAAAACCTTCAGTTTCACCTTTAGCAGTAATAAAAGAGGTTCGGAAAAAAAAATTGAAATTTTCCTTGAAAGTGGGCAACACGTCCATCTCAGTGATAAGAGCAAAAGGCTTTCACCCTTTTTACCCCATAATTTATGGGCAATTTTGTTAAATAAGAAATTCTCATCAGTCTTGCATACGACTGCCCTGGCGTAAATTGTAGATAAAGTAAAACGTGGAGCTTCTTTCATTGAATATAAATACGAAGACGTAATAAATTTTTTATGAAATCTTCTTGTGTTTATAACTCCTAAAAATTTAGCCATAATGGATGCGAAAGATCTGTGCCAATATGAATGACCTTGAAGTTTTTATGATTTTTAAATTTTATATTAATAGGAACACGAACAGGATATTTGGAGCTTTTGGGTAAAACAACACATTTTATATATTAGGTACTCTAAAAAGTAATATCATGTAATATCCATGAAACGCTGGTTAACGCCTACATTTTTTATTACTGTATATATACATAATGGTCCAAAAGATGCATGACATGAATGAAATACCACTAAAATATCACATCTATTCCTTAAAACTATTAAAAACTTCACTGCAGTGCACACCTGAATTTTCTGGGTTGCAGAATGTGCAATAATTCTTTTCAACTTGACGGAAATGCACCATTGCTTGCAGCGTAGTAATTTCTTTAATACAAAAGACGTAAAACTCATTTTACGCTTGTTTGAGGATAATAAAACAAAGAAAAGTACGCTATTGGAATAAAATAACCATTTTCCAGAATTTACGGAAAGTTTTTCCTCTAAAATCGGCCAGTAGAAGAAACCTCAAATAAGATAATGGGTAAGGTGTGTATAGCGTCAGGACTGGTATCAACATGTAAAATGAACTCATTTGTTCTAATCGTGCTCTATTTGTTTCAATTCAGTCATGTATTATTAGTTAAATCACTGAAGTGATATTATCCAATTAATTCCATTCCATGCATGTTAAGTTCGTAATTACATTGTTCACTAATTACATTATCTTAGGCTCTTAGGGCATTTAATTATCTATAGTTTCTTAAATTCTGTCCTTTTGAAGTTTGTTATTTGCTATACTTTAAGGGCAGGATTTCATTAATTATAATTTTTAATGTAAGGACATGGTATGCTGCATTATTTAAAAGATTTTTTCTTGAAATCATGTTTCTTGACAGCTTGATGCGAAAAACTTGACCATAAATTGTATATTTTATGTGAGGGTGTACCCAAAGCTGGGGGAACACGTGCACGTGTCCTTCCCAAAAGGGTTATTGGATGGCTTATAAATATGTTTATATTTTTCAGGAAAATCCTGCATAGACTACCCTCAGGGATTCATGTTCGCTTGTGTGGTAATAAATTAAAGCTCCTTGTGGTATTTTCACTTCATTTTCATAAATTGCAACTCCCGATATTCAAATTATTACAAAGATAGGTAATTAACCTATTTATCCTTTGCAATTAGGCTTTATAAAGAATGAAAATTAATTGAAATTTTGGGCCGGCATACGTTATAGGTCGTATCCGTGGCTTTAAAATAAGGATATTATTCATTTTAATTTTGTTACTACCACCCTTAATTAAAAAGCACGATGAAATTTCCTTTTGGGTTTGTATTATTATTAATTAAAATTAATGAGCTTTGTAGAAAAAGTGCAATATTCTCTGAGCATTCTAAAAGTAAGTAGGAAGTAAAATTGAGGAAATTTTATTTAAGTATTCCACTCATGTATTATATTTGTATTGACAAGAAAATTAATATTTTAATCTCGCCCTATGTTTCTGTATCATTGCGCTACGCAAACACAAGGTCGCCATTTGCTCTCTTCCCAATTTTCCTGGAGGACCAATCTGTCTATCGTCTCTGGACTATTCCAAGATTTAGCTCAACAGAAAGCGTGGAAATGTTTGGACATTTAGCAGAGCTGAAGCTTCATTTATTCGAAATATATGTCAGTCGACGCCATAGATCCTTAAACGAAATTATAAATAGCATAAACGAGCATACACATATGTCCATCTCTTTGCAGGGCTTAAGTTTATTTCATCGCTCCCGCATTTAGAGCTGCGAGTTCCTAAACCTAAATGCCCTAGAGGATTTACCTAATTGTGTCAAGAATGCTTAAGCAAACGTCCGGACACTCATCTGCGTTATGAATATCAAAGACATCTTGTCGTCGTTAGTCGTTTTAAAGCCAAGTGCTCCGTTTGAGCAATAAATTTGGTTTGGAATAAATTTGAATAAAATGCTTTAAGATTTAATAAAATAATTTTTCCGACGCTGTCCGAATTGTTCAGATTTCAAGCCACTGGTAATTTTTATAAATTGTGATTTTCCATTTCTTTTAAGTAAAGCGACGTTTATTTCTCTGCTAATTTAAATTCAATTTAAAGAGGATTTTCATGGGTCAATAAAAGAAACGAATTCCTGTTGCAAAACCGTAATAATCTCTCTTTAATTTTATGGAACAGAATTGAAACATTGTTAATGTATTTAGGTGTTATATGGTTTGGGAAAAAATCGCTTGTTCACAATTTTTATTTTGCAAGCTAAAAAATTAATATGAATTTTCTAGAAGGAAACCGTCTGTATTGCTGAATCCATTTGTTTCTCTAAAACGCTTAAGTAGATAAATATGTAATTCAAAAATTTTTTCTGAAAGAAATCAGAAATATTGTAATACAGCGATACATAGAGGTACTATTCCAAAACCTACCTCTAATAATGCCATTCTTGTTCAGGAACAAAAAACATAAAAAAAAGAAAGCAATCTGAATAGCACTTGTATAATTATATATGAAATGCATGAGTTTACGTGAGTGCACTCTATTTTTACAAGAAGAAGTTGGTGGATGATTGTATGCAGATTTAAATCATCAACCCAATCAACCAAACTTTGTGTCAGTTTACCCAACTAACGAAAGCAATGTTTCTTGCATATACGTACATACGTGCATCTGCATACAATTGGATCAACCTACTTTAAGTTTCCACAGATTGGATCCTTGGGTGACTTATTTACAAACACTTCACACTTCCACTTCTGTTGAATGGATATCACGTGCTCCTCAACGATAATCCGTTTGGCAATTTATGTTGGGGCACGTGTACCTACCACGGAGCACGAAGTGGAAGGAAACCTCGGCTATGTTTATAGCACATGCGTTCCATCCGTTGAAGGTATCAATGAAATTGTTGTGTTCAAATTCTTCATGCATCGAACCGACTTCCTACAACTTGCCAGTAGAAAGGTGTAAGATTAACGAGAAAAATCCTGCTATCAGATACTTGGTGAATATAGAAAAATCTATAAGGAAAGTTAACATTTTGATGGAATAAAAATTCACTTTATGTAATGTACATACATATATGGGTATATAGTATTACCTATAGAGAGCTGCTACTTTCAGCTTAATAGATCCCACACATATGTACTTCAGAATAAAGACAATTTTCGAATCAGGCTGGTCGAATTTCAATTAAACAAAGTCACTCGTCAATAAATTTTTATTACTTATTTAGCAGAAGGAGAAAATCTTTGCGTTTCAACACATTATTGGTATTTCAAATTAAAATGGACAATTTTGTATATTATTACGATGTATTTGATAAATTGAATTTATTTTTTGAAATAATCTAAAAGGTCCTTCGAGATCAAGGACTGATCGAACTCAATTCCTTTGAATGAGGTTAACCACTTTCGTTAAATTATTGAAAACGAGAGCTTAACTATTGCTGCCCAGGGAAATTTAGGGCTCTTTAGAAATTGTCATCATTTCGTAACAGCAAAAAACCGCCAACGTTACGCCAGAAGTCATAACGAAATCATACAAATGTCCCTTTAAAGTGGAGCACTCCTTTAGGATGTTACAGCCTCCCTTAGCATCATAGCTGGCGGGGATTACTTACAAGGGCATTGAAATTTGATAAGCAAACTGCCTTGGATTCATCTTGAAGGGAGTTTTTATGAAATGCGACAATATGAAGCTTCCCGCATATTACAAACGACCCCATCCCGATACGCCTGTTCAAAAATTTTTCCAAAGTACTTTTTAGCCTTATGAGAAAAAAACTGGTTTATTGCGCGGTAACAAAAGAGGAGTGTAACATCCTGAAAAAGGGATATTTTTGGCTGGTTCACATTGTAGGGCAAATAAAACCCTTCATAAGCTGTAAACCAGAACCTTCGCAGGATGAGGGTTATCACATTTCATACATATACAATATACATATGTACAACTGAGGGAGATGTTGTTGTCAAGGCATCGCTGCTACCAAAATATTTGGAGGAAAAATAATTTTTAAGCTGATAAGCTAAACGAGCTCTAATTAATAGAACGGCGCACATTTGCTTTACCTTTTATTTTTATAGAAGAAACATTGAGGTAAGAACCCTCGGTTCTGCATATCATTACTTTTCTAAATGTTTCAGGCTATCTTGCTCGGAATCAGAAAAAAATTGTTTGGGAAAATCTACTTTTATTATAATTAGGGTTCAAAGTAAAACGAGAATATCAATGAATAATTTCTGTAGAAGTAAATTTTTCAGTTTAAATACAATTAATGTTTTCTGTTTATTAGAGACATCCTTTGGACCGAGTTTTAGCATTTTGTTGTAACCAAAATCTCTTCTAGGACTAAATCATGTGCATTGTTTGTCGCTAGTTCTCAGATTATCTCGACTAATTTAAAATAATGTAATAGTGTTGGCCTCAAGGTCGTGTTCATGAAGAAACATTTATTAGGGCGTAGTATTTAACATTTAAATTTTATTTATGGAACGACAACGACTATATGACTGCGTGAATATAAGAGCAGTGGGTGGAAGTTTTGTTTTGTGTTTAATTGATCCGAAACGAAAATAATAGTTTATGAGTAATGAAACGAGTCCTTTTGCCCGGGAGGTCTAAAAGAGAGGTCGACTTCTTACATTTGCGTATTTTCTTTAGATATCGCACCTTTCCTGTACAAATTTCTAGCATAACAATATAATATATACATATGTATATATGTATAGTATTTATATAAATATGTATAGTCGTAAAAGTATCGACCACAATCTTTTCCTGTACCGAACTTTTGACATTATATACAAAATGTTAAATATTTTTGACGTCATTTGGTATTTTTGCCTTCTCCGAGTTAGCTAAAAGGACCTTTTCATCCCATTCATTGTAAGGCGTAGCCACATTAAGAAGACCCAAAATTCTGTGGCCGAACTGGGTGAAAATGTTCTTGCAATGTTTCGAATATTTCCTGTGAGAATCCCACAACTCTCTAGTTATTCAAACACTTCTTATCTCCTTACCGTTTTGCTTAGGCTTTCATTAAAAAACTTAAGTCTCCTTTCCCCTGAGTTGCCTGTGGTGACCCTAGAAAAATGTCTGTTCGGTTACACCACACCGGAGGCACGAGCAAACTTTCTTAATATTGCAGACATCAAAACCCACCGAAGTGTCTTACGTCACATAATTTAAGTTGTCAAACTTTAAAATAAGCCTAGCTTGTGTCGGCTGCTAGTTGGCAGGCTGTCCACATTTTAGATTCTAAGTCGTCGCCATGATTATTAAAGACAGCTGAAATTAAAGATGACTTGACAAATTGAACTGAGAGGTGGCTACTGAAGCGACATTCATTGTCGTCAGGTGGTGGGGCTCGTATTTAGCCCCGAGGGTACTTCATGACGAAGTATGCTGCTCTCTAGGTGTTTGCAAATCACTTGAAGTTCCATCTCAACAATTAAGAAATCAACTTCACCACGGCTGCAGATAAATGTTCAGGCACCTCTTTCTTCTCTCGTTAGGGTTCCATTTTAGGGGCACGTAAAATCAGAGCCTACAAAAGTCGCCCAACGCTGGCCCCTTCAGCTCGTTTCGAAACTTGTAAAAATCATTTAAATGTCTCAATGGGGTAATCAGTGGAGTGCGAAGCCAATTTGTGGAATTGCCTGATCGAGAATAATCAACATTCGGGTAGTGGGTGGCTCCACGTTCGCCAGAATCGCCTCCAGGTCTCTGGGCAAACTCGAGTCGTAATCCGGTGGAAATTACCCCATAGCTTAACAAAGTGGACTTTTGGTAATGACAGCAACTTCAACATCGGTCCAGTCCGAAAAGTCACATATATAGTAACTAACTTTCGCAGTGACCATCGTTTTTCGGGTGAACTTCACATTCAAGGGAATTTCATTAATCCACGATTGTTCGTTATGTTCCCATGCCAAAAGCCCTTGAACGTTTTTGGTAATTCTCTCCCTATTTTGGACGATTTCGGAATTGGAATTGCTCGTAGATATCATATATACATATGTATTTATTAAACGTAAGAGTTCGTATAAGTCAGAAGAATTTTAAATTAAATCAAAATATTTTTATTTTCAAACAAACCAATTAATAATTTGAATATTTGAAGCTTCTCTCGTGAAAAATATTCTAAATTATATATTCAGCATTTTGCAAGAGAGCAAAGCTTTATGTTTCTATTTCTTTTTCGTGTAAATGTGTATTAGATTAGGTAATTATATAAAAATGATCTTATAATTAGTAAAACTTTTGAAAATATTGCATCAGAAGGTGAACATAACATGTTTTCAGAAGTTGCTAAACCATTGATATTAGGCGTAATTTCTTATTAGGAAAATTTCTTTGGCCAATTATGACATTAAGTATAGTGATATACAGCAAAATGTACAACATATTGGTAAAATTGTATATATAATTAACTCTTCAAATATTTGTTAAAAATCTGCTTTGTTCATCACACGTGACTGTCAATTAATTATATGTATATCAAAGATTTTTGAAATGTTGAAAAGCTCAAGCGAATAATTTTGCACAGGAGTAAAATTTGTTCAATAGAACTGTAAAATATATTAAACTAATTTATATGTAATTGGATCTTCTAACTAGTTTTCCTTTTACATTAATGCGTAAGATTTAATCAAGATAGAGTAATTCAAATTAGGATTTCGCGTCAATACATAAGTGTAATCACATATGTACTCCCAATAAAGGTGAAAGTTGAATATCCTACCTGTTCATCCTTTACGTATAGTTTTCATTTTAAAGAATTCATGTGCTTGTACATGTACTTATAGCAAAATGCCAACCTCACCAAATTGGTCCTTTCAAATCAGAAGCGGTTTTAGGGTTCCTAAGTAAAGGTAACATTATTTCTTTGAACAAAGTAAATATGTAACCTATATTTGCTTACACAGCCACTTTTCGGTGGTTCCAAAGAATATTCCCGAAAATATGTAATAAAAGGAATTCCACCTATTTAAGTTGCCAAGGTGTCCTTAATAACTTATTCATAGGAGACACACCATAGCCGAGATTGGCTCTACCTGATAATTTATTCTAGTTAATTGAAAAGCTTCTTTACATAATTGGGAAACTCTTGTTTTCAGAAGCAAATGTGCCCTAGTATAAAATCTTACTAGTTGGGCTTTTCTTGTAGCATACAAAATTCCGAAAGTTTACCTGCTGCCGGCTACTGGAACCCATTAATACATCAGACAGGAAGTGGACTTGTTTACGAAGGTAAAACCCAATCGGCTTGGTTAGGGGAGTACTGCAGTCGCCCACACATGCCAAGGTATTTAAATGTTGAACACACTTTTGTTATTTTATCAAACAGGGCACTTCCTGCATGATAATCTGATAAACAAGGGGCTTAAAAGCAAAATTCACGTTCCTTTCGGTATAACTTTTTCGAAAATCACTAAAGGATAGTTCAGTGTAATATAAAAGGAAGAGTTTTATGTTTTTGAAAAAATCAATACAACAGAAACCCATATGAATATGCAATTCGGAAGTAATTCTACTCCATAACAAATGATTCACATGAATAATAGTTGTTTTTGATTGAAAATTAGGATTAATAAATTGATGGAAAACTTAAATTTTATTAGTTAAGTTATGTATAACAAATTTTTCTTTAAAGCTGAAATAAGAAGGTTCCCCGATGTTAAGAATATAAATATTTAAATGTGAATTATTTTGTGCAACTTTTGTATGAGCCAGACTGTCACCCTTAATCGTCACACATAGCTTCAATAATGAACTATTGAATTATTCATTACTTGTAGTTCCATTTAGCGTTCACCCTCGATCGGTCAAATTTCTCAGAAATACAATTCTCCCTATTAAGGATAAGTTATCTACATTTTCAGATGTGCAGTGGAGCTAAAATCCGAATTGACAGACTTCCCTTTACTGTTCTATATCCCGATACCAGAAATCTACTCCAGATAGTCCCCAGTAAATTGAGCTCACCTCAAGAGATTTCAGCTTACAGGACACATTCCTATTTCTCACTTTCATTATTGTAGAAAGCATGACAAGAATCTGAACAAGATTACCGCAGAATCGAAGAAAGGATTAGGCTGTTTCCTTGAATTTCCTCCATTCGCTGAAAGGGACAGAACCATCTAACGTCTATCGAAGAAGAAAGACTTTCTCTTACTTCTGAGGAAGTGCTGTCTAATCTGAGAGCATCAATCTACATTTTTGTTAGGACATCGAGTGCTCTGCATCCTTGGAAAATTTTATGTTGAATCTATCATATTGCCAAAAAGCAGGTCGCCACAAATCATTCGCTCCATTTCGAATCCTGGGTAAACACTTCTAAAAGTTGCACTTGTACCGTATTCGGAGTACCCTTTAATCAATATTTGTTTAGGTTATGGGCTCTGTAATGATACTCAGAGTACTGGGAATATTCAAACGAAAAGGGCCGTTGCCTAGTCATTTATTGATTGCAATCAAATCGGGCAAATCAAATTGAGTTGGAATTTCCGCAAATACAATTTAGAACAATTAGAAATACCTAATAACCACATCTCCTATTGTTTGCTACGCTCTGTCGTTGACTAGTATCAATACTATCTAATTTGAAATGCATGATTGGCCACAAGGCATAATATCCGAAATTCTCGAAACAATAAATTTCTGAATAAAATAATCTCGATAATGTTTCCTATCATCTTTGGAATCTACATTAAAGGGTTTAATTATTATCGTTAAATTTATCACTCTGACCAAACTTTCCTTGCATTTATCTTTAAAAGTTTTCGTTAAAAAATTCTGAAGATGAAGCAAATATTTAAACTAGCTTCTTGAACTCGAACGAAAGAAAATTTTGTTTTGGTAAACATGAAATTGAAAAAAAAGATATTAGAGATAAAAGTACTTATTGGCGGTAGATTTCAGAGCGTTTTGTTAATCCTACCTATATGTTATTTAAAAAATTCATGTTCATCAAAGGTAGACTGTTTAAGAGCAGTTAAAACTCTTTTATTACTTTTTGGTGTATTAATGAGATCCAAGTCTAAATTATTAAAGTGCGTTGCAAATCAATTGGGTTTTATTGCAATTGCTTAGGTATTTTGGTTATCTTTATAGCTATTAATTGCCTCTCTTTGAATGATTAGGAAAAGATTAATGTTTTGATTCATTAGGACTGCATTACAGACGCACAGTTCAAACCAATAATAAGAAAAAAATATGGTATGATATATGAGTAGGAAATGCGGTCATTTCAAGAATATTCTAAATCCTATCGCATATCTAAGCCAGCCCAAACGTCCATTAACACGCCAACATGCAGCAAAAGAACATATTTCTCCAAAATTGTGGAGAACGTTTCTCTGGTCTAAGCATTTACCTTAATTATGACTCTTGCAAAACCATGATAATATTTAGTAATGCTCGTAAATTAAACCGGATTAGCACTGCTCCCCGGGATAATAAAATGAGTTAGTGCAGCTGCATGGGAATTAATGGGGCTCCCTGGGCAGGTGCGGAGGGACGCGAATAATTGCTTAATAAGGATCTAATTGTTGGACAACACGTTACTGTCTCACGCGTCCATAAAATAACCGGGTCCAGCTGACTTGATAATTATTTAAGGGTTTTTCAGTGGAAAAAAGTGGTGGGGATGCCATTTATCTCGACGCTCCACCTTTCTGATGCCATGGGTCCATCAGTTGGATGCTGAATGAAATTTTTGTGTATGTTTGTTGCTGCGATGGAATAAATAAAGCTTAATTTAATTTACCCGGTAGCTGGCGCCACTAAATCAGGGGCTCGAATCCTTTTTCTTCATTTCTGGGATCCCTTTGAAAATGTGATGAATTTAAAATGCCGCGCTGTACGAAAACAAGGAAGAGTAAATTCGGTCTCGCGGTGGACTAGTTCAACCAAACGAGCCGCAGAATATCATCGCGGAGAGCTCGTCTAGAACGTTATTTATGGGCAGTGGATCAGGCGTGGGCGTTTGCGCGTTTCCATTATTCATGTTAACCAGCTCGAAAACGTAAAATATCTTGTTTCGAGGTAATGCCCACCATGGCGGCCCGAAGCATTTGACAGCCGAAATGGCCTATAATGTTGGCACAAGTCTGACTCTGCTTAGTCAGCAGGGCTGTTTCCTTCATCCCTTCCGAGGAATGTCGATTTGTACCAGGAAGCGGGACCATTCCAAAGGGTTTATCCTCTTTCTTGTTGTGCTTTCCCTAGGAGATGGATATCTTTTTTCAAGGCAATTTTATTAAGTGGAGACGGGCTAGGGTTGTTGCTCGTTGGCCGGTAGCTTTTAAACTTGAGTAGGTACCTACGACCGGGGGTCCTATGGGTCCTTGGAAACGTTTTTACAATTCCAGAAGGAGATTTATGAGAGCTACTGATTGGATTCGAGCTCTGTTGGGAATAATTGAAGACCTTTTAGGTCTGGACGGGTAGTTGCAACTTTTCGGGTGCAAATAGGCGCGTATTCCTTCATCTACACCGCCCCGTTTAATCGCATTCACATTCCATTTAATCGGACGGATAAGCTACGACTGCAAAAGATAGGAGACGAACCAGTGGTAGTCCATATTTCATTCCCATTTCTATTTCAGCCCTTCTAGAAGGATATACTGGTGAAACGCCTACAAATTCTGCGGCCTGATGACGTCGCCATAAATAACCCACAAACAAAGTTCAAAGTCATTAAATGTCGTAGGCCCGCCAATAAATCGTCCGACTTTGCAGGACCTGCGGCTTGGTCCTGGCCGCACAAGACATGGAACAAGTTCATTTGTCTGGCGAATTCGGGAGTTGACCCCCCGTTCAGATGTTTACTTGATGGGTCCACTCTCGGGATTTTTACCACAGCTGTTTTTATTATGGCAGGCGAAGGAGGCTTATGGGGCGCCTGCACGGAGAACGCCATAAAACACGGCCACGTAGGGACGTGAGTTCCTGGGAGTGGACGCAAAGTGCGATCTAAATCTATAATTTGTGTCGGACGTGACGATGCCGTTCTTTTTAATACCAGGATACCGGATAAAAAGTAGTCCAAGGAGAAAGTGAGCTGTTACGTAAGTGAGGGATTGATATCCAAATAAATATTTTCGGATATTTATAGGATTAGGAAGATTTTGAAACAACAAATTGAAACCAAACGTGTCTTATCGACTGATCAGATTGCTTACTTAATGTTTACCTAACGTAATCGATTTCTCCTCATACCTATAATAAGAAAGTATTATTTGAATCTACATATGTACATAATGTTATAGTAACCCTATAAGCAGAACCTAAAGCTCATCTTACTATATATAGTAAAACTGGATGCTATTTACAACATTAAATATTAAAATTCTTGGCACTGCTCTTTGTCCTGGATACACACAACACACAATACCTCCGTCAGCTTAATGGAAAGTTTGGCGTTAAAAATAAGGAATATTTAATGCTAATGAAAGTTGATTGATGTAAATTGTTGTTGAGGTTACGATGAAGTCTAGAAGAGGTATCATAATTGTTGTAACTAACGATTTCTTAAATTCTTCAGAAGTTTCAGTTCATTTTTTAATTCTGATTAATAAGAAGAATAAATTGCTGATTAATAATGACGGAGGTAAAATTGCACCAAGAGAAAATCAATGCAGATCCTTCTAAGTTGCTAACGATTCTTCGTTCTTTGTTGATAAATTAATAGATGCGTGCAAAACGTAAAGGCAGTAATTAGAAAATTTTTAGAAAGTGAATAGAAAGAAGAAGGCGCACGAAACGCGGTGGCTTTCTCATAGTTGGATGGCCAGTAAGGACGAATATCGTAAAGGCACAGAGCACCGAAAATATAAAAACCACCGAAGAGTTATTCGGCGTTCGCGGCATCAATTAATAAAGTTTTAATTTAAAATGTATTAAATAAATAAAATTTAACTTGGAGACGTCTTTAAAAGGCCTATACCAACCTACCAAAGTTTGTTTTAAGAATTCAGAAATTTTCAAGACCATTCCCTTTATAACCTATGCATGATTTAAATATCAATTAAATTTAAATTCTAAATTTAACCAAATGAGCAAATTATCATTAAATGACTAATATTTGTTCAGGCATCCTTTTTGTCGGTTTTCTCAGAGGCGAAATATAAATTTAGCAGACAAAAGCATTACTCTCGACAGTCGGGCAAAAAGAAAAGAAATCCGAAACCAAGTATAAGCACCAGCAAGAAAGTAAAGTACGCGCTTTTCACGAGGAGTGCTAATAAATTCCATAATTAGTTATCTGTCATGGCGCGTTTTTATTGTTTTGCCATTGTTCCCAGAATAAATGCCGAGTTGTTGGGACGGTGGTAAAGTCTCGAAAGAGCTTTTCTACCGAATTCTTTGTTGGATTCCAAAACCCGGGGGTGCCTGGTCCCAAATCTCTTTGCATGTTGCTCGACTTGTTGGGAAATTTAAATGGCCCCTTCACCGGAAAAGAAGAGTTATTACCTTGACTTTAACTCTGCTAGGCTTGTTTTCAGTGTGCACCTGGATGACAAAATTTTGTTAGGAGAATCTCCCACTCAGGAAAATGTTTACCATCTGTGAACAAAGAAAGTGGGAAAAGTTTGGATTGTTTAACTAAAAGAAAATATGCAAGTCGTTGGAAGCGCCCAGAAATGCGAAATATTTTTGTGTCCGTTTTGTTTCCTTAAGTTCATTTCTTTCAGTCTTTTTCTCCTCTGTAAAAACTCTAAACTTGAAATTTAAAACACTTTACGATTTGTGCTCTTGAAATGAGAAACAAAGCGAGGAACATTTTTGTGAAAATTCATAAGAATAATATTGTGCTTCTGGCTGGAGATGCATAAATAATAACTTTTAAGGTAATCCAAAATACTTTCCGCAAGTATTTAAAGTTCATATTAGACCCAATTCCAAATTTCCTCCATTTAAGGTGCACTCGTGGGGTTTATTTTAAGCTTCTGCGGACGTTATCTACTAAGCTCAGGCTAACTACGTCCTCCAACTTTGAGGTAGGTATATGAAACAAGTTCAGATATTGTTAACAAAAATTTTAATAAAGCGCTCTGCATAGTTCGTTTTACTCCCTGCATGCACTTCATTGCCAGGATAATTTTTTCTTTTTATAGAACGCCAATTAACACAAGTTATAAACTTATAAGTAATGCAATTCTGAAGTCCACATTCCTACATATGTATATGCATGTATTTATGTAGCTTTAATTGATAATAAATTAATTTAATTTAAGGTTTAAAGAAACTTTTTTAATTAATTTGGTTTTCCCAAATTCTCAAATGTATTTTGTAATTATCAACTTTTCTAATTGTGTAGCTTATGATTTTAACTTTTTCGTTTTATATTCTCAAATATCACTTTGAGTTAATATAGACTAATTAATGTAATTTAATAAGCCAAAAATATTCTTTTATAACTTACATACAGGTGAGCCGGTATTAAAGTAGGCGGCTATCCTTTGAATTACTTACCTTTGAACACGAATGACTCCTGAGACTTGCATTGAACATGTCGTCACAGAACTTCAGATAAATGCAGCGGGTCTAAGATGTAGTGGACCAGAGTATTTATTCCATTAGCCTAAATTGGTTCACTGAAAAAAAGATTACTTTTTAAAGACACCTTCATTCCTTCATTCATAATTTTTTGTTCAAAAATCTTAAAAAAATTGATGAAATTTTCATAAATGCTAGGACAACAAAACCTATCTGCCAAAAACCTTTAAATGAAAAATTATTGAAAATTGATGGTATGTTATTGCAAAAAGAACAATTGTGTAGGTATAGACAGAAATAAGATAACAATTTATTATAGAAACATCAAACTTCAAATCAAACTTTTGAGAAAATGAATCAAATATCTTCTAATAAAATTATTATGTAAAAAATTTCTCATAAACAATCATATACAAAGTGCTATAATAATCATAATAAAATTGAAGCAGATATCGCGAAATTATATAATAATTATATTATATAATAAATATCCAAATGGATTTGATGCTTTGAATATGAGGCAAGGAAAACCATGGCTTTCTGCCACCTTCTCAAGCTACTGCAAAATATTTGTACCACTCTCAAAGTTTCCCTTGTTTTGATGGAAAAACTTTCTGCAAAAATAACAAATATTCCCAAAACTCTATAGGCAATAGCCATCCTTTTGGATACATATGAGTCAAATGGTCGACAAATTGCCTTTTGGAGCTCGAAATATTTCTATTTTCTGGGTTATATCGATTCCATCAAACCACGAGGAAAACTTGGGTCTTGTAGGAATAATCAGTAACAATTGGCGGCCGGCGTTTATTTTATGGAAAACTTGCGCTATGGACGATGCAGCGCAATTAGGCAAATAAATATAAGAACAACTTTGAAGTTATTTTCATATGGGATACATAAGATGATGAAATGAGGGAATGTGTTACGCGCAATTTTGTTGAATAAAATAAACAGCTGGAACTGAGGAGGCACATTAACCCAAATGTAGTTTTTCAGACAACATCCAATTATGCGGCGAAGCGTGATATAAGTTCTGTTTGTTCGCAGCCATTTATGGGGAAAATTTTGTAGTTGAGATCATCTACTCTGCGTTGAAATGGCCTCGTTCGTAAAACGTTCCCTTGTTAGCTGTACGCAGTTATTTGAGTAGAAACAGCCCCAGGAACTGGTTCCTTAAAAACCCTTGTTGCTCAACTTAATTGCTTTTCCGAGTCGTACTGTCCGTTTCTGAAAGTCTTTAATTAACGAAGTCGTATTTAGGAGCTTAGGTACCTACTGCCTTCCTGAGCCCTCTTCATCTCCCATTACCTGGCCGCCAAATCATCCAATTTAATCCCACTAAGTTGGAACTCTCCCTTCTCAAAATGTTGGGATTCAAAATGCCATAAATTACACCTTTGGCTTCCACCTTTTTCATATTAAGGATGTTTCCACTTGATTTTTTCCTCCTACCGGGACGCCTATCCAGCCAGAAAATTCCCCCTTGTAATATACGTGCTGTCCATTAATTTGATTTCGACTATTATTCGATCGAGACCGCAACACGGAATTTTATTTCACGCACATGTGAATCCGAAAACCTTTTTAACTGCAAAATTATATAACCATTTCTGGCAAAGAAATGAAAGCCGCAAATGAATCAGAAAGTAGGAACACCTCATCCATCCGGATATGATTTATTATCCAATATACCAAGCCGCGCAAATCAGGAATTACTTCACCATATATTCGATTTCATATTAATTTCTAATTCCTACAGATTCCTTCCAGTGAACGGAATGCGAGAACTCAATTCATTTAATTAACTGCAGGAATTTGTTTTGGAACAGGATTTATTGAAACTTTTCTCCCCTAAACGGAGTCGAGTTATTGGGCGAATTCTATTTCTACATATTTAGGAGCTAAGTAAATGAACCTGGAATATCCTATTCATTGATTAAATGCTTTAGATTTTCGTATATTTCAAGATAACTCACATTCTTTTTTTATTATATTCAAAGATCGAGTTTTTCGAAATACTTCTGGCCACTTTACATTTTAAATGAAAATCCAATTTTCTCTTATCTCAATCTTAATTCATTTGGGTACCTAAATAAATAATTCTTTTTCATTTCTTCACTTCGAGTGATATGAATAATGTAAACAAAAAGCTATTTTTAAACACTTAAGTGGAAAAATGCTTTGAAATATTTTCTTTTCAAAAAATAATTGTATAACGAGTTTCAATTAAAGACAGTAAAATTTGAATTACATACTATGCATACATTTTTTTATTGAATTTGGTGTGCATGCGAATAGTGCAAGGTAAATCCAAATTTAAAATTCAGTTTAGTTTGATTAAATATCATTGAAAAAGAAGTAAAAAGTTACGTTAATAAAGTTAAAGGTCAAGTGTAATTTCAAGTATTATACCGATTTTCCTAGTATAAGGATTTAATTAACACAAATATATGTAGAAACTCGTATTCCTAAGGTTTGGAGTTTGTTTTAAATTTTAGTAACCTTAACCGGAAAAAAAACTTCTCCAAAATATCTGTCGTGACGAAAAACCCCAAAATTCCATCAAAACTTCTGAAACCGCAATAACTTTCCACCTCCTCAGGAGTACCTTAAAGTGCACGAGGACTAAGCTTTAGTCTGTTTAGTTAATAAATTCATACAGGCTTACGTCGGACATATGACAGGCCTGCAAGAAACCCATGGTCACATAAATCAATAAAATATTCTGGAAAAGTTTGTGGGATCTGTTAATACCTACCTAGAAACTTTCGAAAATATTTCTGAGAATATTTTGGAAAGTTTTAGCCCACCCCCGGACGATGTGCGTCACAAGTGGTTCCACATGAGTAACCCAAAACGCTTCATTTAATACACGAGGGTCCCGCAGGAAGTTAAATCCTGAGTCAGATACGTAAATAGTCCCGGATTTCATCGACGGGCAAATAATCCTGCTGAATGAGTTTTGGCGGTGCCCTTGTTTTGGCAGAGCTCCCATCGAAACGAAATCACCTGCACCGGTGAACAGGTCCATGCACCTTGCCCTCAACCAAATCACAAAATTAACCTCCTCAACGCGATAGGGGATTAAGGGCATTGCGCTGCAGCATAAGAGCCGTCCTCGACCCGATTTCGTCTGCAACATAATTAAGGAAATCGCTGAAGTTTGGAAACTACACGAAGAGCAGCCCACTTCATGAAGTTTTTATGGGCCCAGGCGGCTTCCACCATTGTTGCAAAAAGGCCCTACACAGCCGTAATAAAATGTCGGAAATTTGTGTTTCGTCCGAAGATGAAAGGGCAGTCCCAGATAAGCACTTTTTCTACAGTGTATCGGTGTCCTTAATCTATCCTTTCATATCCCTGACAGGGCGTGTCTCTGGCAAGTTCTTCGGTGTATTTCAAAGTTTCTTATTTATCTTCAGAAAAGTTTAAATTTCCGGTTACAACGGGCTCGTTATACTTTGCGTTTTATCTCCGTGTCGCATGCCGTTTATCGGGACGATTTTACAGGGAATCCTAAAATAGTTGTTTTGAGCCGCGTTTTAAAGTCTCAAAAACTTACGTACTATAAAGGATAATCGAAGAATTATAATTCTGAGATTTCGCCACAATTTTTAAGCCAAGAAAATAGTTAATGAAAATTCGATATATCAAATCGATAATTTTCATTAAATCTTTGTTCGTTACTGATTTTGATATACTGTATAGTACGAAAATTAAAGATCACTTCAAACTGCTTTTCAAGAAACTGCCACATATGCATTTTAATATTTCTACTTAATGTTAGGTAAAACACAAAAATTATACTATTCTCCTATCCGTTTATGTGCTAATAACTCGAGAAGTTTAATTAAATATCAGCCTCCTCTCCGTGAAAAAGTTTCAGAAAAAATAAAATAATAATTTCATTTGGATTTGGACATTTCTATTTGGACTTCCGTATAAATGATAGGTTTTAAACAGGTCTGTATTAATTTGCAAGTGTTTCGAGAAAAACGAATGTATATAAGTTTTCTTACGTACATATATACACCAAAATTAAGTCTTAAGTATTAATTAAGTAGGTATATACATTTTCTTAACTCTGTATACCTATAAATAAAACTTGAATTAAAACTCTTGAATATGATATTTTTTCTTACTTTTGACTGAGCCTCCACAAAAATTTAACATATACATAATTCGGAAACGAATTCTGTTTATTTTGGAAACTGGAAGTTATTTCAAATAGATGTTTTTGTAGATTTTTGAAAATTTGAAATAATGCCAATATGAGGCAAAAACATAACGAAAAATTATAACTTAATGATTTCCGTTTATTATGGAATTTTTCTTAGCGTTTGCTCTTCAAAGGTGAGTTTAATGTAAACACCGACCGATTAATAAACATTTGCTAAATTTTAAATCGATTTGGCTGGTTTCAACACTGATGACTTTGGTCATCACATGCGATGGTCGTTTGATTGTTATCGATGGCAAGCAATCAACATGAGCCGGTGGGGGTGGCGACATTGCGACAATATTCCAAAAAGCCGCAAAATATTTTAATTCAGGCTGGGTGTGAGGATTTTATTTGTCCCATCGCCCAACTCCTGGTCTGATTTCCAAACCGGAAATTTATGTGACCTGACCCTGCCCGGAAATTAATGGCTCGTAAACCTGTAAATTTGCGGCATTTGTGTTCGGCAAGTATTATCCGGAAACGATGCTGAAAGGATATCTGTCCGACCTTAATAAACCTGGTAAAAACTCTGAACAATCCCTCCTCTGGGGCTGCGACTGAGATGTGTCCCGATAACGCAGTGAACGTGGAAACAGGGCTCCCGGGAAGGGTTACCGGGTGCCGCGCTATCACATCTAGTGTTTATCGAGCCGAACATATTTCCAAACAGAATGGGAAATGGGACCCTAATTATCTAATCCCATCAAAGTGTCTGCAAATGAATACAAATTAATGTACATGTACTTGTTAGTCACTTCCCAAGGTGTCGCCGGTTCGAGTGGCGGAAGGCTGCCGGTGTTCTGGATTCAGGGCGATAGCATCGTTATCGCGATGTCCTTGCAAAAGTAGTGAAACTACAAATAACATGGTCAGGACGAATGTTATATGGAAAGTATGATAAATGGGTTGATTTCGCTGAATTGGAACTTTTCAAAAGAATTGTGGTCCAGAGCTGGCATCGGTCCTGTTCGTCTTCGGCTATTTTTCAAATTTACGTGACACCCCACTTTGCCACTTTGCGAAATTGGTATCGATTCTGAAACTTTCACTGTTGTTCAATACAGCGATTGACGATATAAGTGCCCAGGCAAGGGCACTAAGTTGCCCATTTGCTTGAATTTATGGGGTCATTTTTTCGGCTTTAATGCTCACGTAGCCAATCGCAATGACCTGGACGAACCGCTGCAATAATTTTTATTTAATTTGCCTCGGGAACGTTTCTTGCATCCAATCAGTCACATTTCCATTCTAAGTAGGAATGACCGAAAATGTCCACATTCCGATGGTATATTAATTAAAAATAAAATATCCAGTGGATGCCAAATACTACCGCAGATGAATGTGCTTTGAATTTGAATAACTCTTTGGGCTTTTGGGAAATTCGTTTTAAATTATTTTTAGGTCTAATATAAACCTGGATATTTACACTGCGCTTTGCCCTTTTTCTCTTACTTTACAAATGTTGTCACGAATTTTCATTACGCTTTTGAACTCCTTCCGTAGTCACGTTTCCGGCATCAACAGCTCGAAAATTACATAGTTCTAGGGGTGGTTCTTTTTTTTTTTTTTCATTCCCGCAGTACGTGACGAAATGAAGTATTCGTACCCAAAAGTTGTTGGGGATGTTCGGGGGTGATTGATTTCGTTCAAGCGTTTTTTAATGGATACACGCGCGGCGCCGAGTTATTAAAGTCCAGCATCAAAGCAGTTTTATCTTGATAAAAACCGCGTTACAATAACCCAGGGCAAGCGTCTGTGCTAGGAGGTTACGTGTAGTCAACTTTTCAAAAAATTGAATTTTCTTAAAGTGTATAATATTTTCAAAAAATTGTATGGAAAGTTTATCCAATTGTTTTATTATACATATCTTATAATAACTGTAGGACCTTCTTACATAGACTTTAAAACTTTAAATGCGATTTTTGTCAAAATTATATTTTGAAAGACGAATAATAACTGATGGAATTAATCATTAATATTTAAAAATAAAGAAAACATAAGTAAGCGCCTGTATATTTATAATCATTAACTTCAATTCCTTCTCATAGGGAAAAAGTTACGTCATCTTATTTCTTGAAGAAAGTTACGTATTTAATTTATAGTGCTAGGACTTAAAACAAGGTAAATAAAAGTTACTATCTCAGAATATACTTTCACAACAACTTGGACAAAAAACTTTAATCATTTAGTTACCAGCCGGATATCTTGTTTCGTCGGTCATTTTGCAAAGCTCCAAGTAACTCACTTATTATATTCTCCAAGAAGTTAAAAAATTATCGAATGACATACCTATATTTTCCAAGTCGGGCTCATAAAATTGTATTAAATTGTTTGTTAATATTTGGTTAAGACAAAATAATACCTTGCACTTTGGATCGCCTCGCAGATTACTCTACCAATATGAATGTAAAAAACGAAAGCCGGAATTATTAACACTATTTCATCGGCCAATTTATTTAACTTGTTTACGAAAGAATGGTTTGGTTAGTCATCAATAAATTCATGACAACAATAAGTTTTTGTCTTTAGTATCATTGACTATAAAATCCTTTAAGTAATGTGTAATACATATTAAATTAGATTAAAACATGACGTAAAATTTTCAGCATTAAAAATTATGTAAAGATCTCTGATTTTATTATTTAGATTTCAATTAAATAAAAGTATTGTGAGCGATTGATGAAAGACGGAGAAAGTGAATTGAGGTTTTTTTTCAATAGTCAGATTTCCATAAATTTAATCAGGCAAAAATTGAAGCTTTTAAAATTTCCTCTCAATCGGAAGAATCTACACGTCTAAAATGCGCTTATTTTTATTTCTTTGCAGAATTTTATGTCTTATACTTACATATTTGGTTAAAACTGGTTCTACCGTTTCAGAAGATCTTTAGACTGTACATTTTTGAGTAAACATAATATGTATACCTACATCTTTTATATCCTATAATCTCATTCTAAATATTATCTTGTTTACCAAAATTGTAGTACATCTGCTCTCCTAGGAATTAAGATAAATATTCAGTACACAAACATTCGAAAGGCATCAAAAGTTCCTTTTGATTTCATTACTTTTGGAAAAGAAAAACCTTTGAAGAGCACGTAGGAAGGCGATGTTTTATTACTAACATTGAATAAATTCGTTCCAATATCAGAGATTTCGCAGTAGGCATTCAAAGGTGGCCGCGGTTTAAGGATCTCATCAAATTCGTTTTATTATGCAAAGGCGTAACCCCGATCAAATTAAATTTGGGATTCTTTTCGACTTCTTTTTGTGTTTGTAAACTTCACATATGCTTTATTATGTATATTAAACACCACCAGAGGCTGTACCTTTTTCAAGTAAACAGCACTCAACGCGAGTGAAATAATTCATTTGCTCCTGTGAAGAATCTGCTTAAACCCTTAATCCTATTTTCTACATTGGTCTCGGTATGACTTTGAAGTAGGCTGGTTGTTACCCTGGAGGATCCACTCCTAAACAGTGGACGGGGGCGACGTCTAAATTGGAAAATATATTTTTGAAAGTCAGTCAGCGAGCAGAAATTTTACAGAAACCTTAATTTATGACTTTCCGTAAAACTTTCCATAGTCTCTTTAAGAACTTTTACCTTTCATAATTCATTTAAGGTTAACTAGTCTTCGTAGGAAGTGAGGCTCATATTTGTTACAGCTCCGCAGGAACAAACTAGACCTAGAAAGTACCCCTCGGTGAGAAGGAGCACTTTAAAGGGTTTTCTAGTCATTGGACTGAGACTGAGTGTGGATCTGAGTCTGAGTGTGGTGCTTAGTGAGGTGTGGAAACCCGCAACTGCTTCAATTCAATTAAATTAAGGCATCAAACGAGAGAGGGACGGAGCTTTATATATGCACACATTACACGAGAAACTTGTGAAAATCTGAATGCGATAAATTCAAATTCACAGAAACTAATGGAATGTCATATATTTTCAAGGTACAGGTGCTCATGTCACATTTGAGTGATTTGTTGATGTGCCTTCAGTTTTGTTCCTAACTAAAAATTTGTGGTAGATATAGCAAGCAAATTATGCTTTTTAAAAGACTTCGTACTGTCTGAGAAATTCCTAAGGATCAAAGAATAAAATTGTTTAAGGTTCCGAATTGAGTATAGTTTATTCATTACTCAGGTTAAAACGATAAATTTAACCTCTGATCACTGTTGTTACATCCTTTATATGTATGTGTAAATTTATATTACAAGTTGTAGCCTCGAAATATTCTCGTTTGCTCATCTTTGCCACTAATCCCATCATGCAAAGTCGACAAAAAACAGTTTGATTTAAGATTTTTATTCACAATCGAAGTCATTCGAAGTGAGCATGAGGTCAGAAGTTAACTGCCTTACTCAAGGTACCTTAGCTTTAATGTCAGTCAGTTGAGGTTATTTTAACTTCTAAAATCTGGTATTTTGATTTTTAAATATTTGCTAAACAAGTTTTTTATTTATATTTTATAATCTTGTTCATAGACATTTGTTTGATAAGGGAGAAAATCCCATGGAAATTAATAATATATATAATAAGAAGTTGATTGATTTTATTATTATTATCAAATTGCTCTAAAATTAAATACATACATGCACATATATACCAAATATGATTTTACTTAACATTATTTCGATACACACTTAATTAACAGAAAAGCGTGGCTTGTAGCTTACTTATTAGCATTTTTCATTACAACTAAACATCAACTTTTTAATTAATGAAAACGGTGCATCGAAAATATTTGTAGATACCATGGACCATCGACAAATTCGTTAAAAGGAATGCAAAATTCGGTATACTTCATTAATTAATTAATTCATTGGTATATACGGTTTGCCTTTAAAGACTCGCTGGTTGATCACGTCTATCCAGTGAAGCAGTGATTGACCTAAATATGTAGGTTCTGATAAAGGCAGATTCGAAACCTGTTCCAAAACATTTCCCATATTCTGTAGCTAGTGCCCATAATATAAATAAATATATGTTGATATGTTTTATAAATGTTCTTATCAATGAATAATCACTTTACAATAAAATATTTTTTATATTCTTATTGATATCAATTTTTTTAATAAATTTTATTTTAATTAGGTTGTCACAGTGTTGCATGTTAGTTGAATTAAGAATTCAAGATGTTCAAAACTCGTTTTAGCACTATATGCGGCTCAAAAGAATGATGCTCGCATGCTTCTCATCTCTTCTGTTTTCATTTTTACATACACACATGTACATATGAATTTTTTTCTTTTTTATACATGTTAATAATTGCAACAACTCATTACTTCCTATAATTAATATTGTCGAATTTAAATTTCATATTCGTTTGTATGAAAATATTTAAAACAAATGCATAATAGATAAAAGTATACATTTTGCAAACTTTCTTTCTTGAACTAAAAAATTTTGAAATGACTCCTTTAAATTTAAGTAAATAGAAAATAAAATTCGACAAATGTAATATGAATGAAGTTTTCAATTATTTTAATTTGACTTTGTGATATTTCCGGTTTTATTCCTTTAAATTGTAAATAATAAGAAATTTCCCATGACAAATATGAAAATTAGCATGTGTTAAAACTGCAGAATCTCCGCTAAGTAGTAGTGCAGACTATCATCTAAATATTATTGGAAGATTGCACTCTGTTGATGTGATCGGGCGAAAACACGTTTCATGATATAAACTTTTTGTGGTTTCGTATATGGATAGCAAATTGCGCGGTATATTGGGAGAACGTGCTCTTTTCGAAGGCTTCTTTCTCTTGATTCTTTTTTTAAAACTTCTTAACGAATAAATATAAAACTTGCCCGAAGCGGAAGGCTTTTTCAGTCTACCTGTGTTTTTCCAGCAAAATGAGAGTGTTTTGGATATTCGCTGTTTTTTTGAGCTTTGTTCTCCTTACTTTAGCTCGTAAGTAGTTCGTTTTATTTTTTAGTTATATTACTTTAAAAACAAAAAACTATAAGAGTTGTTTGCAAGCTTAGTAAAATCAGTGTGTAAATAGAAGAAAATTAAAAATTTCTTATTACAGATCATCTTCCTGATCATCATGGTGACGGAAATGATGAACATGATCACCACGAAGAGGGTAGACATGTTCGCAGCCCGGAACCTCTCGATCCGCAAACCATTAAACACCTTCTAAATGGTTAAAGAACTTGTCTACATTCGCTTTTATGACGTCGTGATTATTATTATTTACTAAGTTTTTGTGATTTGAAAATCACATTTGATTCAATAAAGTGTAGATTATGTTAATTTTGCTCTGTGCATTTGTCAAACTCGTTTGATGTTTATATTCGTAAAATATATAATAAAATAAAATAAAATAAAATAGCTACCTTTGTTTTACTTCAACTAATAAAGCATTATAAAACTGTATAAATAATTCTGAAAAAGTTAAATATAATATAACTAAAATGGCAAAAATCAATTCTTATAACTTCTTAAATTTTGCTGATGAAAAAGTTTGTTATGTGTCATTGTATCAGTGATGTCAACATTATTTTGGGTCAGATTTATTTTTTTTTGGCAAATTCATTTCCGTTCCACAAGTTTTGTAAATGTTAAGAATTAGTTACTGGTAAAAATGTATTTTATATATAAACCAGAAACTATCTTCAGAAGCACAATTTTAAAATTCATGCCAACTGAGCGTGGTATCGTGATGGTTTTAATAATCATCAGAAAGTTGCGCTAAAACAAGATTGCAAAATTTTATTATTTTAATACTTTCTCCATGGTGTAGGCTTGTATAGTTTAGGTAAGTTGTAGTCGATTTAAAGCTGACTATTTCAGAAAAGTAGGTATAGCACACATAAAAGGCTTTAGTAAATAATAAATGCGTGTTTCTATTAGCTTTTTATTTTGAATGCGAGAAAATCCTTATTATTCCTTTTTATTCTGAATGCGAGAAAATCATGGCATAAATATAAAATACAGTATTCGAGCCCTTAGACCAATAACATTTTAGAATTTTTTCCCACTAGCTCAGAGATTTAAACTGAACTATGTTGGAAATAAAACTCTTCCGTTTGACATGAAAGCGAAATTCGATTTGGGCACTTGCTCTTTGTAATTCAAAACTTCTCCTGTCGGCGTTGTCTCCGTGTTTCTGCCCCTGTATGTGGTATAGTGAAAGGATAGAATTCAGAACTCGTACAAAGCCTGCCGTAGTTCTAGTAAAAAGCAATTGCATCCCCACATATCAAAACTATTTTGAATGACATTTTCCAGGTAAAAAGGGGCGCTTTACGGCTTTTTGCTTTCGAGCAACATTCATAACTTTGGGCAGGTTGAACGCTCTTGCATGACTCCATCGTCTCCTGTTGCATTGGCTCATGTCTATAGCTTTGCACAAATAAAATGTAAAATACAAAAAACCAAAATCGAGCAGGGAGTTCCACCTGGCAAAACGCAAGTCTGTTTTGCTGACATGATATATGTTTGAGAAAATTCGAAACTGTTTCCCATAAATTCACCTGGATATGTTCCCGCGGGGTCATTTCCTTTCTGAAGAAGAACACTGTTGTCAGTTGATGGAGTACAATTTAAATGGCACTTTTAACCGACTTACAAAAAAAAGGAGGTTATCAATTCGACCCGTAGTATGTAATATTGTTGGAATTGCAGAATATTCATATAATTAGTTTATGTAAGATTCTTAACAGGTGTACCAAATTTCATTAGTAGATATATGTATGTATGTTTGTCCACGAATTTCTAAGAAACTAGAAACTAGAGTTATTCAATGAAAAAAATAAAAATATTCTTTATTTTGTTTGTCTTTTGAAGTCGGTTTACTTCTTTTTCAATTACTCTTTTTACTTCATTATATAGAAATATCCAAAAAAAATCAAACATTATTCCATTATAATTTATTAAGCAGCTAACTTAAAATCAAAAGGGAAAAAAACGAAATTTCTAATTAGTACTTTTAGGGCTAGGTTTTCGGTGTCAAACAAGTTCGAGACCAAACGTGAAATAAGCAGGAAATGGGAACAAAGGAATTTTGCAACTTACCGAAGGAATTTGGCAACTTAAAAATAATTAGCACAAATCACACCCGCGTCACCGCCCAGCCTACGAAATTCAAGAAAATGAAATTTAAAGAATCGAATGTCACACGTTCACCGCTAGTTAATCAATTTATGACCGCTAGCCGACCGGCGGCGCGGCGCGACGGCATTTTCACATTTTTAGCACTTATCCACAGCGAATTTTTAGAAATTATATAATATTAAACTACAGTGATTTTATTTAGCCGGTAATTAGCCGATTTAAATATTTTTATTTGGCTTTTTCAACCCGAGGCAGTGCTGGGCGAGCAGTTTGGCCAGACGTCACTTCTCACTGAAGGACTGAAGAAGAGGACGGGAAATAGCTCCCACATTTAAAGTGCAGTGGAAACTTCTGTAAAGAAGGTATTGGGCGGAAAATTTGAATTATTTAAATTTTTTGTGCGTTCGGCAGAAATAGTTTCTGTTCGGGCATGTCGAATTGTCGAAACTCGCAAAGTTACCTCGTATCATGGCTACACTTTCTTGTACTTTCTTCATAATGTTGTGACTGGCACCGACCTCAAAAAAAAAATAGTTGGCGTACCTACTTAGATACTTACTTGCATTTTTTATTTTAATTTTCGATTTTTTTTTAATGTAATAGGTATATAAGATAAAACTTATTATTTTTCCCTTTGCAGTTATTCTTTATTTTGTGTTTGTTTTGAAGTCGATTTTTGTGATAAAACTGAATACCTAAACTTTGTGAGCAATGAGTGGCTCCCATAAGTGAAATGTTCATAAATCATAACGAAAAACAACAATCAGTTTCAGTCAGAATAAAAAATGAAATGAGGTTTCTAAATTAAGATAAAGTTTACAGGTATAAATGCACAAATTAAATTCAGGTTATAGATGCCATATTTGTACTTTTTATCTTTTTCAGGAGATTTTGGATTATCGTGGTAAAAATACTCTTAAAATGCTTCCATGACTGTTAGTTATGCAGAAAGCTAAAAACAAATCCCTAGATTCGCCACATTAAAACTAAATTAGCCATAGAATGCAATCTGCGAAGTTACTTTTTTAGTAAATGTTAATTTGATGCACCAATGATTTTATTATCACAGCAAAGTTCGACGAGAATTAGTGGGTAAGACGTAAAGTTCTTAATTAACTTTGTAAGTCCAGTTTTATAAATAATTAAAGTTATAGTTCATTAATTAAACATACCAAGAGTTTAAATTATAATGTATTTGCTCCCCTTGCAAAACCATAAAATCCACCTTCACCCTTCACGGTCAAGTTGTGGCGTGTAATGCACTAAATGTGTAAGCATTTGTTTTTGATATTCGGGCTTTCGGTGGTTCCTGCGGACACTGAACTTTCGAGTGATTTAAGTTGTGGAAGCCTCAGGTTTAAATTAACTTTTGTTCCTGGTATGTGAAAATTAAATTTTTGCTGCACGAACATCGTTATGCAACCATCCAGTGGAACTAGTTACTCCTGCCCAAGTTTTCTTTATTTATTAACAGATTGCTAACCACGTCATAAAATTTGTCAAAATAAGTATTAAACAGTTCATAGGTACTTCAAATATGTTAGGTGTTAGCTTTGTGTATATAAATAAATAATAATAATAATAAATATTTATATACACAAGGGTGTTAGAGAGGTAAGAAATTATTTTCTTTTTAATACGAGTATATTATTTGATTGAATTACAACTATTAGAAAAGTTGTTTAAGTTTGTACAACAAGTGATGTATTCCAATATCAATGTGTGCAATTTATAAAATGCACATACTATAGGAATAAATGTTTCACATTTCAAAACATATTATTAAAATTAGCACGAAGTCTTGGCTATGAGAGATGTACTTTAAAAATTGACTTCTTTTTTGCTTATTGCTGGTTTTTCGTACTATCCTGGACAAAAAAAAATACATGGACATAATGTCTACAAGGCAAAGTTTTTAAAGTTAGTATACATATTTCTCCACAATTATTAAACATGCTTAAATACCACCTCTACCTCTACTTTAATCATGTGCATTAAATTTTTTAATTATATTTCAAATTCCATATTAATGGCCCAAGGATATATAAATTTATACATACATATGTCCATCGGACGGACTAATTTAATTACCATAAATAACTCAAAGACTAAATTTTTTAAGCAATTTACCCCGCATCAGCTGAACCTGCTTCATAATAAATTGAATTAATAGCACGGATTTCTGATTTTAATTTATCAAATTGAATATTTAATTAAAACACTAGTAAATACAGTGTAAACTTATTTGACCTAGTTCAAATTAATTTAACTTAAACACTAAGCAGTCTAACTCGAGCAGAAAATCATTAATAAAACAGTAGGTATTTATTTTGATGAAAATAGCTACATATTTATTTATCTATTTATTTCGATGAAAATAAATAGATCTTAAATAAATATCGATTAGTGCAGAAATTTCTTTAAATTTACATCACAAAGCTTTGCACATTATTTATTGAATTTTATTTGCTATATCAGAAAATGAAAAAAAAAATAAATTAATAATTTCAATGTTTTTTCACAAAGGAGGAAAATTACATTTTTCACACTCCAGTTCTCGCGTAAATGGAAAAGCTAATGAAATTAATCTCTCGGAATTTACAGGGCAGAAAAATTGCAAAAACAATTTTTTACTTTTGTTTCCTTTGGGAAAACGATTTTCTCGTTTCCTTATTTTTTTGTCACTTTAAGGCTATTACGATAAAACCAGGAAATTTTTCTTATATTTTGGTCTCTGAATCTTAAAAGCGGGCCATTTATAAACAATAATATTTATAGCAGACCTAAAATAAAGTTAAATTGTCATTATTATGATTATGAAAATATGCTGAGATACACAAACAAATGGACATTTTGTGAATTATGTCAACCATATCGTTGGAGCAAATGGGGTAAAAAAAACAAAATAAAAAAATTGAATATGGAGAGGTTTTTGGAATGTTTAACACATAAAAACAAACATTATCATACGGGGAAATCCGCCCTTTATATATGACTTCAAGGTATTTTTGTAAAATTTAGAGGATTGCCGAAAATAAAGCAAATCTATGGTAACTCCGAAAATCTTTCCAAAGCAAAATATTCGCTATTTGGTGTGAGGTGCTCACGTGTGGCATATTTTTACCAGAAAGTTTTGCTTCCCAGTCGTGTGGAGGCGAATCTTCAAGAAAACTGAAAGGAAATCTTTAAAAGGTAATTTCATTTATGGCTGTTCTTTGCAAAGCACATTTTCATTCATCGAAAATCACTCGCTTATCATGACAGCACACATAAATATCGTATTTTGGGGCAGAAATATTTTTTTCACACATTGGTGGATATCTTCATACATACATATGTATGTATGTACGCCGTGTCGCCTTTTCATTTCTATCTGTCAATTCGCGTGTCACCACGCCCCCGCCGCATGTTTTCCCACCGGTTTCGTCACATCCCACGGGGGTAAGATGAAATATCAGCGAGCACCTTCCGAAAACCGAGGCGATGTCAAGGCCAGCGAGTAAGCGGATTCGACATCCGACATCACTTGATAAATGACTAGAGGAGAAATTGAGAAATTGACGCCGACATTGATTCAAACTGCCGAAGGCAATCAATTGCTCCGCGTCATCCGTGCAGAAAAACAAATAAATCTGAAATTGGTCCCAGACTGACCTTCACGCTAGGATGACATCGTTTCTTTAGTCCCTAATGCAAATTACCTTTTTCAACCCTCGATTTACCTTTCTTTGAGCCTTCGTTATTCAAATAAGTCTTCAACAGTGTTATTATAGAAATTTATTTCAATTTTCTCCTATTTTCTCACTAATATACTTAATTTGTTCAATTAAAACATTAAATAAAATTAATATTTTGTTCTAGTTTTTATATTTTACGAAGATTTTAGTAGTTACCTACTGATACTATACATAATGCATATAAAGATTATGCAATTATATTTTCTTCACTTTTAATTTCGAAATCACTTTTCAAATTATATAATCTTTAGAACTTCGTATAAGTTGTACCTAAAGTTAAGTAATTCCGACATATCGATTTTGCAAAATGTAATTGTACTAATCCATACATTCATCAGCCGAAGTTAAATTTGCAAAAATGGACTTATACATATTTTAAATATTATTAAAGAAAATCAGATATCGCGAGAAAATATAGTAAAATAAACTTCAGTCCCAATACACGAACTTTTGAAAAAACGAATGACGTTTTCAAATCTGAACACAAAATTTGTAAAATAGTTTGAGAAAAAATTTACGATATATGTATGTAGGTACCTAAGTATTACTTAATAATTCCAGTCCAGTCCTGAAAATGGTTGCAAATTGTTACAGACTGCAAAGATTTTGATTCAGTTTTACTTGGTTTACATTGCTTCCTTGTTTGCAGCCAAGAATTACAAAATAAATAAATACGTTGATTGCGTTTCTTGTTTGTGTGATTTTTTCTTGGTGGGGTATACTAATTTTCTTTAAAATACCACTTTTCCCATTTTAAAAGTATAGCCAAATCATATATTTTAATTAATACCATGTATTATACAACCGATTCTCTGAAAAAAGAAGGTGGTAGCCCCCGTTTCGAATGAAAAGTAAGCTGCTCCTTTTCGAATACGGTCTCACCAACCCTTCGACCTTGACTACTTAAGGCGTAGCACCCAAGTTCTAAGTTGTTGGGGAACAATAAGCAAATCACTTGCAAACGCGAACATTTCTCGTCCGTCAAGATTTAATAACGACGTCCCATGCCAAAGTGCAAAAAGTATCCACAATAAATCACCAATTCGGGAAATTCCCCGTCTCAAATTGATTTAAAGCCCCTTGGTTTAACGCCCTTTTAAAATCATTAATCATCCGTGGAAGCCAATTCCACTGCACGAGGAGTGATTTATAAGGAGCTGGCTGCGGAGCACCCGAGCACCTTTTGAACTGCAACAGAGCCATGAAAGCAGTCAAACAAATCGCCCCAGAAAGTAAAAGTAATAAAGTTCCCGGCCGGCTGACAAAATATTCCCGGGAAGCTGACTCTAATTCAAAACCCTCGTCACGATTTAATTGACAGCACTCAGCGTCGGACGGGACGCAGCAGCTTTTAAAAGATTTACACCAAATATTTGTGCAGGATTATGCGGATGAATAAAAATGCTGTTCCTTTCACCCAAATTAGGTTATCTCGTTTGCAAATATTCTCACTGAAGCGGATTTTGGCGAAAATTGAATTTAAATTCGGAAGGCGGAAACTATCCGGTTGGTTAAATGGGATGAGGATCTGTCCCGAAATTGACACCGCCTGCACACAGCCAAACTGCCACTAAATCCGTTTTCATCAGGCATTTAGCAAGCCTCCGCCCGCCGCCCGCGGTCTTGCAGCGTAACAAGCTTTTTGGGGATCCGTGGTTGCACTGCCCGCGGCTCCGCAAAATTAATTTAGAGTAATCACTGGTCCGTGGGCGGAAAGAAAACTAGTCACTATTTAAACTGGAGGACGAAGATCCTCAAAGTTAGTGTGCATAATTAAGTGTTGCGGAATTATGCTACGTCCGCATAGGAGTAACTGCCAAAAAATATTTAAACAAACAAGCTCCCCATAGCGACAGAGGCTCGGAAGAAGGACCATTTTGCGTCTCCACGTTTGCTTCCGGTTTGACTATACTGTAGATAGTATTTTGCTTTTAGGACATAAAGAAACTAAAACATACTTTATTAATGCAGAAAAATCAAATTTTGAAATTTGTAAATTGTAATTTTTCAAATCTATGAAATATATACTTTTAAGTTACGTCGAATCCTTCTTTGCTTACGTTTGAAAAACAAATAACTCATTTTGTGTTTGATATCTTAGCTTATATTATGATTTAGAAAGAAAAACTATAACTAATTACACAGTTCTGCGAAATTTAATTGGCGAAAACATTTTTCATTTCCAAAAATTTGTTTATATATTTTACGAGGTACTAAATACAGTCCGAAATCAAAAATCACATCAAGTTTTTGAGAAAAGTAGAGTCAAAAAAGATAAACATACATATAATATTTTGATAATTTCGATTTTTTTTTAGTTTATAAAATAACGAATATGGGTATCTAATTCCATTATAAACTGGATGGGATTTTGTGGACATGTTAATCAATAAGATTCTACTTAAGGAAATCTATGGCAAGTTAATTTTTATCTAATTCCCATTGAGCTGAAATTTTCTTCCATATGTAAACCCGATGACAATGCAATGGTTTCTCGAATAACGAATAAAATTCTGCATATCATACAATAATTTCTCGTTTTGGTGGGTTTTTGGTATTCTTGATGACAAAACATCCATTAGTGAGTAACTAGATATTTTTCTCATAAAAAACCTAAATGTCTAGATAACTATAGGGAGTTAATTCCACAGAAAATGTTTACAGAATTTCAGATAGAACTCTCATCACATCGAAATGAATTGTTATAATCATGCTTCTCTTTCCTAAGGGTTGGTAAACATTCCTTTGATTTTTATTTATATTGTCACAGAAGGGAAAAATTGTACCCAGTTCATTTTTGCGCAAATCAGATTCCGTGCTAAAATCGGTTTCTGCCATTCATACCAGCTAAAAACATTTTCCTTGTCAACGCAAATAAACCAGATATTGCTTCTTTCGAGTCATCGTCTTTTATTACATCAAATATTTTCAAAGCGTGTGGACAGCAAGGGAAACCGCCGTGTCACGTCGAATGACATTGAACCACTTGGGGCAGGAAAAGTATTTTTGTTCAAACTGATGGAACAGCCCGGAGATGGACCACCCTACCCCCGGCCTACCTTTGGTCCTGTATTTTGAATTCCTTTTGGGCACACTCATCGCACCCAAGGAAGGTCGCCGGTGCTCCAGGAGTCGGGTTGAGGCCCGCATTGGGCAATATTTTATGCTAAAGTGCATTGAGGGCTCGTAGAGTGCGGTCTGTGGTCAAGGAAAAGCACCGAATTTAATTTGCTCCAGGAAAGCGATCCTCGCCCGGAGTTCGACCTCGCCCTCATGTGGGGCTTTTGTGTATGTTCATCTTGAAAATTCGTTTTGATTAAATATTAGTTTAGGTCTCTCGGCATATCTTGCATATTTTTATGAGGTTGGACTTTGGTGCGGGTTTTTTAGCCTTCACCCGAAAACCCTAGTTTCACTCAAGTTGTATGCTCTTTTTTTTGGTTTGCTTTATTGGCCTAAATAAAGTAATTTATGTACTGAAACCTTCACATATTTGCGAAGAATAGCATTTCAACAACTAATTTATTAGAAGCAGAAGGGGCCGCTGTTATAAGTCAATTTATTCTACTTTACTGAACAAGATTTTACTTTTATTAAACAAATCACAACTCACCATCATACATCTTACTTAACCGATTTTTAATTACATACAAATACATATACACATATGTAGGTATTCTGAATATTTGTTGATTATTGTTTAATATCATGATTTGAATTATCAATGATTCTCTGCGACTTATTCCAGTAAAAAATCTACTGAATTTAATAAAACTTGATAATAATAGTTCAAGAGTTTTTTCAAATTGAATTTTTAAACATTTAATATGCAGCAACTCTTCAATTTGATACCCATATCAAGGAGATTATAAAGAAAAAGGTAATCCGCCATCTTGGAGACGTCCGACATATTGATGATAGAATGATATTAAATATATAACTATATTGTATTGCCATCAGAATTGCACATATTTACAAAGTTTCTGATTGATACGATAATTAGAAGATGGGTGAAAAATGAGTTTTGACATTTTCTTTCAAATTCCAAATTAATGGATCTTTTAACAATTAATTAATTTTGTAAAATTCTGTAAAATTTCACTCTGTAAATTCAGATATGTACTTACCAAGTTTAGTTAATTCTTTTCTTTAATTTCTTATTAAAATATTCTAAAATATAAAGGAATTGGAATGTTGAAAAGTAAAAGAGATTATGGTTTTGTAAACAATCCTTAACTTTTATTCATATCAGTTAATCGCATAGATCCCTTAACTACTAGACATCTTCTTAGCCTCAGTTCTTAAAAAGTTGTAGAATTTACAAGATTGGAACCCTTCCACTTACAGCTAGTAACGCTCGTATTGCACAGAGTAGACTTTTTTATTTAACTAATACATATATGTACCTACGAGGTCATATACAAAGTAATTAGTATCTTAATCGATCTTAAACTATTTTATGTGTCTCAATAATACTTACTGTTCCGCGCAATGTCGCTCTAATTAAGGTGTAAATCATAAAAAAAGTAGATACTTAATAAAAATTATTAGTTTCAGGATATGTCACTTTGCTGCAAGTCAGCGTCTGTACAATTCGTTGATTGACTGCTTGAGCAGCTGGGGTTTCGAAAACCGATCCGCTCCACCGAGAACGAAAGGGGCTCATTATTGTTCTGAGTAATCGGTGGACAGGAAAGTTTTTCGGTGATAACGCAAAATCGAAGGAGGATCTTAAGAAACCGACGAAATCGAAAGAAAATTGCCCTAGGTTGCCTTAAGCTAGGCTCAAACGGAAACTTCTTTTGTGTACTTGGATCGGTCGTTGAGGTCGAGGACGGGCTTCTCCTGCTTTCGAGTGCGCGTCCTCCTCACCTCGCCACCGTTCTTTCCGTTTACAAACTCGTTGTCCGAGTGGGCGGAGTCCGGGTTCCTGACCCGGGTCACATCGCTCCCGTTCAGCGTTTCCGCGTCGTTTGACCCGACTGTCGAGCAGAACGAGACGTCGCCGCTGGACTGCGCCCCGGCGTTCTCCAGGACGCCTGGGGGCTGCTGGCTATCTAAGTTTAGTTCGATGCTCTTATTATTTAAAAGTTTATTTTTACAATTATCACATATCAAAAAATGTTCATTACTCTTATGATTATCACAATATGTATTGATGTTGCTCACGTTCGACTGAACCAGGCTGCACGAGCTGTGGAATTTGGGCCGTCGCTGGTGGCGCTCCTGCGACCCGGCCCCACAGTAGGCCTCCTGGGATTTGTTTATAGTCCTGGTGCAGTTGCCCAGCCGCTCGACGCTGAGGGGCGGAACACCCCCCGCCCTGTGGTAGACCTCATCCGGCTGCGAGCACATACAGTCGAGCTGCAACTCCGAGAAGCTCAACTCGAGACTTCCTTTCTGGCGGCAGGGCGACTTCGGGGGGGCGCCCTCCTGTGCGTGGATGCAGGTCATGCACTTTGGCCCCTCCTGACCCCAAAAGTCACCGTCTCGAAAGTCGGTGTTCGTGGACTTCTCACAGCCCTTCGGAGTCGCGTTCTGCTGATGGCCGGGGGGCGGCTTCTGGATGTCGTTCCCAAGGGACAGCACGGGAAGCGCCTGGAGCGAAGGCGGCTTCAGCGAGAGTTGGTGGGACGTCGTCTTCAACCCGTCGAGGAGGCTGGATATTGTCATAACCGCGATCCCCCGCGGAGGTGCCAACTCCTGAATCCGCTGCAGCTGGACACTCAGCTGGCGGATCTCCTCCAGCGCTTCTTGGTCTGAGAGTTTCGTGTCTGGGCGGGCAATTTGAAAACAATTCGCTTAATAAACAGCAACATTCTCTTTACTTTAATAAAGTAAAAAACCTCGAAATTATATTATCAAATTTTTAAGTTGATTAAATGAAAATTGATAAAGTTATAAGCCTCAAAGGATACCCTTCCGATATGCATGTTTTTCTCAAAACATTATTTTTCTAAACCGATGGGTATAACCACGATTTCTTTAAAACGTTTGATTTGTTGATCTTGGTTCTAATTTATACGAAAATAATAATTTTGCTTATTTTAAACCAAATTTAATAGATTTAAGTCTAACTAAATTTTTTTGTGCTCATTTAAATCTGTTTAGAACTTATGAGGTCCCAAACAAAATAATAACCAAAACAACTTTATTTCAGCAACATTATAGCTCCGATTTTTGTTGTTGTTGTATTTTTGCATTTTTTGCAATAGAAAAAGTATACACAATTTTTCTTTTTAAGCTTAATGCCGTATATATTATTCTCTGCTATAATTTTTATCCAGAGTGAACTCGGAAATAGAGCAGACTGTACAAAATTGCTTTTATAGGAAGCACAGAAAAATTTAACACTAAAATGTTTGAAAATTTAAGATATTATGAGAAATTTGATGATATTAATTTGGGAAATTGACCATGAATAAGGTCAGTGAGTGTATGAGATGTCATGAATGCTCAAGTACATCCTCAAATAGGCACATTCTTGCCTCAACCGAATCTCAACCATGCACGTCGGGTTTAATGTCAATTTCATGTCTTAAATTTCGCCGTAACCTAAGAAGGAGATGTTTCTCCCAATAGAAGCTTCTTCCTGATATCTATCTTAATAAATAATGCATTTGAGTGTGGAAATTGTGAGGAATTGGTCGAGACAGAGTGCACTTTGCTGTTGCATGCAGGACATAAAAGTGCACCCTGTGCAACATGGAATCTGAGACTCTTAGAACAGGTCCTTATAGATTCTTGTTTCAATAGAAAGTGTAATCTTGCTCCATGAAGACCTGCACTTCTCCAAATTACCCTGAATTTTCGAGGTTATCTGCTGAACAGTGAACTGGTGATCAGATTTCTAGACGTAAGTAGATGTGACGAAAATTGCTTACTCAGCTTAAAGGACGAATTTTGAGCGTTTTTAGTGTTATTGCTCGAATTTTGCATCAAAATGCGAGGACCTAATGGGAAAGTAAAAAACAATGAGGCGACAAACTAGAGGTTAGGGTGGGGGAGGCTTAAACTACTAATTAAAAGCACTCAACAGGTTGGCTCGTTTCGGAAACGGCCACTCCACTTAAGAATCTGCTTGGGGCCACTTACCAGCTAATTGCGCTGTTGATGATGTTGCTGTGCTTGGATTAGCGAATGTCCTGACTTGGGGACGAAAATTAAACTTAGCTCCCGATGACTTCGCTCCCAACCCGATGGCGTTCTCTTGAGTTTTTCCACTGCGCATCACGATGTAGACCTGCGAGATATACGAAAATGAAAACAATTAGAAGACGTTTCGGGAATTACCCAAATTCTGAAGACGCTCTGTACCTTGCTACCGAAGATTAATCCCAACAGCAGAGTCACTGTTAATTGCGTATGGCAGAAGAAGATTATGTACAGGAGGTCGGGATTCGCGGGGGATTGAAGAAACAGCCTACGGAAATGGCAGAAATAAAGAAGCATTTAAACTGGAAATTTCTTGGCCTATGATACTCGTCAGCGCAAATTTATAGCTTAGCAAATAAAAATAGAGCACTATATAATATACACTTTCGAATAATTAGTAGAGCAATGGTAATAGTTCAGATACATATTACATAGTACCTACTTAACTACAAAATATTTAATTTATTACTAAAAAGTCAATAATTTTTAAAATCAAACTGATTAAACTTTATATATGTTGTTCCAAGCATCCTTACAAAATTACATAGGTATAAGATCAGAGTTTTGCTTGCCTTTTATTTTAAATTCAATAATGCAATGTCATAGAAATAAAGATTATCGGTTCTTTATTGCTTTATACTAAGAAACCACCAGTCACCACTCAGTCCAGAGGAATTCTGGGAAATTAATTATTTTTTATTAAGATGTTGCGGGGAAAGAAATTATCTTTTCAAATTAAACAAGAACCGTATTTTAATTACATTTAAATTTTCATTGAGATTTAAATTTTATGTTCATGTAAGCCGGTATAGTAAAAATTGTATAGACTGGATATCGAGTTTGTGCCATTAGACCCAATTCGTATTATCCCTAAAGAATATAGAAGTGATTATACAAAATTATAATATTACACTATGCCCTCGTGATAGTGTGAAAAACAAGAAATTACCAAATATCAAATAGTAATAAAATTTATGAAATATATTAACTTTGAATTAAATTTTATACGTGACGGCAGTTAGTATAGTGATTCCAGAATTAGTTAAAAAATAAATAACTACTATCTATGCTTTAATTTGTATTAAATTACTTACAACATCAAATGTCATATAGCGAATAACTTTCAATAGAATAAAGTAATTAAAGGTGCAAAACTTTCCACACTGATTTCAGACAACCATTTATGAAGTTAATCAACTGCAAAATTAATAATAGTTTGAATAAAGTTCGACCGACGTAGTAGTTGTATTTTATTTGTAGTAGTGGTTTACTTTCGAAACAACATTTTCAACCTTATTGTACTTGTAATTTTTATTGCTAAACTATTGCTCTACTAAGTTTTCAATCTACTTTCCTTTCGCCAAAGTTCCTAAACCAATAAATTAAGGAGGAAACTTACATCGACACGTTCAGGAAGCACGTCAGCAGGAACTCGTTGTAGATCGCCATAGAAATGAAGCGGCTCTCGTTGAACTCGGACGGGGCCTTCCTGACCATGATGCAGAGGCGCACGCCCCACGCCAGGAAGAGGACCTCCACTGCAAAGAGGAAGAGGTTTTCTGAGGGCTCTTGGAATTGCGGGGGAGTGCGGAAGTCCAACCACCCGCGCACCCCCGGGATTAAGACTGAATCAATTCGCGTCCAGGTGCGACCTGATACGTACTCGAGGTGAACGTGTAGTCCCACCAGTCCGTTTTGCAGAGGAACGCCTTGAGGTCATCTGCCGTCCGGCCGACGACCACTTCCGGCGGGGAGACGACGGTACGCACGAGGAGACACGCACAAATCACGCCGCAAATGACGCCCAGCCGCTTGAGCAACGCAGCGTCGGTAATTTTCACGGCTTTCGCGGAACGTACCCGAAATATCACCGATATCCTGGAAGAGAAGGAGGAGGTGTGAATTATTGTTCGCCCTGTAAACGCCTCCTGGAAAGTAAGCGAAGTGCAGCTTAATTCAATTACTTGAGCGGTTTTCCGCTCGAGCGCCAGTAAATTTACATACTTGAATGATGCACTTTAGAGGGGATTTCGACCTGCCCCACAAGGCCACAGATTCTAAAACAATTCAATTAAAATTCCCTCGATAGCAGACAAAATTGGAAATGTGAACAGAAATTTCTAGAAAAGCAAATACATACATATATGGGGATTTGTTATGCTTTTATTTGGTAAATCGATAAAGCACTTAAATACTTGGATGTGGGCATTTTATAATTTTTAAGTTGAATGCAGTAGGGAATTATTGATATTAGTTTATGTTACACATCGATAGGTAGATACCTAGATACATAGTTTCAATAAGAATTTCCAGTTCGAAAACTAAAATTATTTAGAACGTTCGAATTTTTAGACAAACATGGTATTTTTTGTATACTGTATCTATTAAAGCCAAAATCCGATGATTACACCACTACATATATTCTTATATATAGTTTTTATTAGTAGAAGCGTGTTGAAAAGTCAATTTTTTTTTATAATAAATATTTTATCATACAGTGTAAACTCTATATAGCGAAATTGAAGGGACCGGGTATTTTATTACGTTATAAAGAGTTTTCGTTATACGGAGAGTAAAAGAAAACAATATAATTTTACGAAAAAGTGGTTTTAATTCTGATTAAAGAAATTTTTCCTTGTTCTTCCAAATGGTAGACACAGTAGATGGACTGAATCCAAAACGTTTTGCAACATCACTTGTTTTTTCTCCCTATTCTATTGCGTGAATTAATGACAAAAAAAATAGCAACAAGACGATAGTAGGAAGTACAGTAAGTAAACAAGTGCTAGGCAACAACAAACAAATGAACACATTTCTAAGCCGTAAACATTTCTTGTACGTACGAAATATTTACGATTTTATATCAGTATTGTATTTGAAGGTCAGTGAAATATGTTTATTGAGGTCTAAAGAATGATGTATTTTGTCGCTATTGAGAGTGGTTGCTACGCTATAAAGAGTGTTTCAATATAAGGCTAGCAATGTAAACCAAACAAACCTTAGCAATTTCTACGTTTTAAGGAGTTTTTCGTTAAATAGAAGTTCGCTATATAGAGTTTACACTGTATATGATTTTAAGCTAAGCTTTCCTGTTAAATATTCCTATATTATTAATAATTTATATACATATGTATATATTTATTCTTTTTATTATTGATATTAATAGTACCTACACAAAATAAGATACATCGTTTTGTTTAACCATCTTGTATAATATTTAAAAAAAGTATTATCTTTAAATCGACATTAAGCTATTTCGCTATATGGGTCGTACTAATATATGTATATGCATAGCTTTTAACATATTTAGTTGAAAATGTCTAAGAATTAAAGATATACATTTCTAATTTTCTAGTTGTTAACTAAAGCAATATGTGCCAGAGTCATCCATAAAAGTGAACATCTGGCATGTTTGAAAAATTCTCTCTTAAACGTTATATCGTAATAACACAAACGTCGCTTTTAATGCCCTATTTCGTCCTTCTGCTGCCCTTAAATCTCAAATAATTGAAAACATATGGCACACCGTGAATTCAAATAATGCGCAGAGAACGCCGTCATGTATTCATAGTACATTTCTAGACGACGTGCGAATTATTTTTAATATCCTCACATTTAAATAATGAAAGTTTAAGTAGTTTTTCACTACAGACGCACATTTATTTTTAATTCAACTTCAATTTATTTCACATTTTATTTTAGTAATGTTGAGGCCTGGGGTGGAGCTCAGTGCTGAACTATTGAAAATTTGTATGCATCAATCATTTAACTCTTTGCTGGCAGAAAATTTGTGCATGAAAGGATTGATGAATATTTGGGGCGAAACAGGAGGCTAACTATATGAAAAAAGGATTATTTGAAAACACAAATTTAAATATATTGGGGATAATCAATCATGCATGTCGTTCAGAAGGTATTCTATTTTGTGCATGGAAAAATGTTCTCGGAATATATGTTTTAGATTAATTTTAGTTTGTGATGCATACATCAGAATGGAAATATGTAACAGCTTTGGTTCTCATTGAAGCTCGTTAGCAATACATCACATCTATTCGAATTTAGTTCCTATATATTGCTGGCTCAACAACTTCGGTGGTTGATTTGAAATCAATAATGATTTTTGAATAATGGCAAATATCATGTTTTATGCTCAGTTAGCTCTTTGTTCGGTTTAGATTGGGTGTAGCATGAAATGATTTATCTCTGCTTTTCTGGCCAAATTATATATTTTTTTTTTGACAAGGTTATGAGTTGCTAAAATCACTACGATGTATTGTACGCAATATGGGATCAGGGTTAACCCCTTCCAGGAGATTTTACTTGTATTTGACCCATATATGTATCGTCCAGAGCTATTCATGGGAGAGATTTATTTTCAACCGACAAGGAGATTACAGCCTCGAATGCAAATATCTGTCCTGAATTGCCATAAATAAAAACGAGTATCCTTTCTTTTGTCCCCTGCTACAGTGCTTAGGTCCTGTAAAAACTGGAAAAGCAAAACTTTTTCCTACAAAGCCCTCCCGCATCGAGCCCTCCTCACACTTCCTTGGCCAGTTTTTACAGAAGCAACTTCCTGATCCATATCAGGAAAATGCTTGATAATAAACATTCGTTTGTTTATAAAATTCCTTTTTAAGAATACCAACGCTTTTCTTTGTGGAGCAGTAATTTTTGTGGGTAACAAAAAACCTTTTCACATATCCTTTTATCGCACTGTGAGCAACTAAAATTTCCTTTTAAGGATTTCCCCCCAAAATCCGCAGTATATTACATTAAAAATTGCAAACCGTCTCAATTTACTTACCTCCAAGTTTTCAGCATCAGTGCTCCGTATGTCAGCGAAAATCCAATTTCACGAAGCCATACTCTGGCGGTGCATGTGTACAGCGAGGGTGGCGGGTACATTACAATTGTCTGAAAAAAGCAGAAAATGTTGTGTCAGACTGTGACTTTTTCTCATGTAGTTATGCTACAAAGGAGTTTACTCGGACAAAAGACACCGCAAAAACCCAAAATAGCTCCCTCCAGTCTCCAGAGTCTTGTCTACATGGACTCAACTTTTCCCTTAATCTGAAAATTTAGCTAAACTCCGTCGTGGCAAACCCGTGTTCATGTGTCGTACTGTCCAATCGCTTACATTTTCAGAAGTTGCACAGAGGTGCACAAGAAAATTCGAACACGATGTTGTTGAATTTAATATTAAAGACTATGATAATGTTGTTATCAAATTTAAAAGCGAAATTGGAAAATTGGACATTAGAAATAACATCATTGTGATTTAGATACAATATGATTTGTTTATCTAATCACAAATTAACGCGATTAGGTACTATTTAAGTTAGTTTTAGTAATTTACGGAACATTTTTATTTTAATAAATACCTAAAATATATTTGTTTATAATTTTTATGTTTTCATTATTTTTACTGCTAATGTTAACACAATTCCAAGAAGATCTGATCCAACTTTTGAACATGAATTATAATAATATACCAATTCTAGAAATGTGAAAAATATCATAGGTATAATTATAAAAATGATGGTCTTCTAATCATATTTCGATTAGCAAGATTTATTGGTACAAGCTTTAAATGTTAAAAAAACTGACTTACGGATAAAGTTATATACTTTTTAAATAGGTGTTTGAAATCTAAAAAAAATTTTCGATGTGCCACATCTTAAAATTCAAATAACATGTTTGGAGTTGCGAAATATTAAGCTTTCTTGGGTTTCCAGACAGACCAATTTGTTAAAATGCACCCTTTCGATTTTAAATTATTCAGTAATTAATTCTTCGTTTTTATTGAGCAACAGCTCTCTATTTCAGTTTTGTTAAACTTTAAGTATCTAATTGAAAGAGCTACCTCAGCAAAACAGCTCTGAATTATAATTTGAATTACATTATAAAAGTTTATGGTAAATACTTTTGGATTCTAACGATTTATGCTTTCCTTTGCCTTCTCTTTTTAACGATAACTTCGTTCGTTTACATTAAATTAAATCATCAAGCCATAAGTTTACAATAATTGCCAATTTACGTTATTACCTATTCAACTTACAAACAAAATTCACAATTACTCCGCAATCATTGGTAATAAATCAATAATGGACCCACATCGAATTTATGTGTTGATTTATGCTTTAATGCTCTCTGGCGTTTATGTGATAACTTTAATACCAAGGATCTTCTGCGTATTTTAGTCCGGAACAACTGATGCAGACAATTTTGAGCGAGTTCAGAATAGGACTCATTAAAATTTTATTTCATATGTAATTAACATTGCACTTCTGCACACATTGTTTAATGTGATTATCGTGTTATGTTATATAAATATTTTATTTTTTTTTAATAAAGTTTTCCTACGTATTATGAACTCTGCACGCATATTAAAATTAAAACTTAATTGACAACATATTTTTCAGGGTGCAACCACAAAAATTATTATTATTGTATGAAAAGTAATTTTAGAATACTGGCTCTATATTATAAGTTAATTACTTTTATAATTAAACATTAACTAGTGTTGTTAAAATGTTTTGTCACTTCCCTAGAAAATATTTTTACTCAGTGCTGAGTATTGGAACCGATTTACGAAGAAAAGGCGAATGTTGATTTTGCATAGAATTACGAAAGGCGTAGTCGGATTGCACTGGACCCATTGTATGTGAAATTTCCAATTTTAATGAGCTGCATCGGTTACGTGCCATGCCCGAGGAAGTCCGTCTATCACGATTTATGCTCTCAACAAAGCCTTCCAAAGGTGACGGGAAAATCGAACAGCAAAAGATTTACCAAGCACAAATCCTATCAGGAAATATTTCTTTGCGGAAAATCATGGCAATTTGGCATTAAATTGCGACCGACGACGTCAACCCTAGTAGGCAATCATTTTAATAGGATTACGGCGGCAGGGCGTCCCCAGGGATCACCGACCATCGCGCCTGGACTCTCTGCGAAAATTATCGTAAACATTTCAGTGAACCAATTAACTTGGCTGAAATGGTAAAACAACAGGCGACTTTATCACCGGATCAATTTCTTGTATAGGAGGCCGTATTTTTAGCAGTATGGTGCAAGATTACGTCCCAAGGGAGCTTATTTAACGTCGAGGACTCAACTTGAGAAGTTTTGAACTCTGGCTTCTTCTAGGCAAAACACTGCGACGACAGGGCCGTTTATTAGCGGATTCTTACAGCTGTAATCAAGAATTAATTAGGGACAGCTGCCTAAAGTGCAAACATCAGCTTTCGCAACAACAACCTGGGGCTGGGACTTTAAGATTGATTAATTCAATACTCCAGGCTATAGTTTGACTTCAATTCTATTCCATCACAGATTTAAAATGATTTTTCAGAAATCAGTTCAACAAATTTTTTACCCTCGTCATTTTCGCATATCTTTATAATGTACAAAGTTTAACACGCAATCACAAATCCGAGAGTACGTAAAATATCCATGCAGTAAATAAAAAACATCACGTGGAGTTCCTGTTGAATTTCGGGAAAAAAATGTACATAGCTCGATGTAAAATATTTTCGAAATTCCATGTCTCATGGAATCTCTCTGTAATTTAACATGAAATCGTTACATTAATTAACGTGTATTAAATGTAAAAGAAAAAGCAACAAATAAAATGTTTTTATTTTAATACACGTGAGTTTTGCAGTAATGGCTAAAACATACAGAAATATTTGAAGTTAAAGTTTCGCAATTAAAGTCACTGTCGAATGATATCTCCAAATTCCCTTTGCATTTTAAATTTAAATATTATAATCAATTCATTCTAAGTTGATTTTTCCCTTAAATTTATGCGATTCTTTAATGTGTTTTTTACGAATTCATTCGAAGCTTAGTTTGGATTAGTCTTACAGTCTTGCGTCTGAATTCGAGGAACTAATAAATTAAAAAAATATTAAGATACATTGTTGCTTTCTTTGAGAAAACATGATCCTTGAACTTTATGAAAGTTGACAAGACGTACTAATTTGGAAATGTTTATTTTCGACTGACTGTATGTTCGATCCAGTACCAAATTGAAATCAGTCTGAATGTGAACTGATGTGAAAGCAGTACCTTTCACCAAAGATACGAGTACAATCTTCTTTTGGGACGGCATGGCATCGGCAGTGCTTTACGAGATGGAAACAATTTACATAATCAGATGCGTGTCCTTGACAGTATTAATTTAACATCATAATGTGCAAATGTTTAAAAAATATGAGCCCTTCAAAGGCGAGAGAATATCTAATTCACTTTCCAGTGAGCTTATGACCTTATTAAAAAAGTAAAGTGTTTTACATTGCTTTAGGCAGTGACTTTATTTTAAAGATTTTTTCTTATTTAGGTAGGTACTTATTGAATCAATTTGGCACGTTCAACATTTTTGTAAATTTTATTTTATTCAATAGAACTATTTGGTTTTTGTTATTAATGACGATTTTTTTAAAGAAATGTCCAACCATCAAAGCAAAATGTTCTAAAGATTTAAGCGAAAGTATAATAATAATAACTATTAATTACTTACTCAGAGTATAATAGGTATACTCTTAAAAGTTTTTTTTCATTATAAATGAAATGAGTTTGTATGACAAGCCATTATTTTCCAGTGATTATAACCGGTGTAATGTTGACCCATTCAATTAATAGGAAAATAATACGAGCATCAATTTTAATTTGAAATAGAGAGGAGTATACAACATAAAAGTAGAGCGAGTAATGATCGTCATTAATATTATTCAGTGAAATATTATAGTTTGAAAAAAGAGTAATATAAAATAAACACAAAAGGAAATGCTTTTTCAATATTTTGCTTCGTTAAATCTAATGAATAAAGAACTATGTATATGTGGAAAGATGAAAAATAACGTAATATTACATAGGATATCAAATTATAAAACTTTAATTTGTACGATAGTTCCCTCTAGAATTCAGCACCCTATGCAAGTGCAGTTTTTGCCCATATGGAAAAATTGACTCTGGAGCTACCTTGCATGCAAATCTGGAGCAAAGGTGCTGCGGTGGAGTCTCGCTTTAGAGGCGGCGGGGCACTTCAGGAGCACTGGGTCTTCCAGAGAGGGAAAATATTTTCCGTGGAGTGCTCTGTCAGCAGGGTTCCCGCCCCGTGGTACTTACCGTGCAGTAGATGAAGAATGCACCGAGTGCTATGACTCGCAGCAGGGCCGGGCTGGCTGCGCGCACCACCTGAAAAGACAGACAGACATTCGAATGTACTCCATCGTTTGTAGAATTTTAAAGCAGTTTTGAAAATTTAAATTGCACAGTGGGACAACCGCTGGCAAACGACGTTAAAATAGAAGGTCAGAACGAGTTCCAGTAATGTATTATAAATTTTCTTCCCTACGATTGAATAGAGCAACCTGGGAAATCCTCGACCTCATAAAAGCTGTCCAATTTTACAATAGCGCAGACCAAAACTGACTGCATTTTCAAAACGAATTGAAATATCTAAGAATTACTTAAAGAAATTAAAGAGAAGCAGAGCCCAGAACCATGGCATAATCCCTCCATTGGGACAAAATATTTCTCCAAAGTTAGTGGAAGAAGTTGCCTGTATTTTGTGATACAACAACATTCTGAAAGGGAACAATGTCGGGTGGACCAGCGCTCCCCAGACATCACTCAAATATTTTCTTGTTTCTGGCAACGAGGTCTAAGGAGGACCGGGATGTTATTTTGTCCCCGGAACCTGTCTCGTTATGCTCCCGGGATCCTTCTTTGTGGAAAATTGAAAGGACGATTCAAGCCGGTGACTAATGTAAACGCAAGGCACCTTTGAGCTCCGTAACCGAAAATAATAAAATTGTTACACGCGTCCCCCAGCACGGCATGAACGAGATTTTTGTTAGAAAACCTTTGTATCTTTGGAACTTTCTTAGAGTGAGTTCCTAAAGGTATTAACTTGTCCCCGGAAAGTTTATAATTTATAGGTATGCGTTAAAGAGCATAATGGTTGGGGGATCAATTCAAATAGTTAGGGACAATTTATTACTCAAATAGCTGAATCGATTTTGTTTTCTTTAGGTTTTTGCTGAGGTTGAATCATATTTCTATAGAGTTTTACAGAAATTGGTCTCAAATTTTGCTATCTTTGATAGATTGTTATAATTTCGATTTTGAAGGAATCACGATGACGGTGCAAGAAAAGGCTTTTGTATCAGAAATTCCTGGAAACAAATTTCTTAAAACCAAGAAATTTCGAGTTAAGCGCTTATAAAATCATTATCATAAATTAAGAATGTCAAGCTTTCATTCAATACTTATCGTGGTCCTTGATATAAGAAAGGAATGAGTGATCCTTATTGTTTAATAAATGGTTCTACTGTGGATAATCTTGCTAAAACTTAAATCCTGGCAAGAGAAAGCAACATGAATGATTGTTGTGATGATAGATTTTATATAGTCTCTAAGTTTTCTTAGTATACCTAAGTACTATAGTATTACTTAGCCGAAAGTAGAATATAGCATTGATTCGCATTTTCTAAAGAATGCCACTATTGGAGAATTTTTGTAAGGCATAAGCAATTTTAAAATGCAGAGCTTACTTTGAAAATTTAAACTGTGCAATAAGTTCCAAATAATAGTTTTTATTTTTTTTAAATTATTTTTTAGTACAATTTTTCATAAAAACAGTCCGAAAAGTTTTTTGGAGTTTCTGATTTCATATTTTGATTTTATTAAGAAATAATAAATAAATTCGAGCGATAATCAGTTTTGTTTCCTCATCATTTTCAAATATCTAGTAAAATACGAATATGATGTTTATATTGTAACTTGATATAGCAACGAAGAATTTAAAAGTAAAAGTTATTTGTTGTATTCTTGGACTTTTACATTTTTGGATGATTTTTTTAAGAAATTTTATTTACATACATATATGTATGAATAAGGTATACCTAAATTTAAGAACTAAAGCGTTTAATGTTTCATATTGTTACTATGTGCTTAAGGTTCAGTATATGAGTAGGTTAATCAGAATCTTATTCGTTTTTCAATAAGGCAACTTTATGAAATGTTAATTTTCGCTGGCATTTCAGAAGGGTTCTCGAGCATGTCGCAATTACATCGTCTGGACTGGCAATAATCCCGCATATGGATGTAACTCGTCAAGGATTAGTGGAGATGTCAGCCCTTCCCGACTCGAGAGGCACTCAGAGCTCCCGAGAATTTCCCGGCCCGGGGCCAGGACAAAATCTCGTTCATTCCATACCTTGACTTGTTGATAGCGAAAGGTGAACCAGGCGGCAGGTGGCAATAATCCGATGACGGCGCACGCCAGGACGAGGATGCTCGTCCTCATGGGCCAGTTGAGGGCAGCGACGCAGGGTGAAGCGTCCTCGCAGAAATCACAGCCCTCGGCGCACGGCAGGCACTCGTAGGCCAGCGGCTTGCTGTAGGTTGAGTCCTCGCCCTGTGCACATGTCGTCAACCAAAACGAGAAAATAAAAATAATGTTTTCTCAATGTCAACTATTTGCAGGAAATTCTCTAGATCAAGGGCATCTTTACCAGCATAAGTTTCTCGTACTCCTCCTCCAGGACGCTCCCGTTGAAGTACTTTTGGTTGGCAACCGTGTCCGGAAAATAGAACCCCTTGCGGCACACACACTTGTAGGAGCCGCGTCGGAATCCGAGCCCGGTTATGGCCTCGCACTGGACGAAACAGAACATTTTATAAGAGCATAACAAATAAAATCGGGAAAAAATCACTAGTTCTACATAGAGCATAACTGCCAGCATAGGTGGCAATTCAGAAAGAAAGCGTAAATATGTGCTTTACCATTGTGGTCCTTTGTTTGCACTTGTCGGTCCCGGCAAATATGTTTAGGGGCTGAGTGGTCCCGGGGGTGTTCTTCTGCGGACACTGGTCAATGTCTACCCGCCTCAAGTCGATATCAATCCCCGACGTCCCTCTGAAAGCGTTAAAAAGTCCAGCATGAGCATACAACGGTCCAAAACATTCATAAATTTTTAAATAATTTTCTCAAAGGACTAGGGATGTTTGTATTTGAAATTTGCCAATTACGACGGGTTCAATGTCTACAAGGAGTGCGAAAACAAGAAAAAGGAGAGTAGTTTCAAAAAGTTGAAACGACATAATATGTATAAGATGATTGTATTAATGTCAATAACAATAATTTAAATTGCATTTTATGTAATAGATAGAGTTTAAATAATAATCAGACTATAAACTAACATCAACATTCCTCTGTCCTTTTCAGTCCTAGTGTTCCTTAGACAAAGTTTATCATCCCTGAGGGCTGAGTGAATCTAATTTTTTCCATGTGTCTAATACAAGGAACATCCTTTTCATAAAATAACGTAAGTATACATTACCCGATTTCGTACATGTAGATTCCTAGTATAGTGTTTTACATGTTTTACATTTTAACAATTAACTTGTTATTGATATAATTCAGGACCAAAAATGATACACTGAAATTCACCTTGTATTTTGCAATAAACACAGCCAACAGTTTTGTTTCATATGTTCTTTTAATTTTTTTTCCATCCCTAATCTTAAAAACCACAATTCAAAATTGCACCTTAAACATCTGAATCTTCAGAACACTAGACCAAAATATAAAATTACGTATGGTTATATGTAAATTTGTATATTGGAAAAAGGCCGAAAAAAAAGAATGGCAATGTTTTGTTTTTCTTTTCCAATATTAAGCTAGTAATAACTAAATTTTGTCATTAAATTAATGAAATAATATCTCAATCAATTTACGTTATTGCTCGTAAATATCAAACCCATAAATAAATTAGTTCGTTGCGTTCATTAACATTGTTTATGGTTGGCTTCCCACTTCATGGAAACCGAAAACATTTATAAATTTTTAAATAAGAGGCGTGGAAGACAATCGATGGTTTATATGTATATACCTTGAAATTCTACTGACAAATTACGACGGGTTGAATGCTCTTCCTAATGTCTTACAAGAATGTCGGAAAGTTTACTAAGAAGCGACCGGCTGTCTTGTTTATTTATGGTATATATTGATTTAAACATGGAAGAACATAATTCTTCAGACTAAAGGGGGTTTAAAGAATTTATCAAAATAAACAAGAATTGTTCCCATTTCTAAAACATGCCTAATCGATAAATTCGGAAAAAAACCAGATGCTGTGAAGGAAAATTCCTTGCTAAAAACGATTTTTTATGATTTGGTTTTCAACCAGCTTGATGGAAAAAGTTTTGAACAAAAAGTTTTCCATCAATCCAGTCCGCAGATTAGGAGGTGATAATGAATATCCCCTTGTAAATTCAGAAGAGTTTTAAGAAGAAGTCAACTTTAATTTAAAAATTCTCAAAGTGAAAAGTTTTCGATAAGTAGGTAATGAAATTTATTTTGGGTGTAGTTTCATTTATTTAAGGTGCTTCCAAAACATCTTCTCTTTTAACAAAATACTCTACTTTATTTTAATTATACCCAAGTCATATTAGACTATTTCGAACTCCGCCCTAGAGTAAACGGAGCAAGATGAGCATTTTTTTAAAAAAAATTATTATATTACAGAATAGTATTAAGAATATCAATTTAAAATTTAAGTATACTTTTTATGTATATGGGCTGAATACAGAACTGCCACGAAAAATGGCTATAGATGTACCTAAGTACCTCTTTATTTTTTCGTCCATATGTGCATGTATTGAATTAATAAACCTAAATATTATACAATTACTCGTATATTTAGTAATTGAATATTTGTATGGCATGTTATGTATGTTATTTGAAAAAATATAGATAATATAAATATCTTATTATTATATACATATATTTATACATTCTAGATATAAATCCTTTCACATTGTGCTACCTTATTAAAGTATTTTTGCCCTTGTGCTACATTATGAAGATATTATTATATTTATATTGCCTGGGGTGAAGTCGGATTGCGTGGTTTTTCTGTGATTTCTCTTGACAGAGCTAATTATGCTTTCGATGAACCCTGCTACTATATCTAAGAATATTTTATGAAAATTTTCCATCTTGACAATGTATTATAACAGAGACAAAATAAGGGGGCTACTTTAATCCATATTTATAAATTTCCAAGCGATTCATTCTTACGAAGAGAATGGGGGAAGGGGGAACATATTCTCCGTCGGAATAAGCCTATTTTCTAAGGATATGCATGTAATTACCTCTTCAGGCTAAATCAAATCGTCCAAAATTAAAAAAGTTATATCATTCCTGCAAAAAACGCTCAAAATACGACCTTCTTACGTCTTCGTTCTTATCCAAATATAGGGCTGGCGCAGGCACGCTGAAGTGCTCGTAAGCGAGTTTTCAAAAGAATCCACGCCCAGCCTCTTTAAAGGTTAATCAAATTCAGAGCAATTTATTTCGTAAGGCAGCTCCCCACTCCCCCCGGTCCAATTTCCCTGATAAAGAACTTCATGAAAGCATTATTAATACTTGAAGATAATCGATGGAGGCATGAACGCCGTGTGTCAAGGAAGAATCGGCAAATATTCATATGCACGGCTTATGTGCGGGTGTTTTACTAGAGGGTGCTCATAAACATAATACGAGCGAGAGAAGCCTTCGCCACACGGAACAAAGCATGAAATTTATTTCCAGGTACCTATACCTACATAAAGACAATTTCGTGCTCACCGGCGGTATCAAATTATGCATGTCCTTCAAATGTGGATTATATCGTTAAGAAACTGGCGCCACTGATTGGCAGATAACTGAGAGGGATTCATTCGAGCTGCGATTAAGGTACCTTCATCCTAATCGACTTACATAAAACTGATTAATTATTGTTGTTATATGCCCGTTTGAACTGATTTATTCCCCATTGAGCAACCCTAGTTCTCCAAGAAGAACTATAGGATTCCTTATCTGATATACATTAAAAGCACCTATATGTGGGAGAATCGCTGATAATGTTTTATTCATCGCGAATGTATCGAACTCACAGTACCTATGGAAGCAGGCATACATATAAAGGATTATTTGCAGGAAAGTTATCTCAAATATTAACGCTTATTGCATTCTAGGCAAGTTTGGAGTGTTGATATTAGTTCTGCTTTGAATTTAATGTTTTCATTGCAAATTAATTGCTACATGTTGAATCTACCCGTGCACACCTTACATATAAATTAGGCAGGAGGGTAATAACGCATAAAATAAATAAGCGTACAGCTAAATTGTTTTCCACATGATTATGTTACTATAGTTATTTAACTAGTATAATGCGCAATACAACCAGTTTTGTTTTTTCAGCTAAAATAGCGAAAATTAAAAGAGACTAGTTCCCATCACTTTAAAGACAAACATTTTAAAACAACAATTTTACATTTTCAGTTAATAAAGCTCCTATTCATACGCAATACCAAAAAAAGTTAAATATATAGAGAATTTTCAACAAGAAAGGCTAGATTTATGTGCCTTGTGTTTAATGTGAAATCTTAATAAAAGAACCTAATAATTTTTTTAAAATTCTATTCATCTATTTACATACACATATCAAATTTTCTGATAACACTTTAATATGTACGTATTTACTAACCATTTGCTCATTGTAGCCAAGTTGATTCGGCGAATAAATTTATCTGACGATTCAAAAAATTGTTTGCTTCAAAAGAATATCTATTGTTCATCAAAAATGGCTTCTGCTTTATACTCTTAAACGATTTTTCAAACTTTATAACTTAAATAGGTTGAAATTTTTCTAGGAAGTACCTAATGAACTTTTTGTAGGAATTTTAAACTCTGCGCTCGAAGGTTTGGAAGCTTTTTGAACCTTATAAATTCATAATATCAAATATCAAATTGAAAATTTTTATACATGATACCTATACAGTTTTCCATTATAGTCTCCTCGAATCTCTTCAACTGAAATGAACACGAATTTTCATATTCATTTTCACCCCTAAGGCATGGTCTCTTGGACCAATTTCCTAAAAATATTGTAACTTTAGAGGCTCTTTTAATTATAGGTTCATGTAAAAGTCGTTCTCATCTTCTAATCGGAAAAACTTCATGTTTACCTACTTCTACCCCGCGGAGACGAAGACAAACTTTACGCTTTCTCCTTTTCCAGTTAAAGTTTCACTGTTTTAGAAGTCCTGCGGGACTATAAAAGTTCGATGAAGCAGGGAACTCCGCCAGGCGGAAACATTTGATCCACTATTAGCTCTAAGAGTTGGGGGCTATTTTAAAATGCATCAAAACCCCCGAAGTCACTGACTCTGGGTGAAATCGATTCGTTCTGAATTCGGTGTCACCTGACACGGGCAGGTGAGTCGCGTTTATTGAACGCGTTAACTACTACCTGTTACCATTCGAAACGCAGTGCAGCGTGGCCATCTAGAAATTTTCATTTTCCTCGGCAAGGACGAAGGGGACACAGATCCTCTTAATTAGCAATCTCGCCCAGGAATGGCTCACCTTCGCCAAAATTAATTAACTCTAAGCAGCGAGAGCAGTGCCAGTCCGCCGGGTGTTGGATGGGACTCAAAAGTAGCAAATTTCGCTGTTGGCTGCCTTTTTGCGACTTAACAACTTCGTTAGAAAATCCCTCGGGCTCCGCTGGATGGTTTTGGAGCTCCTCTAAGCTCGTATTAATTGCGCGTCGCGGCGCGGGGCGCGGGCGGCGTTGCGGTGCCGGGCCTGCAGCAAGTTTTTGCACTTTGTGGCGGGGTCTTAATTCTTTGGGGCCTTGGCCTGGCTGCAGGCCAATAACAATTTAAATAATTTGCAGACATGACAGCCAACTCCGAGGAACAGGACCGCCCCGCGCACACCGGCTGCCGCGTTTCAGGTTGTTATGTTTCGGGCGTTATTAACTTCGAAGCACAAACGAGAGATTTTAGGTGGATTTTTCGCGGTGCGCGAATAGAGGTTTTTGGGGATTTAAAGGCTGTGAAAAGCATTGGAAGCACCTAAGGTTAGGTATTTTATGAAAAGCTGTTTATTTAGCAGGAGCAGCAAAAGGCCTTTAGGCCATTTTAAGATTCGTTAGAAATTCGTACTTTTGGCAGGTAAATATACAAACAAAAATGAATTCTACGGCCTAAAAGAGGACGAAAATATGGAGCATATTCTATATCAAAGCTTTGTACGAAAATAAATAACGAACGACTTTTCCTTTTTTCTTCAAAATTCCTGATGCCCTGGAAAGTATGAAATAATATACGTATTTGAAATTCGTCTGCTCATTTTATAAACAAAAATATATACGGGTTGAAAAAATGGTAGATCAATCGATCAAGAGATGTGTGCATTATCTATCCCAAAAGACGAAAAATGTATGTATATAATTTTTTTTTTTAATTTATATAAAAACAAAAATACTAATCAAAAAATGTTACTCTACATAGAGCAAATTTTAAAAGTCTGTTATGAATTTAATTTTAACCTCAATAGAAGTATCTCTGTAGAATACGAATGCGAAAAAGTATTTTTCAGGGAAAACAGAATAGGATCTCATAAGATCATATTGGCACTTTTAGTTTAGGCTCTCATTTATAATGCGTTATATAATTTTATGATGTATCATTAATTTTCAAATGAATTTAAATAAAGTACCAAAAACGGATTTTTTAATTTTTGGTTTCGTTTTACTCAAAAACGAAACGTAGATATATTAGAGAATTATCGTTTTCAGTAATTAAAATAATTTGGATGAATAAATATCAAAACCTTCAGTAGAATGATTCCAAAAACAAATTATATTTTAAAGATATTATTGTATTATTTATATAAATTTTTGACAAAATTATTCAATTTAAATTTAATTACCAAATGGTAAAGAACATTTAAGTCTCTGGCTTAATAAAACTGACCATGTTAAGTATACCCAAAACCTTCTGCCACTCGATTTCTGCAATGCAGTTCCTCTAAATTTGCCTTCCTCCCGAATGGTACTTTATCTTACGAGTCGGAAACAGACAAAACAATCAGTGGGCCGTAATCCCCTAAGCCACATGTGCCCTTTTTTCTCGACTATAAATCCCTAGACAAGCCGCTGTATTTGCCAGAAGCGTTAGTGTTTAATTGGCTGTGAATTACACCTGGACCCAACCGAAATCCAGCAGAAAAGAGTATCTCAAAGTGCTCTTAGAGCAAAGCAGAACCAAAACAAAAAAAGGAAAAACCAGCCGACGAACCTAAGGATTTGAGAGCCACAGTGGAGTTGGCTTTGACCCCCAAATTCTTACCCTAATTTATAACAAAACCTTTAAACTTGGAAACTTTTTCTGTGTTATGGAAATTCGCTGAAAATTAGCCTGCTCGAAACTCTCGTCTGGCCTCGTTAAGGATGCACTCGGTGTAAAGAAGGGCAATATCAAAACAGGCTGGAAAAATGCAAGGCAATTTGCATGACTTGTCCGCATTAAGAGTCCGAACCGTCCCGGGATGCCAGGAAATTTCTCTGGAAATCGTTCTGTCGTCTAAAAAACGGCTCCTCATCAGCCCATAAATTATGAGGGCGTATTCCCCCCGAAAGCAACCACTTTAAACGCGCATTAAGTGCATGCGATTACTCCTCGAGGGAGGTCGCGGTGGAGGCTTTGTTTATTCCGGTAATTATCATCCGAAACTTCTACTGGCTTCCAAAAGTTACTTCTGGAATGAGAGACTAAAACAAAGTTTTTCCGGGGGCCAGGATAATCGCCTCTACTACTTCAACCCAAACTCAGCATCAGAGCAAATTCTAAATCTACAGAAAAAAAATGCAAAAGCAATTAATCCGATCCTGGGGAGCGAGGTACTGTAATCGAGTTAATGTTGTTTTATAATTAAATGAGTACTACGACAATAAACGTCCGGCGGGAGTGGTCAGTTACAAAAGCAGCCCCCTAAGGGTACTAAATATTTGAACTCTGTGAGAGCATTCACGGGAGAACCGCAGTTTTAACAGATTTTTTATGCAGCACACTTCCCACAGAACATAAACCACGTAAACCACGAAATTATTCTGCTCCTCGTTAAATTTTTATAGATCACTTTTGTTGTGCATTACAATGCAACTCGCTCCAGAACACCGGAAAATAAAAATGAAACTGAGGCGGCAGGTGTAAATCTGAGAATTTGTGGCTTACGTGCAACACATGCACAAAATTGTTGTTATGCTCGGTTCCACTTGTTCAAATAGAAAGGTATTTCTAGAGAACTTACTTAGAAAATTACTTTAGAAATCTATAAAGAAAAAATTTAAAACTGCGATTTTTACCTTCTTCTCTCCGAAATTAAGTTTGTAACTTTGACTGTTTCAAAGAATTACATGAAAACGTGCTTAAGTTGATAATCGACTTTTTGGACACGAAACTTGAGAAATGCAGGAGTATTTTAAGAATTTTTATCAATTTAACTTTCGTATTTCTTTGTTGTTTTTCATTTGAACATTTCTTTTCGACTTCACCATATGCTGTCTTTTATAACATTTTGTTAAAAAAACTTGGTTTTATCTTATATTAGCTACTTTGTATTTATAATCATTATGTTACATATTATGCCGCGTTGTTATTTGCAGTAATACGGTTTTTGGAAAAAGATTTAAACAATTCAAATATCCCGCCCAATGCCTTCTTTACAGTAGTTTCCACTGCACTTTAAATGTGGGAGCTATTTCAGGTCTTCTTCTTCAGTCCTTCAGTGAGAAGTGACGTTTGGCCAAACCGCTCGCCCAGCACTGCCTCGGGCTGAAAAAGCCAATTAAATATATTTAAATCGGCTAATTACCGGCTAAATAAAGTCATTGTAATTTAATATCACATAAATTCTAAAAATTCGCCGTGAAAAAGTGCTGAAAATGTGAAAATGCCCGCCGCCCGCGCCGGTCGGCAAGCGGTCGTAAATTGATTAAATGGCGGTAAAAGTGTGAAATTCGGGTCCCTAAATCGAACTTTCTCGAATTTCGAAGGCTGCTGGGCGAAGTGAGTGTGAGTAATTTATGCGAATTATTTTTAAGTTGCTGAATTCCTTCGGTGAGTTGCAAAATTCTCTTCTTCTTGATTTAAAGTTTGTTCTCGAACTTATTTGACACCAAAAAAGACCTAGCCCTAGAATCAATAAATTAGAAATTTTGTTTTTCTCCCCTATGGATTTTTAGTAGCTACTTCATAAATTGTAATGAAGTAATGTTTAATTTCAATATGTTTTTACATTAAAAATAACGAATATACATATACTTATACTATTGTGTTAGAAAAATGTATTTCAAATTTTCTCTAAAGCGACTGACTTTTTCTAGATATTTTTATCTAATGAAGCAAAACTAATATAATTAGAAAAACAAATTAAACCGACTTCAAAACACAAACAAAATAATGAATAACTGAAAAGGCAAAAATAATAAGTTTTATCTTATACCTAATATAACCTCATTTTTTTTAAGTTGGTTAATAAATCCTTCTTGAATGTGAATATCTCTACAGATTTGTCCCAATTAAAACCTAAGCTCCATTTAAATGTGGTTTCATTGAATTGGTAGGCATGATATAACACACTTGCCTAATGCATTCCAAGCAAATCCATTCAGCATGATTGCTTCAATTAATATGTAGAGCTTGTGGCTGCTACCAAATTTAAATAAACTTCATGATTTACTTTCGCACACACCCTACATATTTTAATTGCGTTTTTACCATTACTAGAACTGTACAAAAATCTCATTAAAAACACGTCCAACGGAAGAAAAGCTACGTTCAGGAAATTTTCGAACAAATGTACATATGTAGATTATGAATGTACACACCATGAAAGCATCATTTTTTAAATATTACAATTTCTCATTTGCGAAGTAATACAAAAAATTTTATGGAATAAATTTCGTATTACCATTTGGTGTGGAAGCACGTCTGCCACATTAAATTTGTTCTGCATAAAACCACACTCACATTAGGTGCAGTACACGTTTCAGGTGCAGCTACAGCGGTGCAATTTCAGGATGAAGTAGTTCTCACATTTTTCTCTACGAATTTTAGCATTGCCAAAATACATGTGTAATTTATAGCTTTATTTACTGCATGTGAATATAATACATATTTTCACGTTGAATAAGCGGTATAGAGGCAGGTACTTTCCTCATGTTAGACTGAATATTTTAAATAATATAAAAAAAATTTTTTTGCTAGGAAACTGTCGTATATTCCTTTAACTAAAAAATTAATTTATCAGAACGAACTAGTAACCTATCAGAGCCACTTTTTAAAATTAATTAATAAATAATTTCGTTCCAAGAAATTTATTGTTTATGGCTTGAAATTTAAAAAATTATTGGCAACTCAGTAAATTTTAGTTTACTTTCCAATTGAATTCAGATTTAATTTAGATAGATCCCGATTTTCGGCTAAATTCCATTCCCATTCAAATTAAAATGTTTACTTTAGTTCTACATGACGTCTTTTGTGCTTGTGTTAAACCACTGAAATTGGAAACCTTGCAATAGAAGCCTTGGATATTCTAAATTCTGCGTTTGAAGTAGGTGTACATATTATGTATGTATACTTAGATTATTCTGGTGGTATCAAGTCTTCTTGAATGTTTAAAGACAGCTTTTAAGTACACCATCATTATCTATACAAATATTATTCGTATGTTTGCTTAAATGTTCTCATTAACATATTTAAACCTTGTCCTTAGTGCTGATATTTGTGTCACATTTAGGAACCATAAAACATAATCTCATTTTGTATAACAAATTCTATAGTTATTGGTAGGTTAAAAAAATTTATAATTATATTTGTCAGGTAGCAATTTTTTGCAAACATCGGAGTATCTTTACTTATAAGTTTTTGATCAATTTGCATACATATAAAATTTTAATTTACGCGTAATTCGAGCTACTTGCGTAAACATAAAAAGTAAACTTATAAGCATGCCTTTTTACAAATTAATTCGAGTATTTTAATTTTAAATACATACATATGTGTACATATGTACAATGTACATACTAAAGATATGATATTGATTGAGTATATATGAAAGCAAGCATTGAAAGCACTGATGCAAACGTAATTTATCACAATAAGGAGATTATGATTCTAGTACCAAGATGCTTTCTAATAGTCGAAGGTAAATCTCATCTATGTACATGGAATAGCTATGATAAGATTATCTGGTAAGCTCTATAATATCCTTCCACCTCGGTGCACTTACATGTTTTCGACATGGTTTTAAATTTATTATGACACGTAAGCTTTTCATGTTAGATGACGAGTGAAATGGATTAACAACCTCTGTGCAATGCTCTGGCTTCATTTTCCCAATTTACGAGGAATTGTATAAAATTGAATTTTTCTTAAATTCTTATTATTCCAATTAAAACTTAAAACACACTATGTAGACAATTCTATACCTTTGCTAGACTAATAATTATCATAGACGAAGCACTAAATAGAGTTAATCCTATTGTGTAAATATGCATGAAATGAATTCAAACTTAAATTCATGAAATGAAGTGTTGAAACACTAGTCGATAAAATTTTATTATTATGTATAGGTATATCATATATGTTAATGCTATATGCTATAATAATTTTTTGCATGTTATGATCTGGACCTACATATAAGTTCGCTTTGAAAAGACGCAAAAACACCAGCATTATATTGATTTTTGCCTATTCAAAAGGTTAACTGAAGAAATGATCAGGAGACACAATTCGCGAATTTCAATACAATACCTAAAATTTGCTGCGAAATCTGCTCCGGATTAATAAATCATCAAAAGCACACAGTAATTAATGCACTGCCTTTTTATTATTAAATTAATTCTGTGTACTGTACCTACCTATCTAAAATTCATACAAAATTTCCATAAAACTGTCTGAGACACGTGTTCACATGCTAGTCGAAGAAGTTTGAAGCAAATTATTTCCACGGGAAGAAAAAAAATATATAATTTTCAACTTTGTCGCATTGCCATCACAAAAGTTTTATATCACTTTATCCGTCGTTGAGCACTTCATTGTCCGCCTGCAGATTTGGCTAATAGCTCTTCAACGACTTTTTAAGAGCGCCCCGCCCCATGTAATTTGAGGTGGCAGCTTCGAAATTTAATCTTCAAAAGGAAAATTACACGCACGTGGACTTGGAAAACTTTTCAGTATTTGAGGTTAGGTCCTAAGATCCCCTTGAGACAAAATGAAAATGCTTAAAGTTGGCGAGTTACTTACTTGAAGAAGTACGTTCCGTTCTCGTAGCCAAAAAACGGGACGGTGTATGTGAGCATCCAAATGTTTCCGCCCCCGCAGTCGTAGTAGGGCTTGGACCATCTTCCGTCGTCGTATTTCACTGATAGTATCTCGTCCGCCTCCCTGGTCGTGCTGTTCGAGTACAGATGATATGCTGAAAGTGGAGAGAAATAAAATTTTTCGTGTTAAATGTGTCGGACATGCTCAAGAAAAATCTGAACTGAAAGGGCAGAGCTGCTAAAGTTTTCCACATATGTAAGTTGAATTCCTCTTTTAGCATAATCACGATATTGATCAAGTTACATAAGAGGTAGAGGGAGCGAAGACGATATGAATCGAAATCGTCAGCAATTTTCCTCCATTCTCAAAAGTTTTTCGGTGGAAATTAAAACACTTCAAGTTCGAGAGTTTCCCCAGGCAAATATTGGGAAAAAGAATGTCCTTTGTATAGTACCAGAAAGTTGTTAGCTCAACAGGATTATTAAGAAGATGATATTAAATTTAACTTCTTGCAAACTGTGCGAGTTGAGAAAGTATTTAAAATAATTACGTGATAGAAATCATTAGAGTAACTTAATACTTTCGAATTAATTTAAAACATATTAACAGTCTTTTAAAATTATTTTAGACAAAGACTAAGTAGAGAAGAAATTCTTTCTATCTGTAGTAATTTTGATAAATATGAAAAGTATGCAACAATAAATCAACTTGAGGTAATACACATACTTTTTCGCTTTTCACTGTTATAAAGCCAATTTCGAAAAATGCTCAGCTTTACTTACTTACAATGGTTACTCTGTAGAAGCTGTTTCAAAATTTTCTATCAAAACAAAAAATAAATGTGTCTTCAACTTTCTATAAAAAAATTAGCAGCGATTTGATAGGTTGTTGTATAATCTCCTATTTTGTCATTTTACTGAGGTGAGTGTAACAAAGGTCGGTTGCCAAAGAACCAAGTTTGAAAATTTCGAAAATTTAATCAATATTATGATATAATATGAAACACATCAAAGCATAAACAGCATCATAAATCTATTATTTATTATAAAAAAAAAAGAAAAAGAAAAACATTGAAGCGCAGCGGTCATACTATCGAAGAGAAAAAATTTCAAATTCATAGCATCGATTCCTGGCTGCGTTCACCCATTGTTTGTGCAAGGCTCAATATGCATTCAATAATTACACTGCAATGAAAACTTGCAGCTTATCTCATCAAAATTGAATGGATGTAAATCCCGTCGAACAAAATTGGCCTCAGGCGCTACTATTCACACATTGCATCAATATTTGTACCAACTTTGTTTGAGCAAATTCTGTCCAATCGATACAATTTTTTTGATCCAAATTATAGCTTCGAGCTTTGCAGATATGTTATGTACCTATATCATATTAGGAAATATGCAAAAAGTTTAAATATAAGATAAGAAACATTCAATTTTGTTCCTACTGCAATGCTATGTATTATAAATGTCAGGTCGTTAAAATTTTCTAAAAACAATTTGCATTTCAATTCCCAACGAAGCATTAATTTACGAAGTCCAAAAGTCCATACAGAATTAGATTCTATATAATCCCTTTAAATCTCTTATGAATGGCTTTCCTCTACTCATCTTATCCCATATTATCATCCCATCATAAACTTATATTCAAAGTTAAATGGGATATGTAAATAAATTTTGCATAATTGCTAGAAGATTTACGATATTTTTGTTAACCGAATGTTCTTGAATACGTCTGAGAGCTTGACAAATTGCATTTACTTATTCTGCTAGTTATTATAGTAGAACAGTGTTATATTCTATTAATATGCCAAGTTTCAAATCTCGTGCAGTTTAGATATTAGTCTATCCTTAACGCCTACTACAAACAAAGCACAGATGGAGAACATTCATAAACTTAATTAGGTTTCTTTATTTTGATTTTTTTTGGGTAAGGGTAAATTTATTTTAAAAACTATTTTTGATTTATAAGAAAAATAACTATTAAAATACTTCCCGAAGTTTGAAAAAGCCTGAGTGCGTGGCTTCAAAATATATCAAAACAACATAAAAAAACACAATATTATAACCACAATAGCGTAAACATTTAATTGAAAAGAACCCCGCCGCCAATTGCAATTTATTATTTCTCTTAAAATTCATGAACTCGTTGTATGCGGATGTAAATGCGTGTCGCAAGGCATATTAGGTTCATAATCATAATTTTTCGATATTCTCGGCAGGTGCCGAGCAAATTAGTTATTCAGCCTCGGAATCAATTCCATTAATTTGCCAGCGGTGAATTGCAACATAAATAAAAATCGGTAAATTGCTCGCCGCTCATTTGTTATAATATTCCTCCTAGTTAACGTCGCGTGCGACAAACCGCTCACGAGAAGGAATCGAGGCGAAATTGCCATTGGCCTCATTTTTTACAATATATTGTACAATATATTTTCTAACGATTTTCCAATCGAGTTCCTTTGGCGTGTACACCGGCATTAGCTATAACTTCCTTCGCATTACTTCCAAGGGGTGACTTCAGAAAATTTTATGTGGTGGACTTTCATTGAACAACAAAACTTTTGAAATCTCGGAACTAGAAGGATCTTATTGAAACTTCTTCAATTGTATAAGGACTTATAACTTTGAAAGGTTAACTTTAAAAAGTGCTCCTTCGATTTTGATTTTGTAGATTTTAAAAATCATTCAAGGACCTAAGTTTTTTAAAATTATTTATTATAGTTCCAAGATACTTAAAACTCCTATTAAATAGAGTATTGGTATGATTATATTACGATGCTTCACTAGTGGCTTGATTTTCTAAATATCGCATTTTGTTCACTGCACTGTGGGAAATTTTCACGTTTAGTTGGGCAAACTGCTTCACGTTCCGGGAATGTCCTTGTGAAACGTAATTTTCTACCAACCCGACTATCATGCGAAAAAATAACACAGTGCTTGTGCACGCGAGTGGAAATTATCAAACTGATTGGACGGACCATTTGTGAAGCGAATGATGTCTCCACAATAAAAGTTTATTGGCTCTTTAGTAAGATAAAATTTTGTTAAACTCCCACGGTGTCGTAGAGGGTAGAGTAAATCTCAGTGCAGCAGAACTTATTCATCAGCAAAGTCTGCTACCCATTTCAACGAGATTAATTGGATTCCTTCGACCAAATTAGTTTTACAATTTTAGCCTCCCAAATAGACTTACGAACGAGTTCCACTAACCCTAATCGAAAAACTATGGACCTTTTGGCACGTTCACCAATCTTGAGATGCACATCTGGGTAAAATCTTTGCGCAAATAAATCCTTTTCGAATGTGCACAATATACAAGGGATGGAGTGCAGTCCAGGGGATTGGTTTTTCTGGCAGACCGTCTGCATTGAACGAGAATTCCTTCAATTTTTCAAAACTTTTCCTTCCCGTGTATGTCCTATTGTTTGCCAGAGGGATGTACATAGTTGCCCACATCAACTTCTAGGACTCTGAGGGAATAAATAATGACTGTGATTTCCAAATTCGCTCCTCTGAATTACCACGAGCTAACGGAAAAGGCACACAGAAGTTGGCCATTTTCAAGAAAAAACCGCCATTGGCTATGGATAAGTGGCGCTCGAGTGCGCAATCTATCAAACAGTTTAGCCAATTCAAGTAGTTGCTTACCTTCCGTATGGAAGTCTTTTTTCCAACTTGGATTTATATAGTACTTCTTATTGAGCGAACAAAGCACGGAACCGGAACCTTGATCGAGTTTGGCTCTAAATTCGTAGGAACGATATCAACTGGACATTTATAATGGGTTTCGTTCTATTTGGGTGGAAACTTTCAGTTGAACCATTGATGCTACGAAGAAATTTATGTATGTATATGCTGCTCTATCTTGGTAACTATGCTACACGAGAACGTCTCCTCGCTCTGATTATTTTTATTTTAACGCTAATATTGATATAGGAATCTCTACTTACTATATCTAACCAAATCGATCTATGCTTTTTAAACAAATTTTTAAACTTTAAAAATCACTGTGATATTGTCTGCAAATTTAAAACCCCTATTAGGTACCACTTTTTACTTTATAAAATTCAATTTTAAAGCTATACTAGAATTATAATTAAAAATAATGAATTGAAAGTGTAAATAATCTATTAGAATTATTTTATTTAAAATTCATTTAAATAAAATCCTTTAAAAACTCTGTTTGATGGACAGATGCGAATGCGCTTTTCCCCTAAAGCATTTTGCATCTTCAAGACATAATTCGAATTTCAAATGTTTTTCTTGGGTGGTTCAATTTGAAGCCATTTTCTTATTTCTCATTTGAATTTAAAAGGGGTTTAGCAGAATAGCGTCAAAACGGAAAATACAACGTCTTTCTTTACATCTGAGAAATGAGTTCGTGAAGTAAAGTTGGAAACATTCCGGAAATATTTTTCATTTTCAAGATTAAAGTTTACATTTCTAAGGGAGCAAAAGTTACGCTGGAGTAAATGAAACTGAAATTGAACAAATAACTGTTTATTTATTTTCTTGTGAAGGGGTGCATTTTAAACATCTCACTCAAGTTTATTTTTGTATATATTTAGAGATCTGTAGGAATAAGTCCGTCATGTATTACTTCTAGCTCTTTTTAGCACCAATATAAAAGGATTAATTAACTAATTTACAAACCTTTCCTTCTTTTCTTAATTAAAAACGAAAAAACTCACCCCCTATTTATTTCAATATTAGCTTGAATATTTTAATTAGATATCTCTTGCTTTTTAGTACAGTAAAGAAAAAGCAGAATCTCAGTATACCTACTATTTTGTTAATTTAGCCAGGCAAATTTATCACTGCAGGCATTTTGCTGCATTTACTGTCATTTGAATGAGAGGATCTTGGCCAATCAATAATGAGAAAGTAATAAAAATTTAATAATAATTTTTTCTAGAAAAATAACAATGAAGGAAAAATAAAATCCTTCCAATTTATTTATTGTTATTAATATACATATTTATGAAAAAAAACTTGTAAATTTTTTTTTTGATTATTAACATCGAAATATGTAAGTTCAATCCACAACAAACTCTAAACGAGTATTAATACCCGACGGATAATTTTGTTAATTTTCTACGAATTTCTTACATATAGGTATGTATGTTCATTGGAGAATGCTTATTGGATTTTACTTCATATCTTAATCAACGTCAGGAATAGAATACTATTCAAATCTTCAAGGCCATTGTAATGAGGTCATGCCTAAGGGGTGTAAAATGGCGTACCATTCGAAGGGCTTTTATACCGTTTAGAGTCGATTTGAAAAATTCTCTTCTCTGGCGAAATTATCCAGACCTTTAGGAAATCTGCACGCTTCGTCGCCTTCAGGATTCTGTCAGCACATTGAGCTATAAATAAATCCTATTGCCCGAAGATGAAAGCCGAACCGGGTTTGTTACGTCGTCGTAGCGCGAAGACAATTGCTTCGCTTAAATCAACAGGCATCCGTCCGGGTTCGGAAGAAATATTTTATGCTTTCTTGGTTTATTCCCCGAAGGGCAATCATACATATAAGGCTCCTGCCGTGTCGTCGAGATAAGCGAGCATTGGTCCCCGAATTTGGCAAGGTGGTCTCTCATGCCGCTCAGACTCAAATCAATGGAGGCCGTCTGGAGGAAAATGGCATTACATTAACCCCCGGGCACGTGAACATAACCCCGACGCCCATTTAACTGCGGAGGAAATGCCCTCAGCTTCTTGCAGATAAAATTAATCCAAAACCTTTTAGCTAAGCAGGGCGCTAAGCTGAGTCAGACATACAAAATCTATTTACCTTTAATGTATTGGTCGTTTCTGGCGATAACTTTCTCGGCATTCTTCCTGGCCAGAAAAAACCATTCTGACGTGTTGCCAAGATAGTGATACTCTGCTGCCAGATCCTTGGCAAAGGAGGCTCCTTGATCGGGGGGCGGGAGGCGATATGCAAATGGGCAAAAGAGTCCCGCTTTTGCGGGATGCTGGTTCCAATCGAAGCAATTTCCGGCAGCGAAAATGTCATCGTCGAACTCGACCATTGAGAGCACTGAGGCGTGTAGGAGGTGCTCTGAAGCCTGCACGGACGGCGACGTCAGCTTGAATATCCTGAAAATAAAAGAAGACATAAATCTTTGAAATCCGTCGTCAACAAGATTTTAGTGCCGTCTTGGCTAAAGGATCCAAATGCACATCTCTAGCAGAAGTTAGTGCAGCCAGCCGACATTTAGCTATTTGTCACCCTTAAAAACGCTCTTTTGCAGCGTAATTAATGGGAGGGAATAAAACCGAACCCTAAGGAGCTGAGCAAGTCTTACGAGATTTCAGGGCAAGGTCGTCCTCGGAGCGATGATAAAGGGCAGGCCAAAACCATTTCAATCGGCCATGTAGGAACGGACGTGTGCGCTAATAATAGCTGTTTTCAGCGAACCTTAACACTCCCGACAACGAGCGAAAAAGCGATTTATCAGAGCATTAAATTAGAACTAAAGCAGCACCCCCGCACCGCGGATCCATTGAGATGTGAACAACATTGATTGATGCTGGCTATAAGAGGAAATTTCCCCGGAGGTTGCAATCTACTTTCCCTTAGCATGTCAAGGTTCTAGGCTAGAAAGGACCGAAGTTTTCGTTTAATCCAAAAGAAAAAAAAACATATTATATGTATATCCATTTGTAATCATGAGATGCAAGAAAATAACTTTCGATCGAAAGGAAACTTTATTTAATGGCTTTTCGTTGAGCTCTGCGGTTTGGGTAAACTATTCGGGGAATACACTCGTTAGAACCCACTATAAATCATGCTTCATAAATCTGCAAATATCCGGTTCACTCGGTGGATGAAAAATAAATATGTTTTCCATTAAAAACACTCATTTTCATTATTTACATTTAGGTTTTATACAACATATTATTCGAATTCATACACCAAACAATATTTATGTTCAAAGAATTGATTTATATGTATTTAATGAAATAAATTAGTTGATTTAGATAATTCAAAACAACCACAATATCTAATTAGGTTCACCCGCATCTCCCAATCGTAAAATTATTGTTTATATCCTCAATTAGAACGATAACACCTATAATTCAAAATTAACCAAATTTCCAATATTATGAGCTCCATTAATAAATAAAAATATATTGATAGCGGATTTCTTTAATTTTGAACACATATTATATATGTACCAGATGGTTATAAAATGAAATTTTATTGCAATTTGTTAATATTATATGTATATCATAATTGTTTTATAATAAAGATGTAGGTACGTAATACGAGCGGAAAAAGTTAAATTAGATGTCAATATGCGTATTTTCATTAATTTAGTCTTCATAGAGCAAAATAATCTGTATTTTGGTTATTATGATACCAATTATTTATTAATAAAAGATATCTCTTAATTTTCCAAAGAATGTATTTCCATTTATTCTATCATGAAATTAATTTAATCACTTGTAACAGAACTGGCTCATTAAAGGTATGAATTTCATATTTTATTTTCACTAAAAGCTATTCCGATAATTTGTAGTATATAAAGTTAATGCACTAATTGTTTTGCGGGCTCCATTACAATGTTGAAAATAATTATGTAGGTAATCAACAAATATGCTTTACCTTTATTTGCCGTAATTAAAGGCTAATAGGGTGGGTTATGTGCAGCACATCCGTGTTTCTAAAATAATTATGCTTTTACGAACTGGTGTTCTTTTAATATACATACCTACTTTTTTTGTACCACATAGGTACCTATTATTATTAAGTCTATTTTTACATTTTGCATTACAAAAATAATATCTTGCAAAAAAGGCAACCACTACCTAAGGACGGTTAATGAGGCCGAAGGATGTTTTTTTAGCTTTTGTGGTCAAAGACAACCACAAGGCTGTCACAAAACTGTCAGAAGTAAATAAGTAATAAACAGCAGAACTTTTGCTGGAAAAAGGTCAACCGGGTGGGAATTTTAACTCGCAAGTGATTCAGCCCGACATTCTGTCTTCAGGACTTCAAACAATTCCCAACAAGAGCAGAACAGAGGTTTCATAAAACATTAAAATAAGTGGTAACCAAAATGGCCTTTTTGCTTTGAACAACAATTGGCCCTATGCGAGCTCTTTAATTTCGGCATCGCCCCCTGCATTTAGGACGAACTCCGGGGTCTGAATCTTTCATTTCGTCTTCCATTTGTGGCGAACATTTTGCGTCCTATTTCTTCCCCGCCCGCGAAGAAAGCCTAGGACCTTCGTGGTCCCGAGTTCATGCCAATTTCAATTTTCTTCCCGCTATCGTCATAAGAAGCTTGTAATTGTGTTTCGCAGTGATGAGCTGCTCCTTATATGAAAAAGCAATTTCTTCGTCGACGAGATCTAAGAAAATGTCAATTACGATGCTTGGGACTTTCAAGAGATGGTACGGAGCTCCTCGCTGTGTCCGCAGAGGGAATCTTAGAATCAGGGCACCGTCAAGTGGAGGCATAAAAATGGGATTATTTGTGCGGCTGGAAACCAGCAGTTCCCAGGCCAGACCACCACTCCTCGGGCAGTTCTTTCACTCTGGGGCAATATCTATTAAAGTTGCTCTAAAGTTTTTATCATTCGATTAACTTAAGACAGCCGTTGAGGGTGACACGCCTATACTTTTCGCGCTCTCGAGGCAAATCTTAACAGCTTTTTAAATGCAAATTGGATCCTCGACGAAATTTCATCTGGCCCACCAGCTTACTCGTCAGGCTTTTTAAACGTATTTACGAAATTGAATAGAAGACGCCACTGAATGCAGGTTTAAGTCAAGCAATGAGTCCTAAATACTTCCATCCAGAAATAGATTTTTCCCCATGCAGCACGTGTCAATGGGATTGAGTATCCCCGGAAGCCCATGGTTTCCACGGCGCCTAAAAGCCAGGGGCACCTTTAAATAAATTTGCATACACACTCAAAACCACAGTACCACAGCAATCCGTAAAGAGACGCACGAGATGGCTCAGATTATTAAAGAATTCCACCTTAATCAAATAACGAAATCTGCAACGATGCGGAGTTTTACTGACGCAAATTCTAGATTTATGATTAATGACTATTTATACCTAGATGGTGAAACCGGACTCCATCTAGATTCATGAAAGGTTTTAATAGATCTTGCTACCCCCAGTGAATATATGGCTTTTCTAAACTGAATTGGCAATGTAATAACCATTTGGTTATGGATTTATAAATCTGGAATTACAAGCACTATTCACAGGACATGCTCTACTAATACATGTATGTATTTTATCTATATTAAGGTGAATAATGCCCCAAAGCATTTCTTTTGAATATTAAATAGATGAAATTTATCTAGAATAAGATAAAATAGTACAATGGAGGAACTTTAATAATTCATTCATTACTTAGCTCTTATTATATTAGATAAAAACGGAGTTGAATAAAATGGGTCACTCAAATTAGTAAAGGTACATCAAAATCTTTTTAAATTCTAGAAAACTTTCTTCTTACAGCAATGTAGAAATACGAAATATCTACCCCATGTAATTATAAAAACTCCAAACATGGTAATTTTCTTCTAAAATTAAAGAAAATCAGCCAAAGTAGTATAATATTAAGCGCACTGGAATATCTTTCTTAAATACAACAGATGAAAATTATGAAGGGAACATCTTGGAGGAGCTTAGCACAAAATTCAAGAAATACAAAAGATGTTTAGTGCAAAACTTTTCCATGATATGCAGGTTTAGGGCTATTCTGGGAATTGTTTTTGCCACCTGAAATGGCTGGCAGGTTTATCGCGGAAAATTGTGGTGGAATACTTCTATAAAACTTGTTTAAACTTTAAAAAGAGAGAAAGTTTTCTTTTAACTAACTTAATTATTTATTTTCAGATTTCTCAGGTAATGTATAATGTTCCCTTCTTACACTCATTCTAGTAATTTTTGTTCGTAAAATTTCTATAAGTTTATATGGTTTTTGTTTACGATATAAAATTTAGGTACCTACTATTCATATTAACACGCTTTGAAATATTTTAATTCAAAACAACTGGTCTGGTAATAAATAATATATCTTATATTTTAATTTAATTGCATTTGTACATTTGCAGACTATTAAATTTCATTATCTACTCCACTCCACATTTTAAATTTCCATTTCAAAAATAATTAAGTTTTCAATTTCCCCGAATAAATCATGTTATGCTTGTATTTTGAAGTGCCAATTTTAACAATGACCGAAAAATATATGAGTAGATTTTCTTTTGCTATAACTTTCCTTTCTCATTAGTAATTCTAATTGAATCTATAAAGAGGAATTTTAAATCAGCACTTTATTTCTTGGAACCTCAATTACATACACTACTTGTTCTTATTACTAACTATCTATAAGTATGCCATTCACTTCGGAAATTAAAATTTAGAAGAAATCTGTGGACAGAAGTCGATTGTAATGGTTGATTTCACTAAGTACAGAGTCCAAGAAAACCGTCATTCTTACAATGGAATAAATGAAAAAGAATTTCATTTATTCGGAGCCTTTTTAGAAATCCCTGGCACGATTTTTTAGCATAAATAAAATTTGAGATGCTGCTGACTGCTACTAATTTGTAAATTGACGTGACAATGTTCAGTCCATGTAACACCTACAGATATTCAATTTACTCCTAAAATAGTTGAAAGACTTTAGGCAAAGGGACTAATTCCATTCCGCTGTCTTCATTACGCGAAATTACGCCCATTTTACCAAATGCCGCCACTTTCACGACGGGACGAGAACCCCTTGATGAACGACTTCCTTATAAATTTTCAAATCACGAATCGCGGAGCGCCGACTTCCGATAAATCACTTCCACTCTGCTGCTGGCGGTGCGGCGCGGCACGGCGGACGTCTTAAGGCAGAGGTTCGGTAGCGAATTTAAACGATGCGACGTGATTCTCCGCAGCTATCAAATAAATAGCGTTGCAGAGCGTCGCGCCAGGAGGTCGAACTCTAAAATGAAATCTTCCACCAGGAGAAAGCTAGTGAAATGGCCCCTCTGCCGGAAATCACAGCCCCGAGATAAAAACTGATTTATCTTAAGGCGGCCAATGGTTGCTTTCATTACTGTGGTTCTTCGAATTATTAACGCTTGCCTGGGCTCTGTATGGCCCTTAATTAAGGGAAACTTGAAGCAATATCCAGAGATAACACTCGATTCATTGTCCCCACAGAGCACCCAATCGTGAAGTCCGAACAGCAATTGGGTGCAGTAAGTGTTATTTAATTTTCCGCAAAACTGCATCCGAATGTATTGAGGTTCGGGGCGAATCGCATATTCCAGCTTTGCCTAAAGAAACTTTAATGAGCTCTGTGTTCATTTGGACTTTGTCTTTATCCAGTCCCATTAAGCGGCAGAATAGTTAAAATAGTTAATTCAAATTTAATCTGATAATCGCTACCCGGGAAATCCGCATATATCTACCTACTTAGTACATACAAAATACATCTATTATTTATTCCCTTTGCGTAACAAAGATCAATGGTAATAAAAGAAAAAGTTCTTGGATTGAATAGCAAAGTGGAAAACTGGGCCTTGCGCCACAAAAAACGCTCTGGTATTTATTATGCAGATGCCTTGCAAAACTTCCAAGGACTTTGACAGAGGAGAATAAATGCCCAGTTGTGCTGCGATTAAATTTTAAGATTAGGTTGATTTTTTTAACATTAATTGGGAAAGTTCTTAGAAAGTTTCACTCCTACTGAAGTCGATTTTCATGTTTTTATACCCACACTTGAAATCCTTAACGACTTTCAATTTTATTCAAATTCAAATCAGGTCGAATTTCCTAAATTTTATATTGTTATCTACATAGACTTACAACTTACATACATTACAAACAATGTATATATAACAACAATATTCCAATTCGTTTAAAAGTATAGTTATTGACCCACCTTTGGACCCTTATACTGCTTATACTATAGACAGACTTTAGCTTGGTAACCAACTATTCCAGTTAACCAACATCTAAACCAAAAATAGTGACACACGTAGGCGAGATGATTAACTTTGACATACAACATATGTCAGGCAGAATTGAAGTGTGAATTTTGTTGTTTTGAAATGAAAGTGCAAGGTGAAATTCTTCCAATCGTCATTATTAAAAGAAGATTAATACTGTTATATAATTTTTTTGAAATTTTTATATCCTAATGACAAATAAGCATTGGAATGGTTGGAACATTTCCAAAGATTTGAAGTGTGTTTATTGGAAAGTGCTTAGTTAGCGCCGAAACCAAGCAAATTTTTCTATGTTTCTAACCATTTCACATGTATGGGGAACCAAGTTGAAACCACCTGATTTGAGTTGATTTCGCGATAAACCAAGAAGGAGCGCGGTTAACCAAATAGTGTGTCTATACTATTAGTGGCGTTAAAAATCAATGAAAATCATATACATATGTATACACACAATTGCTATGATCTGATTTTCTAGGTTACACACCCGCAACAGGTCCAGCGTTTCTGCTCATATTCGCCTAAAGAAAGGCAGATAGAAAGAGTCTACATATTATATTTTTTATTTTAAACAAGCGTGTTGCCAGGCGTCTCTTATGATCTTATTTCTCTCCAAAAATGTTACGGGCCCGATTCGGTCGCTTCTTCAGTTTAATTCAATTTTCTGAAGAAGCTGACAACTTTTTATAGTAAAAAAATACTTTAGTTTAAACTGACTCTGTTAAGTCATTAGAAAATGTGCTCATATAATTGAACAAAATTCCTTTAAATTTATCAAACTATTTTTCTATGAAAAGTTACTTACTCTCATAAAAAGAAAACATTAAAGAACTCACCCGAAATAAAATGAAATCAATAGCACAACTGATCCCAACTGATCTACCTAGTTTTACTTCGATTTCAAAACCTTTATTCAAAGTAGAGCCAAACTCATTACAGATTCTAGTCAAGCGCTTTTTAATTCATTAACTTGCAAAGCATTAAACTAATTTACTTCATTTCCTTTTTACCAACCTTGTGTGAAAATTCAAATGGTAAACATCGAAATTTCAGATAATCACAAAATCAATTTCATTGAACTCAATTGAAAACTTTCAAAAATTTTCAAATAGAATTATTCTGGAAAACTTGGAAGATTTATTAATTTAATTTAACAGAATGAGACAAATTACAGATTACAGGTCCATTTATAGCTAGATACCAATTTCTGCAAATGATGTGAAATGCAGTTTTACTCCAATTAAGTTATGATCGAATGAGAATCGCCTCCAGAATCCTATCAATTTCCAATTTGCGTTCGAAGATGGAATTTGTGAAACTTCGCGGATAAACTGAATTACGACCAAACCAAGCCGGGCCAATGAGAAACATTATTCATTGTCCGCCAAATTCCCTCGGGGTTTCTGATTAATTCGGGAAGTTTTGATTTCATTTTCATAACAAGATTTCATGGACATGTAAGGGCTCTTCAGGTAAAATGTTCGGGGGCATAATTCTGCAGTTCTGGATACTGTAAAAAATTACGTAAAACCAATTTGGAATTTTTAATAAAATACGCAGCAATAAAGAGATGCTGACCACTCAAAACACCTGCGGGAGTTTCCGAACGAATTGAATTCGCCTTATTACCCCTGAGTATTGTTTTATTTTGCCACAATCTTTACAAACAAAATTTTCTTTCCTGGTGGAGGGCAGGTTGGTTTCTTTGGAGAGGTCAGAGCTTTTGTTTAACATTTCATCGATTTATGCCGGAATTATGATCCATGACTACAGTTTTTGGGGATGTTTGTGATAGGGAGTAAGTTGGAGCTGTGAGGAAATTTGTTAGGGGTGATTGGATACGTGCCGCATCATTAAACTCATACGGAGATTGGCTTATGCTTTGGTATAGCTCGTGGGTAGGGATTACTGCTTACTATTATGAATCAGAAAAAACATATACACATTCTACATGGAGAATTTTGAATTATTGACATTATACATATTTATTATTAATTTAACCTATACATTTTTTTAAATATTTACGATTTCCAATTTAAAAAGTAGATGTAAATACATATAAAATTGACCAACCTAAATCCTGTAGTCAGATCAGATTTCTAAAAAAAGGTTATGATAGTTTGTTATCATTTTTGGCTTGGATCAATTCTGAAACTCATAGATGTTTTTTTCACATCTTCTCTTACAAATTACAATTATTATTACAAAATTGGTTTTTCATTCAAATTAGAAATTCAAATTAAACCAATATGAACATCGCTCAGGGACTATTTCGATATTTTTGACTTGTTACCTGAATTTATCATATACCTAACCTAGATTAGCATAATCCCTCAAGCGTTCTACCGTTCTAGGAATTAATAATTTTGTATATACATATCTATAGTATAAAATAAAAATTAATAAAGTTGGGTAAAAGGATTTTTCCATTCCACCATTCTGCACAGTCTGCATAGACGCTGTCAGTCTGAAAGATATGATTTTATAATTCAATAGAGAACCGACTGAAAACCTCGGGAACTTTTAACGACTCTGTGCGAGACACAATTAAATGCATAACGCACGAGCATGTCGCTGAAATTATCACCGCAGGGAATTCCTTCATGCAAGGGTATTGTGGATTTCATATAGGACAATACCGAGAAAATAGGTCAGTCTATGCTAGCAGTCTGCGGGAGTGCGTCAGCAACTAAATGCTTCGTTTCATGCAAGTGCTTAAAATCAATTTACCGTGCAATGGTGCCGATGAAGAGTCGGTGTGCAGATTTATTACGTGAAATTAAATGATATAAAGCAGTTGAAACTAACGATTAATAAGCAATAGAGATTTTTTGATCTGTACGTATAAAACTGCCTACATTTATTAATTATTTAACAATTATGGATTTCAAACCCTATAATATATTAAAAGCCGCACTAAAGCTAAAATATTTATCTTTTTTCGTGTTTATACTATGTATTTATTTTCAGCATATCTATAGATCGATTTATTAAAATCACCTGCCAACTAAACAAAAAATTTAAGTATTCCGCTTTGTAATAAACACTAACTTTACAAAGTTAAAGTATTGCGCAAAAGTGTGCATTTAAAAATATATACATAAGTAGGTATAGGTATTAATGTAAGTAAATATTATTAAAAGTACTAAAGAAAATTTTTAACTGGCTTTGTTTTCGCGAAATAAAAAGAGTTTAATTTGACGTACTGTGACCAGGATCTGAATGTGAGAAGAGCTAATAAACACTAGCTTTTTATTCCCTTGACAGAGCGTTTCATTAAAAAATTGTCAATAAAAACACTTATTGCTTTTTGTGGACATTGCCTGATTTCGCTGTAAAAAATGAATGAGGGAGGGGGTATCAAAATAGACACGCTTTGAGTTCTTTTCAAAAGAAGTTTTACGACTTATAAAATGGTTTGGAACATGCTTTTGTTCAGCTCAACGGGGGTAGATAAGGAACCGCAGAAGAGCTCCGCCCAAACTGGCGAATGGAGTGGCAGTCGAAGATAATTCGGTAATAATCCAAAACAGGTCATAAACCCCTTTTATTGCCGGCGGGAACCCTGTCCCGCATATTTCCCGGATTGAATAAATCGCTCAGCCGGGTGACAATCTGCGAATCCCGAACAAACCCCCCGTTTGCCGTGATTACGCCATTAAGCGGCCAAATCGGTAATAAAAGCAGTGCGTAAAATCGCCGGAGCGCTTACCTCGTTAACATGTTCGCCCGGTTGACGGCGACCTCCGCCTCGACGCGGAACCGATCCTGGGCGTATTGGTCCACGACGCCCTCGCCCAAGTTGAGGGCGGTGCCCGCTGTGCAGTTGGCGCCCAGGAGGTGCTGGGTCTCGACGATTTGCAAGAATTTGGTAACCACGTCACGTCCCTTCATCAAGTTGAGCCGATTATTCCGGCTAATTTCATCCAGATCCGAAAGATCCTCGTCAGTGGTCCCATACACGTTCAGGGGCAGGCCCTCTGCGTCCCCCTCGCCGTCGTCGTTATTGTACCCGGCGTCCTCGTCGGTGTCCTCGACGTCACCGCTGCGGTCGTAAGGGTCCTCGCCAACACCCCCCAAATCCTCCCCTGCCGCCGACAAACTTGTGCTGGCTGATTGATTCGGACCGCCACCGTCCAGGTGGAGCACATTCGCAACGGGGGGGTTGTCCTCGTCGTCGTCGCCCAGGCTCGTTATGTTGCCGCCTATGCTGGCGCTATGCTCGTCTGCATCCGCGGGGGCGGCCTCACCTTCCCTCGTCATCATTTGCTGCTTGTAAGATACGGAAATTCTTGTCGGGATCGAATGCGGCAAATTGTTGTCCGACAAACTTCCATTCGTCGGCGCTGCCTCCGGAGCGGCGTTCCTGTGGGAGCTCATCTCCACCTCAGCACTCGGCTTCCGGGTGGCGGCAGGAGCCTGAACGGCGACAGACGTGTCATCGTTTTGATATCCGAACTCCTGGCTTGTGATAGGTATCCTCAGATTTTCATCCAAGTTTTTATGCATTTTAAGATACTCAAGTCCCTTGTCCACGTTCTTTCGGATGCTCTCCATGATAATCTTCTTTTTCAGCTTCCTTTTCACGGTCGTCGTTGCCGGGGGTGGAACTTGAGTCGTTACATGCTGAGATGGCTTCTCCTCGAACACTCGAAGGTACTTCGACGTCTGGTTGAACATGGTCGTCTGGTTGACAAAGCTGCCGTTGTCACTGGACCATAAATCACCGCCAAACAAAATGAGCGACTCATTATCATACCCCTCCCCTTCATAGTCGAGGGTGAGATTGTCGAAGGCCTGCAGCCCCCACCGGATGTGATCCTTCTCATTTGAATGGCGCACCCTCGACCTCCCGTGCCGGATGAAAAGCATATCTGAGCTAGAAGATGCCTCCGCTTCCGGCACTAAAGTGATTATCGTACAAAATATTAATACAAACAAATCTATGGGTAGCTCTAGCACCATTTTCATGAATTTTAACTTCTACAAATCTTTTTATAATCCTTTCTGTATATGTACAGTGCACCACTCTCCTCCGGGTTGGAAGTCATGGGGTCAACATTTGTATTACCTTTTTGATTTTATTCGAACTTTCAACACTAAAAAACACATACTGGGTCACTGTGACGTGCTTTCTTTCATACTCATTGCAGGACGAGAGACTTCCAAAGAATTAAGATGAAGTTCTACCTGGAAGAAACCAATGAAACTTACTTTAGTAAAAATTAGAATTAACATTATCATAATAAAACTTAAATCATTAAACCGCCATATTACTCTCGAAGTTCAGAATATACAATGCAAATGTATGGGATTTTTTTTAAAGTAATTTATTCCAATTTTTTTTTTTATAAGTGTGTAATAATACTTTAAATATCTAAAAATAAAGAGAGTTCAAGTTTGCTCTGCCTCAAAAAGTATACTAGTAATATAATGATTTCAGTCAATTTTTCGAACCATTAAGGCTGAGATTTGCTTCAATATGCATTGACATTTAATATAACAAAAAATTATAGCTCATAAGATCCATTTTCTGTTTCCCTTTTTCTTCCTTTCTAAATTTAACATTTTCAATTATGGGCGTCTTATAGAAATTTCGGATATCTCCGTCGTGTTTGTGTTTGGATTCATAATATTTTTTTTCTGTTTCAAAAGATTTAATTTCTCCAACTATAAATCTTTTGTCGGGCGAAGATTTCTGTTCGCTTCTTATCTTCGAATATTATATCTATTGTTTATTTTTAGGCAGCAGCACTCTCATTCAATCCGCCAGCAGTCTTTATCCAGTGGTGTCCTTCACTGCAGGAGGCCGGTTTGGCGTGAATGATATAATTTCGCTACCCTATTTCCTGTGAGCGAATCAAAATAACGACTTCCCCTTTATTCCATCGTCCCTGTAATATTCTTTTAACATTTCTGAGTCAGCGACAATCCCTCAGTGATGAGGATATGCGACGGATTTAGCGTCTACTCCTTTTTATCAATTATTTTACCCTTCCGGTGTTGAGCTTTAACACAGCAGGAAGCGTTCTTGTGATACATTCAGGAGGTTATATCAATTCTTATCTGATTTTCGGTTTATCCCCGTATATGAGGGGATTTTGAAAAGAAATTTTTCAGTAGGGATTCAAGCCTGCACGAAGAGTCCTTTTCGGATTCAAAACGTGATAAGTATTTAATGATATCTGCCTGAAAGCTTTCACCTGCCAGATATTCTATTGAGGCGAAAAATGTTCACATTAAAACCGAAATATGCGAGGGTAAGAGGCGACAAAGAAATTTTTCGTATCCCCTCAAGGGTAACCCATTATTTGGGTAAAAAACCTCGCTTTCTGGAAAAAAACATGAAGAACGATCGATATGCTGTTTCTAAGGCAAAGTACCTACCTACCTCTGAATTATAATGTAAAAAAAATTTTAAATTTAATAAGACATTTTATGGATTGAGTGCACCAGGCACCACAACAGAACAGTAATTTTAAGAGGAATTCAAATCTTCAATTGAAATTATCATGTACATATGTATATCTTTTTTTAGCTGACTCAAAAGCCAAGTATATTTCCAAATCGAAAATTCCAAATATTTTCAAAATTTTTGATTCTGAACCTCTGAAGAAGGTAGGTACATAATCCTGATTCTATAGGCATTTGGAGATGATTGCCTTATTCTAAATGGAAATTGACAATTTTTAAAAAATACATAAAGTCCAATCAACTACAACCAATTTAAATTAAGAAAATTGTGTTAGCTGGGTTGCTATTGCTACCCTACCCTATTTCTTCTTCCTCATGATAGAATGGATCGTGATAGGAATTTCATTAAAACCACGGATGTTATGAACTTTCCAAGCAATTCCTCCTCCCCCAATTAGGGTGCTATAAATAGAGGAAGACAACTTTAGTTCCATGAGTGCAAGCGTCTCAATTATGCAGACAGGTCACCCTGCAGTTGACGCTAATGATTAACGCTGCGGCCAGGTAAACAACGGAGGTAACACGGCAAAACGTTAAATAAATGCACCTGGGGTTGGGGTGCCTTGGCTTAGGGATCCCTTTCGATGCCCTAGAAGCAAAAGGCAAGAGATCAACTATAAAATTTAAATTTAAATTTTATTCCTTCCAAAGTTGCTAGAATCCCACCAAGGAATTATCGCCGGAGCTTGCAAATTTTCAACTTCATCACACGATTGGATGCTGACCAACCGTTTAATCGATTTTTCTTTATAATGCAAAAGACAAACGAGAGCAATTATCGAGCTCCCCTGGGAAATTGATTTTCATTGCGCGCGGAAAACTTCCATTGTTCTAGCTTGAGAACACCACCCGCTTTTCTTTCCTGCTATTGATTAATTTTCAGCAAATTAAATGAAATGCCTTTGGCTGCTGTTTAAATCGAAAAAAAAACAAATTTTGAAAACGCGTAGAACTCAGTTCCATTTCCAGAATCGAATTGGACTAAAAGATAAGATAATTTTGAGAATCCTGAAAAACTGTTTAGTTTCCCTCTCAGCTATCTATGAACGTAACGTTCGAATTTCTTTAAATTCAGGATCCAATGAAAACAATTTTAAAGAGAAGTTCTTTTCTAACAGTATACATACGATGATATGTTACCCCATATCTCAAATTTTCTCTTAACTTTAATTGACATACCTAAGTACGAAGATTAGTTTCAATTCAATTTCAGTTACTTTAGATAAAATAGTAAAATTCAATTTTTATCGGTCCGATGCAGATAAACAAGTAAAAGGTTCCTTGAGTCAAAAGAAATCGCCACTAAGGGCAGGAAAAACATCTACCAGAAATGTAATACCGGAAAAGTTTGCAACTTCTGAGGAAGTTTCCCTTACTCTGCGCTACGTCGGCGTGTTGAATTGAAAACTCCGGCCCAGGGATTATTCCGAGGACTCCAAAAGGAGGCATCCGACTTTGATAAAACAGGATAATAAAAACTTTCGAATTACGACAGGATTCGACGGATGCTAAAATAAGGGATATTTTTTCCCCTATGCCTAGCAACATTTGAGATATGTTACACGAAGGTAACATTAGCATATGGTTTCTGTATGGTATAAACAAGACGATATAAATAAAGCTATAAAATTATTCAAGGTATTTTTGTTAATTATAACCAAAGTTTGTTCGCGGGACAATCAGGTTGATATTAGAACCTTGCGACAAGACATCAAGAGATGTTAAATTTATTTAAACAGAAATTTCTAAAGTGAATCTATTATTTCATTACATAACAAAAATAAATTCAAAACCATTATTACATCTTCGTTGAATACAGACGTCTAAACATTTCCGTCTTTTTCTGTCATAAGAAATTGTCCAATAAAAAAAATTTACTTATAATGCTAGAGAAATTATAAAATTTTAGTGGACGTTAAGTCAAAAAAACTTCATACATCAATCAACTTCACGGGGATTTGCCTGCCAGCAGAAATTTCTAGACTTTTGATGATTATCGTGATGAAAACATTAAGAAATAGAGACTCAATTATTTTAAAAAAAAAAATAGTTTTATAAAATTGGCAATATTTAGTACCTAAATTATAAAATTGTAGTTGTCTAAAAAACTGTCAGTATCCTTATAAAGAACTCAACATTTTTTTTAATAGACTTATTGTGTAAGATAGTCTTTTAGAATACGTATATACAACTGTTTTTCTTGGATCAAAATCAATATCATGACTCTTGTTTTAGTACCTATACTCTAAAAACAGCCAAAAAGAACGATAATAAACAATTTGGAAAGTGCTTTGATATGTGCAAGCAGCCTTTCAGTCTACAGATTTTTCCAAAAATAGCCCGAGGCTGTTCAAGAAGCTTATCGACCAAAAAAGCATTGTCAGGTACGCTCCCGGTTATTACAGGAACATCCATCAGTCATCGATTCCATTAAGTTTGCGTCCCCCCGTCTTCTACGTGCGCCACCCTGTGAAAAGAGCGCTTCCTGCAAATCTTATTTGCAGATGGACCGCGCAGATTCAGTCGTCAGGAATTTAATTTTTTTCCCGCGGGAATTGTGCTTGAAAAAGGTCAGATAGGTGGATACTAACGCAAAGTGGAAATGTGTGTTCGAAGTGAAAAATTCTGGAAACACCCACCGAAGTAGTCTGACCTCGCCGCCGGCTGTGGGGGTGGAAATTAGCAGCTATAGTGTCAGAGCATCGTCGACATAATTACTTTCGAAAATGGAAAGTTGAAAGGACACAGTTCCGAAAAAGGATCACCATGACCGGGTGTTTTACAGTTGATCCTGGCTTTGGCGGAAACGAAAACGCGAGGGGGATGATTGCTGACGTGAAGGCACTCTGTTTCGGGCAATACATCAAACCCGAAAGCGATAGTTAAGAGGATATAAGCTCCAGTCAGGAGGGCAAAGTAGCAAAGGAATGATTCGACTTAAGTGCTCCTGCCGGGGGTGAAAAATCCTGGAAAAGCTCCTTTGATTCTTGTTCTATATAATGCACATCGGTGTACACCCGACCCGGACCCGGTCGAACTGATGGATCCCGTGTTTAGACCCCCAGTTCTGATTTCACTAGACAAACTTTATCTGCTGTTTATTCTGCAAAATGAACTGCCGCCGCTGCGGAGAGTAGCTCCGATCTCATAAAATATTGAAATTTACCAATATATTCCCGGGGTTTTCGGGGATTAAGTGGAATTACAGAGCATTAGCAAATATTGACACACCCTGGCGACTGTTGGCGGCGACGCGACGGGGTGCACGCGAGCCATTTAACAGTGGGCCCCGTGATGGCATAAATTAGTTATTTTATGCCATCATTATTTCGGATTGAATTCCTGAAGATTTGCCCAATTTTGCCCCTCGCTGTTGCCTAGTAGGCGTTCAGGTATACCACGAAATGCTCACTCAGGCCAAAGTTCAGGAGATTGAATTTATGAGATTATGTATTTTCGCGAAAATTAATCAACGACTGGAAACGTGAGAGCTCTCGAGGTGTGTGGATCTTACAGCAAATTAAACTCTTTAAGAACTCAATGCCATAGACTTAATTACTCCCTTTTATCGACCGTTGCTAAATTAACTAGCTACTACAGGCTTGAAGACTGCTCTGATTAGACCTTTCTTCAAGTAATTAAGAGTTAGCACTGTCAGTTTCATTTTCATTGTACTGAGTAATTCAACTATTGCAATAGTACCTACGTATAAAATATTTTGTTGTGATGAATGCAAACTAGTTTTCTAATATTATAACAATTTTATTTCAAATATTTCCAATAAAAGCTCATCTTTTGGCATGCAAAATTTTACTCAAATACTACAAATTCGTCGTTCAATTAAACCATCAATTAAATGAAAATCTATTTTAGAATGTAGATATGAGGCCCTTCATATGATACCCCATTTGACATTGTAATCCAACTTTAAAATTTCCGCATTTTTACAATGGCAATAAAAATAATTTTTTTTTTCAATTCTGTTATTTGCAATAAAGGTGGGCAAGCATTATTAAAAAATAAGCCAAATTTCAAGTTGATAGGAGTCTAGCAAAGATTTAATAACTGAATTAAGATATTTTGTTAATGATTTTCTTGTCTAACCACAGCTAAATGCTTGAGAACCATATTCAAAGTAAGTAAATAAGGAAATCGAACTTGTTTAACCTATTTATAATTGGATACCCATCTTAAATTATTAAATTCACATATTTGTGAATCTCTAAATTTTGCAAACATGTTCATTATAATTTACATTCGAAAGTTGTGAAGAGGTTACAGACTCAGCATAAGTGGAAATTATTTTATAATAATTGATCCACTTGGCGCCGATTTAATCAAAACCTATTTTCTATACAAAATCGGTGAAGTATCTCCCTGAGATGATTTAACGATTGAACCGATTGATCTCTTGTTGTAGTTAATAATATATAATCCGGAAAAATGTGCAATATATCTTATATTTCTCAGAAATACTCAGATTTTAAAGAGTTAAAAATTAGAAGCCCTTGCACCAGTTTTACATATTTTATTATCTATTACATCATGGATTAACAATTATCTGAAACACGCCAAAAAAAGTGAAAAATAATCAATAAAATAGGTATGATCATATTTTGATGGTATAATAAAAATTGAGTTACCACACATAAGGAACACCCTGCAGTGTATAGGCAACAAACTATAAATACATTACGCAATAAAGTTTCCAAAAAGCTTACAGAATTTGCCATTCAAAGACCCATCAATCTCACGCAATAGCAAAAAAAAATTTTTTGGATTATTCAACTAAAAATTGGAATTCGTCCAGGCCATGCCCTCAAAGCTGTGGTTTAACGAGAAGTGTGCAATCAACTCCCACAGTTTGCCTAAATTTTTACATTGATATACTGAAGTTGGTCTGATTTTTTTGCCGGCTTTGCAGCCGTGGAGATATCTAGTCTCTAGTATCAAATCAATAGCCCTTTTTTCTGTTGAAGTGGCCTAAATTGAAACCATGGATGAACACATCCATGTTGACAGGGAACAGAATTGACGAAAATCTCTGCCTTTATTTAAGCAAGTGACCCACTTTCGCAGTAATAAAATTCTTACGAGGGAAAAAGGGAAAACTCTTTCAAATTGTTTATGTCTCCAAAATTGCCGAAAGGAAAAATGAGGGTTATACAAATGATAAATATTAGATTTGCCCATCTGAAAAAAAAATCAATGTATTTAATAACAGAATCCAATCATATAGGAACATTTGAATGTGAAGGGTATTCAGTTCATTTTACATGCGTTTTTGAGAGAATATTTAAATAAAAATATTGTGATGTAATTCAAATTTGTTCGATATAATCCAATACAGGCCAAACAGCCATGAGCGCGTATGGAAAAAAAATACATTTGAAAGTATTTCATGTACACGCATTTAATATATGTAGGAGGTTATACTGCCTTTTGAACCAAATAGGTATACCATATTTTACGAATATATTAAATGAAAATCTTTGATGTATTCACTATATCTTTTATTATATATGCCTATGTATTTCATTTGCATATGAGTTGACATATGCAGATATCTTCCGAACAAGAGAAGTGAGTGCACATATAGGTTTTCCAAGAACAATTTTCAATTCTATTTACAAATGCAATACGTGTCAACAATAATAACAACCAACATAACACTAACATAAAAACTAACAGCATACCAAATATGTAGATATATTTTGAAATATTCCGATGAAGACATTATTCACAGTAAAGGTCAACTATCTACAACCAAAACATAACGATATTAATAGTCGAATTGTTTATTTGTCCGCTCAGAAATTACTGCATGGATCCGATAAATACCGTCATTGTGTAAATGCCTTCACCTTTCCGTAAAACGACGGGTGAATTTATGATTCCCAAGGTGATTTAATGGATAAAGCTATCCATAACTATAGAATAGGGGCTAAAGATCGGAATGCCAAGGCATTGTGAAAACGCAATCGGTATTTCTTTAATTATAAATATTTGTCAAGCATAAATATTTATGCAGCAGGATTATCTTAAGTACATATTTTCTAAAATTGAATTTAACAATATTTATAATAAATTACTTAATTAATTATTTTCGTTAAAACTATACATACGTTATTATGTTAAAACAGTAGAACAATAAAAATAATGAGTAACGTTAGAAAAATGTTACTAATTAATTACTGAGAGTTTTTTAATTCCGTAATGATCTCCAATGACCTCCAAAGGACCTTATTTACCTATCTACATATGTATTACATACTATTTTCAAATACACTTTCAGATTATCCGCAGGGTTTAAGTGTTAATCTACTCTACTACTTGTGGCAAAGTCAGCTAAATGCAATTTCTTACGGAGTTACAAGATTAAATAAAATATATTCAGCCCTATACCTTTATGTCTCAGTGCAGCAAATGTAATGTAAAATTGCCTTTGGAAGTGACGATAAAGTTCCAAAGAGCCAAGAAAATCTATGGCTCAATTATTTTGCAAGATGCAGTGCAGTCTTCTTTAACTTCGTTTTTCGCCCAGCGAGACGCAGTTGATTTTCTTTAAATCTTTTAAAAAACTTTTTAGTTTGCCCGTAGCAACGTTACCTGTAGTAGCTCAAGAGAGCCGTTTCAAACTTCTTAATAATATTAAAAACTTTTCTGTGTATCAAAAAAATTTCCATTATGGCTAGTATCGCAATTTTCTGACTGTAGCAAACTTTGCACGTATATTTTTTCAGTGATTAATTGAAGAATGAAATTGTACTCCTTGCTTGCCTTTCTAAACAAACTGAAAACGAGAATAATATTTATAATAAGACTTTGTGTTATATTAATTAGGATAATAAAGTTTCAAAGTTAGTAGGTACTCTTACAGTTCATTTTATATTCAACAAAGAAAAATTAAGATTATGCTGGAGGAGCATGTACCTATACCTTTAGCATAACATCCCCCAAAGACATGTGTATGTATATTTAAAAAGATAAATGGCCGTAAAACTTTTAGGACCAGTTAAAGGGTGCATTTTATGACCATTTCGTTATTTTGGACACTCTGTCGATGTTCGACGTCGGGTAGCCTCGTTATAAGTTAAAAATAAATTGTTGGCTCCGACTCTGGTTTCGAGTTGCCTTTACGCAGTACATGGGAACGTAAAAAGGATTAATCGCCGTAATTATTTCGAGTTTCATTCTCAAGCCGAAAGGATGGACCTCGTAAGTCCTTCGTAGAACATAAACGACGGGGATACTTCGCCAGAAAGGCATAAGACCTCGCAAATTCAGTATCTACTTCCGAGTAAGGCAAGATTTATGTTCAAGGCAAGCGAAGCTTAAATTGTTTGAAATTGATGTTATACCTTCCAAGCTGTCAATGGAATTAGGAATAATTAAAATTTTTATGTAATTAAATATTGCTCCTCTTTTCCTCAGAAAAAACGAATTAAATTTTCCATGCAATAAATAACACGCATATTTCCGTCCAGACCTAATTAGCTTAAGGGATAAAAATGATGGTAGGTACTTTAAGAACTATAGGTATGTATATTAAAACACCTTCTTAAAATATAGGTAATATTCCAACGGCCTTTGAAATAAAAGACCTGGAGGCTGGAGGGGAATTTAAATTAAGTATAAATTACTTTCTCGCATTTTAAAATTTTCGACACTATTTGGTAAATACATATAAACAACTGTATTTCCTTGAATCAATATCTGCTTTAATAAACTGAAATAACAATGTTTAAAACCGTTTGGTTCCAATTGTTCCCCTTTTCATTGTCTTTATTTTTGTGAAAGGTAATTTTAAATTAAAACATGAATAAATGAAAGAAGTTCGACGGTGTCGGTATGCCGATCACCAATGTTTAATTAATTTTATAAATTATAAAGGACTGTTCAGGTATAAAATAAGATTCGATTTTCTGGACTTCTTGGCAAGACGAGCTCATTGCATTGAGAGTATAATAAATCAATGTTTTCTATTTCCTTTGCCACGAGTTACAAAAGTTTGCTCGATTTTTACAAGAGCCTAAAGTTTATTCGATTTTTACAAGAGCTAAAGTAAAGAAAATGCAATAAATTTCTTCAGCAATAACCCCCACGGCCGTCTTTGTATTGGTTCGTATTTAAGATAATGAAGACGACAGGAGAACCATTTCTCAGAATTTTATAAATGCCGCAGGAAACAAAGGACTACTAGAAAAGTCCTTCCAAAATGTTTTCATTAATGCAATAAAAGTCTTCGCTCTTTTGTTCATCTTAATTAAATTTGACAGAATACCGAATTTTTTTTTTTAAATTCCCGGGGAAGACGCTCATTCAAGGCATTAATCTGTCGAAAGATATTCACCTAAAAGCAATTACCTATTTATAAAATGAGCGGGCGCTCACCGACAAGGTCATACTTATAATTTGAAGTGACATTTCGCAACAAAATGTTACATTTCTTTAATTACCGATATTTACCCTCTTAAAAGTCTCTTATTTTGAGTGTCATCCAATGTAGAAAGAGTTGCAATGGGCATATAAAACTAAAAACACGAATTGGAAAAAAAGAAAAAGATACTGAGAAGTGACCCTGCCGTTGATTTTAGTAACCAAGAATATTTCCTTGTTTTATTTATATTTTTTTTTTAAACGATATTACACTTTTTATTAATTTTCTAAAATAATAATAAATCGATTTAGTTTGACAACTTGTATTGAAAAGATTTTTTTTAAATTAAAAGTGACAAGCTCTGTATACGTCCCTTTTGAAGTTCACGATCCGTAATTACAAAGTATCCTTAATTTACATACATATATTGGCTTTCATTTTGATTTAAGGCCATGAAAACCAGCCCTGTTAGTGTGCTTTATTAAAAGTCGAGTTGATTGCTTGAATTAAGGGTTACATTAAAATTTTTAACTGTTTCTGAACAGTGCCTATGCCGAGCAGCATTAATGCCTTTTAATGTATTTCAGTTGAATGGATGCTGATATCAATGCAAATATTGCAAAAATGGATTGCACAACATGCAAAATATATACATTCAATTTACATGGGCTTATTGTCGTAATCCACTTAACTGCTGCTTAATATAAACAGAATATGTTTCATTGAGCTGCTTTTTATTGAATTCAAATAAATCAGCAACCCTTGACTCAGTTTCTTGAACCATTTTACCTCGTAAAATCGCAGAGAGGGTAATTTTAATATATGTACATATGTTCAGTGCACTAGCTACGTTTTAAAGTTGAACAAATCAAAATAATAAATATTCATATCAATTTAATTTCAATATTGCCTTTTTCGCATTTATTGAACTTTATTATTATTGTGCCTGGTAGAAAATGGAGCTCAATTTACAATGAAATTAATATAAGATTGAACATTATCAAACGAACCGCTGAGAAAGCAACAATAAATGTAATTGAAACACTCGTTATACTGACAATTTTCCCAGGAATTTCCGTATGAACTGATTCACTGATTCATTTATGACCAGAGCTATAGTAAAGTCCAAGTGTTCCGCCTTTATTAAAGTTCTTTTAAAGGTGAAGTACGACAAAATTTGTTTAGGAGGCAAGGATATGTACATACATATATTCATAATTTTGTACCTACCATTTACTAACAACATTAGATAGGTATCTTAACAAAAATAATGCCTTGTTATTGAAATTTGTATATAAATAGCCATGCTAATAGGTGGTTTGGCTTAGCGGCGTTAGTGAGGAAAAGCCCTTAGTCTATTTGCTTTGTGGCATGCTTCTCATTAGTTGCAAACAGCTATTGAAATTGATTTTTGTGGTTAAAAGTGGGTAGTCTCCCACGCGTCTATTCAATTTATTTTGTTAGTATAGAGGTAACCATTATCTTCAACGTTATTTTGTACATATAATACTTATATTTAGGAAGAAGAAGTTAATTCAGTTAAATTTTTAAATTATATGTTACAAATAATAAAAAATTATTTAAATAAAAAAATCATTAAATATGATTTTTTGTCTAATTTTTACAAAAACTAACCTGTTTTTAGAAATTAAGTTGTTGAAATAGGTATGGAAAAGATTTTTTTTATCAGAATTACTTCTAAAGAATGAAAGTATTATCTTGATTCCCAGATTGAACGATTTTACTATAAATTCTGGTAAAAAGTATAGGTATGTCAATCAAAAAAATTGAAGTACAGACATCCACTCATATTTAAAATGTTTAGCTTTTACAGAATGCGGACATGCTTTCTGGGAAATCTCATAAATATTCAATAAAATGTAGGAATCTGTTTCGATATTGAATTTATGTTTTTCCTTGAAACAAACATTTTTAGGGCATAAATGAATATTTTATATACCTTTAACCATTTTATATTAATTCATTCAGCCCATATTGACTTAGGTTTTTAGAAATCTAACCCGTCGAAAATTTAATAAATTGTCAATATTATACAGAATAAAACATTGATAATATTTCGTATACATACATATGTATTTCATTCAATGCAAGAATATATCTTGAAATTTATCTTTCGCAACATACTAGAAAATATTTATTTGGGAATACATTAAAAATTGGAGTTGGTTTAAACAATTCTGTAAAGTATTCCAACAAGCGTCAGCATAATGAGAATAAAATGGAAGATATATCAGAAATAATTCAGTATCAAATACATGATTGTTTGGCACATTTTTAATTAATTTTGTACATTATTCTCAATCTTATTAACTTTTAGATGATACTGTAATTCTAAATATTAGCCGTCTTATAACATTTTGACTATGCTTTAAAAAAAGTCACATACCTATCCGAAAAATTAGGTTTGATTGTTGGTCAAGTTTAGTTTATTTTATTAAACATCCGAGTGACTTTGAAGGATGGATATAAAAATAAACATGGTAAATGGACAACACTTTGCTACTTGAGTACTCTTGAAACTTTATAATAATAAAACCCGTTTCGAATTTTTATAGGAAATTTTTCGATCTGGGTTTAATCAAATATTTTCTAATTCCAGTTGAAAGAATTCCTATGCAAATATTTTCTGTCGTTTTCTCTACAAAGTAGGTATGTGGTAAATATCTAAAGAATTTAAGACTTTCTTTTGAGCGCAAAATCACCAAGAATTCGCTAAGTACATATTTCTTAGCAGAAAAGCAGAGCTTCTAGAGAACACATAATTAAATTCAGAAGCCCCTTCAGTGATAATCCCATAATTAATTAGATTTTGCTTTACAAAAGACCATGAGAGCTCTCTTCCGCTGTAGGCTCGGTGGCAACGCCTTCTTAAATTGTTAATTGAATTTTGAAATCTTTTCTGATTTCGAATGGTGTCAGCGACAGATGTTAGTTTTTAAGAGTTGTTTGCGTTCTTTGGTTGCTTTGCTTTCAGACACTCCTCAAACCGCTGAAGCTTTTTCATCATGAAAGACAAGTGTACATGCAAATTTTAAACATTGAGGCGTCAAAGTTTGTTTCGCGAATTTCCCTTAAATTTTAACAAACTAATTTGGGAATATTTCCGCGTTAGATCCTGGGTAAGGTTTTAATTTTTCAGAAGAGATGCATAGTTTGCATTTCGGGGCCTGTTGTCCTACTTCAATATGTTAAAGCCCCAGCACCTGTGTAACTCACCCCATTTTCTGGTAATTGAGGCAGCTTGCCGGATTTCGCCAAATCACTCTTGGAAACTTTTCAATTTCCTGCACCGGGGGTGGGACGGTCATAAAGCATGCTGGCCATGGAATACGAATCCCAACATACCCAACATATTAAACTTTTTTCATGTTCCAGGTTTCAGTCCTTCCCAATGTTTTCATAAATTTCCTACCGGCAGCAGGCAGGACCAAAAGTTGTGCTCCTTTCGAGGAGGCAGCGGGTGCTCCGGGATGAGCTAAATATGTTTATGGGCCCCAAATGGCGGCGAGTGGGCGGATAAGTTCATATGAAGTTATTTCATCATTCCGCTGCATCAGGCCGTGAGTCTGCAAACTCGCAAATTGAACAAAACCTGACGCTGCTAGTTCCATGATGAATTCCCACAAGAGCTTGCACCATCAAAATTTTATGCACACCCTGTGTGGTGTGCTTAATAAAGGAAGATTTGATTTTAAATTAAGTTTGCAGGGTTTTGGAAGACGTTAATGACGAATGAATTTCCTAAAGCGGGATGAATGTTCAAATCAAAAACTCTTACTTCACCTACCTTAGTGCGGAGTCGTTAGAATTAATTGAGAAAACATTGAAAACTACGATAGGAAATTAAATAACTTTTAAGTATTCCAAGAAAAATACTCCTCTTATTTTAACTGGCTCCATCATCAATTTCATAAAACAGTGCGTCCAACAATTGAAAATACATGTAATTAGAAAATGCATAATAATATCATTGAAGTTCTAACAATAAAATCAGAAGGTGCATCATTCCGACAAGCAACAACAAATTATTCGTCAGTTTCATTTCATAGTGTTTCAACTAGCGTATATAAGGCTAATCTTGATACTTTATCAAAAAAGGTTAGAAATATTTTGTTCTTAAGTAAGTTTTTACGATCTGGTGATGTATTTCAAATTAATTTGTAGGTCTAATTTTGTCATTTTTATAAATATTAAGAATTTGACTTATGTGGAGTTTATCTTTCTATACCACTGTAGTTAAATAATGGAGACATTTTAAAGCTGTGCGATTTCTTCGTTCTCCAGCAAATTTTTTATTAAATTTACTACAGTACTAATTTGCTTACATTTACTTACCTACGTACTTCCAAATTGCTTAATACTAATACTAAATAATGAATACACAAATTTGTGTTTCAAATTCTACTGTTTTCGAGATAATCGTAGGCAAATTAGTGAATTTAGAAGGGAATTTAGTTTTCATGTGAATATTTAAGTACCTGAATGTAAACACACTCAGTAAATGAAAGTAGACATCGTTTACAACTATAGCGACTAATTACTGCTTTGACTAAAACAAACATAAAAGAACCCTCGTTTGCGATAAGTGATGAATCCTTTTTGTGCTTTTCCTGTATTCTGCTTCAGAAGGCAACAGCAGTGCAGGATTTTGCTGCAAAATTTGTGGTGGCATTAAAACCAGACAAAAAATTGGGTTCGTTTGATGTAAACAGCCAACTTTTTAATTGCTCTTTTTACAACTGCTTCCGTTTGTCTTAAAACAGTCCCAGAAATTCAAGTTAATTGAACTTTTCCCTTGGTAAAACATTTTAAAGTTTTTTACTGCCAAGCGTTTAGCATGTGATTTTCGCGACAGTGATACGTTACATATGTATATGTCGAAAGAGAGACGAAATTAATGTTTTCTTCATAAACATTTTGTGAACCATACTGGAACTGGAAAACAATTCAACTAGGCACCCTGAAAACCCTAACTAATCTTTACATGAAGAATTAATACTCGAATTATATTTTTGTAAAATAATTTGTTTAATCATTTTCAAGTTTTTTTCACAAAATTTTATATTGTTATCTGATTCTACGATATAAATATTTTCACTTAATTTTGCAATAAAACATAAATCCATAATTTAATTGCGTGTATGAGCCTATTGTAGGCGTATTTTGTAATACATCGAGCCAGTTGCAGGCGTAGCTTTTTAAAAATTTGGGCCTGGTGCAGGCGCGTATCGGGCCTACTGCAAACGCATTTTGGGCTTACTGAAGGCCATTTCGGGCCTGTTGGGGACATGAAAAATGAATAATGACGTTTGGGTGTATATCGGGCGCATTGCGGGCGTGTTAAAGAATTTAGATATTTTTACTACTTATTTTATGAAGAGAAATCAGTGAATCAAATTTTCTAGTTATTTGTACAAACTGAGAGTTTCATTTAGTATAACATGTTACGGGACGTATTATTCTAATTCAGAATATTCCAAAAAGCAGACATTAATTGATTGAAATTATTTAGCAAGCAAGGACGTTTATCATTACTTGAATGACTTGAATTAAAAATAAACTCTGTTATAGTGTTAGCTAAGTGTATGACATATTTTGTTGTAATTTTACTATATATGTAGGTACAAGTGATACTTAAGCAAAGGCTATGTAATTAAGTTTTAATTATTTCCCCTTCAATTTCACCCTTTACTCTGCCGAAACCTTTTGTTTTCATTTAACAAAATTAATTCAGTTCGAGATACATTAAAATTTAACAAGCACTTTCGGCTTAGTAACTAATATTTGTATCCTCTTCGTATTCGCAACATTAATGGTTTATCAGAACATTAAACAGAGTCATCTTCTAATAAAATTCTTAGAGAGGTGCTTGGAGAATGGAACAGAACGAGAAAACCAGAAAACCAGAAAGCCACATATTATGTTTACAAACAACAAATCTGGGTTTTGGTAACAAGCAAACCGTCGGAGGTTCCATGTAATAACCAGGAAGAGAAATGCTTCATTCCATCTGAACTTGAGTGGCGTTCATTTTAATAAATTGCCCCTACAATTTCATGTGTAGGTATATGTGTAATAAATCCGTTTGGTAGGTACATCGGATTCAATTTTATTTTCCATCACCAGCTTGCGGCGGAGTTGTTTATGTTTTTTTCCATTATACACCAGACAACGAGTGCTTTTTAGTTTCATGCTCAATTATGCAGGGCAGAGTGAGTTCTGTAAATATTTCCTCAGCATCGGGATACATAAGTAGGTACAAAAGGAAATGGACATAATTTAGGCGAAGTAACGAGGGCCAAAGTATTTCATGCCTCGTTCTCCCATCAAGCAAATGACCCCCAAAAAAAAGGTATTAATAATTTAAAATTATGCAGCGAATCCTGGAGCAAGGCAAAAAGGTCTAGGGCAAAATACAAAATTTAGGCAAGTGAGGTGCGCAAACAGCATAGAACTCAAGTTGTTATCACGGCCCATAAAAAGAAACAAGATTCTCCAATTAGGGCAGTACCCGGCAATTAATGCAAAGCCTTTCTTAAATTAAGAGAGTGAGAAAGAAAGACTGGTTTAAGTGCTGTTTAAAATAAAAAAAATTCCTGGAAAAATTCGTTTATGCTTTTCATGTTTGATCCCCCTCCATTTTCCCCGGATTGACCAAGTGTTTGGCCCACGCTCTAACATTTAGACCCAAACCTTTTCTCGTCTGATCATAATTAAGAAATTTTAACTCATAAACAAAGACGCGAAGGTAGGAAGGATCTAAATTTACAAAATAAAGCGAAAAGATTTCGTATTCGAGTACTTAACCCTCCGCCCCAAGGCTGCATCACTCGCAGCAGTCGCTTAGAATTTCAAATAAAATATTTTCTTACAATATGGAGCAACGGATCCAGGTGCTCAAGGAGATGCTGACTACACGGAAATCACGTCTCTCTCTCTTTCTTATCCGCGATGAAAAGATAAATCCATTTTCATATTTCACTGCACTTAGCAACTAATTTACAGGCAATTTACTACTTGTTTTTTCCCTAAACCTCACTCCATTTCATCTCGGGCACAACAAAGAGTAGTATTTTCTCGAGAACAGTTGGCCACTATCACGACTTGCACTACACTCCAAGTGTATTGTATACTAGAAACTAAACACAACCGGATTCATAATTTCAAACTAGATTTACTCGCTATGCACTAGAATATAAATATAATAAGTCTAGACGATTTCTAAAACTAATTGTTATAATATAAATTGTAAAACCACTCTAGCAAGAGTTGTATCACTATATTTTCAAAATTGTGTACTTTCTAGCCACTCATTAAATCTTATTACTTTAAAGTCACAGGAGAACAAGCTAACTACCAAGGTGAGGTTCGTCGCGAATCCGACCAACCGTTTGGCGGCTCCATTTTCGACTAACTGAATGTGTAGCGCTCCAGACCGCCAGTATATACCCAGTTTTGTGCATCCTGACCCAATGTACCAGTGAGCTGGAGAGCTTGAAAAACCCTATGCTGGCTGCCATAGCATCCGCCCCGGTTTCACTCAATTGGGCAGACAACAGCCCTAACAGCGCTCAGTTTGCGAGTGTGGCGCCATCGGATTTCACTCAAACCTTTCTTGAAGGTCTTATATTGGGGAACCAAAAGCTTTCCAAAGCTAATTTTATAAGGGCTGGAAAGAAGGGTATGTACAATTGGACGAAGAGGGCGCATGTCTAACCTGGAAAGGAAACCAAATGCCCTTCAACAATCTGTTGAGCTTCTTTAGCACGTGGTATCTCGACTGTGAGAATTAATTTACGTATACTACGTACATATGTATTTTTTGTTTGAAGGAGGGAGAATGAAATTTTCTTTTTTAAGAAAATAATTTTGTACCTTAAGAGTATAGTCCTAAAAAATATATGGATAATGTGTCATTCTTACCTAAACCATCCTTCACTATCGACCCACATGTTCCAAATTATCTGATCAAAATTATATAAAGTTTTCAAACGAAATATCAATCTATGGTTTCCGTACCAAAATAAATAGAATAGAAATCTTTCCTGTGAATCTTCGGTGCCCGTCTGTCTGGCTATGTCACTGTTGCTTTCCTGAAAAACTACACCATGCTATTAATTTGAAATTTGGCATGTTTAAAATTCTTTTTTTGCCCGCACCTAATCATGAAGTCTAAATAACTTTATCAAATATTTTTCCTTTTTTAAAGGGTCGAAAATCGAAACCGAAAAATTGATTGGTATAAAGTTTCGTCCTTCCTAAACTTTTTTTCTTTAATAAACTACAAATCTTTATTAATACATATATAAATAATCTCTTTAAAAGGACAGTTTAAATTTAAAAGAAAACATGAGTTGAAAATCGGTCAATTGTGGTTAACGTTTGTTAAAAATTACATTCAAAAAGTTTTATTCGCTTTGAAGAATATAAAAATATTCTTTTTTTGTTATATTGCGTTAGCATGGCATTTGCCAAAATCTCGACTCTATATTTTTCTAAAAATGTTTTGAAGCATATACAGGAATTTTCTTTGAAGTCCTATTACCTATCCAGGAATCAAAAGAATCTCAATACACTTATAAGAAAATACTTAAAACTATGTCAAAAATCAAAATTTAGAAATGAATATGTATACCTACATATACTTATAAAAAAATTTGTAAATAAAAGTGCAAACCTGAAATCATCAGCACTTTTTCTTAATTTGCTGAATTACTACATTTTTGCATAATACCGTTTATAACTTAACATTTTAAAATAAAATCGCTACGTTTTATATTTTGTAATAAACTATATAAATAATACGTCTTCGTACAATTTGTTTGTATTAAAAAACAGTTGGCCATTAAGAATCATTAGTTACTAATTACGTATTTTTAAATGATTTTTTGCATAACAATAAAAAATTAGTTTTATTATTTGCAATATTTTGTCTGATTAAAAATATAATGTTTGGCATCATTATATCGATATTGGCTCGAAGTATTTTACTATGATGTTCTGAATTAAGATTTATGAATTAATTAGCTCATCCAGGATATTTTATATGTATGAAAAGTATCTCATTTCAGCAAGAGAACTATAACCAAATTTTATGATATCCTGAAAATATGCATTGTTCGTGAAAGTCGACACAGAAATGATTGTGTAGGTACTATATGCTCATTGTAAAGCTACTTGTATTATAATAGTTGTTTAATCCAGCTCAAAACCTATTGTAACATTAAATTATCCTTCGTACTGTATCCGACTCAAGAGTACAATATTCTGGAGGACTCCATTGCAAAATACACTTAGCCAGAACAGAGTCTGCCGGGAGCAGGTTTTAATAATGAAATTTGCAGAACTCGACGATGCCCTCCTTGTTCACTGCACACTACTTATTTTATGCACCATCAAAGCTACCGGCTGTTGAAAATTATCTGGAGCATCTGCCCAGTCATGTCTGCCTTAAATCCAGTAGCAAACAAAAGGCAGACTTATTTCGTTCCTGGCCCAGCAACAGGCACAAGGATACTAAAGTAATTAGGCTCGTTCCAAACAAGCAATCCTCCGGGATATGCGAACATCGAAACCATTCACAACTGACCGGAACGAGCCCTTATTGCAAAAGTTCGGCACTGTTCTCCAGATGCACCGAATGCACCAAATGCATTCAGAATATAGCACTGATTTCACCGGTCAACCTCGCTACGTCCGGCTCAGAATCAATGCGAACTTCTGACGCAGTTCGAGCAATTAATAGGGACACCATGTGCTGAATGCAAGTTTGTCTCGTACCCACCCTGTGCCCATTCACTTTGTAATTTATTATCCTCCCAGAGGGAATTGTGGTGGGTGCTACGGCGTCCTCAAATTATTAATGGAGGAATATGAAGTGGCACAGACCAGCGAGACATTTTAGAGCCCCTACACCACTTTGCATACTCCAGCTGCTGAAGAGTTGTCTTGAAGTAGAACTTTAAAGCAGCGTCAGGAAAGATCTCACTTAACGAATGATCCCTAAAAGGAATTTTAGTGCAAGCAAGGAAAAAGCAAATCTCTATAAAATTTGCACATATGTATGTATGTAAAAGATATGTTGATAAACATACATTTAAATATTATTGGTATAGTAAGTCATTCTGATCTGAAATTGAAGAAAATCAATTCTATATTTCCAAAATTACGTACCCACATACGATATCAACTTTAGCCTTTTTCGAGCGTCCAAGAAAGTAAGATGAATTCGAAATATTGGATTCAATTACCTTCGTACGTCATGCGTACTGTGAATTAATTATTTTCGTTATCATTTCATTTTGGACCAGATAACACCAAACGCTGACATATCACGGACGTCACCAAAATGAAATTTCAATAAGGTATCCACTTCAAAGACCAAAATGTTTGGAAAAGACCTTCAACTATTGATTTATGTACATTGTTTAGTGGAGAATTGATTAATTAATTATGAACACCGGAGCAGAAATTCGATGTAAATGATAATGATAAACGGTACGAACTTTTTCATCATAGTCAAAGTTGTATGCTATAAGTAACTATGTATAATTAACTTTGGTAAAATTTTAAATAAAAATAATAAATTGATTAAACGGAAAAATAAAATCTTTGGTTCTCGGAATAACTCCATGAATTATGTAGGTAATTTAATTTCTAACACCGACTCGATTGAACTTGGATAATGCCCTAAAGACCGATAACCGCATATTCTAAGTCACATAAAAATCCTCTGGCGATGACTAAACTACATTCATGTCACGATATTAATATCAGAATTTAAAAATGCATTAGTGGTATGTTTACCCATTAAAATTGTTGCTTTTGTGATTAATCACAGAGTACCCTGTGTCCTTATTTACACTATGTATAATCTCCCCTACATGTTTAATAGAATGTTATTTATTTTCAATAAGGAAATACACTGCTATTTTTGTTTCTTTCTTTAGATAAACAAGAATACTTAAGTTGTAGAAAATTTTTTTCCCGTTCACTCAAAATTCTCAAGAATCCATGATGCATTTAACAGAGTGAAGTTAATGTAAAATTTTGCACCATGAATAAATATTGAATTACCATGGCAAAATGCTATGGTTCTTTTGAATTACTTCAGAAACTAAATAATGTAATTACCTTTTTCAATTGATGATATTACTATCGCAAAAGGTTATGCGCCATATTTACAGTGCTTGATGCAATTAGCTCTTAAGCAGCACTCAACTATAAGTAAGTACGGCTCTTAATTATACATTCAGAGAAGCGTAATTGCCAGGTCCTCAAACGTAAATCAATTGCAATTAAGGGATCCTCACAGGAATATTAATGAAATCGGTTAAATTTCCCATTAAATATCACGATTTTTCCTTAATTTGGTTCTCGTTTGAGCAATGGCACACATCATTTCACCGTAATTACAAACATACAAACGATTAAAGGCAAGGTCCCATAGTTTGAATGAATCAATAAATTCCTCAGCCATCTTCTAGGATGTGATTGATGACAAAATGCAATTAAATCAGGCGGAAAATCTGCGACGTATGCGAAATTAAATGTGCTTCATATCATACATACATATAATATGCGAGTAGGTTGGTAATCGAATAATGATGACTCCTGTGCACGTTCGTAAAACGAAGGTAATCAAACTGGCATATGAGGTCTAGAAGACAACCGTATTCTCTTATATATTTAATATTAGATTTAAATGCACATTACGGCAACTGAATGTAATGAAAGAAAGAAATTAAATCAGTCCAAGAAATGAGAGATTCCTTCAATTGTCGACTGAAGCTTTCAATAAATTACTGATCATGAAGAAAGGAATGTCTTTAAAATTTAAGTCTGCTGAGGTTCAAGGGATAGTAGGTAATCATAAAAAGTTTTGAAAATTAAAAAGTTAGTAAAAATAAATATAGATTTTATTTTCCTTAAATTTTTTCTATTTTTCATTCAAATGTACATATGTATAGTTCCCTCAAGCTGAATAAATGTTTTAAACTAATAATGATATAATACTATATTATAAAACGTAATAAATGAAATTGTTCAACTTGGTTCAAAATAATGAGAGATTATTTTAACTTTCGCCTGAATGCTTTTGAGGAATAAAACACATAGAGATAAAATGAAATATAGAAATTATATAAAATCTCTTTCACTGCTGCTATAATTTTCCATTAATGTTTCCACTCATTTTAGGCATACATACATACATACATACATATGAAATAAAGCAAAAGTCACTCTGACTTTAATTCCAACTACAGCGATTTACAATTGCTAGTTTTAAGACAGCTCGCTTTTATCTGGGATGAACAAAAGCGCGTAAATTTATCAAAATGCGAGATGATTTAGAGTTCGCGGCGGAAGAACAACGCGGCAGGGGTGTTGCTTTTGTTCCCTCAACGAGGCCGAGAACATCCATTGCGGCGCTCTTTTGAGGGCTCTAAAAGCATGAATTTTCCAGTTTAATCGGCCAGAGACAAAGGGTCAAATTACGCAACCAATTAAGACAGAACATTCAATCATTTATGCTTTAATGCCTTCAAAATACGGAGCGACGCGCTGCGATTTGTGTCAGTCGCCCTCATCTACTACTTTTCAAATACTTGCAAGAGCAAATGGCATTGTAAATTAAATGCAATTATTGATGTTTGCACAACAGAAGCCCGCTTTGATTAAGCCACTAGAAATATCCGGGGATTCGGAGCCCAAAGGAAGCTGGCTGGCTGCTGGTGCCCCCGTTTAAATTCGGCTTTGTCTAAAAAATTAAACATTCAAAGCAGACATGCTGCACACAGGAAGCAAATGAATCAATTTGCAGCTACATGCTACCGTTCCTGTCCTCCTTACTTCGCTCACCCCCGCCGGAGCGATGCACCAGGGAATTCAATATGCTCTATGTTAGGTCTAATGGTCTAATGCAAACGCGTTATGCTGGCAGAAATTAGCGCAAATTGATTTAATTGCCGGACAACGTATCCCACTTTCGCCACGCGCTCGTTATTGGCTCACTTCGCCGGCTGACTGCGAAATTCAGGTGCTTTTCTGTTGCCACCTTTTTGTGAAAATTGTTTCAAATGTTCGGCTAATTTCCAGCTGTAATATTAAATTTAACTTCCTTTCCCTGTCGAAGCTAAAAATGTTTTGTTATTTATTTTCCGATATTATGGTACTGGGTGTTTGCCGCACACCACATTGGTTTTAGAGCTTGTAGTTGTAATGTTCATTCGTTTAATAAATAACTTTGATACCACTAAAAGGTTAATTAATTTTGAATTTAGAAGCAAGTTGCAACAGAGTAGATATAGTACCTACATTTTAATTCAATAGAGAACAAAATTTCCAAATATATGAAAACAAAATATTCTGCACACATTCGAATTATTGTTCATTTTTAATTGAAATATTAGATATACTCGTATTTAAAGTAAATGCGAAATTTATGACCTCAACTTAAAAAATATTAATTAATAGCCTTTTTTAAAGTTTGTTTAAATCTTGCAGGTTTCAGCTTTTGTTAACAATCGATTTGTATTTTTACTGAAAATATCATAAAGTTTATATTGTCTTTTTATGATTTTTTAAATTTGAAGAAAAAGTATTCGTTTTATAATGACTCCGACGATTATTTAAAACAAATCTTCAAACTATTCAAATTGGCCTATATTTTATTCTTAACTAAAGCTTAAAGCCCACATATGACATAATATTCGTATGTATAATTGGGACTCCAAAATAAATTGGTATAGAAGTTTATTACTAACAAAATATTTGTTTAATATATTAATTTAACGTAACTTTACATTTTCCAATCAGCTAATGGCAATATCTTTATCAAACAAACAAATTTAAAGCGCTATCCTTCAAGCATAGAGCTTCAATCCCATAAATCAGGGACGTAAAGTGCATGTGGACTCATTACAATCAACATAAACTTTTAAAATTTCTCCATCCATCATGTCTGCCAACAGCAGTTGAAATACGACCTGACTAGCAGAATAATAGCCGCACCACCAAATTCGCCATTTTTATGCAAAATCCTGTAGTATAAAACGTGTATTTTTTGTTGTCCGCGGGATAACGCCCCCGACAGGAATCCTTTTATCTCAATTTCACATGACCCATGTCGCAATAAATTTCAATTTGACCAGCATTTTACATGGCACTCTGTGTCCTCCCAAAATCTGTCTTAGCAAATCTTGTAAGAAGAGACGTGCAGGGTGAGCCCAAAAATGCGAGCTCATTTTTGGATTCGACTCATACCTGGAACCCCAAAAAAATGATATATTGAAAAAGGACAGAAAAATAATTCAAACTTTCCGTGCTCTACGAAAGGATCCCTAAGAAAATATGAAATATCACCACCTCACTGGATAAATCTATGCGGGAAAAGGAAACCCTTATTCCAGGAGGAGGTTTTAGCAGATGGACCATTGCCGCTGCAGACTCCAGGGACTGCAAGAGGAATGATAAATTTAAGTGCCATGGAGTAACTTGTGCGAATGGTGAAACTCCGTAGATTTTTATTGAAATACAATTTGCGCATTCAGGCGGCCAACTAGAGAGGAAATGTATTTTATAAAGTGGCATTTTTTTTAACTTTTTAAGATTTTTCTTGTAATACCCAACCCAACCGCCTGAGGGACTTTCTCAGTCGCGTTTAAAAGTAGTTTGAAAAGCCTTTAAAATTAAAGCTGCGATTACGGCATAGAGTACCTACTGTACTTATCTATTCCTGACAAAAAGTCTTGGTATACGATAATATTAAAAGGTTTATAGCTAGGTTTAATTCTTCAAGACAAATAGAAATTGTAGACATCCCTTCTAGAAAATGATGTAGCCAAAATGCATTTTATGAGACTTTCACTACTCGTTTACGAAGAATCGCAACGATTTTAGTAGAGCTGATAAATAAGCTAAAATATTTGATTTAATTATACATACAAAATTTCAAATATGAAATAACAAGTATTGGAAATTACATAAATAAGTTAGAGAACATAAAAATTAGTGCTCCGTCTGGGTTCATTAAGGTAGGGTACCATTTGGTATATTCGTACAATTCGAAAACATCTATTGTATGTTTAATGTATGTATGCATCGTAAGTATCTTAAAACTAATAGCCTAACCAAATCAATGTTTTCTCTAAACTTTTATTTCCTAATTTTGTACTTACTTATGTGTACATATATCTTAGGTAATAGCTTTTTAACATGTACCTACCCTACTACATATAATACCCTACACCCATAGTTTTAATTTATACAAATGGATGCTATTGTATAGATTTAAATCTAACACAGGTATTACTGCTACATACATTTTAATGTCAGTGTCTGACTTAATATTCTTAAAACTCTGTCTGGGATATACATAATAATTTCGAAAATTTTAGCTCTCAATTCCAGACATCATGAGGAAACAAAAATTAAGCAGGACAAACCAAAGCTTACTGAAAATTTTAAACCCCCAGGGACTTTCATGAAATATAAATATTTCGTGGCATTTGCCACTCATTTTTAATGGAGCAAGCATTCTGTAGACTGTCATTTTCCGATTCATTTTTCATTGTACATATTCTATGAGAGAATTACAGCTCTTAAAGCCCCCCATGCAGCAATCCGCCCTGAAAGTAGCGCGGATTACAGTGAATTATTTAAGGGCTTTGCAGTTTAAAGACGAAACACCTTCATAATTCCGAAAGCTCCTTGAGTCTCATTTCTTTACTTTCTGGCATTGCTGTTTCTCAAGGGGATTAATGCCTCTTGGCTATGACAGCAACACCAAACATTGTGTTTGCCGTGAAAGGAACTTCGCTCTACGTTAAAGTGGTTAAAGTTTATCTACACATTTTGAAGGTAAAGTTCTAGATTACACTATTTTGGACGTTTATTACACTTAAAAGTCAGACACTTTTATGATAGAAATTATACTAAACATAAGTTGAAAGAATATCTGAATTTTAAAAATGAAAAGTGTCCAAAAGCCAGTTTTGAGTTTTTTTAATCAAATACATATGCAAAGAAGACATTAAGGTTAACTGAGTTAAAAACTCCCCCATTCGAAGCACATCTCTTATCCTTATCATTATTTTGACCCATGTCCAAATGTTTGGCATATGAATAATAATTTAATACACTGTTATTGAAAATTTACTTTATTAATTTTTAAACATACTAAACCACATAAAATAAAATCTTATCCACCGTTGATAATAAAATAACTTACCTATTCCATATACTTAATATACATACATTATGTGGATTAGTATGAAAACATTGAAAATATTGTATGTATACATATATTATAGATATTGGTTTAAAAAAATAACACATTTATTTCTTTTCGTTCAATTTAATAAATTAAGAATTTAAGAATGGACTTTCTTTGATTAAGTATAATCAAATACAACTTCCAAACAACGACCTTCGCTTTCCTGGCATTTGGTGAAAATGAACTGACATAGATTTTTTCCGGGCATCTATACCTACTATATTTTTATAGATATACCTAAACTTTGGCTGTTATTTATTGCTATTGTAGAGCTTTTATTATTGTTTTCAAAGAGCCCACATCATTTTGAAAAATTGTCAATCTTTTTTAATTAAAATTCAATCCGAATTCCTTCTTTTGACCCAATTCCCTTTTCTATCAAAGCCTCGTGGAAGTGTTATAGGCCCATCTTCTGAACCCTCGCCATTACAATAAAGGGAAAAAGATTACCTTTAGCAGGAAATAAAATGTCATGGCTAGCGGAGCTAAACTGAAATCGTAATAAATTCTTTGAGAACGTAAATTGATGAAGGGCGAAGTAAATGGCCGGGAATATTTATATGTCGCCGCTCTCTTGTAAATGGACTATTAGCTTGTAAAACATTTTTATGTGGGTTATTTTACGACCATGCTGCGTCTAAATCTCTCCGCCAAAAGGGAATTAAAAAGGGGTTCCCAGTTCGTACTAAACGCTTTCGGATAATGCGGTCATTACAACTTTGTAACGTCTAGCCCAAAAAGGCTCTTCCGCCACTCCCAGTTGCGATAAATGAAAATGCTACCTCGAGCAGACATGAGAAATTTATTGGGAGTTTTCAGAAATAGGATCTGACCGGAAAAATTGCTTCTACTTTTATATCGCAGACAAATTTATTCTAGCAATAACTTTTATTAAATACTATATTTTCTGATTGTTACGTCACAGTCTTACAAAACATGTACAATTGGGTTAAGTAATTCAATAAACCTAAAAACACGCCTTTAAGTCAATTTTAATACTAAAAGAAAATGGAAATATCCAAAAACTTAAAAAAACTCCATCAAAATTCTGTGGAGCCCTAAATCAATATGTCAGCACTTGGACGTGCCAAGCCAACGAAATTATGCAAACTTTGGCTAGTGGATCGTCTTCTCCTTGACCACGGCATGTGTCGCCAGGGGCTTCCCAGAAAAGATGCCGCGTCCGGCGGTCTGCAGGCCACCCGCAATACTTTGAACTAAATTATTAACAGCTTGTAGCGTTGCGATCGGAATCTGGAAATGGAAAAGATGGAAAAGTTTTGATTAGTAAACCCTTAGAGTTTGCCAATTCGGCGTTACATTAAATATGTTGTCTAACAATTCGTTTCTGTTGCCATTCAGATTAAACATCTTCTGGGAGGTTTCTGTTGAAACGTCTTCGGTAGATGCGGTCTCTGAAATAACTTCGACTTCCTTTTCTGGTATTGCTGAATTGTCTCGTACATTAGCTTTAACATACTGAAAAGTTATTTAAGTTTGTTAAATTTCCTGAAAAAAAATTTTATTGCTTACTAATTTTGCATCCTTTGCATCTGCGACTATCATACCTATGTCAAGCACGAGACATGACATGGCAGTTAAAGCTATTAGCCACACTAAACGATCCATGTAATATATGAAAATCTAAAAGTATTTAAATTAATAAGTATGAACTTTTATAAAAATTTGTATGCACATGAAAAAGAGAAAGTTACTCCTAGCAACAAATGGTATATACGGATTAAATTTTAAGTACCCAATTTCAATAACATATGGAACCCATGCAAAGTGTCTTATCAGAACTTTAACTCTTTGTAGCTAGCATAAGAGACTCTCAACTAATTACTATAGAAATTCTTGACTTCGTAAATTTTAGATATACCAAAACACTAAGATTAAAAATAAGCGTTTTTCGTTTATACAAGAAAATTACCAAAACAAAATTTTAAATTAAAAACTTGTTAGAATTATTTAATACATTTAATTGCATATCAACTAAACAGTTTATAAGTTTTAATTTCATAATAAATTAAAAATTGTTATACGAAAAATGCAAATCGTATTAATCAATTTACATATTTAGGTGTGTATATAAACGAAAGCATAAGTATATTTTCAGTTTTGTACATTCGTCAGTTATGCGAGTTATTTATTAAGTAACTAAGTAAAATATTGCACTGCACGCACAAACTGTGATATATTATCATTACTAATTTGTTGCTTTTCAAAAATCTCACAGAGTTTGACGACAAATTAGAATGTAATACCTAAAGTTCTTTTGATTTTCGTGATTTTTTGCAATATACATAAAATTTGTAATTACTTTTTCACATAGAAATGGAAGTTGGTATAATTTTCTCGGTTCACTTGGTAACGAGCATTTTACCACTTATTTCTCTTATCTTCTTCTGCTAACTCACTTTATCAAACATTTTGCTTTTATCAGTGAAAACACCTGAACTATGACACAAAATTTCCATCACTATCAGACTCAAACTATCTTTCGTTTAGAACGAACTGAAAACAAGTTCCACATACCTAAAGTAGATTGTCGTCAAACTGCGTTGGTACCACTTTCCAAAATTTCTTTCCAACAGCAACGGGTTTCGGTTGTTATTTTGCGCCTTTTCCTACGCTCAACTCTTTCACTTCCAATAAAGACGAGTTTTACTATGTTAACTTGCAACTTGATAAAAAGATCAATGTCCGACGTTGATCTTCGTGCGCCAGCCAGGAGATTGAAACGTTTCGCGTACGCGCACCAGGTAAAGTCAGCAATTGGGTAATGTAAGACTGAAAGTGAAATTGAAATGGTCTGCAATTTCAGGTGACGTAAATTTTATACAGTTTTATGTAGCCGATCTGTGGTGCAACATATCCCACCCCAGCATCAACCAGAACACCTGATCTATCTGGTGGGACATATGCTAGCTGCGTAGAGGCTCTTAATCGCACCGATGTCAAGCGAATCTCAAACTTTTCGACCAATTACCCTTTCTGCTTACCAGGTGAAGGTTTTTCGTTGCCGAAGCGCGTTAATGCAACAATGAGTAGTCGGAAATTTTTCAGTGAACTCAACTTGTTGAACGATTGCATAATTAATGCGCGAACGAGCCCATAAAATGGAGGGTTCGCGATCGATTAATCAAGAGGATGTTAAACATGTTTACAAATAAATAGAGCGCGACCAAGCTCGTCCATATGCCTTTCTGAAATAATTGTTTTCACCTTATTGGTCAAAACAAAATTAATAAATGTCATTATTAAGTCTGTTTGGTTGTTTTTCCATGTGACCAATTGGTGTTTAACAAAAATTTTGTGTTTATTTTCGGTAGACTGAGTTTGCTGCAATTTTTACGAAAATAACATCCAATTTTGCGGTTTATATAAACAAACACCGCGATTATATTTATCTCAATATCTATTAAATTATAACAAAAGACTGGCAATTTGTCCTTAGAGATGTTTCTGTTGGAGTACGCGCATTTGACCTCTGTAATTTCTCCTCGAACTATAGTGACTAAAATATATTCACAAGTTAATATTAAGTCTTGTGGATTCCTTTACATTTGCACTTACTTTGAAAAGACTCTTATATAACGTTTATTTACAGAATATTAGAGTTATTAAGAAATTCTTATTAATGATCTGCAAACAAAACTGCTATCATCTTAAATACCCACCTTTTTCTAAGAACATCTTTATTTAATAGATATCTTAAGTATACAGCTCAAATACAATAAATATGATGAAGTGCCAATCCACAAAAATTGTACTTATTAGTTATTGTTATTCATAATATTGCTTGCATGAAAATCTGCAAACACTAGGTACTTGTAAATGTTTGTTAAATGAATTAACTGCCAGCATTTTTATCGGAGTTTTCTTATAGTAATTTATTTATTTTAATTTTCAATCCTTTTAATCTAAAAAATGGATTCAAATGGCTCCAAATGTTTACCTCGTATTTCTTTCAAAACAGCTTTTGTATAGCTCAACTGGGATCTATGGCATATTTATGCTAAATAGTATGAGGTTTTTAATTTGAAAATAGATGCAAATAAATATGGAATGTTTCAATTGAGTTATAACTAAAAACAACGAATCCAACTTTAGCTGAGTTGTTCGACATATTACTAAATCCCAAATAATATTATACAATAATTAAAAACTACTTAATTAAGTTTTCTTTTTCACTATCTGTTTATTAACCTTCCCTTTATAAATACCTACGATAAGTTTAATTTGGAATCTATAAAAGACAGTTCAAGTTATCAATGTGCGTGTTTACAAGAATTGCGTCGTCTTGTTTACGAGACGTAGAATATGGGAGCACAAGTACCTAACTTAACAACATTTTTTATAATTTGAGTAATTATAATTTGAGAGCCGAGCGTGCTAAATCACGAAATTTTTGAGGCATTACAATAATATCCAATTTTACTTTTCACACTGATTGAAAATAAGTCAGTCTATAATAACTTACCTAATCCAACCGACAATCACAATCAACATCCAAATTATCCAACATCCCCCCACAGCTCCGACCTTAAACAATGTGAAAATAGCTCTGATGATTTCAAGGTTTCATTATTTTAACACCATTGCAAGTCTACAGTTCCACAGTGTCCTTTGAAACTATATCTGATAAAAGTTATAGCATTGGCCACCAAAATTTCAAATATTTCCCGTGGATATCAGCAAAGTCATCATCATCAACATCCAAAATCAAATATGTTTTGTTTGACTTGCCGCAAAATGCTAAAATGAAGCGATTGTACAAAAGTGGTTGGGTGTAAATATACCCAATTTTCTCAACGAAAACCTAACACAGATATGCAATCGGAATGCAATTACGTTATACGTTCGGCGTTAGGGTGTCACTGGTATTCCGGACTATTACCTCACTGCAGGTATTTATTTAGAATATTTCTAAAGTGTGATAAGCCATCAGGACGTCACGTAACGAACGTAGTCCGCACTTGTTGGCAAAGCGGTTGTGCAAACACCTAACCCAATTAGTGCCCAGAGGACTCGAGCGAAAAGCACACAGCATCATCGCACCCCCTACGGCAATGGGGCTAATGGCACCCTTTAACATGCGTACTTAAATTAAACGCCAACAACTCTTTAATTTCCCATACGACTCATGCTCTTTCTGTCCGAGGTGACAATTTTGTGTGTCGAAATTTTAGCCCGAGTGTGTGCCAGAAGGGTTACGTTTAAGTTAGAGGCGTTTGTTTGGTCAGTCTCCGATAAACCTCTGTAACCAGGATAATTCTAATTTTGATGCTTCCTATACTATACTCAACATTTCAATCATTCCTGTAAAACCCTGGAAATAGACAAATTTGATGAACACGGTTTACTGCACTACTATTGAAAGTTAAACGCACAACCGCACAAACACACATACACTACAAAGTTCTAGCCAAGTGACATTAGAGAAACAGAAAGTTTTCATTAAGAAGAACCTGAGTGCGGGCGGCTATTGTCACAAGAAGTTGTAATTTCCTTGTACATACATATGCATAGGTACCTATACAGTAAAGTTTTCTTAGAATTAAGAAAGTGCAAATCTTGAACAGAGGAGGTATTACCTACGGAGAAATTTTATTAAATAGCTAACTTTTTTTCTAAAAAATTATAAAGTATACAATTTACTTTATACCTATCAAAGATATAAACTTATAAAACTCACTCTCTCCACTTTTTAAGATTTCTTGATTTCTGATCCTATCTTCATCACCTTCTTAAGAAATTGAAAGTTTAAGAAAATGAATTAGTTTAATTAAAAGTGAAGAATTTTAATTTTATACTTTTCTAATGCAAAGCATTAAAAGCAACACACCATTAGCAATTTAAGTGACATTCAAAAATCGATTTTTTATTACTTTTGTGCATATAAAGATTAATTATGAACTACTATATCTTTTTTATTTATTATTGCAGAATATAAATGCATAATTGTAGAAAAGAATTTTTTTTTGGTTTTTTTCCTAAAATAATTTTTTTTGAAGTTGACGCTTTACACTGATATCTCAGCCTAGGCATGACCAAAATGAAAAACTAAAGAGAAAAATATACAAACACAATTTCGATAAAAACACGTGTAATAATTACATTACATTTTTGGTAGATTAAAATATTGAATTTTTTCATGACCTCCAAATTTTATTCTTCCATTCATTTTGATTAACCATTGCCGCTTTTACGTTACCCTTCCAGTTAATATATGTACAATATATGTACATACATATATGCTTATGTTGGTAAGTCCCCACAAAATTACTTAGATTTGGTTTATGGATACTTTGGTGCCAGCATCATCCATAACCTTTGTCGAATTTAATGTCAAGATAATTGATACGTTTCTAATCTATGGGAACGATGTTGGTGCTGCCCGCATTATCCCAAAAGGACTCCGATGTTGTCCATTCATTGTGCTCGAATAAAGCTGACGGAAGGACTTTGCAGCAGAAATAATCTCATAGCATTAACGACATTTATTTGACGTAGATAAGATTAGTAATGAAGCATAATTTCACAGGAATCAGCCATGTCGTCCTGGTAGCTTGAGCTTTATTTGCGGCAATAGAGATAAACTAAATGTATTTATTCAAAGGACCACCCTCTTACACTTTATGCAAAATGTAATAAAATTCAATTTCAAAGATACGGTATAATGTACATATGTAAATTGCACGAAATTAAATTCGTTCAGGCTTAACTAAACTGCAGTAGGTCATTAAACGCACCATTTATTGCACTCAAAATGTTATTGCTTAATTAAATAAAAGCAGAAATTGTTTTCATTAAATTCCTAATAATAAAACAACGTAGGACGAGACGTCTATGCAATAAAGCTCCAAATAGCCGAACAGTATCAGCCTAATTACGATGAGATAAAAACGAACGATGAAGGACGCTGTCGTCCCCGAAAAAGGGCTCGATTAAACAAATTGTTTATGGCTTCGTCAAATTTTCATCCAATTTGCCCAGTTTATCCCTGTATCCTTTCATGCTGGCCATTAATACCCTTAGATATGGCAAACTTTCCAACTGTGGTGTAATTTTGCCCCAAAGGAACAGAGATATACAAAGTTTTGAAATAAAGATCCGAAAGGGTTTTAGGTCATAGTCCACATGGTTAGCATTTTCCAGTTCATGCATAACAAAAGCCATTGGGTTGCAAGGTCTCCCCCTATGTTATGGTTCTTGGAAAGCTTGAAATTTTTTTAAAGCATTCATCCCTTCTTATTTAGTAAATAGCTCCTCCAACCCGTGCCCTGTTGTAGGTCTTTCTTTAGACTTTAGTTTGCCTTGTTAACTCACTCTTTTCAGTTAGATGAGTATAAAAAGTAAATTTAAACTATTTTAAGCTTCAAGTAACTTATTCAGAGTTCCCTTAATTAAAAGAAGGAAAAACAAATAAAAATTTACTGGAGATATTGTAATGAACAAACTTTTGAATGTATAGGTACTTGTCCTTTTGAAATGTTTAAATAAAAGGTTTAATATTAATTAAAAAAAGTGTAAGTAAAGTAAAGTGCAACAAGCATAGACAAAGAAGAATATAAATCCATTCCGTAAGTGCCGAGAAAATCATCAATTCTAAATTTTTTTCCGTACTCTAATAAATTGAAGTCATATTTATTAATTTTCGAGCCAATAGAGTAAACAGTTCCCGAAAAATTCCTAAACAAGAAACTCTCCTATGAAGCAGGCTTTCAGCGTGTAACAGATTCAATAAAAGTATATACATATTCAAATTAAGGAAAAATATATGTATGTAACATAAAAACCGAACATAGTGATTTGCACCACTTGACTAATCAGATTTTATATTTTTGCACTTTGCGTATACATAAGAAAGCACGCATATCGACAGTCAAACAACCCTTTAAGGAAATGGTTCAAGTTACAAAAATGAATTTCAAATCAATTTGAATAGTCGAAGATTGACGAAGAGATGGAGTCAAATTTTATTCAAGGATTATATGTACACGTGCTTGGAATGCGTATACGTCGTAAATCGGTTTCAATATTAAGAAAGGCTTGTCAGTAAAATGTACACCCCCAATCAAAATCGATTCGATGCTGTTTTCTTTTTAATGAAAAACAGTCGAACGTGACTTAACTGAAACGCAATCTGAATTTTACACCCCTTTCCATTTGATTTAAAAATGCATACGTGTACATACAAACTTTAGCCAAAACTTGCCAGACTCACGTACGGCACGTCGTCGTCTAGCAAACGGAGCGTCTAAATTAGTAAATTGAAACTAGCGTAATCAAATTAGTTTGGGTTCTGTAGTATGTACATAACATATACATATATGATGTCGATGTGTATGTACGTATTGAAACTATTTAATTAAATCTGTCTCAATAATTTTCCCAAAGCTGTTAATAATTGCCCCTAAGTGATGTAAATAGCAAAGGGATCTTGGCGATGCCTTCAGGTGGAGTCGTCGAGACGACCTGGCTTAATTGCCATTATTGATTTTCAGTTCTAGCCAATATCTTGGAACGGATGCAAGGAATGTTGTCCGTGCTGTCCGATTGGTTCACCACAGCAATAAATTATGGGGGCGCTAAGCATAATCAAATTCTTTGGACCGACACACTCATTAATCTTTTCATTTTCAGCTTTTGTTCGTGATTTTCCATTTTCTTGTTCCCCTTGGAACAGCTCTTACTTGTGTTTTTTGGCTGCCACTCTAATTTTAAATTCCTTTTTACATTTTAAAGGAACAGAGGTCATGTAATTAACGGAGGAAAACTTTCCAAACTTTAGACGTTATGAATTTTACATCATTCATTAACCTTGGAAAACTAATATAACATTTAATACACAAAAATTATATTTAGCCAACTATATAGACCGTAACTGCTCACAACTGTGCAACAAGGTCAAGGTTAAGTTCATTAATGAAAATTATGTCAATAACACCATTATGTAGTCATAAAAATTTGTTAATGAGTTTTACTGGTTTTACCCAATTAAAAGAATATGGAAATAAGATTTTTTTGTTTGATGCATATTTGCAGGCTTCTGTGAAAATAAATACACTGTTGAACAAGAATCTTCGAAGATAATTTGGTTAAAACTTTAACTAATCATCCAAATCATATGAATTTTCGTTTTGCATGATTCTTGTTTTCGTTCAAACTTCAATTTATAGAGTATACCTACATATATCTAGCAGTTTTAAATGATGTGGTGGGATATCGAAGAATCTCTTATAACCTCTTAACTTTTATTGAATTCAAAAATAATTTTCGTTTGATGCTTACTATCATTCCACTTATTTTGAGCCTCATCAATCAACCACTGCGGTTATTATCTATTTGTTAACTAGAAGATGAAACTTATAAATGAATAAATCTATTAAAACTCCTAACTGAACCTAGTCCCCTCTGGTTACTATCCATTCCAATTTGTATGTAAACAATCACAAAGTACTTAAGTCTAATAAAATTTTCATAACAAATCGGATTAGGTGCTCCAGTGAGAATGCTCTCAGTCACACCTTTGAACCACGTCACGTCCTGGCCGCACGTCCTACGGAAAATCTTATAAAACATATTTTAATTCAAAACGTGTTCCCTTCGAAAGGAAACCGAGAAGAGGCTTTAATGTCGCTTCGCAGAGATGTTTCCTTTCCAAAATTTTATACAATCTGATTAATCGGATTTTGGGATTTCTTTCATTAACTCGACCGGTAAGAGCTTTAGAAAATTTTAAAAGTCGACGAGCAACATGAATTTTATCTACCTGAAAATGGACTCAGAAAGTTTGTAAATAAAAATCAATAATCATAGAAAAGAAAAAGTAAGTAAAAATCCGTGAAAGAAAACATGTAGTTATCATATTTCCTGCAAAATATTTTCCTTGAACGTGTTAGTGTTACGAATTCAGCAACAGCTGACCTTGGTGAGGGAACATTTATGACAGACCTGACTTGCTCGCAAATGCTCTGTACTTCCTTACCTAGGCTGATTACGAGCGGAACCATCTGTGAGATGGAAGATACCTGCTCTGCCTCACAAACGGTTGACATGATTTGATTAGCAAAAACTGATAACGTATACTTTGTATGGAAATGTGTCATTTAGCACAATTAAGTAAATGGGTGAATAAAAACAGAGCTAAGTGCGTAGCAGCTGCATAAAGAGAGATACATGTGGTAATTGAAACTTTCTGGATACCACTATACACTTTATATTCAGGTTACTTCAGGTGATCAAATTTTAATACTTAATATAAAGGGTGTCATGTAGGTAAAAACTTATGAATCTAATGTTTCTGAACCATTTGAAATTTATCGTTACAACTAATAAAGTGCAGTAAGAACAGTTGTTTAATTCTGCTTATCGCTTAATAAAAAGAAAATTTGTTAATTTATCTTCTAATGCTCAAAATTAAATTAATACATCACCAACAAACACGTTCACGTTTCCGTAGTGTAGTGGTTATCACGTGTGCTTCACACGCACAAGGCCCCCGGTTCAAACCCGGGCGGAAACAATCTTAAAATTTGGAGGTCATTACTTTTGCTAATTAGAACCCTTTTGAAATTACTTAATATTTTTTAATTTAAAATTTGCTCATATGTATGTTTTTGGCATGAGTCGATTTAAAAATGCTTTTAAAAAAACTATAACCAGCAAAGTTCTCTTATCTAATTAATTTAAATCAATAATTCCTAAAAGTCGTATAAAAGAGCTAAAATCCTATGAAAGATATTTTCATTGCCATCGCTTTTTAAGGATAATTAAAATTACTGCGGAATGCATTCAAGGATTCATTACAACCTTAAAGAGACACAGAAGCAATAAATTATTTTAGTTTACAAGTAAAAATGGTGATTTACTGCAGGTACAGGAATTTCTGCATTTTTTCACTTTTCCCATTTAATCGAATGTTCCTCAAACGAGGATATATTATTCTGGAGGAAACTCTGCCAGTTAAACGCTTACAGGAGAATTTTCAGATACGGTGGAGCAGAGTACACAGGAAAAAGGCGAACCCAGAAGGTTTCGTTAAATTAAATTTCCTTCCGACTCGCAGAGTTCAATACTAAGTTCCTTTTCCTTTTTTTCAAGAGAAAAAAGGAAAACTCTTTGCGCTTTTCGCTCGATTCCATCCTTACCGTCGGAACGTGAGGTGAAAATAAATTTACACGCCTTTGTCTGTCTCGTCACTTACATCCCAATAAACGTAATCTATCGGATCTAATCACATTTTGTGATTGCAGGACTTACATATACGCTTCTCTGTGATTTCGTATTCGAGTTCTTATAAGTATACGCCACGTCAGATCACTCAAGGAAAATCAACGTGTAAAATTAAACCTAGAGAGTTTTGGTTAAATAATGAATCAACATAATTTTAATATTGTCGTACAACTGGACTATTATACATAGTTAATAATCGAAGTAACAAAATGGATTTAGTACAATAATTTTCTTAACAGATGTGCATATAAATACATATGTTATTTTAAGCAGACGAAGAATATTTAAATTTAAATTATTCAAACTTCGAACAATAACACCATGTTAAAATATGAGGACTAATTCAGATTTCAGATTTCAGATTTCCCTTAAATATAGTATAAGAGATCGTGGGCGTCGATGTTTTTCAATTAAGTTAAAGTTTTCAGATTAAGAGTAGGTCATACGTGTTTCTTAGTCAAAACATGTAAGTCAACATTGAATACGATGCTGCTTCATATGTACATAAGTAAAAAAAAGATTTTTAAATATTCCCTATTCTTCTATAAATTTGAAGATCGATTTCTTTTAGCCTGGAAACTCTTAGATGGGATATTAAATCTTACATACATACATATGTAGATTGCCATATTGTATTAAATGCATGCATTACATTCATAGATTGCCATATTGTTCTAAAACAACTTAAGGTCTATAGTGCAAATATTTGTAAACATTTAACAATTGCATATGTACCTATAAGCTTGACTTTTAGGAAAGCAGAAAACCAGATTGAACTTGTGTTCAATATTTCTTGAAATTTAATATTTTGATTCAGATGGTAAAGGAATATAATACTGTTGAGTTCTACATAATCAATAATATTTTTTGAACTCAAATTAAAATAATTTTTGATACACTTTTTCTTGCAACTTTCAAAAGCTTCTTTTGTGAAGTAGGTAATGCGTTAACGAAATTATCAATGTCTTTATTGCGTAAATTTTTTTGTTTTTGGAAGTTTTCAATAGTAAGAAGTTTCACATACTCAATTTTAAACATTTTATAGCTTCATATCACAACGAACTACTTCATTGTGTCACCTCCATTAAGGAGTAAAAATTCGTTCTCTTTCATTAAAGTATTATTTATAATCTTGTACCTACGAGTAAAACAAAAAATTCATCACTTAATAAAATGGAAGTATCATGAGATATCTTATTTAAGCTGAGCGAGAATTGTAGTTTGAATGTGGAAGCATCGCACTGAGTATCTAAGAATAGCTGACATTATTGTTGGCATCAATGATGATATCTTTTGAAAACCATTGTGTTGTAATCCACGATGGCCTTGAAGGTATTGCGCTGCTGCATCTCTTGAAAGCATTCAAATTGTCGAGATTTAGGGGGAGAGGTTTAAGTTCCTTTCGAACGAATACTCCCAGTTTGATAGTAAATTTAACAGACATAGATGGCGTAATGGCACAGATAAGATTTTCACAATTGAGAAATTTATAAAAACTTCAAACCTGAGATGTTTTCAATTGCAGAGTTTTATAGAGTGCATACTCGTTCAATTTCAAATGCAACTTTAACAAGCAAAAGCCATTCACCCTCTATTGCGAATGCACAACTCTGATGGAGGCCACTCTACTTGAGAAAGTTTCCTGGAGTTCAGTTTCACGTGAAAATCCATCAAGGATACCAATGCGTGTGCCAATTCCTTCCTGTGAGCATTCCTTGCAAATAACACTGCTATTAAAATTCACTCCTTGGTGCGGTTTCAGTGCTCCTTGTTCATTCCTTCTTCCATTAGAGTCTTAATCAGCTTAAGAATGATTCAAGATACCACCCCCTTTGAAAATGACGGGCTGCACGGCACCCTTATGTCGCTAAGTTATTCTCACATTCCCTTGCGATTTAGAGCACCTTAACGTTCTCACGTAAAATTAATAGGTAACTGCATTATCGTGCATGTTGCGACAGATGCACCAATTCGCAATTACCGCATTCTTGAAATAATGCTTGTGATGTACGAAAATTATGAAATTTATTAAGCACCATAAATAACAAGCTTTCCGCAAAATGCTTAAATCCCAATTGTTGAATAATTCGCAGAATTTTCATAAATTAATATTCAGTCGAGCGTCACTTATCCATAAATGCCTGAGCGATGCTACATATTATATTTAAATTGAACACTGAAATTCTTCATATGAACTGCCAAATTATAATTAATTAATGTCAGTAAATATTTGGCTTCGACAACCGTTATAATCGTCATCTTAATTAATTGCCCTTTTGCGCAGATTGAATATTCATAATAATCCGAGCGAGAAAATATAAAAGTATCAATCATTCATAGCGTACAAAAAGTGGTGGTCATACATGCCGAATTATTATTTTTAAGCTTTATTAACAAGCTTTTGTTCAGATTAAGGAAAATTGATTTTACCTAATAAATCCTGTATAAATCCAAATTCATTCTCAGATCAAGTGATAGATAATTGGTGTATTTTAATGCTCTTTGTTTTTTATCATAATATGTAGGTACCTACAGGAAATGTAACTTAATTATCATATTCGATTCGTTTTTTTAAAGTACTTTTTAAATTACCCAGACCAACGACAGTTTCCCCCTGGACAAGTGATGAAGTTTTACAGATTTTTGTGAGAACAACCGAATTTTGACCAATTGGAAACGCAATTGTTTTTCTATATCTACACTTTTTTTTAAACAATAATATTTTGAATACTATGTCGTTTTTTTCACAACTAACGGAGCATCAATATACCTAATGGAGAGTGCTTACCTACCTATGATATTTTAAATACGAATAATGAAAATATAGTAATATTTAGAACAGTGCTTTGTTCTATTTTTATTATTCCAGTAAAAGCTGCACCTTAAAAATTGAATATCTTACCTTAAGTGAAATAGAGGAAATCGAACAAATCTTGCTAACCATTTTCAATAAGCGCAAGAGCAGAACACAGAGCTAATCTATGCATTAAATTTCCTCATTTATCGAAATAATTTTATTAGTTTCCTTGCCAAGAATTTGAGTGCGTGTATATGAGTCTTGAGCACACTCAAAGCCATTAACCGACCAGAATATGAAAATTGAATGAAGCACTCCCGGTCGAGTCGCCCTTAGGATGACTTTCATATGCACAGAGGATTCCCGGGCCAGCTGCTCCGGATCAGGCACATTCGGGAATGGCCAGTGGATTCCATTAAGCACTTCGGCATGCACTCCCCGGACCGAGAATCCCAATGGAGGACACTAAATAAAGCATAAAGTTTCCTGTAATGTCTCAACATTCGGTGGTAACAACTCCATAAAACACCCCGGAAGAGCACCAGAGCATGAAAGTATTCGTCGAGGTCCTTTCCTCGCCTTTGTTCCTCGGCCGGTGGCGTGGAGCCCCATCATCACACGCTTAAAGCATTTCGTGCTCGTCCGGCAGGATCCGCTGAAACGGACCGTGCACCGAGCATAATACCCCCGCTCCTCTTCTCGCCATAATATCAGCATTTATGAGACAGCCTCTATAATTCAGAACTAATGGCACACTTTGCACAGACCAAGCGGAGAAAGTAATTACAAAAAGGATTTTATTTGTCATCATATAAAAAATAATTCGCTTCAAACTCTCTTATGTGCTAATGGGATTCTCAAGTTGGACGAACGAGAGGAAGGGGTGCTTTTGATTCTTATGTTACTTTTATGATAATTAACTGGTTGGCGTTTTTAGGCAATGTTAGCCGAACTGGAAGCCCGCTGACTTCTGAAATTGTATGCCTCCTCCGGCTTGCGCTTTTGTGTTAAGAAATCCATTCACAGCCTTCAGGGTTTGAATTGGAATCTGAAACGGAAGAAGTATAGAAATCAAAACCACTAAAGTTTAGTTTATGTCGTGTTTAAGAGATGAAAACTATTCAAATATTTTCCATAAAAACATGCATACAACCAAATTTGAGAATTAAGTTCCATCAAAACATAGTCATAATAAATTTATTTATACATTTTTGTATATAGAGATTTTTTCTGAACTTTTAACCGTATACATTATCTAAGCTTGAAAAGGCACTATTATATTATGTAAGTATCCCTTACTTTATCCGTATGTGAGGAAAATAACTATTTTCCTGAAAAACTCATATATTCATTTATGTATAATCTACATATTCATTTCGGAGAAAATTAAAACTGAAATTTTTAAATTTCCAAAGAGCAAAAAATTGCGAGATATTTCAAAATCAGTGATAAAAAAAAACCACTATATACCATACACTTAAGTGTTTCATGGAACTCTAATTTCCGCTTAAGCGGTTTTCGAAAATCAAATTGAAAAATTTGACTTAGAGGACCTGCACTGAACTTTTCATTGAATACTTATAGTTTTGATGATTGAAAAAGTTTATTTACTAAATAAAAATTTATAGCAAAGTATCGTAAAAATCTACATCAATTTTCTATTCTATATAAAATTCTAGAGTCTAGCTAGAAGTTAAGTTAATCCTCATTTAGGGATGATCAATATTTAAAAATTGGTTTATAGAAGCTTTCGTGCCTTTAAAGGGCAGTTATTCACAACATCATTTTTAAATCAACTTACATTGAAAACACTATCAAAAAATCCACCATCTACTCTTCCTTGAGCAGCAAATCCTCCATAGCCAGCAGCTGGAGCTGGTGCTGACTGCACTACAACCTGCTTTCGTTTCTGGACAACGGGCACGACCTAAAAAATGGAAATTTAATATTTTCCAAACATACCATGATTAAAATGGAAGCCAAACACATATCAGACTCAGCCTAAAAAAGTATAAAATATTAAATCGACAAAAGAGAAAACTAAAGCGTTAGAAAAGTAGACAAAGAAGCGTAATATAATTTGCACATGATATGCAATATAAGGCTTTGTGTGGAAAAATCTATAAGAGGTATATTGCGAGCGGGCTTAAAAGACCTCAACCAAATAATATGATGTTTTTTTGTGGAAATCCAGTCAACGAGAAGGGCTGGCATTAAATTTGTTCATGCGGTGAAAATATGCGAAAATTCAACTGCAAAACTGTTATACCTCGGTCTGGTACTGATATACCCGTCTATGGGCCGGTCGAACGTGGTGGTGATGGTGGTGTTTGCGGTAGAAGTATGTTGGCGGATTGTACACAGGTGCAGGTTGATATGGCGCCTGGCCGTAACCACCACCACCAAAGTTAAAATCAAATTGCTTCTGGAAGCCCCAAGCAGGCTGCTCTACCGGGGCTGCTGCATAAACCGTCTTATGCTTAACTGGGATAACTTCTTGGACCGTTTCAACCTTGTGGACTGTCTCCACCTTAGGAACATGAACTCGTTTTTCAACAAACACACGAGGAGGTGGAGTCTGAACGGGTATTTCTTCTTCGTATACATAAGTTTGTTGATCTTGCTTGTTAACACCTCCGCCTACTCCAAAATTGAAATCAAATTGTTTTTGAAAATTAAAAGTTGGTTGCTCTGCAACTGCTGTTGCAACAAAAGCGGATTTCTTAACCGGCGCAACATGTTGAACAGTTTCAACTTCCACTTTAGGAGCTTCAATTTTCTTTTCAACGACCACATGACGAGTTGTCTCCACCTTAGGAACTTGAATACGCTTCTCGACTATCACTTGAGGAGCTGGAGTTTGTACAGGGACGGTTTCTTCGACCAAATATGTCTCAGGCACGTGGCTCTGTCCACCGCCACCGAGTTGAAAATTGAAACCGAACTCTTTGTGGAAATTAGAAGCGGGCTTCTCTACAACCACCGCTGTCTGAACTGGTGCAACCTGTTGAACAGTTTCGACGTGATGAGTAGTTTCTACATTTGGAGCAGCCTCCGCCACCACTTCCAGGTGGGCTGGAACCTCAAATCTCTCTTCAACCACTAAAGGCTATGGGTAAATGTTAGTTTCGTTAACCACTTAGCAAACAAACTGCCCTTTTAAGTTTCAAGTGTTGGGCAAACACACATTAGTGTTAACTACGTCTACGGTACCCCGGCAACCCTATCTCTTCTACTTACGTTTGTTGGAGCGGCCTCATGGACGATTTTCTTTTGGGGCTTAATTTTCTGAACGACGTCCGATTCTGCGGCAAAATCAACGTTCCCTGATGCAGCGGCGTTGTTAGCTGAATAGAAATCCCCCTGGAACTCCACAGACGGCGGCGGGGGCAGGGAAATTGTTTTCCTTATCTGGAAGCCGCCACCACCTTGGCCAACGACACTGTGACTTGAGCCCCCGGCATGGGCTTCAGCGCGCAGCCCGGAATCTGTTTCATCACCTACAACTCCGCCGAGCCCAGCACTCGCCCCCACATTCCCACCGGCTGATGCTCCTGCAAAAGCAGTTCCCGCTGGACGTCCTGAAAACATTAACAGCAATAAGATTCCCTGTGTATGAATTTTATCAATAGAAGCGAACATTTGGCACACACTGAACAAGCAGAATGTTGCACTGCATGCAACTGAAATTGCTTGCATTTATCCAAATTACCCTATTCCATTTTCAGTGGCGAATTGCATACAAACTAAATTTTATTGAAATCCACGGCTAAGCAAGGCTAAGGACATCGCACCCGACCCATTTCACTAAAATTTTAGTATGATGTACTCCAACTACAGTCCTTGCCAAATGTTTATCGCAGAAAGAGTTTGAGCTACTTTTCGAAACATAGTCGAAATTTTCTTTAAATAGAACTTTTATAAGAAAACACATTGTTGAAAGTCTTTTAAGTAATTTTCGAACACGTTTTTTATCATAACATTAATAAGAGTAAAAAAGAATATTAAATTTAAGGGAGTATTCTACGTTAAAATTTTTATAAAATCAGATATCTTATATTCGGAAAGTACAACATTTTTAGTACTTTTAAGAATTGTAACTAAAAATTTCATTCCAAAATCGAATTATTTTAGACTCTACAGAACCAAATGCATCGGGTCGGCCAACTCGGATATCTCAGAACGATTTTTTTATGGTTGATGGTAAAAGAAAACTTAATTCTATATGTCGTTCGAAGTATTAAAATTATTATTTGTTATGAACCTTTTCAATTATTACCATATATAATTAGAAAAAAAAAATGGGTAATTTTTCGGTTTTTTTGAAGTCTTGTAAAATAATATTAATTTTATTTTAAATCAATGAATTTACTACACCCGCTATAGCGACAAACTTACTAATTAATAATTAATCCATTAAGTTTTCTGTTAATGTAATTAGTGTAGTTAATCTTCCGACGTTTTCTCCCATCTCCTATTATCGTAAATTACGAAATTTTCTCAGAATTTCAATTTAACCTAATTTAATAAAATTACTTATAAATTGTTTGATCCCATACCATTTATAACCTTAAACACTTTAACGCTCCTCGAAAACACAGCTGCCGTCAGCTAATGCCTACTAACAAAATTTTCACCGAACTGGATTAAACAAAAAGCCGGGACTCCGGGATAAAATATGAAATGGTCAAGGCTTTCGGAGAGTTTATGACTTCATAAGAGGACCATTTTTTACCATTTTTCTGTCATTAATACCTGTCTGTGCATCTTCATTATTGTACATTACGGGGAGCTGGCGGAAAAGGGTGGGCAGATTTATTGCGCTTCTGAAGAAATTGAGGGTGCACTAAGTTGAGCGTGGCTAAAAGCTTTCATTTTTAAAGTTGGCATAAAATTGTGTGTCTTGAGATAAGAAGATAATTCATAAATGCTAGAGGATTAAAATGGATATGCCCAACAACGGAATTCTTTGGAATAAATATACCTGGAGAACAAAATTAGATGATACTATTTCAAGGGTAACAACCTCTTAAAATAAGATTTCTTTTTACTTCAAAATTTATGTTGAAATCAATACAACAACCCGGGATATAACATTTCATGTTATTTTGCCTAAAGCCATTCTCCAATTCTAAAATACTTACCCACCGAATCGCATTATGTCGATTGAAAACTTACTAAAGTACCCGATGATATACGTATATTATGCTTCGCAAAATATGAGAAGAGCTTTGCCGTATAAATTTCGTAGTCCTTGAAATTGCCCTTTAAATATTCAAGAGACCTGAATTCGAACTCTTGAACATTTGTTATCTACTCACGCCAAAAGTTTCGAATTGTTTAAGAATGGAACGTGGCAAAACGTTGTCGACATAGGCACCTTATTTTGTAAATTTTGATAAAGTGTTAAAAGATTCATTGGAAATGTTTACGGTTAGAATCTCATAATTTAAAAGAGTTTTCATCTTTACACTAGTTATCAGAAGAAGTACCTATAATAAATTGAAATAAGACTTGTATAGTCAATATTGTACGTTTTGTGTTTTATAGTCACAATATTAATTTTAACTCCTTTAAGCTACAACTTTGCTTTACCATTAGGTACATATTCTTAATAAATATATGTATGTAATATGAAAGTCATCATACCATCAACCACACCACCTAATCCAGCTGCTGCATTTTGACCAAATGGAGTCCCAGCAGAAGCTGTTAATCCACCGTGTGCAGCATTTCCAGTGAGCAGTCCTCCTAGCCCAGCTTCAGCATGATATCCTCCGAAATTGACACCAATTTTGCCATCTTTCATAGACACAAACTGCAAAAGAAACCAACAGGTTAAATTAATTTATAAAACTTTTAAATTCTCATTCAATATTTGCAACTACGTCGAAAACCAATTGGTTCAAAATGTATCGGCCGATTCACTACCAATGACAATTCAATCTCTTAATTACTTCGTCTGTTTTATTGATAGTAGGGATGAAATTCCCAAGAGATGGGCATTCAATCGAAAGATTTTTTTGCTGGACTGAGTTCAACTGGCATCTGGCCAAACGGTATCCGTTCGCAATAACAATAAATGGAAAACCGACAAGCGTTTTTCTCCCATACCATAAGTGAAAATCAGTGAAAAATTGCGTTTACAATCACTTTTTATATCGAAACATTTTATATCGATTAATATTGCAATTTTGATTTTAAAAAAATCAAAGGTTATGTATTGTTATTAGTGCAAACTTCAGTATTTACTTAACCACTCACTTCACTGAGCTTTTTAAGATATAGCTTACAATCTGAGTAATCTACTGTTGTGACAAATTGCATATTAAGGAAACATGATTTTCCTGAAATTATTAATCTGCATCCTTGTTAAATTATTAGAGAGCTTGACCACCCCTAGAGATATGAATAATCACTTCCTTGATTGCGACTAGGGATGGTTCTGACTTAACGCTATAAGTGTTTATATGTTTATATGGTTAGCTTAAACTGACTCTCTTGCATCAAAGGTAAATACACAATTCAATGTCTAATTATTATCTTAAATTATAGAGAAAAATTCTGCAGCTCGTTAAACAGAATTCATTTGTACGTTGAGGGGCGCATAATTACTGGAAGCAAACAAAAAACTCTCTATTTTATAAATATGCGAACATGCACATCAAAGCAACAAAGTATTAAAAACCCTTCATAAGCAAATAAATGTGAATAATAGAAGGTAAAAGCCCAAACCATCATCATAAATATTAAACAGGTATGTATGTACCTAAGTACGAGTAGCATTACAACAAAGTTCACAACCAAAAGAACTTTTAAATATATCTGTTCTGCTTGTGCTTTTCATTGTATTAACATTAATTTCGAAAGTTAATCAGAATTAATAAGTTTAATGTATTTTCGTATACAAATCAACTGTTATATTTTATTATTATTTTATATTTCATATAGAGGTTCATCATTAACACACTCTTTAAATAATAAAATCAAGTTTGTTTAACATCTCTCTTTAGCAATAACACGAAAGGGCAATTTTTGGGATTCACCAAAAAACTGGTAAATTCGGTGAATGCCATAACGATAAAAGTAATAAATGAGCCAACAAAGTAAGGTTGTACGTCAACAATTAAAAAACGAACACAAAAAAATCATCTCAAATTTCAATACGTGTAGCTTCTGGAATCGAATTTTTTTTTTCGTTATGTTGCAAAAACAATTGACGGCAAAGATTAGCTGACGATATTACATAAAAAACAAAACCTGCATATAGAGAAGTTCCAAGTCGCAACAGTTCTCATGAAGTCCATTAATTAAATTACAGAACCAGTTTCCAACCATTGACGTAACAATGATATCAAATCGGTTACTCAGGTCAACCCCATTTTCTTATTTTTCTCAAGAAATCGAGGTCTGAGACATTTCCGTGTGCATTAACCATACAAAAAATATATGTATACTTATTCATAACAGAAGAAAATTAAAGAACCTATTGGACTACCTCGGTAGTAGAGGCGTGTTACTAATTTGCATTAACTGCATTAATTGCACTCATTAATTCCTCTTAGTCACTAACTAGCTTTCGTGTCTGACTCAAGCGGAAACTTCTGTTGAGTATCATTTTGTGAAGCATAAATTGACATTGAGACATTGAACCTTTGCTGTCTACGGTTGGCGCTACGAAAATCTTTGTACCCCTGTGTGTATCTATGGAATTTCGTGTTACTAACTATTCTTCTTCATGGTTGTTTTGGAAGTGTGCACTCTTCCTATAACTAGTCAGCATAGTCTCGTGATTCAATATAATACTCTTGCGTCACAGTATACCTATAATTTTTATTTACTTCATGGCCGTTGAAATTATTAGTAGAAATAAACGAGTTCTGTGCAAGAAATACAAGTTTTAATTGCTTCCTCTAAATGTAATCTAATTGCAAGATGAACGTCGCTAAAGCCGCATGTTACTATGAATTCGAATGGTAGTAGGAAATAAATCCGAATTAAACGACGTTAATTAATTTATATGTTGTTGTCAGTTTATTTTGCACAACGAAAATTTATTAATGTGTTTCCATGAGTACGCACGAAGAACCATTAAGTACGATGTTCTCAACGAACCAAAGTGCTTATTACAAAATTTTTCTTTGCTAACTACAATAGTTTCATAGAAAATACAGAAAATAAATGAACGATTGCAACATATTCGTTCAAAATCTTCAAATAATTATAAAAATATTAGACTGACTTCAATGAAGTCAATTATTTTTTAATTTTGAAACTCTACCAATCTGAAATATTTAAATACCATAATATGTTTAACCTTCATTAAGTCGTTTCCAACTTTTATTAGTCTTTCTACTAGGGGAAAATAGAAGTTTTCAAAATGTCAAATGATTTCAAATTAATTCTAAGAAATAGAAATTCGTCTAAGCCAAATTTTTTATTGAAAATAGCATTTAATTTGCGAGGTAGAAACTAGCCCTTAAATTTTTGTAATTTCTTTTTTAACTCCTTATTTTTATTTACACTTCTTCATCTGTAGTATGAAGATCAATTGTGTTACACTTTTGTTGGGTTTTCACAAAATTTCTTCTTAAAATTTTTAATATAATAATAAGCTTACCATCCATGGACTGTCATCGTCTAATTTCATCGGAGTAAACAATTTTTGCAGGAAACTTGAAAGTTCTCCTTTGGAGGTTCGGAAGCAGAAAAGTAGAAAGATAATCCAAATAATTTGTATATTCATCCGAACCACATAGAACTGAAATCACTTTATAACCAGACCGAACCACGAAAATCTCTTCACTATGCATTTGTGAATAATACAAACATAAAGTCGTAACAAAAAATCGCAAGTGGCTGCAGTCATAAGGCCAAAAAAAATATGCTTAGATACACGTGCTCAAGAACCGAACAGAGCTGCATCGGAGTATCCGACTGAGTCCAGAAGATGCAAGACATTCGTCTTTAGGTAATTTGAGGTGTAAAGCGTATTGCGCTTTCTTGCTTTCTTGGCCATCCATGTGTTTATAAATACTACCGGACGCGTGGTCTTGGAAAAAATGACAGAGCACATTTTTGTACTATCTTTACATTTTATTGGAGAAACTTCTACAGAAGGTGGATGAGTAAGGTATTTAAAAAAAAATAAGTTGTAAACAGGTGAGAGAGCAAAGATATTTCTCAAGAAGTCCCTGCTCTTATTTATTTATACTAACAGAAGAGTCGACCTTAATTCAAATTCAGAGGATGTGCACCGTCTTCCCATGTTTATAGAAATTGCTAATTCAAACGAGAAGCCAAACTTAATCAATTGCATTTATGCAAACTTCCATGCCTGATTTCCTTTGGCACCAAACTTTCCCCAAGTAGATTATATCATTGACGATTCTTGAAATTAAGTTCTGGTAGCGTGAATTTCTCAAATCGAATTAGCTGAAAACTTCGCGAAAATTCTTATAAGTGTGCACAGATTCGCACTTAATGCAACTATGACGAGTGCACTTAATTAACTCACAGCATGCATTTGCATTAGCCTTGTAAATTGAATAACAACAAAATCCCTGTCGAACTTGCTTCTGAAGTTTTCCCTATTTGGATTAAAACAAGATTAACGGAACTGAACATGCATGTGACGGTGCACTGGGGTCATGGACTCAATTCAACGAGTAGTTACTTATTTAACCCTTTAAGTACTTCAATTCGTGTAATCTTAGCAACGTTCTCCTGAAGGAACCCAAACGTCAAGACTTATCGAAAAGTATCCTTCGAGTTCAATTGAGGTTTGCACGTCTATTCTGCAAATGCGAAATTCCTTCGTGAATTTCAGTATCATTCCCACTATAGCAGTATTTCGAATTAAGGGAAATTTGTTTCCAAATTGACTCTGCTTTTGGAATTTCAAATAACTTATATGTATGTATTTAGATATTCTGCAACCATTAATAGTATCGAGTTTAAAGAATATCAATCGTTTTATGATATTAGAAAAATTACCGACGATTTTAGAAATCTTTTATAAAACGTTGTTAACAAAAAACAAAATAAGAAATCATATGGTTAAAAATAAAATTCCCCAAGGCTTACGTAACTGTTTAGATCAACAACATTGTATAATTTATTTTTTTTATCAAACATATCTAAAAGTTAAATAACACTCCATACGTTTCTAATAATAGAAAAGTACACACACACATGTTAGCTTTTTTTCATTATTTATTAGTGACAATTTTTAAATTTTTATTTGTGGTTCAGCCATTTCTTTTTTTCATATTACCTACTTATAAAAATTCACCTGTGCATCGCCTTCTATCAAATTTTTGAAACACCCTGTATATGTACATATGTGCAAAAAATGTCTTACGCATTTTTAAAGCTTCAAAACTAACAACAACTAACAATGTAACCAATATAACTCTTTGTTCTTGCTCACGACCACTTCAAACACAATATTTCGAAGTAGAAAATAAAACTCTTCGGATTTTGTCCGAAACCCTTTAATATCGCAGGTTAAAGATAATTCGATTGATTCGAAATAAATGGGCGAGAATTCGCCAGGTAGAACATCTATGTATACGCCATTAAACTCCTTCCACTGTTGTGTGTCTCGGAAAGTTTAGCCAACGTGATGTCTTCTTTACCTTTTTTTTGGTCTCAGCCTGATATTGTAATCCGAATAAAGATGATTACTTTCACCTCGTCTGAGAAAATTGACCTCTAGCCGTCTACTCTTCATGTTATTGGGTTTCAATTTTCAGAGAACCTTTAGTATTTTTTTTAGGAAAAGTCAGGGGATTTATGCGCTCTTTGAAATCGTATACGTACTTATTTAAAATTTTAGTAGGTACCTACACAAATTTGTCCTACACTATGATCATAAATTGCTTTATAATTAAGAATTCGGTTTTTGCATTGTATTATAAATTCCCACTTTAATTAATTATATATAAAATTTTTAATCTGCGATGGACTTATATTTTTTAGTCTGTATTAAAATAAAAAAAAAAGAATAAAATAAATTTGTAGACAGTTGAGTTCTTCAATAAGATATTATGCTATTCACGGGCATGTTAAATTTGTTTTTCTTTAGGCAAAAAATCGTCTGAATCTTAATTCTTATAAAATCGGCTAAAGTAACGAAAACCCTAAGCACTGAAAAAATATGATTTCGAATAAAGCTTTTTGAATAGAACACTTCACTGGCTTAATCATTTCAGTCATCACAACTCGCAAACTCATATAAATATTAAGTAATTAATTTGCAAATAATTTTCACTGTACTACAATTACATTACTGACACATGTTACCATATTCAAAAATGATGTCCGAATTAGATATAAATTTTTATCGAATGAATATTCAATTAGACTAATGCGCTAGTTCTGTTTTGAGCAATCATAATTGTTTTTTGTAATATCTCAATAAGTTTGATTAGATAAAAAGTTACTTTAATTTTATAAAACATACACGTATTCTGTCTGGTTTCACAACGCACTAGGAAGAGATAACAACCCTTTTTCTAAAAAACTTTTAATGCGAAATGCGTTTAGTTGCGAGTTAACTAATTATAGTAAAACAAGTTTTAGTTTTCACCTTATTGACAAGGTTGAAAATATACAAATCATCGCTCATATAAGAGTCGTTCGTAATTATTTTAATTAGCAGATAAGGTTGAATTACATGTTCCAGCATATTCCCACAATATATAGTAACTTCAGTGCCAATGTCTCGAAAAATGAAAAAATAAATTAGCACCTGCGTCAAACATTCAATTTTTGGGTGGAAAAACCAGAATTTTTAAAATTGTTAAAAAGACCTTCAAATATCTGAAGACCGCAAAACTACCATAAATGCAAAATCCCAGCTTCACATAAAGCATGAATGTAAGTAATCATGTACATATTAATAAGGGAAACTCAAATGCGGGCGAAACACTTTAAAATTAAATTAGGTAAATATCTGGTCACCATCCTACCTGTGGACCACACACGGCGACATGTGCAGCTGCAACTAAAAGCAATGCACTGTGCAACATGTTGAGAGAATTTTGTTGCAAGTTACCGGAAAACTACCGGAATGCTATTAAATTCCACAGCCCTCGAAATGGCTTAATTTCTATTCAACACGCGAAGAGACCTAAGCTCAGGTGTAGGTATTCGCATAGAATTTATCCGGCGATTATAATTCACAATGCGTTCAAGAAATCTTACTTATCTGATTAAAAACGTGTTATGCGCTCGGTAGATCGACTCGCACTGTCTAAGCTTAAAGAATTGGCGATATCTTTTCACGGCGATTTTTTTCCTCCCCAAAGAATTATCCGTTGAATAAGATGTGAATTGGTACTTTTAAGGTGGGAATCGAGCGACGACAACAGATCAAGTTTTTAGGCCCGTGCCACTATCCCACAAGTTTAAGAGCTTCACTTTTTTCCATTATGATGTATAACATTTTATTTATTTTTGGTTCAAACCAGTTCCAACCATGCCCAGGAGCATGATTTTCACTTTTAACAAATAGATTTTAAAGAACTGGAAGAATAAGTCTTCATAATGGACCTGATAATTTTGTTTACTAAGTTTAAGCTCACTAACGACTTGTAGCAAAAAATAGTATGGCTTGCCACAAACAAACTCTTAGGAAACGACAAAGAAAAATTGGTTCATACCAATCTTATTTTTAAAACAGTAATAAAATATTGGTCAAAATACCCGATCTCGTTACAATGCATATAAATATAATCTATAACTATACTATTACTACTGATATTTTGCAAAACTGAATTAAAATCCAATATAAATTAGTGCGTATATCTAGATTAAATAAAATACCAAATTTCTAATATCAAGTCTGAAAAAATTGACCCAGGATGGTTTTTAGTATAGCTGATGTTATTGACGAATTGGCTACTTTCAATATCCTGCTAATGTAGTACAAACAAAATATTAAGTAAGTTAAGTATTAAAAATTAATGCACAGTTCGTTTGAAATCTACCTTAAAACTTTTATAAATTTTGATACAGATTCTGAGCAATTTAGGGATTGCCTTATCAATTTTTTCATATCTATCTGATCTTATGAAATTTATATGAAGCAATTTAGTTCTATAAAAACATGTTACGTTATTGCTCAAGAAAATTTCAAGAAAAAATTCGAACTTATATATCGAGATCAGATCATATCAGAATTCCTAAGATTTATTTCAAAATTATGTGTTAATAAAAACTGTAATGTCTGAAGTATTATCATTACCAACATCTTGGTGTTCACAAAATATTCCATTATTAAGGATTATAATATTATCGTCTTATTTCAGATTCTTCGAAATCAGTTGAGTTTATTACAGCAACTCATACTTAGGTGGGTAATGAATGCCATACAGCTCACCTGAATATAAATAAATTTTTATTTATATCTTAGTTGTTTTGGTATCACAGCTAAACAAACAACACCTAAATATACAAAATTTTACTTCATTTTATAGAACATTAAACCCAAAGGTGTGCTATAAAATTTCACAGAAGAATTGTCCGCGTAAATCGTGACCTTACAGATCATGCCTCACTGACGACAACTTATCTTAAAACAAGTTACTCGGTTCGGCTTAATGAGATAATACCTAGTTGATATCAAGATTCAAAAGCTACTCATTTTTAAATCTTTATAATTAATTAATGAATCTACTACACATCGTTGAGCCCTTATAAACTATTCGCCTGTTCCTTAAAAGCTTTTGTTGGATTCAAAAACTTTTCATAAACTTTGTCGTTCTAACATTGTAGATGATTGCATAAATTTCTAGCATTCCAATTACTCTGCCAATTTGGAAGGATTCCGGGAGAGACAAAAGTATACGCATGATTGCACTAAGTGAACCATACTTATTTAATGGCATCGCATTAAAACAGGATGAGTTCGTAAAATGTAAAAGTTTTGTTAGAAAATTACACGTATATGTATGTAACCTTTTACGGCATAATGGCGGTCCCATCGATTTTAAATGGGACATCCTCGTAGACATCAGCCAGTGACATCCAAAATAAAGCCAAAGTTCATGTGCTCCATTACAATGGAGGACTTTGCACTTTAAAGTTTTAAAGGCTTTTACCGACTATTGCTGGGCTTGCAAAAACTCATTTTTATGGGGACCAGCAGACGACTGTGGTTTCGAAAGTATTTATGCGTCTGAAATGCACTCGACTGGAATTTAAAAAAACTGAAAAATATTAATGTGCCCTAAAGTAAAATGGCCATAAAAAGGACTCTGATTATTTCTTCAGATATATCTGAAATGAAATTGGTAAAATTATTTATTTTCCGAAAACTTTGCTCAGGCAAGGAAAATAATTAAATTGATTTATTGGAAAAAGCAAAATGGCAAGAAGAAATGTATTTTCAGCTAAATTGGATTTCCAAGTAAGTTTTGTAACATTTGGTGCTAACGCTTAAATGATTGGAAATACCAAAATTAAGCAAACTTTGAGCGGCACTACGCAAAACGAATAAACTTTCAACCCGAAATATATTTTTTCTCCAAAAAAGGCAATCACTTGCAAAAGACTTTTTCTTAATCCACAATTAGGGCCGCAATACCTATATTTGAGATATATGTATTGTATATAGTATGTGAAATGAATATGTGGAAATAGAACCAGAAATCTTCCTATACTTAATACAAAACGCAATCATTTCTGAATGACGTATAAAAATTAACGTAGAGAAAACAGCGAATGGAAAAAAACTGCTGAGTTTTTAAATCAAGTTTCATTCCACTTTTAATAAGTAAACATGACTGTGCCCCCACGTGAAATTAGCTTATATGGGAGTTTCCATTTTCTCATTTTTCAAATTAACAAAATAATAGACTGTCATTCAGAACAGCCTACTTTAACATTTAATGATCGATTAAAATTCATTTAAAAACTACAGACATTAACGATTTTAATTAATTAGATTAACAATTCGAAACGATCTTTAGAACACAATTTAGATGTGTTACATATCAATATCACTGTTCAGCTCTTTGATGACGAAGTTAGGTCAACCCGTTGTCCTGATGCATAAATAATATTTATGAGGTGTCGAGATTCATAGAGGACTTTTTATAGCATTTATAATATAAAAAACCTTTTAACATTTTTGTTGATTCAAATATTCACTGAATAGTTAATTAAAGTTCGCCAAGTAAATGTCAAGATTCAAAGTGCGCTTGCTTTGTCAAAAGAACGTTGGTCAAATGCGATAAACACGATAATTAACCAATAAAAAAGAACAACAGATTGATAGTAATTTAGTTTTGATGAGAGCAATTAATATCTTATCTATTAATAACCTAATCTCCGTTACCTACTAATTTGCAATTCCGATTAGAAGACTTTGTTACGAAACATAAAAGAGGATTTATTTAGTTCTTTTTTCAGCATATCTTCTTACCGTCGAAATCTTATTGAAACTTGTCAAAATAAGCTAACTGATTAAATGAAAAATTATTTTCCTATGCGCTCTGAAATCTACAGCTTCCTTAAACGTGCTTAGAATTTTACAAATAAATAAAACATAAACGACGGTCGAAATATATCTCGCATTTTTTTTTTAATCTACTAGGTATTAACACTTTTTAAAAAAGGCTATTTCCAAACAATCTTTCATTGTTGTTTGGATCCGCTTTAAGAAGAAAAGAGCAATTCTTAAAAACAGCACGAATCATATATCATTTATAAATTGAGTTTATATTTAACCATTTGGCTAGATTGAAAATAAAAGACGTTGTTTCAGAAATATCATAGTACATAATTGAATACCTTAACTTTGTTAACATCAAACGTATGACGGTAAAACTTGTAATGGAAATGGAAAACTCTCAAACTAATGGAGCCTTGCATGAGTTTCACATTTTAGAAAGATATTTTGTAACTTTGTTATTCTATATCCAATAACTTTCCTTTAAAAGACAATAATCTCAGCTTTTAGCAATCCGATTGCTTATTTTGCACTTGTAATCCATTTAGTTACGGTCTCGCAAGATAAATTCAAGTTAAGTCTCTTGGAAAACTTTATGTTACAAAGAGTTTTAATTCAATTGAAAGTAAGGGATAAGAACATCCATTTTAAGCTTTTTAAAAATATTTTCATTTCCTGGTACTTAATACATATATACACTCTGTTTCTGATTCTAAAATTGGGAAGAAATTGAACTAGATATGATTTACTTACCTAGCACTTAAAATTTGAAACAGTTTATTATTGTTAACTTAAGCCAAAATTATTAGCCTTAAGTTAATATAAATCTATTTTACTGACAATACCATACCTTTTTATACTATATGTATGTATGTATATCCTCTTAGACCAAAATCTTTTGAATTATCGAAACGCATAACATCGTTAAACTTTGCTTTTTGGAAGTGTAACTAATGATGTTATAATCGTAATCCCTTACAAATCTGAAATAACTTCAGCAAAATAGTTGACAATTTTTGTTTACCTTAAACCAAATAAATACGTACATAGGTAAAGAATTTAATTTTCAATTAAGTTAATTCAAGTATTACAAAAATAAAAATAATGACTCACTAACGTTCCCTGGTTACTGGGAAAACGTATTTAATTAAAATGAGATGGTTATTTCAAATAATACCACAAGACAAACAATTTGTATTATTGAATTGTCCCCCGCTGAGAAAATTTAATCGCAATATTGAAAAATAATCCAGAGGTGAGGACAATAGCCAGGCTTTCCAGAATATTTGTGTACAGGAAAATTGCCTGCAGATGGAAAATGAATTCGTAATTCAATCAAATATGATTTTTGTGCTTATATGTAAAAAAATATATAGTAGGTAAATCGAAGGATGATACGAACACAAGCTTTATTGAATTTCCACGGTATTATGCAGTACTTCGTGTCAATTCGACGAACGTTGAAATACAAAAGCAATAATAGATAGTCTGATATATACGAAAACTGCGATCAATATTTATTACGCAAACTCCCATTACTAGTATACGGTAGTAATTTCGAACCCTTCAACAGCTAATTAACTACAGCTTAATTAAAACTTGTGAAATTGCAGTTAATGGGGGGAACTGATTTAGTTAAAGTGTTAAGAAAAAATAAAAACATAGGTACATTATTTCGCAAAAACAAAATTGTCAAAGGATGAATTTAAAATTAACTTTTGACTGAAAAATCTTGAAAGCTTCAAAATTGTTTAACAACGAAAAAGTAGCTTAGTTTTAGGCGCAGTGTGTATTACAGTACAAAATTAAAAAATTAAATTATTGTATCTAAATTTGCTCCAAATAAGGAATAATCAAGAATATTAATTAGAGTAAATAAGTAACAATAAGTTACATTTTGGACCGACAACCTCTATAAGCAGAACAATTTATTATAATTTCTCAAGTTTTCCGGATTCAGCATCCGTTTTTAGGGTGGCTTAGTAATAAAGGAATGAAATTTATCGGAAACTATGAAATGCTATCAACATGTTTAATTACAATAATTAGTCATTTTTACATTGGAGAATTTCTTTCTTTTGACTAGCATTAATTACATAAATATTCATTTCATGTTCTGGTTTTTCGGTATGTATCACAATTTCATTCTCAGAATGCCTAATACTGTATCATTTTAATAATTTATAAGCACGCGTGCTCTGAATAGCAACATTATTTAAAAAACTGGTCACCCGATTTCTCGTTTTGATAGTACCCGGTCACAAAACATTTCGAAATGATCATCTTGCAAATCTTTCGCTATTAAAATAATGCTTCGATGTCGTTTTTATTTTCATGAAATGGTTTGCATTTATTGTTTACATATAGCTTGTTTTATCAACAATTATCGAGTACCAAAGTATTTTTATTTAAAATTTTTAAAATACATAAAACACAACTTAAATCCTGTTTTTCTTCTTTTAGGAAAGTATATGTGAAAACAAGTTTATAATTATGTTTCTTTGCTAAACTGCTGCTAAACGTTGCAGATGTGGTTGCAGTATATATTAATGTGAATCAAAGGCGTTAAAGTCAAAAGAGTTTAAGTCACCAGTAAAGCATCATGAAAATCTTATCGATTCTTTCAATTATTTTAGTTCTTGTAGGACTTAGCGTAGCAGCAAGTACTTAGACTCCTTTTTATTTTGCTTATATAATTTTAATAATCTATTTTTCTTTATTTATAGTTGACCCCAAGGTGATCGGAAGCCGGCACAGACTTAAAAGAACCACCCCAACGAAAGGCCCTTCTTCACTACTCGGCTAATTATAAGCTAAAATGTTTAAAATATTAATTTTTATAAAGCATATATAAAAATAAAAAACACCAACCGAAAAGTAAGTTTTATTATTTTCAACGCAATTGAATAGAGCAGCACGTCCATTATTGATCAGATTTAATTTTTTTCAACATTTTTCTTTTTCTGGAAATACATTTTTTTAATTTTATTAAATCTAGTCGCTGATAAAAAATTGTTTACTCGTTCATCAAATGAATAAATATTTTGTTTGAGAACGAGCTCTTAACAATGCATTTGAATGCAGTTAAAAACTGCTTGTGCAAGAATTCTTTTAACATTTTAATCTTTATTTTGTGCATTTGTGCATAAAGTGTGCTGCTATTACAAGTTTAAAGTGATGATAACGTTTCAATAAGATAAGTATCTAAAATGTTTGTCTAATTTTAAGCACGTGAAATAATTATTATTGAAATAATAATATAAATAATAGTATTTTGTATTATATTGTTGTTATTTTAAATATATTGTTTCCTCATAACTTCGGAATTGAATTTCATTTCATTTCATTATAGCTCAAGTTTCGAGTTAAAATTTAATCTATTGACTGAAACTTGGCAAGAATAAAGTACGTAAAGTAAATCGCTTAACAACAAGCAGTATACTTTATTAAATTTAAAAGTAGAAAATTGCTTAACGCGTTGAATGTGTATCTAATGTTTTCGAAAAGAGTTTATTCGGAAAAGGCTTAAAACTTTGATCCCTTTTAGCACCCAACGATGAAAAGGTTCCTCAGTGGAAAATCAGAAGCTTACAAAATGATATTCCACAAAAATATTACAAAATGGCACGTTTCACAAGAATTTCTTACCCACATCAAGGGAAACGACACATTCCAGCATCAGTCCAAAAATTTCAGTCCTTAAATATTTCACTTTTTGCGAACGACACGATGATACATCCTTTTTAACTTTGCTGCAGAAAAATGTAAGTAAAAGGTAACAAAACTCATTTAAAATGGCAGGACGCAGAAAACCTGTTGTGCTAAGTAAATCTTTGAACATATGTGAGCAGAGCAAACGAACAAGAGATCCTTAGTACTTAATGCTTATAGTTATAGTGCTAAATTCCCACTTCTGCCATATAAATACTTTAATACCTGTGCATCGCTGCAGACGCAGCAAGCTATTTTCAGGACATTTACATGAGGACACCTCCACCGACCCTAGACAACTTTCTTAATACTGTCGGTGGAGGACCCGAAAATTTAATGTTTGCAGCATATGCAGCAGGAATGTGCTATGCTTACACTGTACTGTGATAACCTCTATATAGTTTGTTCCTCAAATTTATGGTGTCATAAGGACCCTGTTTCGACGAGGTGAGTCCTGGTAATTTCTCAAGCTATTTGGAACAGTGCACTTTCACGGTGTTCGCACCAATGCTGCACCGAACACTTCATAAATGCATAAATGCATAGATGCATAAATGCATCGTTTAAGGAGCTCTGCCACCAGACGTAAGAATTGCATCAAACCAAATAGAGGGCCGGATTAACTGGCGAACACCCCCGTACGTACATATATGCTCTACAGGAAAAGGCGTATGATGGAGAGGACTTAGGTCCATGACTCCAGCTTCCGAACCACTCCGGGAAAATGCACAGGACGTTCAAGCGGGTGGGAGAATTTGATTTTATGGGAATCCAAGAGCAGTCCTCGGCTAAGAGGATTAATTCAACCTGCGGCGGATTCAATACCTTTGGGGATAATAGTAAAAAAAAGAGAGTAATTGCACCACATTGTTATAGGGTTTTCAGATCCCCATTGTCGATTTGATCTGGGTTTCAATATTCTGAAGGATTCCTGACGGAAATCTCTCTGGATGAATTTTCATGCGGATAAGGAATGAGTCGTAAATTTTTAAATCATAGTGCCCCAGATCAGGTCCGAACCCCTTGTACAATGCAATCATTTCACATTTTATGGAACAAAGATGCAAATTAAAACCATTCGGGGCAATTTTGTCTACTTTTTTACATCGGGAAGATGTCGAATTTGCCTGGATCCTGAGGGTAATGGTTTATTTTAGAATTATATCTTTTGTCTCCCCAGCTTTTAGTAATCAGAAGCTCTTTCCTTTTGTCATTTCAATCTTATTAAAAATATTTTACCCTATAGACTTATAAAAATTAAGATAATCGGAACTGTTATTTTGGGTGAATAGCTGACTTAATCAGATTAAAATGTCTTCAAGTTAATAGGCATTTACATAAAATAATCGGATTCTCTGTTCTAAAACTGTTTTTTTTTTCTATAGAATTTATAGACTTCATGTGACTAGCACTTCATTTCAAAATCAAAAAAAAATTACTTAATTATTAGTATTTGGAAAATTAATACTTTCTGGTTTTATGGTGCTAATTTAAAATACAAAGGGGTTTTCAGATCCACTAACTTCGAATGTCTGTTATTAAAATTAGCAAATTCCTGGTATGGCACCTTAAATTTCCAATTTAAGGGATTTTAAGAAAAACATCATCTAGGGGTTTTTGGGGTAGATCTCACATTCGCTATTGAAGTTCGAAAATAAATAATGTATGGCAGATAAGCGATTAAATTAAATAAATAAAAATAAAAATTACCTGAGGTGTTTATTCTAAAATAAGCTTTTGATTTTTACCAAAACGATTACTTTTATTTTCATTTTCTACTAAATAAACCGAGTCACTAATTTCAGCCAACAATGTGAAACCTTTAAAAACGCCCCTTCCATTCCAAAGCCACCTGGCGGCGCTTCCGAACATCTTAAAAAAATGAGTACCGCAGCCAACTTCTCGTGTATTTACGTAATCAGCTGATCGAATTTGGACAGTTCACCTTGACACCTGACACGGTGCTTCCGGCAAAACAAACCTGCGTACACAGGCCGCAAGCGGACTAGCGTAAAATTTAGTTTTTTCCCACATAAAATCAATTTCTTGACCATGGAGGAATTCAAGACAATTAATAGGACAACTCAAGTGCTGAAAATAGCGTCATGCCTTCAAAAATTGTACCGAAAAATAGTCGAAAGCAAGAAAAAGAGTGTCGACGACCACAACATAAAAGAATTGGCTTTTTTGAGGAGCCAGTGCAAGGCAGAAAATGTCCATTTATCCTTAATGGCGTGTCAGACGCTCGTCAAGCTCGTGGAGGAGGAAGCTTTGGACTTGGCCAGAGTTTTAAGTGATTTAACCAGCCTAATTCCCAACTCTACGTGAGTAAAGTATTCATATTTTTTCCAGATTGTTTCCGTTAAATTTTGCTATTTTTCTAGTCCGAGTCAGTACACTGCAATAACCGAAGGCATTGTCAGCCTTCTTCTATTGAGCCTAAAGCGACAAATTGCGCAGAACGAAAGCAGACAGTTCCAAAATCCATACGGACTGAAAAATCCCCAGCACCCGTTGATTGTCCTCATTCACCAGGATGGCTCCAACATGATCGACATTGCTTCAAAAATTAGCGGAATATGTAATCACAACGACCAAGAGTTGAGTGGTAACCACTGCGTAAAGAGTTTAACTAAATTTGTCTCGTCTTAGGATCAGGATGCACAGCATCGAGTTTCTCCGGCCGGTGCTCCTCTACATTTTCTGTAACCCACATAGCTTTCCGGACTCCAAGGTGTTGTGGACAGGGCTTCTAACTGAGAGCAGCAGGAATCCAGTCGCCCAAGAGCTCATTAAGGAGATTTTAACTTGGAGCAAGGTACGATGCTCATAGCTTAAATATTTTATTTTAGAGAAACTCTTTTAATGTTGTCCTATGCTCGGACTCAGAATTAAATTTTCAAAAGTGCGTAAAGTGAGTTCAGCTCCGAAAATACAGAAAATTGGAGCACACTGCCTTAAGTTATAAATGAAAACAATGAAGGATTTCTTTATAAAATAGAAAATTAGTCGAAACGTTTTCTTCTGATATGCGCTGGATTCAAAACTTCAATCTTATATCTGCCTGTTCTATAGGATTATCTTTCGTTTACAATAATTTTTCTAGATGCTAAAAAGTTAATGATCTATTTTCACTCACTTACAGATGATTAAGTTATTATCGATGTTCGGTTATAATTGAATTTTATTTGTAACTCTATTCCTATTCAGTTCTAGTTAAATTGCTCAATGATTTTGTTCTTCTTTAGCATCCTAAGATAATTTTGTAAATAAAAATCGATATACTTTCATTCCCAGATATCTTCCCCAGAGACATGTCTGTTTACCAGCTTGATCCTTCTCGAGGCGATCGATCACTACCAAAACCAAGACAAGTTTGAAGAAATGGTGGAATCGTACATATATTTAGCTCTTGTTGTAAACCAATTAATTCTCTTCGGGATAGACCCGCGTCCTGCGCTGCAATGCATTTATAGATGCCTTCACATTAAGACCAAGTACACCAAAAATAGCCTCAATGTCCTGCTGGTGATTCTCTCGAAGACGCTACACATCATCTCCCCATTCTACTTGCCTGAAATACTCCGGATTCTCTTCCACATAATTGTGACAGAAAACTGGGGGAATCAATACATTCTGAACATGGTGCTCGACGGCACCATCCAATGGATGTCTCAGACTGCATTCATTCCTACTGAAGGGCAATCTCTCGCCGACAAAGTCATCAAGAAGATCATCGCCGGTAAAGGGACCGAAGATGCTGAGCAAGTCTCCACGGCTGAATTCTCCTCAGACGTTCGAAACTTTCATCCAGACATTGCTCTATCGTTTGATATTGCCAATTTGGCTGAAAGTTTTGAGGAGTCTGAGTACAAAAACATATTCACCTTCATCGATACGATCAATATAAAATCGAAACTGCCATTCTGTCGAAAGATGAACTTGTTTCTTAGAGCTATATTTCTTTCGAAGGAGCCATCCTTGGATTGCTGGTTTAAGGTTTACCAGACAATTCTATCGGTTGTAAAGAGCAGTGAAGATGTGGCGGTTAACTTGCTTATGACCTACCTTTACAAGTTAGCAAGTGAGACAAATCCGGAGGTTCAACTAGAACTTTTGAAGGGCCTGCCGGCCTTTGCAGTCTCAAAGGTTATTTTCGAAGTATGCTAATTTTAAGTTTTTCTTAACTTCTATTTTAAAGGACAACATTCCAATGGTCCTAAATACTATAAAAACGATTTCGACGGGACCGAATATGGCACTCGCTATGGATTTGTTTTTAAGAGTTTGGAAAATAGAGGTAATTACTTCTTTAACAGCAATTAAGGAATTTATTTTATATAACTAATTATAGGTTCGTACTTACCCGTTCCTCAGTAAACTTTTTGCGTCACAGAAAAAAGAATCTTGGTCAATTCAAATTACGAAGGCACATACAATCCGTGAAATTTGCCTAGAGAGGTATGTTCTATTTTTGTAATCTAAAAGATTTATGGTTTTAATCATAAATTTAGTTGTTTTTTCTGGTATATTGCACTCGTCATTTTGAGTGCCTTAGTGCTACTTACATAGTTGAAATTATTTCCACTTCATCGAACGTTACAAAATTCTTATTTCTTTCAGACCCACACAATATGGTGCAGATTTAGTAAAATATCTCTCCGACATTCTTAATAACTGTTCCAATGAGGACGGCAGTTTGGCGACTTCTATCGCCTTGGAAGCAATCGTCGCCCTCTGTGAAAGCAACACCGTGAACATAACATCAACCTGGAAGGCGTTAAACGGAAAATTTAGACATGAAAAACGCACCAAAGTTCTTAAAAGCTTATATAAACTGTTTGCCCTGGTTCCATTACTTCCGTCTGGGACAGCAGATTACACAAGTTTGGTAGACGAGTGCCTAGAAACATTTTGGCTCGTAATCGCAGCATCCAACGACACAGAATTAATTAACGAAGCTCTCAAAACCCTAGTCAATTTCAAGCCAGGAACCATAATGACGCTCCAACATATCCCTGAAAAATTCATAAATCCATCATTTTTAGTTAGAAATGAGATAAATAATTTCGATTATATAGCGGGTGAGGTTTGGGTGGAGCTTTTAAGAAATGTAAAACCGGCCTGCATCCGTGAAGCTGCAAATTTAATATCTCACTATATAAGCGATGAAATAAGTGGGTACCGTAGCGGCATATACCATCTTACAGAGGGTAAACCAGAACCTCGAAAACTGACTGGCCTCCAAACGAAAAGCGCTTTAAGGGCTATCACAAATTATTTGGTGATACAATCCAGGTTGGGTGACTCCATACCAGAACCTGCAGTTGTAACCGGCGCCCTACGCTCAATTTCGACAAAATTTTCGAAACCCATTCCACCGCTCGATTGGTGCTTCCTTCACAGTTTCTTCCATTTAAGTTTCGAAGCCCGAAAATACTGCGTTTTAATCGCAAAGAATCAAGTGCTCCACTCTGGCACTGCGAGGAGACTACTAGAAAATTTTCTAGTCGAATTTGAGCCCAATATTTTTGAGGCCGATTTACTGCTAATATTTAGTATTTTGCCTGAAATCGCGAACGGTGTTAGTTTGCCTATTTTGAGATCATTCGTTGAAAAGATTGCTACCTATTGTTTCCGGGAATCGCAGCTAAATGGATTTGTAGAAGGTCAGGTGGAAGGTACTCACAATTTGTTTATTAATTTAATTTTATTATCATAGGTTGTCTGTTCGAAAAATTCTTGGATAGTGTAAAATCTGTTTTTCTGGGAAATGTAGAATCTCCCGAGGTGTTGTCACTGTTTACTTCAATTGCTGAACGATACATGGATTCAATGGAGCTGGATTCGAAGGTAATATTTGGACCTTATAATAATTTTCATTTCAAGTTATTAACGAACGATATTTAATAAACTATTTTATTTTCAGCTCTTCGAAAGGTACACTGAATTGGTTTCAGTGCTCCATCCAAGTTCAATAGACGGCCTTACCTCTCCTAACAACTGGTGGGAGATTCCAGTAACAAAACTAAAAAAAGCAACGATTATCCGGTGCTACCTGGTCCTCTACAACACACAGATTGAAAACCCGCTCACGTGGCTTGATCCCTTAATAGACGCCTATGCGAACTTAAAAGAAGAGCAAATTTTCTTCTTCCGACACCTAGCCATCACTCTATTTGCCTACAACGACGATAAAACCGCATGCTCCTGGGTGATGAATTTATCCCTAAAAATACAAGGACTATTGTCGGATGTTTCCAAAGAGGATAAACAACAAAAAGTTATTTTTCTAATAGACATTTACATTCTTACAATAGTTGTCCTCTCCGGATGCGCAGTGCTGCTAGGGAATTTAAATGTTGCCGCTACATCGCCCACTTCAAGGAATGAAATATTCCCTGAAAGTTTGCAAATGTTGTGCGACCAGGACTTTTGGAAAGAAAACGAAGCAAAAGTTTATTGAAATCTTACTTTAATATGTATATCTTTCTAAACTTGAAATTTTTTCAGATCTACGAGTTTCTCTACCACCTGCATAAGAATTATCCTTTCCTACAAGAGTATTCAGACGTTTTCAGAAGCGCTATAATTTGCTCAAGGAATAATGTTTACTTCGATAGCAAAAATGTGTGGATCAAGTACGTCGGAATGAGGAAATAGGATCTGTTTGGATTGCTGGAAGTTAAGGAAGAAAAGTTAAAAAGTTAACGCAAAGCACAACCCTGCCATTTTATTGTTACTCTTATTATATCACCTTTATCACTTGAATACATTCTTCCACTTTTATTGAATTAGTTTTAAGCTTTATGCAACCTTTAAAATATATTCTTCCCGGTCAATCTTTCAAACTACCCAAAGCGACAAAATTGAAATAAAATTTCAAATATTAGAAATTTAATTATTTTCTGGTGAAATACCATTCCGATATAATAATTCATAGATTACAAATTTTTAAACGAAAACTCCTTATTAAATTTATATTTAGAAAAATAAAATAACGTTCAAAACTACCAAAAATTATCGGAAAGAAAACTTCAAAATATAAATATTTAATTGAAATTGATAAATTCAAATATTTGCCAGACTGGTCACTTTTTATAATCTCCACTGTTGATTAGATGAATTCTCGCTCGCATTCTGCAACCTGCAGCAAAAACCGCGCAGCAGACCTCTCCCTCTCTCCGGTGTGTGCAGCCGAAGAATAAAATTTTGACGTTTGTCGGGCTGCTGTCGTTTGATCACTTTTTGTTGATATACTTGGGTTTGTTCAGTGGTTTTCCGTGAAAAAATGAAAAATTGATTGTTTCGTCTATAAATCGGTGCATCAGAAGTTTGATTTCCAACCAGAATTAATCAAATTCTGTTAATTCTAGCAAGACATTGGCGGCTAGAGAGCAGAAATGGACGACATCAAACTGTCAAAGGTGGGTTCACTTTTTTGTAAATAATTTCGTGTTATGGCATAATCCTTTTAATTGCCGCGATAAGAGCAGTTGTGATTTGATCCGTTCGATTGCGCTGACCTATTGAAGGGCAACATATTCGATACCGCCAATGTTTTTATAGACATTTTCCGGCTGTGATTTTTTCTCCCAGTCACTAGAAAAACGCCTTTAAGCTAGCACAGAGTAGCAAATTTCATTACAACATGAGCATTTGGCTGAAAGAGTTTAAAAATATAACAACGTGCACTCTGGAACTCGTATCCTTGAATATTCCACTCAAAGGGAAACGTCCTTCGTGTAGGGACGCCTCGTCCTTATCACTGCCTGTTGTCCTAGTCAATAGAGGCACAGATTTTTATTTGCTCCACAAAAGTATTTCTAATTTGAATGGGAACTGCCCAGATATAATTATCAGCAAAAAGGCAAATTAGCAGATTGTTTACGACACAGAATTCGCATTTCAAAAGTTTTCTAGGGAAATATATAGTTCATTGAATTATGGGTTTAATTGTGCAGATTGCGCCTTCCAAAAAAAAAACCTCAACCAAAACAATCGCGCTTATTCAGCAATCTCAGACTCAGTGGCCAACCGATGTCGCCGACTTTAGAGCATTATTGCCTTCGAAATGTAACGTAACTAGGTAAATGTAAAAAGCAATTGATCAAGTGCGACTTTGTTCATATAATAAAGAGAAAGGTGAAAAATTGCTCCATGAAATTAGCCGCAAAAGTTCGTTCACAGTTCAAAATAGCATTTCTGGTGCCGCTAGCTATAGTTTTTTTCTATACTTTGTTAGTTAATACAAACTCCTATTAATATTTTATGGAATTTCTTTGAGGACGATTTCGAAAACAAAAATTACAAAAATTACATTCACTACAAGCAATCGTGGGTAGTGCACGATAACTAAAGTAGGTACTTCTGGTTAAGTTACATATGTAATTCAACTTCACTATGATTAAATTTAAAAAAAAAAAAAGCACAACAATTTCACCCCTGTCAACAATTGGTTAAATAATAGTTCACTAAAAATTCGTTATCAATGAATTAGTTACAAATTAAAAATAATGCCGAGTATAGTAAATGTTCATTGTTATCGAAAGAATAAAGATGTTTTCTATGTCAGCACTAGTAACAACTTTAATTAATAATAATAATAATAATAATAATTTTATTGACCTTTGGTACAAAGGCCTAACCTTATAACGTACCTAATCACTGCCTAATTATCACATCTCGAAAGTTACAAAAAGGAAAAATAAAAGCTATAAACTAGAGAGAAAGAAAAGAAAGAGAAAAACAAAAAAAGAAAAAGAAAAAAGAAGAAAAAAAAATAAAGCATGTTTTTTGAAGAGGATTGCAAAATAAAAATTAAAAGGGATTATGAAAATACCAGAGACATTTAATGGAAGCCAAAGACACGATAAAAATTATGTCTAATTTTGTAATTGATAACTTTAGATTTACGCATGCCAGTATTAACTCGTCTTCTGCAAAACTTGGTTTTTGGTGTTTTCCATTTAGGACTCGAAATTAAAAAAGAAGCTACATATGTATGTCAAAAACCAAAAAAGATTTGCTAGTTAAAATTTCATTTATGTTTGCATTATTGGATCTTGTTGGAAAGGTAATAGATATGCAATTCAGTAAAAATAAAAAATAAGGGCATTAATTACATAAATTTCGCAAAAAATTCAAGGAAAACCTCTTCTATAATTTTAAAACTTGACTGCACAACCTTCCACTTTTGAAATTTATGTTATATAGGAATTCGTAAAAAACAAAAAGAAAACGACAAAGCGAATTCCCTTATTTGTTATTCTTTAATAATTTGATAAAAATTTATTAAAGTAAAAGTCCTCATTCAAAATTTGTACTTAAAATGTATTGCAGTTGAACTGACAGCATATTTGAATGAAGTTGCTCCGTTCTCCACGTAAATGTGTTTGTTCATCTTTGTAAGGTCAAACTGGAAATTTTCAATTGAATTTGCGTAAATGCTCCAAGAACACCGATAATAAGCAGACAAGTTCTTGTTATCATTGACTATTAAAGATGCTTTCCTTCCTTTTACCCATGCAAATGACTCAGGACTCCCTAGCTCCCGTAGCGATAGGTCGGAAAAACGACCGAAAGGAATGCAAAAATCAATGCACAAGACGACGAATACACGCTCCGTACATCTGCAAGATACAAAACCCAAATTCAATTTTTATTGACTCATTTTGACCCATTAAAGGCTAGGGACTTTTGGAGGTTTCATTTCAAGGGCAAGGATGGAGTCTATTCAGCCCGATGATACCCCTCTCTCCATCGGCCGATGACAAAACTATGCCTACAGATTATTTAGGGAAAAAATTTTGTTCTGTATGCAGAAAAGGTCCTTTTTTGTGGTGCGCATGTTCTCGTTCTCAGCGAAAGGAAAATATGACGTCATTTTATCTGCGGAAAATGGGGCTGCAACTTTTTAAGGGTACAGGGTGATTCAGTGGAGCCAAAGCTATGAAGTGATGAGTTTTCTATGGAGAAAAGTTATTTATTTTGTTTCATACCACATCAGGCAATCTTCTCTGGATTTTCCTATTGGGAAGAGCCTGGTTCTCCTTCTGGTAAGCGATTGGCGGAGAAGTGAAAAATTTCCCTTTTTGATGTTTATAAGATACATCCAAAAATTCCTTCAAGTCAGTAACAACCGCGAAAGTAAGCCAACGAAAGTAAACTCGCGTTTCATGGGATATTCGCGACTTAAAATCCTGGTGCTGCTGATCCAGAATTGGTCAACTCCTCAAGTGATTGAAATTGTGAATTCATAAATTATACCGTGATTTTAGCAGTGGCCAGAATGGATTTCACGAAATTCATGAATAAATTTAATGAGATTGAAAAGCAATTATCCCCGACATCCTCGCTGCGGTTGAGCTTTGACCAAATTTCGCCAGAAAGTGACCAACCGGATATTAACAAGAGGCTCTGGGGAGTACCTGTGCCACCGTTCGTTTCAGATAAAGTCGTATCTTGGATCGAAGAAGGCCTCAATGAACCCCCCATCTTCTACAATGGAATCAGTGTTATTAAAAAGGTGGTTATATGATAATTTTCCTTCCTCATTTGAGCCGTTGAGAATTATAGTGACGTTAGTCACTAATTTTTACAAACTGAGTTAAGACTAAAATCATCATTTATCCATTGCCCTGTTAAGATACCATATTCATATTAAAAGGTGACTTACGCCACTATGACTCTCAACGGCTCATTTGTATGTAGGAAACGAAGAAGTTTCTGCTCCCTGTAAAATTTTGTTAACACAACGACTCCCTCAATTATGCTATAGTGCCTCGTTTAAATTCAGATTGTTTACTAAAATTCAAAGAGCAAAAAACGCAATTCATTAAATGCATGATGAATGGTGTGCTTGGTCAACAAAGCTTCCAGGACGATATGGTTGTGCTTCCGTACTCACCTGTGCATTTTGTATGTATTATATAAACATAATTGTGGTTCGTAACCCACGACTGTGGTAGTCCTACAGTTTGCTTTCGTTTAAGTTTGTTCGCTATTCAAAGTCATTCATAATTCAAAGAATTTTTCGAGGATTCTCTTGTTTGCTGTACTACTGAAAAGTTCCAGCGTTCCGGTTTCGTCAAATGTAATTAATACCGTCCAACATCCATGAAACTCTTTCGTGAAGTGTGTACTTAATTTTACTTCAAATGAAATTGTTATTTCATTACCGAGGATAAGTAGCTCATAAATTTGCAATTTTATTTTAACTGGGTTTACTTAAATTATTCGTTTGGTTATACAAAGTAAATAAATAAATCATAAGCCTATCATTTAATGCCCTTACACAAAAACTTAACATTTCCATTGCATAACTCCATAGCCGCTTATTTCCTACACTTTTTGAAATTTGGGACTTCAAATTTTCATTCCGTTGACTATCGTATACGTCAAAACTTGAAGGTAGTGCATGTAATGAATATGTTAAAATCGAGGCAATTTTAAATTTTTTTCATATTTGGAGCTGAAGCAGTGTCTTCTGAAAGTTTTACAGTTGAATAAAGTTTAAATGATTTATGTACGTAGATCATTTCTTAACATAATTATCCCCTTCTGAATGACATCGAAAGGATATAAAATGTTTTTACTTGACCATACGTTTCCTACTTTGTAATATATTGTGAAAAATACATACTAAAGATATAACCTAGCGTATGTATACACAAAATTAAATTTTTAAATGTAATTGTGACATAAGTTAATATCCCGAAAAGTAAAAGAGGCCGAAAAAATTGTATTATTTTCATCAATTCTGACGTCAAATCAATGATTTTAAAAGATTATATCAAAATCTGATTTTAAAAGATTATATCAAAAATGATTCTTTTCTTATTTTGCCTGAGTGTCTGACGTCAACACTTCAAAACAGTCAGTTGCAAATAAATTTATAACATCCAAATACTTTCTGGTGCATTCATTTATATGCCATTCTAATTTCATGAAAGAATGATTCAAGTATGTTTGAACTTTAAAACTCTATTTACTGTAATGAAATTGCTTTATATAAAATTCTCTTTCAAAAAAAAAAATAATAATAATTTTAGTCACTTTTAAGATTATTTGTTTTGACGTTCAGTAAGTAGAATAAAGAAAAACAAGATGAAATCAATATATTTCACAAAATAGGTACCGTTTACCCTTAAAATCAAATATGCAAAAGTTTCTCTTTCAAGTTCCGATTACGCGTGTTTCTTGAAAAACGGCCCACTTTGCTTTTAGCGAATTGTATTTAATGCTCATGAAAGTTAATTTCATCTTAATTAACATTTATGTATCCTTTATCACTCTCAAGGAATTGTGCTGTCTCGTGTAAATAAGCCAAGTTTTCTGTTTGGCAGAATTAACTTTGTATCCGAACACAAATTTACGTCGTAGAAATTTCAAGGTGGAGAGAAAGAAAACCTTTCTTGTCACTTTAAGTGTCCTTCAAGTCAAAATTTTGAGTTAGAAAGGTATGGAAATTCATCTAATAAAACTTATAAACCCGTATAATGAAAAGGTCAGAATTCGTTTGCCATATAGGCCACGAAATTTAAAACATGGAGTACTTAATACTCGATACAAGAATGTAATATGGAGGTACAAGAAATTGTGAATACTCCTCATATTTGCAAATTATAATATGTTTTTTCTTTCAACTTTGGGAAAATAATTATTATTTATCACAACTAGACTGAAAATGAATTAAATTTCAATTTGTTTATACTGTCCAAGAGAGAACCATAATCTGAATTATTCGCAAGGATACCTGCCTGTGGAGGATTGCATTTGCCCTAGATTTTTTGAAATCGGAATGAATCAACGAGTAGAAAGAGGATTTCAGTTGAATAAATTTAATGCATAGTGTTGGCAAGAGAAGCTGGAAGATCTTATTGGAGCATCAAGAATAGTAAAATTATATCAAAGGAAAGTTCCACTTCTATACATACATGCGGGCCATTTGTTAAGAAAAACCCCACTGAGATAATTTCAGAGAACTTTTATTTATTTGAAGCCAAATCTATTAACGTATGAGAGGAAAACCTTTTTAGCAAAGAAGAGATTTTTGGGGATTAAGATCAACATCATTACATAATTTCTATGGGGATAAAGAAGGGCTACTGTGCGGATTAGCTCGGGTTTGAACTTTGTAGCTACGGGCAAATAACCTATATAAAAGGTACATTTTTGTGGCTGCATTGAGTATCTAATTAAGCTATCTTAAACAGTGCACCCATACCCACACAAAACGTAAACTGCCACTTTGTGGAACTGGAATGACTTCACCTGAATGCCTAACTTCTGTTTCACCACTTCTCTTGTTATACATATAATATAAATGCATCCACCGAGATTTGCTTGTCTAACAGAGCACGTATGTGACCTAATGTTAATAAAAGTCGCAATCCCAACGCTTTTATTCTAAAACAACCTTGTATTCCCATGAGGTTTGAAATTATTCATTACATAAAATGAATTTGCTTTACACCTACTGAGGATTTTCACCCCTGCTGATACATATACAGTAGAAGAAGCAGGGTACGACGAGGTGAGATATTATAGTTACTGATGCAATTTCTCTTTGTGTATACTATAATTTTTTTAAGTGGTTTATGGTGGTAATGTTTCATCGTTTAAAGTGCTTACAAGCATCTCTTTACTTCCTTATTTATATGAGAGGTAAAAGGGAATTTATACCACTTGAGAGTTTATTTTATGTAAAAATATGCAATGAATATTTTTATATTTCATATTTAGACTTCGCATTACATGCTTGGATTTGGAACTAGGTCAAGTAATTAGTGATTGTGACAGACACATTTTCAGTATTCTGATTGAGAACTTAAATTTCGCGAAGGTTTGTTCATGAACTCGTTTAAAATAAATAAAAGTTTAGCATGCATGAGCGAGAATTGGCTTCACACAAATGAAATATATTATAATATATTTAATATGAAATATGAAATCCAAATTTGTCGAAAGAATCAAGAAGAAGTGTTTTTGGATAAAATAATTAAGTACACATTTTAAGATATACAATACAATGCAAGAACAAGCTGTGGATAAGTCTATATCTTTATTTGGCCATCGGATCACAAACAACTTCTCGTCCAATATTTCCCTATTTTTAGTCTGCCTTTAAACAAGAAAAATATAATTGTAAAATAGGTACTTCATAATATCTATCCCGGATATTGCATTTTACTTCCATACCACAGATTTCAAAATTACAAAAATTCAATGTAATGGGAAGAGGAGAGGCAACAATATAAAACGTTGAAAAAGTATTGACACCACACAACATTTTAATATATCTACATATTTAAGATAAAATTACCAATCATTTTAAAAAACTCGTCATACAACGATTTATCTCTTAAAACCAAATGTGGTTAAAAATATCTTCCCTGCCGCAATGTGTCATGGTTGGTATTTAATGACGTGCTAAACACGTTTCCATGATATTGACATTTACCGAAACCCTCTTATTAATACCCTTCACCAAACTCAGCAAATCAGAGGAACTCATTATTTATTTGAACCCACATTGAAGAAGTGAACTTGGGAAATTCAGTCATTTTTCGTCTCTTTAACTTTCGGTAATGGGGGTACACTAATGAGTTTGGTTAACGTACAACAGCACGTACGTGGGTATTTATCACCACCGTCAAGAAGGCCTAGGAGCCTCCAATTAGTCGGCATAACACTTGAGGAAATTACCCACGTTTATGTGAAGAAGTATTTTACGCCTAAACAGGGAATTTCGATTTTTCGTAAAGTACTTAGGGCCAGCGATCCATCTAAAAAGGCTATAAAAGCTTGTATAAGAGGGTCTTAAAAATTACGGCAATGTAGAAATAATACCGATTTTCCAGTTTTCCAGGCGATTAACATGATAAATTTGAAAGTCACAACCGCTTATTTTACGATACATATATATGTAGGTACATAGGTACATACAATATTTATACGCACGAAAACTTAATCTTTTGAATGAATAACCCAACATTTCAATTTTATATAACAACTTTAAACGTTCTAAAGTTGTTGAAAATTGAGTTTATTACCATCGCGAAATACAACACAAAAGAAGGTTTAAAAACTTTTCAAGAAATTTTGAATAATGTGTTTCGTTTTGAACTCACGAATCGTAATTGATTTTTGTTAAAAAAAAAAAGAGGAATGAATAAACTGCGAATGGCGGAAAACTTTCAAAGACGTAAATGTATGATAAATAAAAGTTTCCTTATTTCGTCAAACAAAGGATGTGTGGGAATGAGGGGTTCTTAAAATTCTAAAATAGTCAGAATGAAATTTCTCTCAAGTTATACACGTTTCTTTAGTGTTCATACAAAGACGACGTTGTAGATTTTGTGCTTTTGATGTTTTCGGAGAACTTCATATCTCTATTCTATATGCAATACTTTTTAAGTGCTGAGTGAAATTTTGCGCTGTTTCCCAAGGACACCACGTATAGATGGTTTTACTTTATTGTGTCTTCATTTAATTGAAAAAAGAGGATTTATTTCTCATATATTTTTATTATAACAAATAAGTTAAATTTAATTATAAAATAATTATATATGGATATACACATGAATAATATATAATGAGTTAGTATCAAATACAAATTTATTATTGGTGGAATAGTATTATATGTATAAAGGTACAGCTAATTCAGGAATAAATGGTTCTTTCATTTTTTAAGCAGCATCTTGGTATCTCACAATATATGCTAAAAAGGCTCATTACGTTTTTCTCGAAACTCTTTTCAACCCTATTCAGTCACATTACGTAAAATCCACCCTGTCTTTTCTTGATCTGGGATACGATCCATTAAATTACATCTACAGGTAGATTGAACCTTTAACTCAAATATGTACATAGGTATTATTTGAATCGGACCTTTAATTATCTTTTGGCAGTCCTCTGAAGTGGACCATATTATATTAAAATAACTGTACTTTTTGGAAAGGTCATATTAATAACCAAATTAATCGAAAAGCATATCATTTAAGGTTTAATAAACCATTTTTATTTTTTCCATAGGTTGAAAATTACAAAGTACATACAGCAGTTTTAATTTTTTTATTTTATAGCAATATGTTCTTGTAAAGAGAATTTTGAAAAGTAACACAATATTTTTTTCATTTACATTTCACAATTGTTTACTGGGGTGCAAAAGTTCTGGGGTGGATTTTACTCTGACTATTACGTCGTTTTCAGGAAGGGTGACTGAAAATATTTAAAATATGTGGTTGCCGACTTGGACTTCGATTGCCATATTTATTTACTCTAGCCAATAAAAATTTCAATATCTTTTGTATTTTCCACAGTCCTTAAAGAGTGATTTAATCCTATTTAATAGTATACATTTTAAAGTATGCAGGCTTTTAAACCGAATTTTTACCTATTTTACTATATTCCCGTAGAAGTTCGAATTTTGAGTTATTCACAAATACTACATATAAATATTGGTGACATGAAAAGCTACCCATTAGACATTCGCACCCAAGGCTTTTTAAAATATATTACTTAGGGATAAAAAGGAAAATAGGGGTCTTTTTAAGTTATGCTTTCTAGCTTTATAAAGATTATATTATTATGATTTATCATATATTTTAAGCCAGTTAAATCAAATAATTTATTATCTCTCTGCAGGTGGAGAATGTGCGAATGATTGATCGCTACAACACGAAGAATCCCATTGTTGGAACTCTCTATCTTACAGCAACACATCTCATATTCGTTGAGCCAGATACAAACAAAGAAACATGGGTGAGTAATATAATAATTGCAGATAGATTAAAAGCAAATAAAAAATATCTAAAGGCGAGAGCAGGGAAAATTTATGCATTGATTCCCTTGTGCTAAATAGAGGTAATCATGAAAGGCTCCCCATGACTTCACAACAAAATGCCGCTCGTGTAGAATCGATTTCATTGCTCAGACGGTTTCAGTCATAGCGCGCTCTATTTACGGTGTAGCCTCAGCGGCGCCATTCTTTATGGAGGGGGTGCAGTGAGCAATTGTGAGCTCCTGCTTTAATAGGGCTTAAGGGAATGGCGAAATTTGATCCATTTCCGAATATCCTGCGAAAATTTTGATGGTGAAGTCCTTTATGAATGAGCACTCAATATCCTGGAGTAATGTGAACTAGTGGCGCAGATAAGATCATTGTCGTTTGTGACGTGTCCCGCCTGTTTGTACTACATAATAGAAAAAAAGGGTCCTTTTATCCTTTTTGAATTTTTTTTCAGCCTTTCCGCATCCCTGATATTCCATTTAAAAGCTCTTGCACCTCATTGTCCCATATCAAATCAGATCAATTCGTTGAGTTTTCATTCAATATTCAAGCATTTGTCTCCCAACATTTCGGGCAAAGTTCGGTTAGTATGGAATTGTTGTAGATTGGGTAAATCCATTAATTTTTTTTTTGAGGCTCAATAGGAATGTTATTCCCAAATATTAGGTCATTTTCCCTTACATTTGAATATTTATACGCGTTTTGCAAAGAACCTTTCATGTAATTTTTCGATTACCATTTTACTCTCAAAAGTATGCAGATATCAGTTGTGTTTTACGTTACATACATATATTTAAGTTATATAGTTATATCGAAGTTTTATGTTTAAATACTTTAAATCCTCTAGTTTTAGAAAGAGAAAATAAATTGCTTTTGTGGAGATTATCTGCCGCCTGGTCGTCTTAATGGACGTGTCTTGTGGTCACCGTCACTGATGCCGGCTTTATATTTACATTATCCTTAAAACAAAAACCAAATTGTGATACATTTTGTGTTAGATTTTAAAATGCTTTTGGCTATCAATTGCAACAATCTGTACGAAAAGCGTTTTCATTAATTAAATTCCTGTTTTTAATTTGTCATCAAATTATTCCACGTTATTTTGAACTTTGGGACACTGCAATTACATACATTAATAGACTATTGTAGTTGATAAGATTGGAGCCCCTAAATTTCTACACAATATTCAATATATTATAGTTTGTTCTTTTCCAATGCGTATCTCTATCTACTTTTTTTTCAAGCAACAAGTTGAACCAAAAATAATATTTATCTTGATTAAGATGTAGGTCCATAAAGCCAAACCCAATTACTTTATTTTCTCTCCCTCTTCAATTAATCTTCTTCGCCAAAAACATTCCATCAATTACAAATCCTGATACAGAATTATTTCACTCATGCTGATAGACCGAACCTTTATTTGATACATTCTGCTTTTACAAGAAAAGTAATCAAGAAGCACTGAATAAGAAAGTTATTTTCATTAATATTTAATTCCCTTCCGGAACGTATAGTAAGTATACTTATCTCGTACTTTTCTTTCCATTTGTGTTTTGTCCTTCGAGAATTGTTTTAAAGTGAATTAAATTCATAACGAATTTCTTGTTTTATATCTCAGTAACTGTTCACCAGAATATTCTAAATGAAATAATTCCACTGAATTAGACTAATAAAATTTTAATGTGTCTTCATGAAGACAATAAAATTTTAATGGAAGGGAAACACAAACAAAACATATTTGTTCAAATGATACAAGCAATATTACTAAAATAAACAATCTTACAACTTGTTATTCCAAGTCCTGTCCCAGCAGTGAATTTTTCATTTCAAAAAGTAAAAAGCCAATTTCTTTACCATTAAAATCCAATTAGCATCGATTTTAATTTTCGTGAAAGCTTTTCCTCTTAATTACTGCTTGCAGAGGAGGCGCAGGCTTAATATCTCTTCCACTCAACTCGCTTTTAATAGGAATCACATAAAATGATCTCGAGATTTTGGGGATAAAAGTAATACTCAGTTAAATGGAGCCCACCAAGCGGATCACATTTCATTGGCAAACTCTTTCCCCAAGGTAGGAGCTTATTATTTTGGTTCCTGCGAAAAATATCTCTCAGAAAATCTTATTTTTTACTGAGTAAAAGAATCTTATCTTATCCTCTGAAGCGATAAATGTTGCTAATAAACTTTTCGACTGCTAATTAAACAAAATTATTTCTTATAACATGTAGAACCCTTTTTTATAAGAAGTGCTTTTTGTACTGATGAAAATTTATATTAATGTTAAGTCTATTTTGAAAAATATAAAAATATTGGGTACACCAGATTCCTGAATTCTGCGCTTATCCCAAAAATTAAATATTTAGCCCACTTTAATTAAGTTACAAATGAAATTTTGATATTTCCACTTTATCGCAAATACTTGTATCAGTAAAGTGAACCTCAGAAACAACGTGCCATATTTCTGTCATAATTGTACGTGCTGATATATGCCCCAAATATTCGGATATGTAGCGATAACAATAAAATGATTAAGCTTCGATATTACGTTTTTACTTGTAATTTATTCACAGATTCTATAGATGAGTTATATCTCATGGCTGCGATTGTGGCTAATTACAAGTACATATGAAACCCGATCCGATTCGAACGACTACAAAAATAGGCTCAAATAAATAAATAAATAAAGGTTTTGAAAATTTCCCCAATAGAATTTAAAATCTGGCGTATTTGGTTTTATTTCTCTCTTTTTATTTCGTTTTTGTGTCAAGTTTCAAAATCCCGCATGAGTACAAGAGCTTCATGTAACAAATTCTAAAGTGGTTTGATATTTTGTTGATTTCGGTCGAGTACCCTTAGCCAACCACTTTGTACATAATATGTATATAGATAGAGCCTCGCTATTACAAGCAAATTTGGAAACCATCCTTTGAGAACTTCTGGTATTCTCCAATAAATTGAAATATCCTTCCGCTGATTCTTCACTTATGTGAGGCATGCAAATAAATTGGTTTTTTCATGCCAAATAACAAAAACCCACTTACATAAAATTTTCGCACAGACGAAATACATTTGTTTTATAAACGGAATTTCTCCTGCTGTAAGTGGGCAGATTTCCAGACGAATAACTTGGCCTCTATGGCGACAAACGAAGTTATCCCAAGAATTCTTCGTAAGAAAAAAAAAACTTCAATGTAACCCCCACACGATCCAATCAATTACGAGTTTTTGTTGCAATTTATGAAGCTAACTAGCTAATATAAATACATATTATATATCTTTCAAAATTCGATGTTTTCAAACCGCACCCTTATTTATCCAAATCAAATTAAAGGAAAAGCATCAGTAAAATACATTTCTGGCAGACAAATAGCGTGCTGTGTACCTTTCTCACAACGGCAACCATTTGTCTAGAAAATTTATTTCAATTTATCTTTATAAGGAATGTCTGATCCCGTACAGACAAGGGAATGTATGGACAAAAAGAAAACCATATATAAGACTACATCTCGCAGAACAAATATTTCGGAATGTGTCAGTTCCAATCTTCGCTTCAACGGGTTTTAATCTTAGAAGCTAGCCCAGCTTTTAACGAGAATTTACTTTATTTTATGTTTGATTTTGATTAATATTTTATTAGCGGAGTGTCAGCTGGAAATTTGAACAAGGAATATGCATTTCTATAAAATTTTCACGTACCGAGAAGACAGATTTATTTAATATGTAATGACATTGTTAAAACTTTTTTATTACATCGAAGCAATTTCGGCGTGAATATTTAGCAGACTCCTGGAAATCATTTTCCACCGGGAAGGTGTCAGGTCAAGCAATAAATAACACAAACCTCTTGAGTTATACAGCAAACAAGAAAACTCCATAATACAAAGCATTAAATCAAAAACATAAAATCCGCTAAAACACCTTACTGTCAACAAACAAAAAACATAAATCAATCTTTCGGTTTTCTAGTGGAACATTATGTATTTAAGGTCGAAAACCAATTTCGTACTCTTGAAAAATTCATTCAAAAGGACAGAAATGTTAAATTGTTCAAGTTTTATGGTTTGGAAATAATTTTTGAGTAGGTAGAATAGAATCACGCAAACATCGTTTGATTGAAGGTAGTAAATGATTTAGATAGTCCAAGTTGTTCTGTATGGCTTTTATAAAAAAAACCTAAGTATCACATGAACGAAGATTTTGTCACAAAATGGATTATGTATTTGAGGATATTCGAAATTTGAGTACATAATATACAAAATAAACAATTCAGTTACTATGCAGATTTCAAAGATAACATTTTCATATATCACAGGTAGACAGCAAAGAAATATGAAATATCGTTCGTTGCTCTAATAATTCTTCTAAACTTCTACCTTAAGGAATCAGTAAATCGTAGAAGCGGGTGCAAACTCGAATTGGATTTAAAATTCGGCTAGGGAATTCGCTTTGCACGTATAAAAAAACTCGTGTTCAGTTGCTTTGCCGACATCATTCCAACCGCATGATCCAATCAATCAGAGTTTGGGTCCTTCGGGAATATTCATGCCTATCGAATTCTTCTCGTAAATCGAAATTAATTTCTTTCGTTCCGCATTATTTCATCGAAAAGTTAGATACTGCTGCTAGGAAGTGCTAACTTTCAAATTTCAAGAGGTGTAAGTCCGTCCAGAAACAATATCCCTAAAACTGATTATATCGCCGGAAAAGCAATACCAACTAAAATTTTATAAAAATTCCCTTTTTTATTTGCAAAGTGACCCAATTTTGTATAGTTCTTGCTCATATTGTGGCTCGCAGCGTCAGTAATTTCCGATAGTTATGTAACTAAAGATTTGCTACTGCAGACTGGAGGAGTTTCGAAACTTGATTAAAACCAACTCCCTCCAGTCCGTTTATATTTCATTCCACCAGAGTCCTCAAAGGAATGGCAGGGCTTATGGATTTGAACTGTGCAATTGACGGTTGCACATAGCTTCTATTAAATTTTACGAGTAAATCACCCAGAGAAAAGTCGAGGAGGAAGCGTGCAATTGATTTTTTTGTTTTTTTTGACTTCAGAAGCTGCTTTTTTAAACATGTTGGCCTGGAACTGTTCCTCCATCCAGACGCTCCAGGTGTTGGCGCCGTCACTCACTGCAGATATTTAAGTTGTAAAATGTAAATAGATTTGTAGAGGTGAATATAAATTCAGGGCATCCAAAGAATGTGTGTATATTTAAGCCAGAAAAAGGTTCGCTCAAATTAGCATAGGGGAACCGGGACCAGGACGTGACAAAGTTTTTATCACGTATCGTGCTGAAATGGGGTCGATCCTTGTACTTACGAGCAACATTATATAGTTCTGTTCTGTGGTAATTGGGCACTATAAAGTTGGGCCAACCTCACTCCACTCACACTTATGTACCTGTATGAATGGTTTAATGTTTATGGGACACATATGTTGCATTTTATTAGAAATTTTACCAAATATCACTTCTGCAAAAAGCGAACCTACAATAAATATAGCGTAAAATTGAGCAAATTCAGCATAATGTTAAATAAGTAATTTTCATAGTCAAGTTGATTTAAGGCATTTTTTTTGGCATATTGCATTTATCTTATATTTTTTTCTGCATTATGTGCATTGATCTGTACTACATTAAAAATTGTTACTTGAAGTAAGTATTTTATTCATAAAATAAGAAACCAGAGTTATACTCGCGTACTTGTGTAATTTAGCAGTTCGGTTTTAAAATTGAAACCCTTTATATATGTACATACATACCTACATATATTTATAAAGAGTAATATAGGAGGGAGTGAATTTTTATTACCAGTCATCCAAGAAAACCTTTTTTATTTGTTGCACAAGTATCTATTATTCTAGAAGTAACGTCAAATATATTCACGAAAATATCTTTCGAAAATAATAACAATAGATATGGTCGTATAATTAATTTCTTTTTGCCACGAGCGCTCGTTTTGGTAACTAACGAATCTTGATTTCATTCTCTTGAGAGCTGATATTTCATATCGTTTGGATTCATTCTTAGATTCTCGCATTATTCGTACAGAAAAAAAAGAATATACAAAGAAGCGTTTACAAGAAAAGGATCCGAGCTCCCCCTTTTCCCCATAAAAATGATCCAGATCATTTATTATTTGACTTGAATGCCCCAAGAAAACATCTCTGCGTACAAATCATGGTCCAATTAAGCTAATTAAACAAGTATAGCTTGTTATCCTCCGTCAAGTACACTTCCCCTTGCAGACCCACAAGTTAAGCCCTCATTAAAGATTTAAGTAAGGATGTTAATTTCCATAAATCTCTGGGACCACGAAAACTTTGGAGGGTATTTTGGTTTCCTCAAATGCTCTTGGGAATTTTGAGAGAATCTTTCTTCTTCAGCTTTCGCTACCTCAGTTTGTGAAATATATACACATAAAATGAAAATACCACAATAAGGTCGTTTCACAAAATATTTTTCAGGATAAACACACATTTCACCGCTTGAGTGGGCTTTGAGTTTAATAGGTTATGTTTCAACGTTCCTAGAACTTAAATGAAATTTAAATAAAATGTTATTTTTGCAACTTATCTCGAAATATTAAATTTGTAAAACAGAACCACACTCATAAATTTACATTGTTAGGAGATTCAAAGTAGCAAATCGGATTACCTTAGAAGATACTTAAAATTTCGAGGATAAGCTTTGGTTATCTCAGTAATAATTTTGACCCTTTACCCCCATTTATCTGACACGTGCCATCCTTTTATTTTGTTCTTGCTTCTTTATTATTAAAAAAAAAGGTACTCCCTTTTACGTAAACATTCCAATTTCTTGATAATATCATGCGTATATCGTTAAATTAGCATAAACGAAAAAACAGTGTCTTGGTTACTGATCTTTTCATAACTGTGTATCAACATTTTTCAATAGAATATTGATCTAAAAAATAGATTGACTATCAACAAAAAAAATTCTAAATACGTATGCGACGAATATATGTAAAATTCCCTACTTTTTAAAAGGGGGTTAATTAAAGCTTAACTGCAGAACTAATAAACCACATTTAAACCCCTTACAATAATTTGCTGTGGTACACCACATAATCGGTGCTTTTCTTAACGAATTTTATTCTTACAGTTTCATCATTTGCAGAGTTGTTTTTAAGACGTGAATATTCAAACAATTCAATCAATATTTGAATAAATTACCTCAGGCCAATGAATTTTTGCTTCATTGGGTGTTGCAAGAATCGATGTTATTCTATAGCTACACAAATAATATAATGGAACAAAAGACCAAGACTCCTCTCTTCTCCGTCGTATCATGTTGTGCTTTCCTCCTTCAATGAAATGTTCATAAGAATTATGATTTTTAAAAATTATATGCGCGCAAGCTGATTAATTTTATTCATGTAATCTTTATGTTTCACTCTCGTTTCAGATTTTACACATGCATATTGGGAGTGTGGACAAACTTCCATTGACTACTACCGGCTCCCCTCTCTTAATACGCTGCAAAACATTCCTTTCGGTGACTTTTGTTATTCCTAAAGACAGTGAGTGCCATGACGTGTACACTTCTCTACTAAAACTTTTTCAACCAGGTAAGTAGTTAAATACTCCATTTTCTTAACAAATATAAATAGGAGAGAATGTAGACAAATAAAACAATAACCTTTCTAGACCTGTAGTTTTAAGTTTTTGAAAACTTTAAGTTAAATATAAAAAATTCCAAATATAGCCCTGTTTTTTTTTCAAAATACGGTTTAGAAATCAACAAAATTCTGTTAAGCGTATATTCTGGTAAAGAGAATTTATTTTATGTTGTTCCTTAAAGATCAGAAATTATTAAACGTAATGGTAGAAAAGCTGATAACTTACTAAAGAGATCTTAAAATATAAAGTGTGCTTCCCACCTAGGAGCTACAGCACAAAACAAAATTTAACTCTAATTTTAGATTATTTCAGTATTTCGCTTTTTGAAAATTCTATTATGCAAACTTTTACATTAACGAAATGTGTTTAAAATTCTATTTAATCCTCTTTACGCTTAAAAAACCACCCGGGTGTTGCGAGATACATAAATGAACCGAAAGTTTTGCAGTTGCTAAGTCTATAAGTCCATCACTCATAACATTGCTTTCGTTTCCCTCTACTTTTGTAACTTTTTAAGCCTCTATAGTGAAACAAACTTTGATATTATTATTCAATTATTTAAATCAAGAACGTATTGTTATTATTTAAATCAAGAACGTAGCAAGCATTAATAAAAGTTTTGATTGGTTACGTTTTGTAATAGCTTATGGAACCTTTACATCCTTTATCCAACCTTTACATTCCACTTTGCATTCAAGATTTATACATCTTTGACAAATTTTGCGGATTTCAAGGTGGTAACATAAACTTAAATTGGCTAACTTTATACAAGAACATCAATACCCCATGTTTGCTGAGGGAAATTGATTTGTTTCCTTCGAAACAACATAATCCCCTAACTTCGTAATGGACGTGTGGGCTTAAATGACAAACTTTTGTGAAATCACGATGACAAATTCCTGACTACCACATATAACAAAAAGGGCGGCAGTTCGGGTCTGTTCTAGGTAAAGGAATCTTACTTTTACCAAGCTCCCACAATTTGAATATTTAAATCATTCTGAAAATGCAAAAACAGTACCGCTGTTGGGGTGCGGCTGTTGAAAGGCATCTTTCCCTTGGGGTTATTGTGATGACTCTTATGTCCTATTTCTTATTTGGTTGTCACGATATAGCCTGATTGTGTTTCTGTATCTTTTATGAGATGAAACAGAACATAATTTAATTTGGGACGTAATTTTTTTCAAGGTGTACTTTACTGGTGACAATCAAGAGAATTTGAATTTCCTCCGTCATATCACATTATAATTATCTAATAAAGTGAATAAATAAAAATGCTAGAGAAACTTTGAAAATTGAATTTCACTTAGAAATCAATACTTCAAATATCATTGCAAATTCCGAAGAATTGATAAATCATTTATGCCCATAAAATCATTTCCGTATGTAACAACGCAACTGAATTTCGCTTGAATTTCGTCTAGCCTCATTGGTTCCCTTAAAAGGATTACTTCGCTGTGGCTTTCAAAATTAATTCGATTCGATTTTATCCGTCTAGTTCCGGTTCCTGATTTATATTTAAAATCGACATCCGACATCGGTTTCACAAGTATTCTGTGACTGCGGATGGTGTCATATTTAATTCACAATACCTTTCGATTGCAGTGCAGATAAATAAGTTATACTGCTTCAGCTACTCACCTGGGAAGGATGATTATCCGAAGACAGCTGGATGGGATTTCTTCAAATTAGAAAGCGAATTCAAGCGGATGAGAGTGCCCAATGACCAGTGGACCATGTGCAGCTTAAATCAAAACTACGAACTATGTGACACATATCCCAGACAGGTTTACGTACCATCAGAAGCAAACACAGCAATGTTGATTGGCAGTTCAAGATTCAGGTCGAAGGGGAGACTACCAGCCCTCACTTATCTACATTCAAACAAGGTAAGGCCAGTATTTGTTTCTAGCATTTGATTTGCTTTGCTAATATTAAACAAAAGGCATATGAAATCTCCTCGTTTTATTACTTGCTCAGTTTTGATATTAGTGAGATCAAATTTCATGTCAAATCTTATATTAATAAATTAAAGTAAGAAGTGAAGAGCGCATCGAGTAAGAGGACATGAATTCATATTTTAAAATCGAAATAGCTTTTATAAAACTAAAATAATTTTAACTATATCAATAATTTAGCACTTGATCAAGAACTTAATTATTTCGTGATCTAGTCACTTGGACTGGGTTCCACAATAATAAACGTTTAGTGAATGATTAAATATAATATGCGAAAACTAATAATAAATATACAACGGCCATTAGAGAGCATTACTTCACTAAACAGTTCGTATCATATCTTGAGGTATATAAAAATTCGCACCGTACTTGCGACACTAAAAATTGAGAAATCGATTGAGGAATTGAAGGGATGTATAAATTGAACGAATATCGCACAAAAATAAAATACATAAATAAAAAGAGTAATTTCGTACAAAACTCTTTGCTAAATTGCTCAAACGAATATGAAAATATGAATGTTCATATCTTTGGATGAAATATGAGTAAATGTAAAACGCTTCGTAGAAAGATATAAAACAGGCGTGGTTACCTCTCGTTATTCTGTCATACAAAATATTAAAAACGCATTCGATGGATATTTTACCTTGTTACAAGCGATTAAAATTACCTACATTTTTAAGAATTTGATAAGCTGTAGACCTTTTTAAGATATGAATACCAAATACATTATATGCGCATTAATATTAAAATTTAATCATCCATTTTTTTTTTATTATCGATCCTGCTGAAATCCTACTCCAATTAAGAAAGAAAATATAATTTTCTCCTCGATTTGTCAGTTATTCATACAGCCTACAATCTTTAGGATATCGAAACAATCTTTTTGCAGAAGAATTACGTTTCTGATAAGCGTAGTACCAAAAGCTCTAGAGTATTCACTTCTCTCTGGTTCCACTTGCTCCAATTTTTGCTTTCTTATGTTTTCAATTTTAAAGCTAATTGAAATTCCAAACTCAAAGGTTCCATTGTATTTCCCTTTCCTTCCTACCTTCCTTTGAATTTTTTACTTAAGTGCTTCCAACAGAAAAATGGGACTACTTATTTGAATATATTCTGATTGGTAGCGTGATGATCTTGTTCTCGAGTAAAGTATAATTTACCAAATTCTCTTTTTTTTTAAATGTGTGTATGTAAATGTAAAGCAGTATACTTTAAATTTGAAGTACGTCTTATAAATATTTTGAAAAATTTCATCCCAATTAGGCATCAATTTGCCGCTGCAGTCAGCCTCTGTCTGGGTTTAGTGCCCGATGCCTGGAAGATGAGCAGATGCTGGAGGCTATAAGGAAAACGAATCCCAACGTAGACTATATGTACGTTGTCGACACGAGACCACGGGTAAGTAATAAATTCGTTGTCCCTCAGCATTCATCTAAATGTAACCTTTTTCTTAGATAAACGCTATGGCAAACAGAGCAGCAGGGAAGGGCTACGAAAACGAAGCATTTTATGAGAACATAAAGTTTCAATTTCTTGGTATTGAAAACATCCACGTGATGCGGACCAGCCTGCAGAAGTTAATTGAAACGTGCGAGCAGAAGTCCCCAACAATGAGTGGTTTCCTGAGTGCACTCGAGTCCTCTGGATGGCTGAAGCATATTCGATCGATTCTAGATACATCCAGGTCCGCCCGAAATAAGGATTTTTTATTCTATTGCCACTAAAAGTTTTATTACAGTTTCATTGCCAATGCAGTCGACAAAGGAGTCTCCGTGGTGGTGCACTGCTCGGATGGGTGGGATAGGACGGCTCAAGTGTGCTCTCTTGCTGCACTTATGCTGGATCCATATTACAGGACTATCAAAGGATTTCAGGTAGGGAAAATCATAAATCGCTTCACTGCGTGGAATAACAATTTTTGCAAAGTAGGCTCTAATTGAAAAAGACTGGCTCGCATTCGGACACAAATTTAGTGAGCGTTGTGGCCACATACAGACAGATCCCAAAGAAGTGAGCAATGCAATCTTATCTAATTGAACCTTTTAACAAAATAACTTGTAACCCCTCTAGACATCACCAGTATTCACACAATTCCTCGATAGTACCTGGCAGCTAATGGCCCAAAGAAACGACGCTTTTGAGTTTAATGAAAGATTCTTACTCATCCTTCACGACCACGTACAGTCATGCCAATTCGGCACTTTTATTGGCAACTGTGAGAAGGACCGGCTAGATCTAAAACTGTCGGAACGGACATACTCCCTGTGGGGCTACATGGCAAACCATTTAAATGAATACATAAACCCACTTTACAGACCCGAGATGGATGAGATTATAAAACCAAATTTAGCACCGCAAAGCATCAGGTACCTACATATTTTTTTTTATAGAGGGTAGTTATTTCGCTAAAATATTGTTTTTAAGGTTCTGGCGAGGAATGTACAGCCGGTTCGAGAGTGGAGTCCACCCCAGAGAGCCATTAGGTGATTTGCTGTTGGCTAGTCGTGACCACTGCAATTCCCTTGAGGATCATGTTCAGCATTTAACAAAGGTCGGAGTTAGAACTATGTGCAACCTCAGATAATTTTATAATTTTTACTTTATAGAGAATTGCAAGTTTTAAGAACTACATTTCTAAGTCGGCTAAAAGACTGCATGACGCTACACGTCTAAAGGACAATACACCTGTTGAGATTAACGATAACAAGTAAGCAGTTTATAATAAATATTTTGTTTTTAATTATATACTATCATAAAACATTAAAGCAAAAGTTAAGACGAAAAAACAAAATACATTTCTAACAGTTTTATTTACTATAATTTTCAAATCTCAAAATATGGCATCGAATTCGAAAACAGCAACACCGAAAACCTCTGTGTAGTAATTTTATTTTAAACATTTATTTTTAGGTACAACTATGATAGGAAAATGAGTGAGCTCTCTTCAGCTGATGACGATCATCCTTTGAAAACAGCAGAAATGTCCTTTGCCAATCTTTCGGTAATTGACTCGTACTTTAAAGATAATTTAGTCGATATTAAAAAAAAAATTAATTCTTTAGATGTCGGAAATTGCAGACCCGAACAAATTAGCTGAGGAAATCAACTCAGTTGCAGTAGACTGGAAGTCGTTACGCAATGTAACGGCCTGCGCCTGCGCAACGCCTTTTGATCAGTTCAATAAGAAGGTAAGAATTGGTTCGTAATTAATATAATTGGACTTAACTCTTTATTTTTTTTTTTTTAGAGCCACTGCTGGAAGTGTGGGAACGTGTTTTGCACCCGGTGCATTGACAAAACAGTACCCTTGCCGGGACACGCCAGTGGGAAACCAGTGCCCGTCTGCAGGCCATGCTTCCGCTTAGTGCAAAAGGCTAGTCCTTAATTCCATTAGTCAACGAATTTACGCTGTTTATCTTGGTGTACAACATGGGAGACATCTTCCACGCATCATATTATATCTTGTTAGCGGAGCAACAGTGGCTCGATATAGAATTATTTTCGGTTCCCTTACAAGGCTGTTTTAGGATAATTTGAGAACGAGGTATTTTTGTAACTCCCAGAAAATTATTTTACGTTAGGCTGAAAGGAGAGAGCGCATGTTAACCTGTACATAAGGAGCTTGTTACATTCTGGTTGGACGTTTACGAATGCACAATGTTCTATTTATTTTTAATTTTTATTTCTTTTTCCGTTAAAGGCTATTTTTGAGACGCAGATATTGTTATTCACACAATTTTTGTAACTAATTTATTTTTTAGGAATAAATATTCGCCAAAATGTACTGGAGCTATCACAGTTTTTATTTAAATGTTAATTTTTTTCACGAGAATTTTGTGTAATATAAGACCATAAGATTATTTACTTGTAATCAGCAGGACAAAGAAGATAAGTTTTAAATGATTCTATCAATGTCTTGCGGACTTGGATCAGCATTTAATGCTTACGCATTGTAATTGAAACATTTTCTGACACACTATTATTATCAATAAAATATTTATGGGCCCACCAAAAGAATTCGGTAGTTTTACTTTGTTTTTAAATTTTCGAATAGGATTAAACTGTAAAATATAAATTAGTTTGGGAATCATTTATTTTTAAAATCGAACAAGATTAATTACGCCTTCTTCTAACCCGCGATATTCTCCATGCATTGGGTTCTTCGTATTTATTGTAGAGTGGCTCCAACCGCTGGTTCTTCTTGAATTTGCTAAGTTTTGTAGGATCGGAGAATCGGAAGAATGATGGGGCAAATTCCACGAGCCACTTTGGATCGATTGTTGTTACTTCTCGCATGTACTCCTTCGTTGTCTGGACAAGTTCATGGTAAACGACCCACTCCGGTTGCCGGTTGAAGAGAGCGCTGGAGGGGTGAATGTACACCACCTGGGAGTCAACCAGTGTTCGATACCCTTCCTGAGGATCTTTCTTGGACGCATTCCTGAAGAAGCCAGAGCAAATGGCTTTTTGTATACGAACTGTATTTTTACCAGCAGAGACCACGTCGAGCTTATGTCGGTCCATGATCCCAAGAAGCTGCTTCCGCACGTCCTGGGCTCTTTTCAGTGTTCTAATTTGCACAAAATTCTCGTAACACCAAGCATTCGAGAACTTGTTGTTTTTCCAACTGTTGTAGACTGCTAGCAAGGTAAGGTGATCACCTTCCGGTTGATTGAACTTCGCCTTCTTTTGGTCAGCAAGAGATTGCTTGTCTTTAGGTCTGTAAAATACATTTTGAACACTCAACATAGAAACAATCGTAAGGACCTCATCCGAGCATTGGAGAGCTACAGACATAATAAGCATTTTTGAGAGATTAGGCTCCAGAGGGAATTCGGCCATTCTTCTACCAAGCCTCGTCAGAAGACCTTCATCGTCAAGAGCTGAAAGGGAGTGCAGTTGCTCCAGGGCCATAACTAAAGACTCAACCGGGGGAGCATCCATGAAGTCAAAATGCAATAAATCATTTATTCCCATCGTCTTAAGCTGAAGAACGGTTGTAGCCAAATTGGTTCTCTGAATTTCTGGGACAGGAGTGGGCAACATTTCATCGCGATATGCCCGTTCTGTGTATAATCTGTAACACTTCCCCGGCCCAGTTCTTCCTGCTCGACCTGCTCTCTGCTTTGCAGCAGCTTGAGAAATTGGGGTAACGACAAGAGAATCCATTCCAGTTTTCGAATTATAAACTTTTTGTTTAACAAAGCCCGGGTCTACAACATAAAAAATCCCATCGATCGTCAGCGATGTTTCAGCGATATTCGTTGCGATTACGACTTTTCTACTTCCAGCAGGAGCAGGCTCAAAGATGCGCGTCTGCATTTCAGATGGCAGTGCTGAGTACACGGGGAGGATGATCAGTTCAGGCACGTCTGGACCCAAACTCTTCATTCGTTCATACAAAATTTCACATGCTGTGTCGATTTCTTCTTGACCTGTTAAAAATAGCAGAATGTCTCCAGGAGGTTCACGGAGGTGAATTTGCATCACTGTGATGAGAGACGCGTCGAGATAGTCAGTTTCTGGCTCTTTTGTGTATAAAACTTCTACGGGGAATGTACGGCCCGGAATTGTAAAGATTGGAGCTTCGAAGAAATATTGTGAAAATTTAACAGCGTCCAGTGTTGCTGATGTTACAATCAATTTGAGCTCAGGTCGCTTTTGCACTGCCTAAAAAATTTAGTAACTTTAGCGATTATAAATTCTTTAAAAAAATTTATTATTTAAAAGTAAAAGTAGAAGTTATATCTGAATTATGTGAATGTTTAAAAATTTACGCGAAGTTTAAATTTATGTTTAGAACTAAGGTAAGATTATTAAATTTCCTATTAAATAGATAAATATAATTTACTGAATCACTTACTTGCTTTAATAAACCGAAAAGAACGTCTGTGTGAATAGTCCTTTCGTGCGCCTCATCCAACATTATCACTGAATATGATTTCAGGTCGAGATCCATGAGACATTCTCGAAGCAACATACCGTCAGTCATGTACCTAAAAAACAATATTAATAACTACCAAAACTATTTTTAACATTTTCGAATGGCTTACTTAATTACTGTTTCGGGACTTGTGCAATCCTCAAAACGAATGGTGTAGCCCACTTCCTGTCCTAATCGACAGCCAAACTCCTCCGCGACTCTTTTGGCAACAGACATGGCAGCGACACGACGTGGTTGGGTGCAACCAATTTTTCCTCGGGCCGTAAATCCGCATTCGGCGAGGTATTGAGTTATTTGAGTTGTCTTACCGGATCCAGTCTCACCGATAACAATAAGAATTTGGTTTTCCGTTACAGCCTACAAAGGTAAGAGTTAATTACTAGATTTCATTTATTTATATCATTACCTTTATAAGATCATCGCGAAGTTTAAAAATGGGAAGAGATTGGCGCTGCTCTATTAATGATAAATCTGTTTTCTTGCCGAAAGAAGATTTTTTCCCACCAATAACATGTTTTTTCCATTCAGGGACTTCTTGAGGTGTCATTCCAATTCCTCGAACATTAGCAGCTAATGCTCTGCTATCCTCTAAAATTTTATTGACAATAGTTTTAATTCAGTTTTCATATAATAATTGAATAAAGTAAAAATAGTAAGTGTGAATTTTTTACCGTCGGGCAATGGATCTATCCAATTTTTGTTCAAACTTGTTGGAATTGAATCCATTTCTTGTTCTCTCTGGAGCATCTTCTGTTCCCTCCTCTCCTTGGCCAAAGCTGACTGCATCATAGCAGCTTGTGCAAGTGATCCGTCTGGATTTTTTACGATCCTCACCGGGGACAAATCGTGCAGAGCTCGCCCGTGTCCCTGAAGGAAGGGAGGTTCCTCTTCCACGATCTCAATTTCAATGTCAGCCTCATCGTCCTCTTCTTTTGGTAAAAGCCTAGAAAAAACTCGTTAACTATGTGTAATTAATAATACTAATTATGGGACTTACCCAGTTTCGTCGTCGAAATCTGGCAATTCACTGCGATCGATCACTCCAGAGGAGATCATTTGTTTGATTTCCCACCGTTCAGGGCTGGATATTCTTGTGACTCGTTTCCGGCTTTCATCCTCTTCTCCTTCGATGTTCGTTTGAAGGTGGAGCATTGAGGTTCCTCCAACGGGTCGATCTGGGTTACGATCGCGAAGATCGCTTTCGCTGTTCAACTGTGAGTGCGACGAAGGGTTAAGGTCTTTGCCCGTGGCTTGGTCAACTTCCTTCATCGAAAGGGAGACCTTCTGCCCAGCAATGCTCATGACCTTGACCTTAACTATTGCTCCTCTGCTAACGACTTCGGCAACATCTGTGACTCTGCCTTCGGCCCTTAACTGGGATATGTGCACCAGACCTTCCCAGCGCTTCCTCAGCCCGAAGAGCTGCACAAAACAACCGAAGGGAACAATGTTCGCGACTTTCCCAGTGTAAATCTTCCCTGGATCGGGATCATCCGCCATCGGAGTAGGACTTCGCCTCTTTTCCCGAACAGGTGTTCCATCCCTCCGCCTGTACCTATCCCGTGATCTGGATCTGCGTCGATTTCTGTCTCTAGAGGTGCTTCGGTTGCGACGATTTCTATCCCTAGAAATACTTCTGGATCTTGCCCGTTTATCCCTGGACCTGGTGCGTCTGTCTCTGGATCTACTCCTCTTGTTCCGTGACCTACTGCGTCGTCTTCCGTTTGAACGACTCCGGCGTCGTTCACGAGACTTACTCTTTTTGCGGTCTCTTCCTCTGGATCTACTCCTGTGTCTTCTACTGCGCTCCTTAGATCTACTTCTGCTTCTACTTTTCGACTTCACACGACGCTTTTCCTTCTCCCTAGATCTGGACCGCTTTTTGCGCTCCTTCTTCTCATCCTTTTTCTCCAAATTACTCGGAGCCAAAGCCTCAAGCTCTGCCATCACATCGTCCACAACAGCTGCATTTTTCTTTTCAGCGTCGATGTCCTCGTCCTCATTCTTAATGGGCTGCTTATTTGGAATCGCCAAGCCAGGAAATTTTTGTGCCAATTTTGATTTCTCCTTCCCGGGAAAAGGCTCCTCTAAACTTTCAAAATTCGGCCCACTTCGCGAGGAGGGCTTCATCAACTGGATGATTCGCAGAAGGTTACTTATGAAAGAATCCGGAAATTCTGCTCCATTTTCGATCAAAACCTTTTTAAAATCCTCAAAGGAGCTGTTTTTCTCGGCCAAGTCAATTATAAATTCGGCTAGAAATAATTAAATGTAAATATTAAAATTCAAGATATCCTAATCGAAACTTACCCAAATCTTTGTCGTTCAAGCCTAAATGATTGTCCAGTTCGGTGCAGATTTTAGACACCAGCGAGAGGTGCTCTAATTTCAGCAATTCTTCCATTGAGGGCACAAGATAATGCCTTAAATCACTAATACTAGGTTTATGGACGTCCGCTTGCCCCACATTTGTTTTGACAGATGTCAAAACGTTTTCTGCAAACTGCGAACATCCCCCTACCGAATATGCAGAATTCGGGAGTATTGAATTAGGTTGCGCTCGTCAACTAATCTAATAATTGGAAAACAAAAATTCGGAGTTACATTTTAATTTAACAATTTTTCTAATAGTCCAAAAATGCTGATTTTTAAATAAGCAAATGTCACTAATCTCGAAATTAAATAATCTAGAAAAACTTGTTGTATTCATCTTATCACATTTAAACAAGGTAGGTTAGCTCTTGTGGTATAAACCAAAAAAATTTCTTCTTTCTCGGTTTCATTAAGTATTAAAAAGATGTTGGAGGCAACGCATAAAATACTCTTTTCTGAATAAATAAAAATAGAAAACATTCCTCCCCGGCGGGGAATCGAACCCCGGTCTCCCGCGTGACAGGCGGGGATACTGACCACTATACTACCGAGGACACGAGTGGCTTTTACAAAATATGAAATAAAAATGTAATGATGATAGCTTTACGCTATTCTAATTTCAAATGTGGTTCCAATGATCATAATTAAACTTGAAGATTTCTTAAAGCCAATTTTACAGCCCAAAGAATCAAAACTTTCGTTCATTATATTCATAACTAAAACACGTTATGTTTAAATATGTAGCAATATTACAAATAAATATTTTATTATTATTAATTATTTTATAAAGAAAACAATTTTTTTTAGAATAAAAATTAGAAAATGTATTACTTATTCTTAAGAGAACTATAGCGGTTAATTTAATTCGATTAATTAAATTCATTCTCAATTATTATGTACATGAATTTATTTCTTAAATTTTTGAGAGGGTGTTAGCAAAAGTATTATGCTGTGGAATTTGTTCAAAATATGGACATGATTTTCCAAGTCCTCGGTAGTATAGTGGTCAGTATCCCCGCCTGTCACGCGGGAGACCGGGGTTCGATTCCCCGCCGGGGAGGATTAATTTTTGCTATAAGTTTCTATCTTTTTTACATACTTAATTTAATTTGACTTATTCTGCCATATCCATTACAAAACTTCGTAAATTACATCAAAATATTTAACCAAAATATTTTATAATTCAAGATTTAAAGTTAAGAATGCACAAATAAATATCATATGCCTAGCAATTTCATTCACATATAAATTTTAAAATCGTGCTTAAAGTTATCTCAAGTCAATGCTACATTAGATAGAATTATAATATGTAGAATATTTAAAAAAATTCTTTGTCTTGTGAGTAAAATTTTGAAAAGCAACGCTCAAAGTAAACAAAAAAAAGATCCATTTATTATAATATAAATTCACCTCTCTATATATTCAGATGCAAATATAATTCCATAACTACATGCTCCACAAATTTATACTTTAGTTTAGATAAATAATGCATGCATACCGCAAACGCCGTTTATCGACTCTGTACGTGAGCGTCGTAAAAATGCAGGTGCCCGTAGAAAAAGAGGCACTCATTGAACAAGCGAGACGGAAGAATCGGGCACCCCCTGAGCGAACTATCCAAATGTGTGTTTGGCTTGATAAAAATTGTGTTTTGTGTACTAACTTTTCCTTACTTAATTACTAATAAATAAAAAAAACAATAAATTAGCTGTTTGTCTTAAAATTTGGTGCATTCTTTGTTTACATTACAATTAAATGGTTATGTGAGGTCACAATATGTTTGCGGTGACTCTTTAAAAGACGGCGTTAAAAAAGAATTTTCGGGGGGTTTGTGCACAAAAAATTGAAGATTGTCCAATTCTTGAATATAGTGTTATTAAATGCACTTTATAATTTATTAAATTTCAAATTTAGATTCTCTGTAAGATCTTTTGTTTCACCCCCTTACAAAATGTGTTTTGTTCTCGCCTCCATTGCTGGGATACTAACACAAAAATTGTTTTCACTAACACTAATTGGATTTTACTATCGTGGTGCAGATAAAATCCCTCTTGAAATAGCGCTGAACAAGAATCGTTCGCTCGCTCATCGCTCCGCCAGGTGAACTCATGCATGAGGCACAAAATTTCTTACCGTCTGCCTTACGGAGCATGTTCCGTTGGTATACTCAAAGACACAATTGCGGCGCTGTGCGGTGCACACCACGCCGCAGTTGACGCCAGTGTAATTGATAAAATGGCGCATCGCTCATGGAATGGAAACCATAGTTTGCGTGTTCCGAAGCCCCGAACACATTCACGCCTTTGTGAGTGGGCTCCAGAAAGTGGCCCTGTGTGAGCCGCCGCCGGGACGCGCCAGTTCAGAAAATGCTGCAATCGGAGCACGCTTGGCTTTAGTCATTAAAAGTGTAATGTGCGACTGAGCGGGAAATCAGCGAAATCAGGTAAATGCTACTATGTAGCTACAAGTTTTTACGTTAGGAAATATTTACGGAATTTTGCTCACAGGCAAATCAACTAAATTGTATCGATTAAATCACATTTCGATTGATTAATAACTGAGCAGCATCGCGGCTGCAGTGGTTTTGTTTACATTTACGAAATTTTATCAGCGAATTGTTGTATGATTGTGTGCTACTACTGCTGATATACATAATTGCATTAATCATCACTCTGTCATGTTTGGCAACCTGGAGGATTTTGAATTGGGATTAAAGACGAATATTTTTTCGAAAAGTGGACAAGAACAGAATATTGCAGAGAATCAAAATTCTGAACTTTCTAACGATCTTTCTAATTGGGCATTGAGAAATAAAATTTGCCATTCTCCTTTAAACGATCTTCTTGAATTGCTTTCAAGTTCTTCTAAGCTCAAAGGAATTTCAATAAATAGCGTAAATTCCTTAAAGAATACTAATAGCAAAACGGCTGGCGAAAACACGAACTTTTCAAACACAGCTGCTGCATCTGAACAACAAGAGAGAACATCTTTTATGAATGGTAAGCGTCTAGTTTCAATGCTAAACTATCTTAAAAAGTTTTAAAGGTTAAATACTAACAAAATTACTAGGTTTTGAATAAAAATTATGAAAATGAAAATTATAGTACTTTTTTATTTAATAATATTGTATATTTTTATTTCTAATTTTTCATAAAACCATTTGAATGTGGAAGCTGAAGGAATGGTAAGATAATTCCAATATCGACGTAAAATGTAAATTTATTTTTTTACTTTGTATTATTAGACGCCTTTTGAAAAACTAGTTTTAGAAGAATTGCGTGGAATTAAGCAGTACTGTTCTCAGTTGGATCTGACTTTATCCGAAGTGAAAGGAAATCAGCAGTATTTACAGAATCGGGTGCGAACATATTTATTTAATCATAAACAGTTTTGTAGTAACATGCTTGGTTATATGTATAAAGAAAGTTTGAGTGCGTAGGATTTTGCTTATACTTATACTTGTATATTTTATCATAGTTTAATTGTCAACGTTTTCTAGTTCGATTCGTATATATTCGAACAAAATGTAAGACGAGAAGCAGACACCGGCATGTTGCGCAACTCAGTCGCGATTTTAGCCAAATTAAATCAAACCGTCAAAACACTAACTGGTGACGAGCCAGCTGCGGAAGTAGACGAAGAAATAGGATCTATGTTTCCAGTCAAAACGATTTCGGAAATGGTCAATCTTGAAAGTCGTTTAGAAAACGAATATTTTGCCACATCTTTAGTAAAATACCTTTCGTAATTAATTTTTAATTTCGTTGCAAAAATAATGATTTTTTGCAGCTCACATTTTTAAAAAGAAAAAGACCTGGTAAAAAATTTGAAGCTGCGTTTCGATCACTTGCGGAAGATTGTGTTTATAGTGAATTCAATGTAGACGGTAGATGTGGGAAAAAGCGGCTACTGTCCTTAAAGTTATTTGATACAATTCTGTATAGTAAGTCACATGGAATTGCTCCGGTAAAATAAATATAAATGATTAATTCATACTTTTACAATTTAGAAGCGTATGCGAGTGAAGTCAGCAGAAACGAATACGATCACGAATTGAGAAGCTGCATATTTCGATCGCACAACAGATTCAATAGAGCAAAGTGCACTGCCCACAAAAGGTAATTGACTTTGGTTACGGTTTTAAAATTTATATTTTATATTTAATATATGTGATCAATATTTTAGACTGAAGAGACTGGGGTCACCCGTCCCCTCAACGTCATCCGAAAAATAACTTAACTACAGTTTATTGTTGAAATTACTTTTATTTCATTTGAAAACGCTTGAAGTGACGATGAATCTTTAGTTGGTCAATTTTAAGAAATAATATAAGTAATATAATAATTATTAATACCAAAACCTGTGATTTGAACGTAAAGTTTCGAAACCAAATTTTCTGGTTTTTAAGATTTTTGTGGGACTACAATGAACCATTTTCTTTCAAAGGGTTAAATTCCTTAAAATTTTGTTTTAATTTTAAGAAATGCGTTATGAGTTATTAATTTAATCAAATAAAAATTATTGAATACATGCTGATTTCTTAGCTTTCCTTAATTAATTTAATAAAAATGTTCACCTGGTTCCATCCAGGATCGAACTGGAGACCTTCTGCGTGTAAAGCAGACGTGATGACCGCTACACTATGGAACCATGAGAGCTTGGCGGGCCAAACTTTCCTGTAACATTAGAAAATGCTCTAAATTCTATAATAAATTAATTTTACAAATGTTACTTTTTAAAATTTCTTATCAAATTTTTATACAATCCCATTAGCAAATAGTGCCAAGCACTTATGTGGTAATTAGACAATTCTTGTATGAAATATCTATATAGCTGACGTAAGCTATTGACATTACAAATCTCGAAATTACTCAATCTCTTCGGCAATGATTACATTTCCTACTGAGATTAGAATCATTGTGAAAATTTTCTCTATAAAAGTACATAGCTCCATTCATACACACATGTGTACATTGTGGTGATATTAATTTTGTTTATTTACATTTCATGAATTAAAATCGATGGATACATTTCTGCCTTAAATATGACAATGCCGTCAAATATGAGCGCACTTTGCATTTGCAGGTTTTCAAATATGAAATTAAAATTAATATGTTGTAAAATTTTAAGATTCTGTTGTCAATTTGTATAATAGATTATGACTTTGAATTTTTATGCGGTTCTGAAAAAAAAGTAATCCACGTGGTTCCATCCAGGATCGAACTGGAGACCTTCTGCGTGTAAAGCAGACGTGATGACCACTACACTATGGAACCCATTAGAATCCAGTCCATAGATACTTAAACACTTAGTGGTAATATTTGTTATGAAAATTCAATGGATTGTTATTTATTAAAATGTGTTCGGTTTTTGGGAATTTAGAAATTCAAAATGGCGCATTCAATGTGGTGATGGCCAAAATTACTAAACTTTAAAGGATGATCTAATATGGGTGCCAAAATCATTCAAATTTAAAGGTTTTAAATAATTATGAGTATATGAATATAAATAAATACATACATACATATACTTTCAGTTACGTGGACGTGTCTTTCGTTTTCTTTTATATATTGGATGTTGTTCAGTATTTAACGAAAGAGATTGCCATTGCGGTTTCAATTGTAGCAGCCAAAATTGTGTTTTAGCGAATATGACGCCTGTTTTATTTTATTACTGTCACAGTAAAGAAAAATCTCCGGTAAAAACAAATCGATTTATACCAGATTCTACTATAATTTCATTGTGCTAATTCAAAAGTTTTGGATCAAGTTGATCTTGTCGGTTCCATAGTGTAGCGGTTATCACGTCTGCTTTACACGCAGAAGGTCTCCAGTTCGATCCTGGATGGAACCACACTTTTTGCATTAAACCCCATCACATCTTTTATTATTAATTAATAAATTTAATATCTTTAGTAACTAAAATATGCTGACAATCAACAATCTTTCGTAATTCTTACAATGAATGCGTATTTGACTAACAAAATTAAAAATTGTTTTCACAGGTAATTAATGAGTAATTGTAAATACCATAGATGCCATCTATGAACTTACTTGGCCTTATTTGTTTTCCTAGAACATTTTTGTTTTGACCGTTCTTGCCAACTTAATTAAACAAAGAAATATCGTTACTAAAGAAAAAACATTTACGTATAGTTACACAAACATGGATTTTCGGAGAAAAATATTTTCAATTGTTTGGAAAACACTTGTAAGTTTGTAATAATAAAATGCAAATAATGCTTAATAAACAAGACCAATGCCATCATTAAATATCCTACCTATGTACATATTTATTCACGTTTTTGGCTTCTGCTGTCATCACCTACTTTAGCTATTCAAATTAGGGGGCACAATTTTATTGTGTTCAAGCAGTTCAATCAAACGAATAAAGTGTTTGTTATGTCCCTTACAAATGCTTCAAGGAAAGAAAAAATTAATCATATATAAACATTGTGATTGGAGAATAAATTGTGTTATTCTATTTTCCTTTATTTATGTAGTGTAGTGATTAAAAGAGATTAAAATTTCATAAATTCATTTTTATTCATATTATAAAGTATACCCTTAAACTGATTCAGAAAATATTATTTTAAATTAATTTATTACAGTATTAGCAAAGTTATGTATATATGTATATGTAGCTATAAAGTCTTTGATATTACTGAAAAATCATACCAACAAGTGAATCTAAAATTAGGATTTTATGTTCCAGAATTCTTCTAAATTGAATTGTTGGGCATCTGTAAAACGTAATAACTTCATATGAAGATACAGAAAGAAACTCAAAACCGCGAATGGTTAACGCGTGTTCTGTGATTTTTTTTAAGAGTTAGTAATAAAGGTTACAAAGCCTAAAGCCTATCCATGGGCTTATTTATTTCATGTAGTCAAAGCCTGAAGATATTTGTTTTGTGATTTTCTTCATTTTGCCATAATCGGAGGGATAACAATTGCAATAATTTAAAGTGGTTTTCGGGTTTACCTGGTGTGAATGAATATGAATTTAGGCCGGAAGATATAAGAAAGATATTTATTTATATTATTCACAGTGTTGAATTTCAAGAAACATTAAAATTTTTTTCAATAAAATCCTCTTTATTTATAGCAATTCAAGTGAAACGCCTGTAGAATTTTAAAGGCTAAGCGGAGCACTGAATTATTTACTTGAACAAGCATTTTGACATATTTTTCTCTAGTGAACAATTTTGGAGAAATGTGTGGGATTATCAAACTGAAGGTGAAAGTGCGTAACAAAATTTGTTTCTTTGTGGAACTGGCAATATCGTAACGTCTTAAAAAAGGAACCAAGAACATTTGTTTATACTCGCAAAAATAAATTGTTGTGCGACACCGCAGGCGCATTTTTATTATCCTAAATATATGGTACATATCGCGAAAATATAAAGGCAAACAATTTAAAGTCATTCAGGCAAGTAATAATTGCAGTTCAGTAATTTTTTAAAAGTTTTATTTATATTAGGTAAGCGTGAAAGGTATTGCAAAGTAGCAATTAAATTATATAGAAAGATATATAATAAATATAATAATTTGCGAATGGTATGAGTCGACAAGTTTGAATTTGTTTCCATCAGTAGAGTTCTTGATTAGCTCTTTAATTTTGCCAAACTATCCAACTCTTCTATCCGAGTTGAGCCAACGAACTTGCTACAAAAAGGCAAGTTTATTTTAATCCTTCTTATGTACTTATGGCGATTTGCTTTGTCCCTTACCACAGCAAATTTTAGCTCGCGGACAGTTTTCCCACAAAATATTAAGTTCTTTGATCTAATGGAAAGATGATGCTTAAGCTCAATTTAAATATCTAGACAAAAGAGAGATGCGAAATTATTATTTGAATCAAGCTAAAAAGTAAAAGTGATAATTCAACATTTAAGGCTGAACCTTTGTCAAATATTTTGTTGTATTAAATTAGTCTAATGGACATAAATTCATCCACTCAAAAGTTCTTTATCTTTTCGTCATTTTTAGGGTTGGGTAATTAAGTTTAAACGACATAACAATTTTCTCGACGCTATTTAAGTTTTTCTGTTGCTCGCGAGGAGATTTGATTGTTTTAAAGTTTTTTAATGACTTAAAAGGATTTTGTCTACAAGTCGGTCTTAATTTTACGTTATTTAGGTACATTTATCATGCACAACTATATATTTAAAAAAAACACTTCTAGGAGTAAAAGGAAAAACTGAGTAAACAAATTCTTATTTCGTACCAACTTTTAAAATGTCTTTATCTTTTATTATTATTACACTATTTTAAATGAATTCGCATTTAACAGTTCGTAATTTGATACCGCATGTTTCGCAAATTGTTGATAGATAGTCTTATAACCGATGAAGTGACAATTTGTATCCATGTTCAAATATATATATTGAAAGTAATTTAAAGATTATGATCTTTCTCGTGATTTTTATTATTTATAACTGAATTTTTATGTTAGCTAAAAATAGAAAATTTTCTTTATAAAATGCAACCACGACAGCATGTACCTACCTACATAAGTATAAGGTGCTTATCGTTTATCAAAATTTTTTATCCCTGATGATGTGCCAAAGGCAATAAACAAAATTATCAAAAAATTGTCTCCTGCAGCAATGCTATTAAAGGGAGATGTCTTGAAAAATTTTCCAATTGCTATTTTCCCCTTTCCTTAAATTGAACAGCGCTGATTGATTACCTCCGTTCTTCATTTTCACTTGAATGGAGTGTCTGCAGTGGAAAGCTTACATAATGCTGCGTTTATTTTAACCGAATTCATAAATCATTTTTCACTTTGATTAACTATGTACATATATACTTTGAATTTTTACCACAGCCTCATTGTAAAGGCCTACACTACACTACATCCTTATTTTTGAGGTAATATTTGGTATGTATTAACATTTCTTCAAAAGAGAAGAGTTCTGGAAGTTGTATATTTATTAATATTTATTTTTTTATTAATTATTTATTTTTCAAATCAGCATGGAAACGAAGCGAAAAGTTCAAACATACATACATGATATACTACTTTTCAAAAAGTATTTACGGGTCTTAATTTATGTATATATGTACCACCTTCATACACATATATCTATATTATATTGAAGGAGGATAAACGTTTACATAATTGAAGGTTATTTCAATAAAAATTTACCTACATCTTAGATGTAATTAGCGCAAAACACCTTTGGTCGCATAAATATATTATGTCGTTTTCATAAAAAATATCCAAAGACACATCAGCTTCTGTGGGCAAAACAAAGTCATAGGTCAAGTTATACAGGGTGTTTCGTTAAGATCTGAACAGAGGTATAACAATCAATTCAAAGTACTCTCCTGGCCAACAGTTGTTCGGAAACGGCCCCCCCCCCCCCCCCCATCTTTCACCTCTAAAATCACAATCGATAATTTCAGTGCTTCAGTGAACCACAATAAATCAATTGGCATACCCTGTTCAGACCTTAATGGAACACCTGACATTGAATAACAATTTAACAATGTTGGTACCGGAGTCTGAAAAGAAAAAGTTGAACCACCGCACAGACAAATTGTTCTTATAATATGAGTTCCATTGGCATTTGGTTTTTTAACTATATTTAACATTTTAATAGACCACATGTCGAGCATATTTGGCATATTTTAATAAAAGTTTGAGTTAACATATGGTCAATTAATATCACATGAATAATAATAGATTTTCAGGGTAGATATCTATACATATATATTTTATAAATTAAATTACAGTGTTCTTTCTCGCATCACGAATAACTAAACTTCTTTGATCGTAAATAATTAAGATAGGAATGTTTAGGACAGCTATCATCACTTCAGTAAAACTTTAACGAGAGAGAATTTTGATTTTATTTTGAATGTATTTGAATTCAATTAAATGCGGAAATTTCCATTAAGCTCTCTGTAATTACAAGAGATATTTTAAATGCTTGGATATTCTTCGACTAAGCGCTACTTTAACTAAGAACAGCATTTCCATGAACTGAACTGTTGACAACCTCTCCGTTTAAGTTCATGTAATATTCATGCTGCTGTTAAAAGAAGGGTTCCCTAAAAACATGCCTTTATAAATTTGAAAAGAATGTAAAAAATGTTGTCGTGATGTCCCTTAGGTACATTAAGCTTAATTTACTTCATTACAAAGCCGTGTGTTTACTTAGTTTAGGCATACGAATTATAATTTTTAACTCACAAAAAATATCGAATGATTGAAGATAATTTAGGAGCAAAAGTATGTTAAAAATACCACAATATGTTGATTTAATAGGTCACTTTTTTATTTTGTTTCTTAAATACAAACTACTGATACATAATTTTATATAACTTATGTATTCAGGTATACGATTTTATGATTTCACTTTTTTTGTCATCTGTAGGCCCTTTAAGCTCTTGAATGAATACCTTGACCTCAGCGTTTCGTTTCCATGATTTGAACAATGGCTCCAGTCTCTCATTGAGTAATTTGCTGTATCGTTCCTTCCAAAATAAGTCCATTCCCACACCCTCCGCCACTGCAGCCAAAGAGTCTCCTGTACAAACTAAAAAAGCCAAATCAAAGCCGCTATTGTAAGCAAATTTAATTGATTTGTTGATCAGGTGACTGCCAAGGCTGCGAGCTGTAAGGTCTGGATGGTAGCGCTTGCTCTGTTTCTCATCTATAACTACATGAGCTATATTGAAGACCCTATTTTGATTGAATCTAAAAATAAAAAATAGCAAGAATGCTTAGATCCACTTAAGAGTTTTTACATACACATCAAATAAATTAGAGTCTGTGAGAAAGTGCGCCCATAAATTTATGAGATCCCTCGTTTTAGGACAAAGTATGCAAGAAGAAAAATTCACTAGTAGACTGGCGTCCCATGGGCATACGGTCGTATTAATAACAGCACCAAGAATGGTATTATTTCCGATTCTGCTGGGGACTGCCAAAAATGTCATTCCCTGCGTTAATAACCTTTGCCAATATTCCTCGAGAGCTGGACTATATCTTCCCCGGGTCATCTGAAGAGCGTCAACAAGAGGTTCGCTTGAGCTGAAGGATTTTCGAAGCATGCGAATTATATTTGGCAAATCCCTTCTTCTTGCTCTTCGAAGTCTTACTTTAAAAAGGTTATTATAATATTAATTACATTTCTTAATATTTTATTGGTAGTAGAAACCTGTGGGATGTTTTGCAATTAAAATAGGATAGAACGTGTTCATCCCATTGATATTTTTCCAGTGAAGAGATCGCCAAATTTTGGCGCCTGTGATGTCATTTATATGGTTTAAAATTCTGTAGCTCCTGTAGCAGAAACATTGCAACATTTCACTTCTAAAGATTCATACAAATAATTTATACACTTAGAATTTAGTTTTGCATTAAAAATATTTTACACTTTTTTACGTTCTAAACTTTTATTAAAAACTTCGTTTATGTCATTTTAATTAATTCCTCAAGGACTACTTCAACCAAATTAAATATTGCTCATGTGGGAATGGCGACAATCTTCAAATGCACGCTAAGATTAATTAATTTACACTTAAATACTTTGAGCCATCATAAATTCTACCTTGTTAAAGCATAGAAACAAAGAACTTTATAGAACTATTTACTTAATAAAATTGTGTCCTTTGTGGTGGTGGTGCACATGTCTGCGATTCAAATATTTAAATGAATTGCTTCATGTTTGTCTAAATTTGTGCTTGCGAAGTAATTCAAAATTTTTTGAATTAAAACTATGTATCTACATATTTGAAATATTCTGGTTATGTTAAAAATTTTGTAGAATCTTATAAACTCTATAAACTAGACTCTAGAGTCAACTTCTGCAAATAAGCCTAATTCTAAAAAGTTCTTACTATCGGTTTTATGAAACGAAAACTAAAACACAATGCTGTCCAAATTCGAAGAAATAAATAGGAATTTTGTACCTTATTTAATCCTCTCTATAAAATGTCAAACCCCAAAAATAGAATTGAACAAAATTTAATATGAATTAAACACCCATAAAACACGCTTTCAGATGGTTTCCTATGCCGAACAAGATTAATTACTGCCCCGAAATTTATCATACAACAACTGTGGCATTTTCTATTAATCAGTAAAACCATTTTGACGAAATAATTTTGAGAGATATATCATTGAAAGACGTCGGAAGATCATCAGAAAATAAAATGTTTAATCCCAAAATGATCCTAATACTGCTAATACCCATAGATACCCAAGATCAGGTCATAAAATGGGTCGACTGCGAATAATACATACCTAAATAGAGAATTATTGAACCTAACTGAGACTCAAATGCAATTGACGAATTATGTTCAAACAATAGAACCTCTGTGATATTAGCAAATTGATTATTGAAAATCCAATTCATTGCAGCAATATCACGTAAAATTGACAATTAATGTTGTCCATTGTTTTCATAAATAACAAAATAAAAATGATGAAATTTCCAGGAATTGGAGTGGTAAATTGATGAAAGATTTCGGCAAGTTAAGCAGCGGCAAATTCAATTCATTTGAACTCAATTTCATTTCAAGGATGGCACTCGAAGACCGTTTAATTAAAATACATAATTTCGTTCGCTTTTGGAGACTAGTTTACTGTAAAATAAATTGAAAAAGCGTAATTAAATCCTGAATGGCTTATCATAACAAAATAAATTTTTTTTATAGGTCAACCATTTGGTAAATAAGGCAGAAATCCTTTTAAACGTATGTAGCATGCGATTAAATACATCAGCTCAGCTATTTAATAGACGTTGCATTTTTAAGCATAGCAAGACAAGATAAGAAAATATCAAGTAAAGTCAAAAGTAAAAAACTTAAAAACAATATTTATAACATTTATACGGGGAGAAATGGAGTCCCATAAAAGAATTCTTCTTCAACTTTGAATTGAATTAAACGGTTTACGTACCTACTTATGTACATAAATACATTTCTGGAAAATATTTCTATTTAAATTTTTATTGCGCATTGAACGTGCTATTTATTACAAGTGACTGTATAAAGTGAAGTAGAGTTGAGAGGCGTTCAGAAGGGTCTAATTAATTGAAACGATTTCGGCAAAAAAAAAATTGAGAAAATTGGAATCGTATAATTGTTGAAATTCGCAATAATCTAATCTAGAAGAAGGTTGCGCCCCTACCTCGGGGCAGGCAGAAGAATTAAATGTCCTTCATAAACCAATAAACCATCTGCTGGTTGGAATATTAAAATCGCTGGAAACAATTTCATGTCTCTCCTTATTCTTACATTCACCAAAGAAGCTGAAACTAAATGATTTATTTGGCTGTGGAGCTGATATATACATACATACATACATACATTAAATATTGCCACTCTTCAACAGGTTGTAGGTATCCACGTGGTCTTCGGCATGCGTTTAGGAAATGAACTCTTCCACAGTTCACGTGTTCGGCAACATTCTACATTCCACAGTTCATAAGATTTTGTGCTACAGAAAGGAAAGGACACTGAGGGAGCTGTCTTTCATTTTAGTTGGTTCGTAGATTTTACGTTAACCGGTCGCCTTTTGGTCGTATCTGCTCTTAGCTTGTACATTTTAATTTCGAATTGAAAATAATCGTTTTTAACGGCTCTGATTACTCTCTGCCTGCAGAGTGCTAAATTATTAAACGCTGTGGGACACTTAAGTGAAGTCGCGTTGCCATGGGTGCTTTAGGGATTATTTAAGGAGACACAATTTCGAAGAAATTGCTGTGTGGGAATGCGGAAGAAGTTTGTTCGGACAGTGCTCGTTTTCAGATGTGCGTGAACATCGGCTATTCATCAGGTGGACACTCTCTGAATTGCTAAAGCTGATTGAGGTGCTTTGGTTAGTTTATTGCAAATATAAAGTGAGCGGGTGGACTCCCTCCGCAGAAAATGTGCCGCAGTATTAATTAGTGATCCAGTGTATGTACCGTGTCCATAGTCCTGGATTGGTGATAAAAGCCTAATAAGACTTCCTGGTAAGTAATTATGTTTTTATGGTAGATTGCTTCCAATTTTGGTATATTGGTCCACATGTGACCATCCACCTGCAACGCAATTCATATTACAGTCAAAATTCAAAAGACGTCTGTTGCCAAGTCTAAACAACCATGTCCAGGTCATGTTCGGTGGCATCTAAACAGTATCCTGGACGATATTAAAGTGCTAGCCTCGATACAAAAGGCTTCCATGATAGTCCATAATTAAGGACACTGGAAATGCTTCAACGCACTTTATGCGTATTAGCTTTGAATAAATTATAAAGTGATTTTCTTTTTACGTTGCAAAAGATTACTCTAAAATTTAGCAAAGTTTTTTTAAAAACTGATATTTGAGAATATTGAGGGAACTAACTAGAAAACTGAAAGGGTGTCTAAGTGCTCTGCAATTAATTAAAATTGAAACTCTAGACGAGATGCAACGATAAACACTGTGTTTGAAAACTGCTCGAACACTGTAGAATAAGTTATGAGATTGACTTCGTGTTGTTCTGCGGTTAGGCGAAGGAAACTTTTGGGATAATCTCATTTCAAAAGTTTTAAAAACGAGTTGGTTTCTAATTAGAACCCACACAAAGTGAAATTGTTAAACGATTTGAATTAGAACAACTAAGCTATTAAAACATTAAAAGTTTCTGCAATGCAATGAAGTTCAACAATGTAAATTTGAATGTTTTCTTTTACTAAATTTTTTTGTAATATTATATTTATGATGTTTGCATCAAATATGCTATTTATATAAAGATTTGTATACTATAATTAATCATAAAAAAAGCTTCTTTTGTGTTAAAATTTCAATATTTTAAAATTTTTGGGAATTTAAAGTTAATTCAAAAATAATTTTACATAAATGTAGTGTAAATATACCAAGTTTTTTCAGAAGGGTTTTGTAAGCCTTTTACTCATATACTCATCAGGAATTAAAAAAAATCGATTTTTGTTTGTTATTTTATTGTTATATAAACCGAAAAAAAAGTTATGCGGCTTTATAGGCAAGCTTTCGCTGGCCAAATCATGCTGTACTGAAACTTTAGACACAATTTTCACGAGATCACATATTTTTATTTATTTTATTTATTTATTTATATAATTTCTTTAAAACCTAATCAATAAAAAAAACTCTTAATAAATCTTTCTTCTGAAGGCATTTTCTAAGACAATTCAAAATGTTATATACGAGTCCTTTGACTCGCGCGTAGACTGAATACATTTTTGTTAAAGTCAACAAAATAAAAGTATATTTATTTTGTACTGAAATTACTACGAAATATACTTACATGTTACATGCATAAGTAGGTAGGTTACTTTTAATTTCATAATTTTGAACAAAAATACTTTTGATCAATGTGCAAGTAAAAACGTTCTGAGGAAACAGTTCTTTATTTTTGACAGCTTGTCTTTAAAAAATACATAAAATAAAGATTAATAGGAAAGTAACCTAAAATGCAATTTCAACCGAAAATGAGATGTTGTATTGAATCATCTCAAGATATTGAAAATTTTTGCGGAAAAATTAAGAAATTTGAAGAGGATTGTTTAATAGAGCACAATAATTTAAGAGCTCTTCACGGATGTCCACCTTTAAGAAAATGTAAACGACTAAAGAAGTTAGCCACTGACTGGGCAAAAGTAATTAAATTTCAGTCCCAAGTGAAATGGGGGAATTTAATTCATAATTTGTATGCTTATTTTCAGCATTTAGCAGAGATAAATGAAGTGCGCCACCGACCATCATCGCGGATTGGAGAAAATATCTTTTGGGCATATAACATGTCAATAGCTGGTATGACTCCAGTCAGGGTCTGGTATGATGAATGCAACAAATACGACTACAGGTCTCCTGGGTACTCTCCAGAAACTGGACATTTTACACAAATCCTTTGGCGTAATACAAGAAAAATGGGAATAGGTGTTGCAGTAGAGTAACTATTAAATATGAGCTACTTGAAAATCATGATCTAAATTTAGTATTTTAGAGGACGTCTTGTTTGGGTTGTTGTTAATTACTATCCACGTGGAAACATAAAAGATGAATTTTTCTATAATGTTCCCTTGCCTACAACCACTATCGTATAAAAATTGCCGTGTTTTAAGAAGGTCTATATCTACTGGATTATATTTTAGGTAATTTAATAAATCTTTCTCTTAAATACATGCATAGATACTTTTATTTGAAGTCACTAAACTTTTAACAAGAATCTGTGGTAATCTTTGTTAATGATAAAATAAAATAATAATATAAAGAACTTTATTACTGAAGATTTCAAGTAACCTATAAAAGGCTTTATTATAAATAGAAGAATTAATACCTATAGGTCTGTAAAAGAAGAAGTCAAGGCGCTTGTGTCGTAAGAACTGTAATAATAAGATAATAAAAAAAATAAGTCAATGACGGATACCAATCAAAAATTAACTATCCAAATTTAAATTCAAAATACATACATATTTTAATGCTCGCAAGATGCAGGCGGGCTTTGAAGGAAAAAATTCTATATATCAAAGGGTCCTTGGCGGAGTTATGTCGCGTGGGTAATGTTTCACAAAACATAGGCATTGTGAATGTAACCAGAAATTCTTGGGAGAAATCCAATCCAGAAACCCTTTCCCCTGAAGGTCAGAATTTTCAGACGACTATGAAAGCGTATTGTACGGGGAATATCTGATTATACATACTTGTTTTCGTCAAGATAACATAAACTTGTCCTAAAGGAATGTTTTGGTGTTGACTTATTTCAGGATATTAAATTGTTAACGCTCGGGTGGTCGCTGAGTGATGTTCCTTTGTTAGCAGGGATCAACCGCATTGCATTGGAAATCAGCTAAGAGGTCTCGCTGTTTGCGGATTAACACTTTTCTTGGAAAAAGTTCCAGAGTAGTTTCATTATTCTATACGCACGTCGACGTCTTACATGTAGCATGAAATGCCGGAAATTACTTGGGTTTTTAATAAAATTTTTTTGATCTCTTCAGTTTCGTTCAGATTTTAAATTCGTTTTCCAGCTTGATAGAAACTCTTAAATGAGTATTGAGTGCAGTTCAGTGAACAAATGGCTCATTTTCTTTCCTAAGATGAATAAATCTTATTTGGATCAAAAACATTTAATTTATATACGCATGTATATTAAGTGATAAAAAAAGAAGTATTTTTAAGTACATAAATTTATGTGCGATTCGAATCTTCAAACTTTCTTATTTTATTTTGAACTAATGTTATTTAGTGGAATTAGGTTAATTAGTGGAATAATAAACACAGATAACTTTTTTAGAGGATTTTTTCTGTGAATTACGTATTCGCAAACGAAAATAATATGTATGTCTCTCATGTTTTTTTAAAAAAAAATTATTTAAAAAAATATGAAATACGATATCTTTGCGGTTTGAAAATACAATTAACTAATAACGAATTATCATAAGAGAGAGTAACTTAGCTCAAATAAAAATAAGCATCTAGCCGTTATTAAATAATACGAAGGGGCTTAACGCTTTCCTTAATTCCCAATTAAACTAGTGCAAGTTTATGAAAGACCTATAATAATATTTTATAATATCCAAGATCAGGATTCGCGCTTTCGTTTGGGCTATGTTAAACTTTACTCTTTTGCGTTCCGATATTCCTAATTTTCAAAAATGCCTGAAATACTTACAATTTATAATATCTTTTTAATCTTTCAAACATTTTTTACTAATGTAGAATAGGTAGGTATATACATAGTTCTTATTTGTGTGTTTTTTGTAAATTTTAAAGAAAGTACGAAATTACAAAAATAATTTTTCACATAATTCCTCTGCTTTCTTTGCATTTCTTTCCGAAGTGAAAAAGAATTATATCCCCAGATCTAAAGGAAGCACTACCAAAATGTCTTTTTATCTCAGAGGAAATAAAAGAACCTATTTTCCTCAAAGGGCAAGTTTATTAAAAAGTGGGCCTAAAGCTGTAAGAAATGATAATTAATTACTGAAATATGAAGTTAAAGCTTAATATTAACAATTTTTTTTTATCAATTATTACCTAATGAAACATACATATACAAACATTTATTGCAGGACATAACCATCCTTTTCGTTGAGTATGCTTCTGACATATTAAATGAAATTATGCATAATAAAATCAAAACAATGTCTTACGTTTGTTTCTGTTGAAATTGCAGAAATGATACAATTGCATAAGTTACATACATAAGTCAACCTTAACTTAATTCTCAACTAACTTCTTAGAATATGGCTCCCAAGTGTATTTGTATCTCGTGCCATGTTATGTAGGCGTGGAAGACTTCAAAGACTCGTTCTTTCGTACAACTATCATCAAAGTGCTCTAGGGAAATAAATTTTTTATCCTCTACCGGTAGAGTCCAATTTTAGAAATTGAAAAAATTCGCTTCAAGCGAAATAAAGAATCGCAAACCGAGTAGTAACAATTTTAAATTTTTAAATCGGAACCCTGAATAATTTCATTCACCGACTAAAATAAGTTTCTCAAGGAAACGTGGTCATTTTGAGAGTGGTGAGCATGCATAAATAAGATAGAATCTTTGGAATAACCACTTCGATGCTTCCTTTTCCCTTTCTTATCGTAGGTACTTATTTGCTCTGTTAAATATAGTCGCTCCTCTTCCTAGAATTGTCCAACTTTTCTTTGCTTTTCTTAATAGCCGTAGCTTCAATTGAACACTGCTTCTGATGTGGGTCCTGATTGGCGTGTAATGTGATTTACCATCACTTCATTAAATCTGGGGCTTTTTGTGATATTATTGGTGGGTAATTCTCCTCTGGGTTTTGGATGAATTAGCTTCTTGGGGATTTTCGATCATACTCTCTGACCTTCTTATCGACGTCCATTTGAGGTTTTTCGGCTATAGAATTAATGAGCAGAAGCCATTAACTAAGTATTTAACTACATCCCTATGCGCATCGAAGTCGAAACAAAGTACGTATTAGGTATTTAAGCTTGGGACAAAATATAAGATAATTAAATATCTAAAAACAAATATAATAAATATATATATACATATCTTGATAACTTAGCACGCTCTTAAAAGCGGAACGAAGAAAAATTTTCCAAAAATTATATCAAATTAAATTCCCGAATATGTTCCTGAATTTTCGCGTACCTACCTAAATACATAAAATAGGCAATCCTACAAGATTTTAACAAATTCCTTTCTGAAACTTGAAACATCCTATACCGGAAGATAACAAGCAAACTTGGCATTTTTATCTAACGTTGACACAAATTGCACGAAGACTATGTGCCCCCGTATTCGAAATTGGTCAGACCAAAAAAAAAAAATCAATGTCACGTTTTGTCACTCATGGAAAGAATATTGCCCAAAGGGACATTTGTCTACTAATCAATTTTCTTTGAAATGGATCCTTGTTAAATTTCAGGAAATCATTAAATGTCTGCCGCATGTTATTGATGATGATGAATCGCCTTTAACTTCTTCATCAGTTATGCAATTCAATTCTGAATTGACGATCATGTTTTTTTTTGCTTTGCCTCTTTCCGAAATCCCCTCTCTTAAAAGAATATTGCTATATGCTCCTTTTCTAGCAGAATAGGTTAAAATGATTGTTCCGAAATAAAAGATGTAAATATAGTATGAATACATATTTACATATCCCTTTGCATTTTTTTTCAACCATGGAAATATTAACCTAACCCGTATTTTGATTTTTAAGAGCTTATATGAAAGAGATTTTGAAAAAAATGGCTTTTTACATACATGTATGAGGTACAATATATAGATACAAAACTATTTGATTTATCCAACATGTTTTTTAATTTACCAATTTTTTAAAGTCATTTTTTTCTAATTTTAGGAAATAACAAATTCAGATCATTATGTTCCTTAATTAGAAACTACATAAAATCGATAGAGAAAATTTAAAACTACAAATCGTAAATGATAATCGCATATTATACAATCCTTGTTATAAAGGTCATTATCTTTAAACTTGTCATAGAACTCATGCGTACAAATGTAATTGATTCGGAATTTGTAATGTTTCCTAAATTAGCCTTTTGTTGCCTTGTGTTGCAGATTTAATTAATCAAATATATGTGCCTACGCAGACATTTCATTCATTCAACATGTTAATATTGTTAATCCTTCTTTGTGACATTAAATTCTAACACTAATTGGAAATGTTAAATAGTTATTACTTATCTAGGTATTAGCACACTTTTAGAATGTTTCCCACGCGTCTTTTCTTGGCACGTTTAAATGTTTGTAAAGTAAATATTGAGAGGACCTTTAAAAGGAAAATATGCAAATTATGGTCCTCTTCAGTCTTCCTGCTAAGCGTTAAATCATATGATATATGTACATATGAATGTAAATATATCCTATTCAATAGTGAATTTAGTAAGTATTGTGCCCTGCTTCCACACAGCTTTCAATCCTGGACTTAACCATAATCAATCAATCATTCATTGACCATTATGCTTTTCTGTAGTGCACGAGCCAAACCCAAAATTATAATTAATAAAAACAGAGAAGTTGATATGGATATGATGGAATCCCCTACTTAAGTTAAATAACTAGATTAAATTATTGATTGCCACAAACAAAAATGCGGAAAATTAATTACCCAGTTTACAGGAAGAAAAATTACCTCCCACGGAACAAGGGCCAAATAAATGTTTACCAGCAATGTGTCGAAGCTATTTCAGGTCTAACACAACAGAAGACATAAGGACACAATCAAGAAAAGTAAATCTAGGTAATAAATGGTGTTTAATGTAAAAATCAAGTTGTAATCAACAAAAGCTTTGTTTACTTACGGCGAGGACAAATTTCCGATAGTTTGACATAATATGTAGTTAATTTTACAATATTCCTACACGTGCCCTTATCAATAAGAACTTCTGTAGAAAAACTCTGAAAGAACTCAATTCCTTGGGGAATTGCCTTTGGGGAAAGCATAAATAACTTAAAAGTTTTACTCCTCGGAAAACAAAATAATTAATCTCTAATACTTAGAAGAAACTTGGTAAAGCTTTAAAGAGTAAACCAGAGTTCAACCAATTAATGGTATCTGTTGTGGCTGCGGCATTTAAAGCCCGACATTATAAATGGAAAGTACGAAAAGGTGTTAATTTAATCAATTAATATCAATATAATGGATTTTACAGATTCTTTCACTTAAGATACCTAATTAGAATCCACTTAGATAATCTATTTCATCTTTAAAAAGAGAATCCAAAAAACTTGTAGACTGAATTATAATCTATGTATAGAGATACCTACTGTTTGAAACTAAGTTTTCTTGGATCTTTCTACTTTTTAACCGACGAAAAAACGGAGGAGGTTCTCAATTCGACTGTGTTTTTTTTTTTTTTGTATGTCGTTACGCGATAACTCCGCCAATTATGAATTGATTTTGATGATTCTTTTTTTGTTTGGTAGGTCATAGTTCAGAGGTGGTCCCATATAAATTTTATCGAAATTGATTCAGCGCTTTTTGAGAAAATCAACAAAAAACAAAATATATACACATAAGGTTTTGGTACTTGGTTGTACATTCGGTGCCCGATTGCGAGGATTCAAAATGGCGGACCAAAAAAAATTTACTAAAACATATTACACTAAAAAGAATGAAATAAAAAATTTTTAAAAAAAAAATGGAACCGACTCCAAAAAGATCCCAAGCTCTAAAAAGTATAAAATAATTATATTAAAAGTCCTCTGATACTACTTTCAACATTAAATACCAAGACTTTCCTGGACTTTTGAAGTCGGTGTGAAAACCTGACTGATATTAATCCAATACTAAATAATGAATGCAATCAGTTTGTCTGGATTAATTACATTAATATCAGTCAGGTTTTCACACCGACTTCAAAAGTCTAGGAAAGTTTTGGTATTTAATGTTGAAAGTAGTATCAGAGGACTTTTAATATAATTATTTTATACTTTTTAGAGCTTGGGATTTTTTGGAGTCGGTTCTATTTTTTTTTTTAAATTTTTAGTAAGTTTGATCATCGGAGGGTATAGTCAAATATTAATTATAATAAAAGAATAAAGCGTGTGAGATATTTGATACAGCTAATTCAGTTTTCTGCATTCCCACATAGCAATAATTTTATAACAGCATAAAATACAGAATGGAATAGTCTACTATATCTATCGAATCAACGTGGATTTAACATTATTTTAAATTACAGTTTAGTTTCAAATTTATTTTGGTACAACTTATTTATACATCAACATCAGTAATCAGTTCATTAAACCCAGCTAAATTTGGTCTAACCTTAGTTTGAACCGAACTTAGCCTATAACTTAATCCGGATATATCTAAATCCTTTGAACAATGTGTACAAAATTGTATTGAAATCTTTTGGGAGTGCTATAGAAGTTATTATCGAGCAGACAGAAAACCAGCTATAAGCTGTTGTTTTATTATTAGCAAGGACTTTAGGATTATAATCATTATTCTAAAATTTTCCATCCTCAGAATTTACCTTAGCGACATCCGTATTTTACTTATTGACAAATATGTCAGTACTGGTATTAAAATCCAAGAGTATAATATAAAGTTTTAAATTTTAAAATACACAGCGCACGACACGACGCACGTTTACGTAATCATAGTACCAAAAAGGTAAATTGGCTAAATTGGCCGAAAGGACAACAGGTGATAACATGTTAACAACGAGCGGATGCTGATGCATGCTGATAAGTTGCCGAATAACCCCATGTTTCGTTATCCAGCCCTGCATGAGTACATATGTTAAGCTCGTAATCCGCCCAGGTAAGTCCCTTGCCCAAATGACGGATTTCCGACAGGGAAAACTCAGCACATAAATTTGTCTAACAACATCAGGTACAAACTCACGCACGTTGAAGGTAATGAGGTTGTTCCCGTGACCGTCCTTTTTTCCTTTTGTTGCCTTGCCTGCATGCTGGGGTCTGTTCGTAACGTACAATCAGGGCTACTTTCGGTCGATTTCCAAATTATGGTATAATCGGACATACATACATAGACCTATTTCCTTGCCTGCCATTTTGCTGTAATATGAACAAGATAAAAATTGTTTATATTAAGGGATTTCTTTTCGGGTGCAGATTTGGGAAATACATTTTGTATGTACATATGTCCGACATACTAATCATAGTATTATGGATAATTGGCTACGACAAATCAAAAATAGTGAAAATAAATATTATGTTTGTTTCTCTTCTTAAAAGTATCCAAAATCAAAATACGTATTTTTTAACAAATAAATTAGGAAAACTACATTATACGATAGGTTATTTATCGAAAAACATGTACATATTATGATAGTATAAGTTTTTATAACAAAAATAAATTCATTATTTGCTAACTAAATAATATTGTACTTGAATGAAATATAATAAATAATAAATTAATAATACATAAAAATAAAATTGATATACATATAATAAATAATCTCTAATACAAAGGTTTCTGGCATTCCTGGAATGAAGATAATTTTGATGATACCTCTGTTACAAAAAGCCAAAAAATCGTTTCGGTTTTATGAGGGAACAAAGAAATATGCTTAAATACTTATACGAAAAATACAGCCGCTTGGTAGTAAATTATCTCAGCACAATATTGAAAATAAAATTTTTATGCCCGGGCCTATTAATTAGATTTGGTAGGGGTATTTTATGAGTATACTTCAATTTTTCTTCAAAGTAAATTGTTTATTAATATTACTTGTTATTTTTGCTATGCTAGGAGAAAACAAATAAATTGTCTAGAGAAAAATTGTTCACGAAACGTAAATCAAAGAAATTCCGAACCATATCAGATGTACGATTTTATTGATTTCGTTTAAAGAGAAATTGAAATTGGCACATCGCACCAAATCAATCAAGTGTCAGGAGGTATTATTTTTTTTAGACAGCTTTATTTATGCAATATAAGAAATGACCCTGACAATATATATTAGCAATATGAATATTATAAAACCTTAATTTAGAATGAAAGCATAAAAAGAAAATAATTTTATCTACCTAATAACTGCAAATAATAATTTAATATCTGCTGAGGAGATCTTACAGTCCTCAAAGCTAAAATCTTGAATATTGACGAAAGAATCAAAATCGCTTTGCTTTGCTTACTCATTACTGAATTGAAGAGGATTAAATATGCAGGCTCTTTTAATTATATCTGTAGAAGGGGGAATTTTAGAGATCGCCTAGAGAGTTTATATCTGTTCCGGTATAGTCTGCCTCTTAATTAATTTTTCATTATTTGGTTTTGGAGTCATTTTCGGTGTTTGGGTTTTCCTTTAATCCCCCCATACTGCCGGACTGGTCCTGTAATCTTTTATCCGCAACATTAACCCGAATTATTACTTCTTGTTCTCTCCCCTATGTACAATATCGTGCCCACGTTTTAGTCTAAGATATATTTTGAGATGCTCTTTACCTTTATGCGTATGGCGTGACTATTGTTCGTGTCCTCCTCGAGGTCACTGGCTTATAAAAAAATCATGCCTTAGTAATCAAGAGAAACTAATGTAACTATATGTATATTTAACTTTATCTTTTATCGTCTTGGGATGAGAGGTGTGCACGATTTTATTGCATAATTTAATAATTTAGTAATCGAGCATCCAAACAAGTGAGATTAACTGCAAAATATGACTTTTTAAGCACATACATACATATATTATTTTAAACATACTAATTTTTGAGTTGTCACAAAAACTGTACAGATACATGAGTAGATACTTAAACGTTATGCAAAACAGTATGAAAAATTAAGTCAAGTATTTTTGATATTTGTAAAATTATGTCGTTTAATTTCATTATTCAAAACAATATATCAAAAGTACCAGCCAACTGAAAAATCTGGCATGAAAATGACTTACTCATTTTATACTCAAATAAATGTCCTAAATACAGCAAAATAAAAAAATAAACATGTTTGGAAACACTAAGAAACATTCATATATTACGTTTAATACCCAAAGTTGAATATTAAAAAGACAGCATTTTTATTACTATCATCACTATAAAAAAATCTTGTAAATTACATGGTAACTTTTATGATTTCTGACTGGCTCTTGGGCTAATGAAAACTTCGTGTCCTTCATTGTTCTGAACAATTAAGTCACGAGAATACATGCATACACAACTCAGCCACTGAAACTCCCATTTTGTTTCATTTTTCTATTACACTCAACCGCAATATTAACAAAATAAAGTGTTTATGACATTCGTACCGTCAGAATCGTTGCGGGTGAATTTTGTAATAAAACCTGCCAAGCACAGCTATACACGAAGATGGTGTAATTTAAAATAAAAAAGCAATTCTTATCAACTCTTAACTAAATTTATATCGCTGTTGTTTGTAATCTGAAATAGCTTTATGAAATCTCCTTTTGTTTCAGGTAAAAAATATAACTATGGTTATTTTGTGCTTCTTACCTCATTTTGATATACAGGTAAATAGCCACAATGATGCGATCTTAAATTAAAACAAACAAACAATACATATAACATCTACCATCTATCTATTATAATTTCGAAAAAATTATTCTAATATTATAAGATTTTTTCCAATTCATGTATTTTAATTATTTTTTTAATTATTTTTATTAAGAAAAAAGCTTGATAAAATCTGTTTATGTTTCTTTTAAGTATCTATTCTTTTCCAAACTCACCTGCTAAGAAAACGAAGTATGTAATTGTGAACTCACCTCCCGTCCTGTAGACTGTAGAGTAATGACTCAAAGGAGTCCTTAATAGCAGGCTTTGTGGCCACATGGGTTGGGTTACTTCCGCAATTGAAAAAAGGATACTTTTATGGGAGATTCTTATAGAACATCACAACTAAAGACCAATTTTACCAGTAATAAAATAACAATGCCACACAATTTACTAAATTGTTTGTATCCATACCATGGCGAGATTCCGCTGTAGGTCCTTCTGGAATAATTTTGCAAAAGACGTCTAATGTTTTGTCAATTAATCATAAAGTGATTATTTCTTTTGTTTTTCTTGTAATGTAATACAAACGTGTTTTTTAAATAACCATTTGAAAATATTTAACCAAAGTAAAAAAAAAGTTTTATACCTAGAGGCGTGTTTAGCGAATTCGCTGAATATTTTTAACACATTTTATAATGTATGTATACTTGTTTTTTGCGCTTAAATAAAGTTGTAGCATTAAATACAATTTAATTACAGAAATGCCATGCTTAAATTTATGGACCATGCTAAATTTTTTTATAAACTCACATACTACTCGTATGTACTTCATTTATTCATTGTATTCATAGGAAAGTAAAACGATTTATGTGAAATTGTGCTTTTCTTTTTTTCAGTGACAAAACATAGAGTAATGGGCGGATTATGAGAAAAATTATTAGAGTATTTTCAAGTATGTACTGGAAAAATGAAAGCAACAATCACAAGGCGAAAAGGAAAATTTATCTAAGTATATTAGCGGGATGTAAAGAAATAATCCACTTTGAACTACTTGATCCTAAACTAGATATCATCACACATTGGGGACTTGTAAGTAACTGAGCAAATTAGATGTAAAGTTGGAGTTAAACGACAACTTTGATCTCAAAAAGGGACATGATTTATTAAGATAACGCAAAACCCCCATACCGCGAAACTTTGCTTATTACAAAACTTTGAATGTGAAATGACGTGATATCCTTTACTCACCATGCTTGGCATCATCAGACTAAAGACTTATGTATTTACTTTAACATTCTCTAACATATTTTGGACAACGAAATTGTGAATCGTTTGGAAAAATTTCCCATTGTATGTATAGCAAACCTCTTCCCCTTCCTTTCCTTTTCACCAACGTTCAGGAATCTTACAAAAAATTCTTTTTCTCCTTAGAAAAGCTAAATAACAAATTACTCGGTCGTAGTTAAATTGCCGTTTTTAAGCAATGCTTCTGCATATACATATGTAGGTACATATTAAAAATGAATGATGAATTCAGCTCAGCTCTTTGTATGTATTTCTCGGAATTTTCTATAACTTTCTATTATACTTTGTCTTGGCTTGATTAAAAAAATATTTTACATATACATGGAATTGAATCGATAAAAGGGAAAATGAAATCCGTATGTGAAGTCATATAAAACTGATCACTTAGGTTTGTTTGGAACAGTAAAAACAAAAAGAAAATTAAAAACAAAAGAAAACATTCCTTTAAAACTTCGCAAAAGCTAAATATATGTAGGTACTTTGAATTTGATGGTAACTTTTTAACAAAACAAGATGTTAAAATTTATACCATGTACATATGTATGTAGGTATGAAAACTTTTTAATTAAGTAAAGTATAGAAAATAAGTAAATCTTTAACCTAAATCACAGGGATAAAATTCATATGTTTTACTTATCCTTTCTACAAGCCGTGTTCACATTTTAATGACGTGCATCAATAAATTTTGGAGGCTAAAAACATATAAAATATTCTATGCACGTTATATTAAAAATATTCTAATTTAAAAAAAAAGTGCACCTAAACTTATAATCAAACAAAACTGTGTAATGTAAATTTCGTTTCTTGTTTTGTTTAATATCTGCTTTAGTTGGAATAAAAATAATTTAAATTAAAAACATAAATTATCATTTCTTAACTTAAACACAAAAAAACGGTTTTTTTGTTGTGCTATTCTGTTTACATGAACACTAATTAAATCTAAACCGCAAGAAATCTCATAAAAATTGGAGTTTTTTTTTTGAAGCGACATGAATTTAAAGTAATTCAAACGAAAAGAAAAATACATCGAGTTATTGAGGTTTAGTTGGCATGACATTTAAAATCACAGTCCTAGGCTCTACAATATTTTCGAAATGTTTACTTTCCTAGTTTAATCATAAAAAACACTCCCACCACTTGAGTTTGATCTTAAGATTTTTTTGGTACTACGTGGTATTACTTTGTTGCATAGCCTAGTTACGAACTTTTATACCTTTTTGTGTAGGAAGGAGGTATTCAATTCAATTCAATTTCTTTCCCTCTGCCTGCAATTACTTTCCCACGTCAGCTACCCGGCAATCGAAATGTTATTAAATTTTAAGGTGATTCAGGAAACCTGACGCGATGCGACCGATTGAAGTGTACTCTATTCCATGGAGAAAAAGCCTATGAACCAGGCTTTCTGGAATACGTATACACATTTTGTCGAATAAATCTGCCATTTTAATTCAAAATTTTTTAATAAAAACTCACTCGTTACACTCGCTCTTGTAACTAAGCAGCTTACCGGGGTTCGGTTTGCATGTTGGGTGTTATAAATATTTCAAGAAGCGTGCAGTGAAACTCGTCGAATCGTCACCTCTTACATACGCTTTAAAACTCCAACGTCTCTTCAATTTTTGGAGGGGGCCTTTTATAAATTTTTCGGAACAACCGATCCAAGAGAAATCTTTTTCATATGACTCCACCCTAGGCGTTAAAACGGTCTTGCTAAATATTTTCTTAAATATCATGTGCGAGGAATACGTGCACGTTTTTATAAATTTTTATAGGTATTTAAATTTTTCTTGAAACATCACCCAAGGGTTTGAAAATTCAATCCATAAAGGCACAACTTTTTAGAATTATAATGAAAAACAACAAAATTGTCTCAAACCTTTAATTTTACATTGCTTCGCAAACCACCATAGTGGTGCAAAATTCTACAATTTTGAAATTTGTACGGTATGAATATATGTACATATTAAAGTTTATCTACAAAAAGTAAACTTATAAAAGGCAAATCTCAGTAAAACTAAACAGACTAATTAATAAAGGAAATGAAATTGAATTCAAAATCATTTTTATAAATGTAAATCTGCATATACTATGTACACATAGGATGATGTCTTTAAATGAGGGAATTTTCATTTCATTCTGCTACCTCAAAAAGCACAGATATCAATTTGTGAAAGTAAGAAGATGAAGTCGGATTACTAGGACCCAAAATTAAATTATAGAGCCCATGGGCGAACGAAAATCCTTCTGACAGTTCAGCTTAAAAAAGGACAACCGGGTCGTTCGATGGAGCCTAACGCTGAAATAACAATTTTTGCAGTTCAATGAATTTTAAAGAAAAATAAATGTCTAGATCTCACCCCATGGTGGAGCTGAAGTTTACGGAATCCTTCATTTCACTTAATGAGTACAAAATAAAGTGTATCATGTTTTTGATGATATATGAGGTATTCGGCCGCAAAAGACGAATTAACCATTAAGACAGTGTGACTTTTATTAAGTGGTATAGCACTGCTTTCTTAAATGTGACACTAAAAGATTTATTTACGTTCTTCTCGACTGATTTATGAACTAACGCCTCTTTATTTATCCACCACAAAAATTTTCTTGGACAATTTTTAGTGATACATGAGAAATAAAGTGGATGTATTACCTAAATGATTATATATTACGTAAGTACAGATTGGATGGTAACTATAGAAACGTAACTAGAGCCGAAAATCATTCCCAGCAATAATATAAATCTCTTTATCGCACAAAATGTAATTTGACATTTGAAATTGTACATTTTTTGCATATTTTTTCAGACAGCCTTTAATCTAACTTCGATATATCAGGCAGCTTGAATTATGTACACTCCTTTTACACTGAAAAATCCACAGAGATGTAGGTGTATATCTAAAAGATTCGTTATTTACAAAAACACCAATAAAATTTATGTAAAATTCGTCGAGACTTGGATGTTTCTTGCCTTAGGCGAACAATGGAAAATTCCAAAGACGGCAGAATGCATTTTTTATGTATGAACAAACGCCCGACTTTGGAAACGTAATTTTTCAAGAAATTGAGCACTTTCCTAGAGTTTTGCACGGAAAATATTGTGCTGGGTTTTATGTTTGTCTTGAATAAAAGCACAGCATCAGAACTTTCGCCCAATGTGCTTTTTATGGCATTTTTCTTTCACATTGTTGACCAGTAAATATGGTCGTTGTTTTTCAACAGGATGAAATATACTGGCGGTATTATTAAATTTATGGCTACCCTAGATAAAACAAATGTTTCTAAAAATAATTCATTATCTAGTTCACACTGTACGTTCCACAGACATTTATAAAATGAAAGCGATACATTTGAGTTTTTTCCGGTAGTTAGAATTCTCTATCAGATGAAGGCGGAGGTTTCGTTTTTTGTCGTTAAGATACATACATACATACATATGTCTATTGAATCCGCTACGATAATATATAATATAATATATTATATCATTATATAATATATAATGATAATATCTATAACGTAACATCAATAAATAAAATACCTTCGTAAATAACATTACATTATCCTATCATACCTCCTAAACATTTTTAATTTGATGAATTCATGATTTTGTAGCAAAATGTGTCAAATAATATTCATTTATCATTATGGGCATGAGAGAATTTCATGATGTGTTTTTGGCCTAATTTTTTTTTAATATATGTATATCTACTGTCTCAGTAGAGAAATTAATCCTATGATTTTTAATAATTTTATTATAATTTTTTCTGAACTATGATATAATATTTATTTTATAAATGAAAGAGGATAAAGGAACCAATAATAATATGTAATTTCAAAGCCTTTATACACATTCAGGGCACAAGAAAAGCTCAAAATCAATTTGTCATCGTTATAGAATTAATAAATTTTGAAATAATTAATCTGAGTTACTTGCAAGTACATCCTGGAAAGCAAAGCGGAACCAATTTCCAATTAATGTATAATAATATCCCAATTTTTGTTAAGTGCGTGGCAATTAAAAGCACTTAAATAATACAGCACATAATGTAGAAGGATATTAAAAGCATTTATTTTGATTAACTTGTGATTGGCAGCTTAATTGCTACTCTTTTACGCCTACCCTTGGATTGTACGCGCTCTTCTGTGAAATATGGGAAAACATGCGATAATTCGACTTCGACGACATGCAACTTCGCATATTTGAACGGACATGTCACACTGTCTGCAAGTGACCTTTAAAGTTAAACCTTCTCCTCGTGATAACGAAATAATGTTTCGAGGTACATTTCGGCGGTTTAATGCTAAATTGAAAAATTTACTTTTACCTTATCCATTTTCCCCTTTCAAATTCAATTCGGATTTTCTCCAATTCAACGATTTCAAACCATTCTTGTCACGTTCACATCAGAATCTGATTTTCTACCTATGGATCTACTATGCCCTTTCGGGTGCGACATATTGGACGAATAAAATTTCTTTCGAGCTTTCCCGGCGAGTCGCGGATTTGCCGAAAAGCCATTTTCCGACTGATACGCTCAACAAGAAAGTTTTAGTTTCTTGGTAATGGTGTATCATATCAAGAACCCAGATTCTTCGGAGAATGGCACAAATTGAGGAATCATATTTATAACTTTTGAGTTTGTCCACATCCGTGAAGAGTCCTTCATCGCTCGCACATAATTCCGATGGAAACGTTGTCGCAAACACTAAAAATAGATTTTATTAGAAAACATTATGTTGTTTGTGGATTCAAGTTGAGCATGTGGCCAATCTTTTATTTTCCCATTCAAAAAATTGGTAAGTGACTTCTCCTGAAAGTTGCCCATACGGCAAAGATAAATTAATTGATTGACTCTGTCAAATGGCTTTACTTATCTAGTCCCTGTAGACATTTTAAAAATTGCTTTTTAATACATGGGTTAATGGAATTTCTCGTCAATAATTGGGAATAGCTCTCGCTTTAAAGTATCCCGCTGGTTCCCTTTGCCACAATTTTCAGTAAATCATTTCATTTCATGTATTTTTGACTATACAACGGCAATAAAAATCAAATCAAAGGGCAAAATATCTTCAAGGTAAAAAAAAGAAAAAATGAATAGGTGAAAATTATGAGGACATTTTATATTTTCTTAAGAAAATGTCTGCTCCCCCGGGAAATCAAGAGAAAAGTTACTGATGGATGCTGAAAGACACCTAGTAAAAAGAAATCAATAAGTTGAAGATAATTACAAGTAGGGTCTGTTTGAGAATTTTCAGGAAATTATCTTTTGTGACTGTTCCTTCATTTATTTCATTTTTATACCAGATAACAGTCTCTAGAGCTAAAAATATCCTATTCTGTCATTAATTTGGCATAATAACTTTGTCCTTTGATTGAATTATTTTCATAGTTTTAATACATACATATATCGGTTTTCACACTTATAAAGTGGAAAATTATGAATTTTCCAAAAATTGAAAAACTTTTTCAATTTAATATATAAAAACTACGAATAAAGCTTTAAACTAGAAATGTCTAAAATGAGTAAGTACAGCTAATTACCATAATTCACATCTTATTTAAAACTTTACTATAAATAAAATTTAATATTGCTTACTTTTGTGGCTCCTTTTTAAACAGTGAGCAAATAGACAATGCATGGCGCATGCTAATTGCTAAATGATAAAAATAAAAAAACCGGGTTTACAAAGTTGAAGTTGTTGAAACATTAAAATACGAAATGATAATTTAATGCAATTCCTTCTTGATATTTTAAATGCCTACATAATTGAAAAGCCTTTGCCGAATACCATTGCCACCATACTTGCCATAATTTATTTAATTTTATTATAGAAACAATTTCCAGTGTAGATGCTTAATTAATGTTTGGGACACAATTAGAAAAATGTATTCGTGATCAAATTAATTATATGACTAAAAGGAAAATAGTAGAAATAATGTTTAATTCAAACATGATTGCAATTATTGAGAAGCCACGTTTCCATTCACGTCTCCATAAACTTTGTTTACGTCGTCCTAAACATTAAGGCCAGACCCATTATTTTAATATTTCCCAAATTTCGTAATAATAAACTCTGGGTAACTTTTTAATTAATGTGAAATGCCCAAAGCGCACTTATAAAACATGAACATTAGTGATGTAGAAGGATGGATAGGATTTTAATAGTTGCTCACTAGCCGACTTTACTTTGAACCTCGAAATATTCTGACTTAAGGGTACTCCCAATGGAATAGGAGATATTTGAGCAATATTTTGGAGTTGGTAATGTAATACTGTCAATGATGTGCATATATATATTATGTTTGTAGAAACAAGCTTAAAGAAAGTTACATAAACCTACACATATGTACATGAAATATTGCTTTTAGTTATGCATTATATTCAACTAAAATACAAAAGGTTGTTATATCGTCCCTGTCTATAAATAATATCACCATTTGACGGAAAAGGGTTTTTATTTCTTACTACTGCTGTTTACCCCTAAAAAACATTCAATAGGGAAAGTCCTACATACCTATAATCAACATCTTTTTTTTAAGGAGAATGTAAACAATTACGCTGAGAAACAAAGAAATGGCAAGCAAGAGGAAAAATAGGTCGTATTGTCGAAAAATGTTTAAAGCATGTTTTGTCTAGGTGAATTCTTCAATTAATTCCATGTCCATAGAAATACTTTTTAAACAAAAGAAATCCTTTTCGGTACTAACTATTTGTCCTTTTCCATTATTCTCTCTTTAAAGGATGTTCTATTTCTTACTTTGATTTTTAGTCCAAATTAAGAAATAAGCATGCATAATCTAAAGTGTTTTCTTAAAACTTCCTTTTAATCGGTATTATGTGCGCATATTTGACTATATAATATTTATTAATTAAAATCCACATACAGAGTACATGTGTATATGTGTATGTAAATATTTATGGGTGTCCAGACAATAATTAAATTACGGAACCCAAAATATGAAGATATCTATGTTTCGACTTAGCCAAATCGAACCTTCGAAACGTCTGATGAGTACTTTTAGAAGAATACCTCGGCTTAATAACGAGGTCCAAATCCCAAAGGTGTAGGTTACTTGATATCTTAAACAGAACCAAATCGAACCGACATAAATTTCAATTCACTCGAACCCATCTGTGCATATATATAATAGTATATGTATAGTATATATTATATAGGGTGAATGAAATACAATAATCGGGAATCAAAGAAATTGAGTTGTGCTTTCTCCCTGCCGGGAATATGTATATTGTATATGTATGATAATACCCCCGGCGCGGCGCCCATCTTTAAGTGTTTATTCGTTTTGCATAATTTCTTTTCCCTGGAGTAAGTCGTTCTTCTTCTTCATGTCCTAGCAATGTTTATTTTTTTGAGGAAAAGCACTTCCTGGGATTTAACGCAATGCGGTGCCAAGGCAGTTAATCAAATTGTGTCGTAGTTGTCGAATTTATTGGAAAAACGACTATGAAAAGCACAGAGGCGTTCTTGAGAGATTATTTATGAGCCCTTAATAAAGTGCTCACGTATATCTGGGATTACAGTACCCTTGCGATGCCAAGCGCTTATACGATAAGGTCGTTTCGATTTCGAAAGAAGCAATTAAGTAGATGACTTTTGCCATAGAAGGTTCTGCATAAGTACCCATGAGTCCACGAACCAAATGAAGCTGGTAACAGGGTCCTTTATTGAATGAGTCCTTTTCGAATTGTCAAGGACGTGCAACAATATTTGATAGTCGAAGGAGCTTGATTACTCTATCGGTGGGCAATACAGGACTTCTCAAGCATTATTTTCCTTGATATAACACACCCACTGTTCGATTATAATAATGCGATTGATTTTGTAATACTGAAAAGAAAAGGCAACTCCAATAAGACACATTTTGATATTGAACGAAAAAAAAAAATTATTTTCTTCTTCTGAATTCCCTCAAATATCACACAAACCCAGTTGTTTGCAAAGTGAATGTTGAAAGATTTTCTCCCTCGTTTCATTCTTCCTTAAACGAAAATGCCAAGAGATGGACCAATTAAGGGAACTTTTTTTTGATATCTTTAGTGGCACGCGTGATGAAACACATATATTAAAATTATCATCACATTCCCTGTCTATTGCGTACAATATGTAATTGAATCACTTTAATATAAATTGAATGCTTTAACTTTAATTTAGTTTTGTTTTCTATGAAAGGTGGAAAATACGAGTATTATTATAGATATTTGGTTTTACAAAAACGAATCATTTTATACTTTTAAAATGGAAAATTCCACATAAAATTGGATAAAATTTATTTGTTTATGGATTCAAAACCAGCATCAGAATTACATGTGTATTAATACAATAGTAATTCCTACAAAGGTATAATAAAACCACAATACATATTTTAAACTAACTTTGAAAATAGTATAGATTTTGGTATATCGTGTCTGTTTTGAGGCATTGTTTTTCATAAAATTGATTAGAATTTTTCTTTTTCTGTAAGATTAATCAAAAACGCAAAATAAGGAAAAGATGTATTGAAAATCTTCCTAAATTGACTTACCTTGTTTTTGTAATTATCTACATGAATCTTGCGTATCGACAGCTCAAAATTCCCTCCTTTCAAACTCTGTTTTATGTATTTTTCAATTATACATAAGTTCATTTCCTTTTAAAAACATTTGTTTTATGCAAATGATAGCAATAGGTGAGAAGCTTGATCCCCTGGCATTTTGATGCCTGAATGTTTATCCGACGAGATAATACAAAGTCGATGGTAAACAAAATTTTAGATGTCTTTGATATGTAGGTATTCAACTTGCTCGAAATTTTAGGATTAAAGGTAAAATTATTCACAAAAGTGTTCCAATGTCGCACTTTGTATTTAAATAAGACATAATCCATTGGATCTTCCAAAGCTAGTCAAGGACACCACTAGATTTATGTAAATAAATTAAACTAATTTCTTTTATGAGTGAAATGCTTGCCAGTTGAAGTAAAAATAACGAAAGCAAAATAAAAACCTTTACTACTTCTTCTTAAACTAAGAAAATTTTATGAAGTGGATTTGACTAGGGAAGAAAACTTAAACTATGTATTTATTTAAGGTTGAAACAACCGGAAATTAATATTCACCCACCTAGACAGCTTCCGGCGGAATCTCACCGCAAGTGTTTCTTTGCCCTAATGGAGTTTTGAAGGAGCAAACAAATTACAATAATTGTGTTTTATTATGTAATGAGTATAAGCTTCAAGGCGGATGCATGTTTTTGCAGGTCAGGTGAATGTGAACGATTCTTAAGAGCTAGTAAGATTTGTTTTAACTCTTACGAGGTAGAAAATTTTATACTTTTAGAACTATACATATTATGGCTTTTTGTTTTATTTCTGAATTCATAAAAACGTTTTTTAAAACAAATTTATTTGAACTATATTTTCAGGCCATTCTGAAGAAATTTTAGCTGAAATAGTAGGTACAATTTCTTTTTTATTTCTATTCAGAGTCCAAAATTTCTTCAGAAATTTTTAAACAGTACCATAAAGTTATTTTTTGTTGTCCATATCTGTAGCCATTTGTTTTATATATTTCCAAAGATATGTATCAAAGTATATTAATCGTCCTTCCGTCGAGCTAATTAAAAAGCCAAAAAACAATTAATAATTTTTTTATCTTTATATCTCATTAAAGCCTCGTTAGAATCTAACCAATAATATTGTTCATAATGATGGTAATTTCTTGGTTTCATTAACCTAATTCCAGCTGTGCTTCCAATTGCATGTTTTCCTGATATCCTGATTGAAAACGAATCTGCCGGAGTATCCCAATTAACGCAAACAATTCAGAACAGAACCATCTTGCGTTCCTAAGAAGTTTCCTCCAATTCAATATCGCACGATAGGTTGGACCAAATAAGTCGTGAACATAATTCAAAGTTGGGTATACTTTATCAGATTGAATATCTAGAACACCAAGGGAAGGGAAATCCTCCAGTAAAGACTGTTGTTCTACATAAAATGTAATACTGAGACAAAAACAGCAAACAATATTGACTTTAATAAGGCAGTTTTAAGGCTGCTCTAGGTCCGTTTCTTTAACTTTAAAGGAAATATCTATAACTTTATTGAAGGTTTTATTTCAAAAGAATAAGGAAGTTACAAAAGAATTAAATTAAATATATTATTTTTAATTTGGGTTTGACGAATTCGATAATTTCATTTCTCGTTTGCGGTTTCGCAGGCTTTCTAAATAATATACAAGAACGAAGTTTAGATCCATCTTTGAGCGAATTTTTCAGACGAACCGAAGTAAAATCCAACCCGAAGGAAAATTAATAATGCGCATTAAGTATTGCTAGACAAAAACGCTCCTGGCAAAAGAACTTTTCATAGGAATGCTTAAAAGTTTTCTCCGAATTTTTAGATATGTATGTATATCTTGCAATGACCCGTGGGCTATTATTTACGTAAAAACGGACCATAGTGATAATTTCTTTCACTTTATATTGCTTTCACTCTAGTCATGAACTTAGGCAATTTTTCTTTTAGGAAAGATATTTCTGAGGTTGTTTGTTGACAAACATAACATATTGCCGTTTGTTATTGTAATATTTATTAAGTGCCTATATGTTATAAATATCTGACTTATCTGACATTATTTGTTAAAAAGTAAGAAAAAAGTTATACATATTTCAAACTAGTAAATTGGGATGAATTTTAACCTGTTGCAAAGGAAATTACCATGAGAAATATTTTGTTCAAACACTGTGGGCTGTGACTTCTACGAAGAAGTATGGCTAAAAATAATAACAAAATTTGAATTATGTTCTATATTACACAATTATTAAACAAATGAATTCGTTTCATTTCCTCCAACACCGAAAATAAAGTCATAAATATAAATAAAGATATAAAAATAAATGCGTGTCGCTGATTTCAAAGTTTTGTAAGTAATTGCAGGGATTTTTAAGCTGAACAAAATATATCGTGCTTGTCAAAAAGTATTTTTATGTCATCCTACAGAATAAGTATTTCTAGGATTCAGATATAAAAATGTTTGTTGAGGACAAGCAATTTTGTTGAAAAGCAAAAGCCTAATAAAATATTCAAGAATTGAAGCGATGAAAGCGTTAAAAGGTTTCTATTAAATTACTCAACAGCTTTAAATGATGCTATGCGTCCAGCAGGTCCGCTTAAACACCAAAAAAGTTGTACGCGCAAATAACAAACAATTTAATCTGCTGCTTATCGTAAATTCCGATTGATTTATATTGATGGACCAGCTGCTTGCTACCATAAAACGAGTTAAATCTGTTCACTGGGGCGAAAATCTCTCAAAGCGAAAAAGCCACGTCGGTTAAATAGGAAAAATGAAACGATTGCTCATAGATTTACACCCAGAGGTTTCATCGCCCCACCTTAAACTGCATAATAAAAAGGGATTAGTATGTAAATTGAGAAAACTAACGTATTAAATATAATTAAGTTAACAAGTACCTACTCCAGATACATGACGCCTTTTGCAAAAATGAATCATACGCTGAAGGTATTACAAGCGCATAATTAATACATATTATATTTTCCCTTTCTGTATTATTATGGGGCTGATTTTTAATATCGTCAATTAGGAGAACTTTTTTAAATCATGCCATGTTTGATCCTTATCACAGAACGCCACAAATACATCACTTGAATTATTAATGATGTGGGAGATGTGTAGAACAAAAGTCAAGAATAATTTAAGAAAACTTCTTAAAATAACATAACCTGAAAATTAGAGGGGATAAAATTCAATACGAACAGCTTAGAAGCAGCCCAAGGCACTTTCGCAGCCCACACGTCAAAAAAGGGAATAGCTTCAGCATAAAATATTAGCACATGGGAGCTTATCCGAGTTAGTAAAACTTTGCTGATTCTCAATTTAAAGGGACTTGACATGGGAGCAGCTCCCATGATTATTTCGTGAATTATTAACATTATTAAGATTTTCCTAATTGGCCATCCTCCTGCGGTTCCATTATTATGCTTATTCAAATATGCCTCTTTTGCTTGAGTCGAAATGTAGATTTACGAGAAGTCTGAAACATATGTACATAATGTACGAGTATGTAGATGCAGTTTAGGTACATCACTCAAGTTAGTTAAGCGATATTTTGAAATTAATTTTTCATAAAAGGAAAAGTTATAATCTCTTGGAGAACGAGGGTAAACCGAGACGTGAAGTTCATTAGGAATATATTGAAAGCCTTAATATAATAAATTTTAAAATATTTCAAACGAAAATGTAGAAAAAAGAAATTATTATTAGTAATTGTAGCGATTATAAATTTTTAATTATCAAAATTGCAGAGATAAATGATTACCTATTTAATTTTAAAATTGATTACGTAATATATTTTATTTACTAAGCCATTGACACCTAGAGGAAGTAAAGTTCTAATTTTCTAAATTATTGACTGTCATTTTTCCTTTCACGCAGACTAGTCCATAACAACTTCTTCAAGCAGTCATTCAACTCATCTGAGTTTTGTACAACTTATAAACTTATAATTCGTTCTCGGAACGAACAAATATCCAAATACTAATGGAAGGAGAGGAGAGAGTTCCTTATTCTGGATTAATAAAATATATCTAAGAAAAGTTTGTATTAATTTGAAGGTATTTAATACATCTTATCAAATTTGACCTTTAGGGAATAATAATTATCTTACAAAATTAATTTTAATTATAAATCTATTGCTTCATATATATGTATTAATCGCATTTGGCGCGTGGTTTAAATACATTTGCGTTTACATAAAATGTATATGTGAATGGGTCAAATATATTTGTGCTAAAATATCAAATTGATTTGCTTTTGGGTTAAGCCAATGTGTGCGAATGCTATGTCGATTAATGTCTAGCACTGGCAGAAATAGTACTTAATACTTTTAATGTTGCGCTCCGATGCTCTGACCGTGATTTTAATCAGAAAAGTAGGAATATTTTATGTCTGTACCTACCTATATTTCTTTTAGTTACCTGAATATTAAATAGATAAATTACGAAATTTTATTAATACCATTAACTTATTCAGACGCTTGAAAATGCATTTGCAATGATTTTAAAAATATGAAAAAGTTCAAGTTTCATTTCAGTTTATATTGTTTATTGCAACATTATTCATTTTAAGGAAAAACAAAAAGATTTTTGCGCTAATTTGTTTGTTTTAAGCTTTGTAAACAAAGTCAAAAAACCCTCAAATCCTTTTATGCCAATAAGATAAATTGAAAATACATATGTAACTACATATGTATATCAGTTTAGTTACTATACATGGAATAATTCAGGTATACTTGGTATTGAGACATACACTACATACATATATAAGTTTTCAAGAACTCTACTTTAATTTTTCATAAATGACCCCAATAAATAAATTGATAATTCGGTTCATTCATTTGACGAAATCAATTTCAATATTCCCAGATGTCTACAAAATGCAATTTACAATTATTATTCAATGGTTCATACTTCCTAATAAATGAATTTGTTTGTGTCTGCAATTTTCAAACAGCTTCTAATAATTGCAGCAAATTTCGCCTGTCTAATAGCTTCTTTCTTATGTAAATTGAGTATTTGTTAATTTCAGTTAAGCACCAAGAGACCTGATTACAAGACACCTACAAAGTGTGATTATAAGGAAGTAATCAGCTTAAATTTTCAGTCCCCGTAAAACGAATGGCGCCATAATTTTTGTAACCGAGCACAAATTGAAAGAACACCTCTTACATTTACGAAAACCAGTCACGTTTCTGCGATTTAATTTGCATTTTTCAGTGAGAAATCGCTACGGAATTTGTTTAGGCTGTCCGAATCAATCTTGATTTGATTTCGGAAGTTTTTAATTTACGTGACTTGTTAAGGGATATTTTCGTTTTCAAGTAAAACAATGCAAATTTGTACAGCGTAAATATTTAAAAGAAGATGCGATTTTCTTTAAAAAAATATTTAAATGTTAATCCCTTGTTAACCGTAGAAGCTCGTGTCAGAAAAGCACTTCTCGTTTTATATACCTATAATACACACATATGTATAGTATATGTTTGTATTTAAGTATAGTTTGAATTTGATTCCCTTCCTGTAAAATAAACCTTTTATTTTTCAGCAACACCTTTCTATCAATTCTGCTGGTTATGTTCCTTCATTGGATTTCTAAGGGTTTCAGAGGAAGAGGACTTCTGGTTTTCGATAAATCATATTTATAAATGGTGTTCACATGGATACGTACACCGAGAAGAAATACTCAAAAAGTTTTCCTCGACAAAGATTTGCCTGGTTTGAAATCTTTTGTTTTCCCATTCAAGAGTGGTCTTCTCGGTGAAACCATTTTTCCCCCCTATTTCTTATTATTTCGCATATTTTCCTCGGTCTTGCATTACTACCCGCAATAAATCCTCGCGGAAAAGGCTTTCAAATTTCCGAGTATATTGAACGCGTTCCCTGTCCATCAGAGCAGATTATAAAAGCTAACTCAGGTGGCACAAACTTACTTTTACGATCAGAATATGTATTTGATGCCTTTAACTCCATTCCACGATATTATGCTTGCTACTTCGAGTATATCCTCCGCGGTGTATGAATATGGTTCCTTGGGGACGTCTGCTCATCTGAGATAAAATGGAACTATGAATATGGGCTCTTGGTTACCAACCGACTTTATTCCTTAAATTCACTTAAACTTCGTTTGCATCACACATGAACCACTTAGATAATGAAAAGCATTCCAAACATACTTAGATGTCTGAAGCCATAAGCAACTTCACAAAACCCGAACAACAAAAAGGGTTGAGCTAAGCAGAAATTTTTAAAATATTTCATTGTACGAGAAATACTTTGGCTGTCGAGAGTCAAGAGGCCATCATTTGCTCATTCCTTCAATTTCCAAGGAGGTCTTAATCGATCAGTGCCAAAAATGCATTTTGAAGTGGCCAATATTTCAAAACTTTCGTATCTTTTCTCCTTTGAGAAATGCTAGTCATGCTCAATAGCATCGATAGCAGTCATTCTGTGGTCAGTGTTATTTTGAGCAGATATGTACATAGTTGCATTCCTCACACTTTCAGAGTCAGAAAAGTTTATAGAAGGAACTCATATGGTATATTTGTCGAAAACTTTATGAAAATTGAGTAATTCACAATTGAAACTAATAAAATAAATAGGGCGCCTTAGTTTGGTACTTGAAAATAATATTAAATATGTAATAAAAAATAATAAATTGTTCAATATGTAATAAAATATAAATAATAATTTGTTCTATTTGAGAAATAAAAATTTGAAATCTATGTATATGTACATAATCAGCAGTAGCAGAATTGTAAGAATCGTAGTCTTAATAATAGTATTTAGTTTTTCCTTTCGTCTTAAATCTTCCGATGAAAATATAACATAAATTATTAAGTCTTTATTTATTCAGTGAAACTGATATTATGAATGTAAAACTAAGCGAATCGCTCAATTGAGCATTATGTTAATAACTTACTTCAATCTGAATTGAATAAAGGCATAGAACATTTAAGCACGTGCCATCTACCCTAAGGCCCAACTGGGGGTATAATCCACGCGGCAGAAATGGTAAAATTATGTCGTTTACACAACGACCCTCAACTCAATTAATAAAGACTAATGGCTTCACATATACTCTCGAAATAATCAGTGTCTAATTACTGCTCTTTAACATCACATTAAAACTGACCAAATGGATTAGGCGTTTTTTTTTTCCTTTTTCCACATATCTTGGAATATGAACGCTTTATCAAACAATAAAAGGAACAATATTTATTTTTCTTAAAACGACGTGGTCATATTTTCCAAATTAATTTTGAAATCAACATCATGGTGGATAGAAACCGACCAAGTGCTTTAGTTAAAGGACTTCTTACCTAACTTTAAAAACAATTCCCCTGACCTTTAATTTACCGATTTTTATGTTATTGCGAAGTTTTCCATCGTTTTAAAGAAATCAAGCAAGCGGTCTTTAGAGAAAAATAAAAGTTTTTCAATCCTAAGGTATCTTATGTTTAACGTTACGGTTACGACTCCCAATTTCATAAAGTCAATAAATTAAATTTTTAATGGAATTGTATTAGGTCGAATATATAGTTATATTTATAATATGTGAAACCTTTTTGACTTCAATAGGCTTGAAATAGTGCAGCATTCAGCATATTTTAAATTATTAATTGGTCAACAAGTGTTTAAATATGTAGGTATGTATGTATGTATGTATAATTTAAATTGTTGTCAATCTATGGACGATTTAAATTTTTAATCTATTACAAGGTTTTTCCTTTTTGCACAGTATATATCGGTAGAAGTAATTAATTTATTATCTCTATCCCTATAGTTTACAGTTAATACTGAGCTTCAGATATGGCGAGTTATAATTAAAAAACTAAGTTCTGATTTTCGAAAATCAAAAGAAACTGAAGAAACATTAATATTTCATTAAATGAATTCCCGGAAGAGAAACAGCTGTGCTGTCCCCCAACCAAGGAAAGTTATTTAATCTAAATTTCTTTTGGATGAAACGAATATGACCGTCATGAGGAGCACACCACTTCCAATTTTTCCCACATCAAATGACTGCAGGCTCCATCATAAGAAGAAAATGAGATTTCTTTACCAGAGACAATTTCCAGCTGATATTCTTGTATTTTCAATAAAGTCAAATAGGCTAAGAGTCTGATTAAGCCCCCTTGTTTAAAAATTTAATTATTGGCTTCTTTTAGTCGGTAAGTTCGGCAATCCTCCGCCTTATGGGAACGCATTTTGAAATATGAATACACAGTTTGCAAACGCAAAAATATACAAATACCTATAACGCATATAAATATAAATTTTCAGTTCCTTTTCAAAACCTCCCTTTATTTGCCTTTCCGTATTTGAAGAGGGGTAAGTCAATTTCCGTAAACATTTTAAAAACTGGCGATTGGAGACATTGCATTGAAATTTTTTTCGTAACATACATACATACATACATGGAGAAGCCCGGGAGGAAAGGAGCCCTCTTTTTATGTCAATATTATATAGATTTTTTAGCCGGATATTACAAATGATCATTTAAAAAACTCCCACAGCAAATAGCATAGAATTTGTATTGTGTAAAAATCTCTAAATACGCACAACAAACAAAATATTTATGACGGAAAATAAATAATTGCTGTCATTAATTTAATTGGGCTTTCAGTATAGAGTTATTCGAATTTAGCTTCATTAAAAAAAAGGTATGCGTATAAGTAGCTATTTTGCATTTCAATAAAGACGAAAAGAAACTGGAAAAACACGTTTTATTTTTTTTTCTAAATTTCAAATTAAATTAATTATACTGCCGGTCGAAAATGATTTAATAAAAATAATGTCACTAAACTGTTTTACTTTAGCTCTTTTAAGATATGCATATGTATGTAGGCACTTATAGCTTTACATACGTATGTGTAACAATTAAAAATCTAAATTATAATAAACTACCTTGACTTTAAATGTAATAGTTTTCAATCATATTAACAAATATAAATGCAAAGAAAATAAATAATGTATATTTAAGTTGAAAATTTGAAGCCTGCATCTTGTAATCTTCCATCTTGTCCATATTTCAGATATACTTGTCTATTTTAATACCCTCAAGAGTATGTATCCACAAATTTTGATCGCAATCGGACCAGCGGTTTAGGTTTGTATAGCAAACAAACAGACAATTTTAAGAAATATCCTAAAATATGTGCGAAAAAATTCTTTACCTTCCGCGGTGAAAGTTAAATACACTTTTATTATAAGTATAGGTGCGTATATTGAAAACATGCAATCGTATTATAAAGTTTTCCTTATTGTTAGTATTAATTTAGGATTAGGCCACAATAAATTTACTTTCACATTTTCCCAGGCTAGAAATCATTTCTCATATAATAGGCACATATTTTCAACTTAACCTCGCATAGAACCAAATTTTTCCCTCTTCAGAAATTCGCCAAGAATCCTAAAAAGCAGTTGACAGCCCTAAAAGACGATTGACATAGATTCCCTTGTCTTTCTTGAAGCAAGCTTATTTATGTCATAAAAGCATCATCCAACTTCAATGGCAATATTATTTCATTTTCCTTATTTTAAATTACCTGAGATTTGTATAAGCTTCTGAAGTTGAGGACAGAAATATTTTCCCTTTATATTAACAAAAGCGACAGTTATCTCGGTTTTGATTATAGATAGTTATACTTTGCTTTTCAATAAACACTTAAAAGAGACTATAAAATAAGAACTTAAAAAAATAACTTTGCAATGGCATATGTATATTTATTAATAAGAAACTAAATCGATATCTGCGTAAACATCAGCTACTTAGCTCCGTAATTAGGAATTGAAAATTTTATGTCGTTAAATTTTTTTATATGTAGTTATATGTAGTGAATTTTCCTACTTTTTTGACTCTAGTGAAATTTTCTTCGTTCTTTCTTTTAGGTTCCGAGACATTGTTAAATCAAGCACCTTCTTTACAGAACTGCAGCTTCGTAAATAAGTACTATGGGTTATATGTATTTTAAAAATCTAAAAATTGCTATATATGTAAATACATTTATAAGGTCATTCGTAATAAGTAGAATTTAAATCAAATATTGATTTAATCTCGTTTTTAGACTCAAGCCCATAAATTTGCCTCAATTTTGTAAAAATGAGTTTTAAAGTGTTTTATCTAAAAATATTTTTGTCATTGATTTCACTACTCAGTTCAACTTAACGGTCACGACGAAGTAGTTTGAGTTACAACTTAAGATTCAACCTATACGAATTCAAGGGTAAAATCTTAAAAGAATAGCAACCCAAGTTATTCAAAAAATTCTTCCACAGAAATGTCCTCGTAGTTCAATTGCATGGGGCGCGGCGGCGGGGCATACGCTATAAAATACTGAAAGTAATTTTACGGACCTCTTTTTGCCACTTTCACTCATATCTACCTACCGTTTGTTGATTTTCCAAAGGGATTCATTTTATTTTGCCAACATAAACACGTACCGAGAGCTAAGGATATTCATATTACTTTTATGCAAATAACTTAACTTTGTGTTCAGAATAACAAGAAACTCTTTGAATATAAATTCCTGGGAGAGTCAGTTTAGAATTTTTTTCCTTTCTGAAATTTACATTTCTCATTGACCCTTTTGTGAAAATGAATGATTACTGTAAAGAATCAATTTTACAGCAAAGTACAAATTGTGCCAACTCATTACCTGCTGTTTTATTTTACCTACTATACTCAATTTATCAAATGCGACTGATTTGCACATTGAGAGTTTTGTAAGAAATGTGTATTAACCCTTAAAACTCTGATACGTGCTCACAGATACTTGCAACTATCAAGAAATATCAAGTAATTCGCACACCCTCTGTAAAATAGAATTTATTGCGGACACCTATAAATCTAAATCAATTCGCCACTATATTTTCCGTGGTATCACGCCAATAATAATTTACAAAATTCGCGCTATTCTGAGACGGAGGTTGGCAAAAGACAAATTAAGTCCTAAAAGTTTTAAAATAGTTTTAGCTTCAAATCAGCTTTTGCTTTTATTATGATCTAAATCCGGTGATTTTACTAAATGTTTGAAATCGGTTTAGTTTTATTAAATTTCTATTTAAATTTTATCAACAAAAAGCTTGTCTACACTATGTAATATAAACAAACATTTCACACGCTTTTAACTGATGAAAATAAACATGTCGATGTTAATCTTGTTAACCTGTCGACTACTATTTATGAGGAAAGGTGAAATTGTTTGTACACGTAGACATACCACACCGATTGATGGGAAAATTTGCCAGAAAATATTGCCAACAGGCAAATCTGATAACTTTAAATACCTGTGACAGGGTTGTTTGTATATGAGCATCAAGAAATGGTAGATATGCATATAACGTAGAAGATACACCGACCTTGAGACGCAAATCTCCTCGCATTTACACCGTCTTAGTCGAAAGTTAATGGCATGTAAATATAAAAAACTCTGCTAGAAGTCAACGACACTTCGCAATAATTATATTCTGCAGGGATTATAAATATATCTCCAAGGAGAATTGACATACACGACTTGTAATTTGATTATGGCGTACCTTTCCTTCAAGATAGATTTAGACAGACTTCAAGTTCTGCCGTGTTAAATATAATTAAAGAAACAAATTTCTTACACTACCTACTACTCATATTAATTTTATATACGTTTTAGTTTTATTTCCAGATATCCGAGTTATCGATGTCTGCTCTACTGCCGTAAAATTATACTTTCGGGAACTAAATCATTTGAAGAGGAAATGGGGCTACCCACTAATATATCAACAACTTCCCAACTTCCTGATCGGCTAGATGATGACGATGGTTATACCCCGTACTCGGAACGGCCAGAAACGTATATCGTTCCTGTACTCTTTACAATAATATTTATTGTTGGAGTTCTTGGAAATGGAACACTAGTAATTATTTTTTTGAGACACAGGGCCATGAGGAATATTCCAAATACGTAAGTGATAATGATAATAATAGTAATAAAGACTAATTCTTTAAATTAGAATATAAAAATAAATAAACCCTAAACTCTTAAAATAATTTTTATTACTACATAGTTAAGTGCAAGTATAGCAAAAGCAATATACTGAATATATAATTTTGTAGAAAATATAATATAAACAACTTTTTAAATTCCAAACGATTGCTTTATACTAGGTACCTACTATCATTTACATTTTTTGGCAATCTTCTTAATATTATTTAAATGACATCTAGGAGTTATACCTTCAGCACAATCCACAAAAACCATTATATAACTCGCATTTTGGCCATAAAAACCGCACCCATTTTGCAGGGATTGTGACCAAAACAGGATATCTGCGTTTAAGAAATAAACAAATAAGAAATGAAAACAATTCCAAGAAATAAGGTATACTATTTCGTTTGCAGAGTGAGAAAATTATCCAAATATTCTAGCTTTCGTCATGCGAACATCTTTTTGTCCCCAAAACTTTTGGCAACAACAATCGAATCGAATTGTTCTAGCGCCTTTCTCTTCCCGAGGGAATGATACGTAAAACATTAATCGCACCCAAGTTTTCAAACTTTGCAGTAAAAGATACTTTGACAATGTTCTCTGACTTTCACCAGCTCTTTCACGATATCTTGCAATTTTTCTTTCTATCAAAGGTAGATCGTCTACATAATTGTGGAAACTCAAGATGAGTAACTTTTCACTCGGAAAATGCACGACTTTATCATCCCTTGCTTTTTCGATGATTGCATTTCAAAAGCCTTTCCTCTGTGCATACACCGGAAATGTTTAAAAACTATTTTTCAATCGACTGATAACTTTATTCTTCAGATAAGAAATCAACTTGGCTTTGAGGAAAAGTTATTTTTCACTCCGTTTATCAAAGTTAACTGATGAATAACAGTCCTATCTACCGTTTTAAGGAGCGAATAAGTTTATCCATCTGATAGTTATTTTACACCACAGCCAAGTTGATTATTGGGACAATTTTATTCGAAGAATAAATTTATCTGACGATTGAAAAATTAGCCCTTATACGACTTACTTTCTCCTGATTTTTTATTAATGAACAATAGAAGCTTAACGATGTAACAGCACCAGCTCTTAATGCTGTATACGTCTATTTTTAGATATAGCTCCTCAGAAAAATGTAGTATCCGATTAATCGTATAATGAAATTTATTGAGCACGTAGAATGGCATTGTGTTTTGTTTGTAAATAAATATTGGACTTCATTTTATATACAATATAGAATAAGTTCGAAAAAACTTTACTTAAAGTAGCTTTTTCTTGTATCAATTCCTAATTTAAAATGCATATTTAACATGTTTATTTGATGTTGGAACTTTAAACATTTGAGTTTTTAATAAGAAACACATTGTTGATCTCAGTTTATCATAGATATTAATATTACAATATTGCAAAAGTCAAACTATTAAAAGGATTAAAAAGTGCCAAGAAGTCCTTGGCGATATTCTTAGGTATTGTCGCTTCGCATGTTCCAGGACTTTAATTCAACAAAAGCTGCAATAAATATAAAAAGCTCACTAAACAGTCAATCTCCGGACTCGTGACTTTAATCCATAAGCTTAAAGGAATAATAAACTGCCTGCCAACTTGTTCTGCAGTTGAATATTAATTTCGCCTTTTTCTTCCTGTGAACCAATTTAAAGTAGCACACTACACAGCATACTGAATTTGCATAAACTCTGCGTAATTGTGCGAATAGTTAGTAAACAAGGTGCTTTATGGCTAGACGTGCTTATAAACAAGTGGCTGATGGGTGACGTCCTTGGTGCCACTGCCCACCTCATGCTCATAAACGTGGCTAGCTATCGCCTAAGACATAAATAAGGTGTCGAATTACAGATGCAAGACCGGAAATGGCATTTCTACTCAAGGATGAACAAGGAGGTTTATATGTATTAACATTTTCTGCATTTTCACAGGTACATCCTCTCCCTTGCACTCGCCGATCTCCTGGTCATTTTCATTTGCGTGCCGATGGCGTCGATTGTTTACACGTTTGAGTCGTGGCCTTGGGGCGGCACGCTTTGTCGCGTGACGGAATGCGCGAAAGACATATCAATCGGAGTGTCGGTCTTCACGCTGACAGCGCTATCTGGCGAGCGATACTGCGCTATTGTGAACCCCCTCAGGAAGCTACAGGTTTGTTGAATGATTTTTGAGCGACAGGTAAATCAAATTGATAAAAGAAAAAAACGTCATTCTCCCGACAGACCCGGCCGCTGACGGTCCTCACGGCGACTCTGATTTGGGTTATAGCCATCCTTTGCGCAACCCCGTCGGCGATTGTCTCAGATGCCATCCCGATGACTTTGGATAATGTCACCAATCATACAATAATAATTTGCAGCCCATTTGGACCAGACCGGCCTAACAAACTTCAGTATACACAGTAGGTACAAACTAAGATTTCCTAACGATTTTTATTAGTGAATTGAAAGTGGTGACCACATAAGTCCACAACTTTCAAAAATAACGACTCGGATGAAGCTTTTGAATATTTGTAATTGAGTTCGCAGAACAAGAAATTAAAAATAAGTACAAGTTAATACTGTTAACGAGAAATTTCCTACTATTTGGGGTTCTAAAAATAAAATACATATATGCTTAATCTCCAAATTATATTCAGAAATTGCGAAGAATATCTTAATTCGTAGCGATAAGAGAAACGTTCGTATTGAATCTTGATTAATTGGCTTGATTTTGAAATTTTAGTAAACAGTACATACATAATTATGTTTAACATGTTTTTCTAAAATTAAAGATACTTTACACAATTCTCGGAAAGCTCCACCTTCTCTTACGGTAATTAAGCGACTGGCAGCAACAAATACCACAGACAGATTCATGCAAATTGCAAATAAATATTCACAATCTCATTGGTGTACATATGCCCAAAATCCAAAATGATTTTGTTATTTTTCGTCCAACTCCTTTAGAAACGAAACTTATCCAAGATACAGCTCAGACGAGATGAAGAATATGCAAATTCAAATAGGTGTCTGGAAGTGGCAGCTTGCCCTTTACCTTTCACGACCTTAACCTTAAAAGTGTAAGAAAATAATGCGTGTGGGTGCGAATTATGTTAAGTTTTGCATAAACCCACAATGACACGCCTGGGTTAACCTTCTTGTCAGCTTTTTAAAGACAGCATTCAAGGCTAAATTTATTATTTGATACAAAATGTATGTATATGATACAACGCCCAAAAGTGTTTTCTTTTCAAAATAGCTTAAACATTTTATTACCTATAATCGAATAAATTGAGTTGAAAGCAGTATACATACATACATACATATATGTGAGAAAAACACAACAATAGCAAAGAAAACAGCATATTTTCTATTTTGAGATTAATGACTATGATTGTTCCTGCATCTAGAAAGTTTATAAATTTTTAAAAGGTCTATTTAATTTTAATTACAATTTTATGTGGGTTCTTAATTAATATTTAATTAACGAATGTTATTTCTGGCGATTGATTTTTTTCGCCTGTAAAGCAGACAGAAGGTAATTAGTTACAACTGGCTGATAATTTTATTATAACATACAGGTAAACAGCTTTAGTTATAATTGTAACAAAAGTTTTTCCAAAAGGTCTGTATAATTTGAGTAGTCCTGGTAAACATTAATATTTGATCATAATCTACTGAAATATGCATAGGTACCTAAAAATAAAAATTCTATTATCCGTGAGTGTTTAAAGATTAACATTTTGATCTGTTTATGTAAGAATATTTACGAACATCAAGATATCTTAACCTTATCAAGGTCGAAATTATTCCGTGGAAAATGGATCTAAACTAAAGTTCATATTTGCTAAGTACATCGAAATCCACTTATTCCTGTGAGATGCTCCTTCATTGGATTTGCATAAATATAGATAAAGTGAATTCAAGGCATAACTCCGACCAACACAAAATAACTCACTGAATAAGTAAATATGTTTTGATCGAACAACATCCGAATCAAAATGTTGTTACCTTACGACTTATCCCTCCTTTTGACGACAAAATCCCTGGAAAGAACATCGCCAAACTAACGATGTTGTAAAATATCGCTGAAAGGGCGCGTGTCTAAATATGGTTTTGCACGTGCAAGTGCAAGGCTTTCAATGCGAACTGCACTCGAAGCACCCCAGGTTTGAATGAATCCTTTAAAATGCAGCGAGTACCTGTGGGAACCAGCTACCAGCAAATATTTATGTAATGCTAACAAATTGGAGTAAACCACCTGAAGGCTGTCGTTTTCCAGGTTTCAGAGGAATAGGAGGATTTACTTTAAATAATTCCCTGGGAAATCGAAAAGTCATAAGTAAATAGCTTGCCCTCAGTGGAGATTTCCCTAATCGAAGGACAATCGTAGACTTTAGGATCTATAAATCTCCGGGGACTTAAACGGTTCGCATTCTATTTACAGGTACACGGTCGTCGGGAAGGCGTTTGTTTACTATTTGCTCCCCCTTTCAATCATCGGGGCGCTTTATATTCTGATGGCGAAGCGGCTCCACCTGAGCGCTCGGGAAATGCCCGGGGAAATACCTGGGCCCCAGAGCAGAGCACAGGCACGTGCCAGACGACACGTTGCTCGCATGGTTGTCACATTCGTAATTGGTGAGTTCACGGAGGACGAATCCTCATTCAAAGCCATTTTCTGTAATTATTGATGATTTAACTTTTTTTTTCTAGTGTTTTTCGCCTGTTTCTTCCCGCACCACCTGTTCGAGTTGTGGTTCCATCTGAACCCCCATGCCCAGGACGAATACGACGAATTTTGGCACGGTGTACGAATTGTAGGATTTTGCTCAAGGTAAGCACGATAGGTAGTACCTAACTAAACGACATGCCCAACACCGACTAAATGAATGCAAATTTATCCAAAGACCTGACAAAAAAAAGGAAAAACTTGGGGGTGAAACGTTTCATCCTCGACTCAAAGTAAACATTTCGCAAACATTGGCGTTCTCGACCACAATTTGTAAAGTTCAGGCAAAGGCAAACAAACAAATTTAAGGTTATATGGTCAAAATTAATGGCACTAAGCCCCTGAAATATTACAAGTATTTTTAACGAACCTTCATTTGAGGCAATTATCACGTTAACTTTAAAGGAGGGAACATTTTTAGAACGCCTACCTACCTGTGGCACCATTTGAAATGCGATACAATTCTTAGAAGTCCAGCGAAAGTTTATTTGCTTAAATTTTTGTGAATATTGGTGCGTTTTTCCCTTTTTTCCCTAACAATTGTAAAATTCGGGAGAACGGTTTGTGACATTTTATTCCTCATAAATTATAAAAACTTTTTACTTATTTTGAATAAAACAAGTATGTATATGTATATGAATTTATAATATTAATACATATATTGATGCAACATTCGGAACTATGCTCTCAAAACAAATCCCTGTAATTAAGTTTTTCAAAATTATTGCACTGCAATTATTGCAAAAATTTCATGGATTAAAACAAAAATAGGTGTAATTTTCCCTTTGAAAATTTTAATTGCAATAAATTATCTAAAACTTTGATTTTATTTAAGTAGGTACACTGATAAGCCCTTTCGGATGAAAATGAAAAATTAAAATAGGTAAAACTGACGAAAGGTCTAGAACCCTTAGTAACATTTCCCTTCAATATGAAGACATTTCTTTTTGCACCAGTTTTTAACTGCCTTTAACTTAAAATTGATTGTTATAAAACTTTGTAGCCTATCTCAAAATAAAGTAAGTAAGGTTTTCTTTTATATGAGACTTCGCTTGAACATATAAAATTGGATTTATTTAGACAATTTTCGTTGTTTTTACTTTAGCATTCCCACATTTCAATGACTGTCGCATCACTCAATAGAGTTTTCTTACACATTACAGTTCGTGTTCCAATTCAATTTGTCTTTGAAAACAACTACATTTGCATTATTACATTTAGCAATTTATAAAAAACCGAAAGTACAAATCTTTTCAAATGATGTTAGCAGGAAAAAAAAACCTGGTATAAGATTTCGTAAGAGCTCAAAGCACAAATACGGATGGTGTAAGCTCTTGGAAGATAATTCGAGTGATGGAAAGCAATTTATTTTCATCAAGATGAGTAATAGTTGTAAGGGAGTTTTACCGAGGCAAAATTATTCGTTCTTATATATAATACATAATTCAATAAGACTGCGGATAATCACTTGAAGAGCTTTTTTACTCTGCGGCTTCCTAATCGTAATTATCTCATACCTTTGCCAATTAAAATAACGAGCTCAAAAGGAATCCTTTTTTCAATTTCACTTAATAAAAAAACCGGAACAAGCACAATCGTGCCAGGTGTCTAATGGATAGGCATTACAGCATAAATACAAAATTTCTTCAAATTCTTGAAATTCTAAAAATAAGTTTTTTAGCTTTAAAAAATAACACGCCAACATTAAATACATAAAGTAATAACTTTGCTCTCCCAACTTCTCATAAATATTAACTCATGGTTGACATTCGAACTTTGCTCCACTACCCTTTTGTTTATGAAAAATTCAAAAATTACGATTTGGCCTCCATCACCTTCCAGCTTCCAGGGGCAGATGTCGTGACATGAATCGATTTGGGTGGGTTTCCTTTCTGCTTTGTAATGTAATATGCATATTTTACGTATTTTTTGTTTTTCTTAACTTCACACTCTGAATTTTCATTCAAATCCCCTTGGTATTCAATAATATGTATGTAGTTGTTATCTGAAATATTCTATCGTAATGCTAAAAATAAGGAAAGTGAAATAGTAATTTTGGTTTTGTCCTATTTGCATTTACGACCTAACTCCAAAATATAAAGATTGGACATTTTAGGAATGATCCATATCAAAAACTTTATTCCATTAATATAATAGGAAGAAAAAAATATAAAAACACACGCTAACCTTCACTTCAACAGAACAGAAATGTATTAGCATAATGATAAAAACTTTTACCAACATTATTTCGTTAAGAAATATTAAGTCATTTCATTTTTATAAATAAATACGAAGTTTATTTCGGAACGATTGATACAAACCAAGTAATTGAATATGAATTATATTATAAATTATATGTTCAAGGGTTCCACACCCGAAATGCTTACCTTTAATTTAGGTATTTTACAATTTTATGGAAATATCACTCTATAATAGAAAAGTTTGTTCGAAACATTTTTATGTATTTATACAGTATACCTACTTATGTGTATCTAAACAATTTTATAATGGCCCAGAAATTGATTTAATAACCTCTTAAAATGTGCCTATCGAAGCGATCCGAATAATAGCAAAGGCATTCTCTCTGAGAAAATAATAATCGTTGGTCTATTTATGTATCACGCATTAAGTGGAAAAAATTATATAGGATAGAACTGAAACGAAAATTTTTTTCATTCAATTCAAATCCATCATCGAAAAATAATTGACAACCATTTGATCCGTATATCAGAAACTTTCCCTTAACGTTAAGCAATTTTGAATTTTGCAATCATTTTAAAACACCTGCTCTAATGAAATAATAATATCCAGGGACAAAGTTTAATGCACAAAGGAGGCTATACCGAAAGGTCCGTAAGTAGTGGATTACGGAAATTTAATATTACACCATTAGCGACATCGCTCCCTCTAAGGGACGCTGAAGATGGACATTTATGGGAAGTAATTGGTTGGCTATCAATATTGTGTAGATTTTCCTTTTCCGGAAAGACACAATACTCTTTTAAGGTCTCTACTTCAACGTTGGAGTTGCCTCGTGTAAAATAAGCTCCTTACCCTTTTGGGATGCTGGACTGGTACCAAATTAGAGATTTCAGCCACAACTTAATATATACATATGTATATTTCCTCCCGACTTTGGCTTGATGGCAACTTCGTTAAGATCATATTTGGCCTTTCAAATTTTAGGTCGGAACATTATTAAACATCCTCGGACACTCAGAAGGTTGATGAAGTATTGCTATGTACATATAACCACATACCTAAGGTTATTCCCATAATATAGCAAATTTTAATTTGTGAAAGAAAACTTTATTTTCAATACCCTTATTAATTATAAAATATGAAATATAAATAATATGTACATATATCAATTTCAATTAAATTTTAATTAAATTAAAAAAATATCGGAGTTTGAATAACCATACGGCAAACTTTTAAACAAAAATTTCGAAATTCAAGTGCAATTAGTATGGTTATCTAAACATGTAGGTAGGTACTCGTTTTTGAGCTATCACCAATTAAAAAGTCGGCTTCGTTAAGGTTTTTGATTTTGAATTTTTGCAGTTATCAGTTTTTTGATGAAGCTTTTAAATGTATAAATATTAAAACCATGTACAGGGATTTAGTATATTTCACAATTTAATTGAGTAAAGGAATAGTTGAATTAGGTAATCATTTCAAGACCTCGAGAGGTCTTATTAATGTATTATTACTATACTAGTATAGAGGGAGTGGTAAAACCGTCCTTAAAATACTTAATTAAAGCTGGTATCTAATAGAAATAGAAGATGGTCTTTATACACACACATACATACATCAACAGCTTAAAAAATATGTAATATCTGATATCTCTACTCCCCATTCAGTATATCACCAAGCAAAAGTCAACAGCAGTATGACAGGGAGTTGGGTAATTTATTCCTCTGTGACCAATTTTCTCAGCTAGAAATAGTAGCCATATTTCACCCCAGGGCCCCGCGCCAGAATTGTTTTCAGATCTAGCAACTTTTTAAAGACGCGCAACTTTCTTGCGGGCTGCTGACTATGGATGATGTGTTTCGCTGTTGTTAGGGTTCAGAATATTTATTATCTGATAGGGGATAATAAAATTACTCTGTTCAATTTATGCCAGCCATGGTAGCCGACTACCCATTTTTTATCTAATACCTAATGAAATATTGGAAATTCCTACAAAATTTGTCATTCATAAAAATGTAAGTGAAATGTTAAAGGCAATAAGATTCAGATGGATGAACACTTCATTGCACAAATGGGTCTCAAAGAATTCCTTTGTAAGATTGGTCTCGTTTATGCAACAAAATTTAAATAGTTGAGCTTAAGCATCTTCACTTATTTCCTTTCCTTTCAAAGATTTCGAACTAATAGCTCCCTACTTTCTTTAAGTTGAGCTATTATTTAAATTTAACGGTCATTTACGTTTTTACCTTCAGTTTTCTGCACTCATGCGTGAATCCAATAGCACTCTACTGCGTCTCCGGTGTTTTTCGCCAGCACTTTCATCGGTACTTATGCTGTCGACAAATTGGACCATCAAATCGATTAGGACAACATTCCTCTGCTACTGGAGCCTGCGATACCAGCTTTATGTCGGTTCGACGTGCAACATCCTCGAATTACTACAACCATTCAATTCATGGAAACAACAATTCGACATTGACTTTAAATTATCACAACAATCTTCACCGGCAACAGTCTCTGCAGCTCCACAACAGCGTCGTCAACACGAACGGGGGCGCATCACCCACGCAGAGTATACTATTAACAGAAAAGAGGTGAGATACAGTCGCAAAGCTCCAGGGCAACTTCTTGTAATCGACAAGATGTTGTCCTCGTAGCCTCATCAGATTTTAATGGAACTAAAAACTTGTGCGATTAGCTGCACGGTCGTGAACATACGGTGTAGAATGTGTTATTACTTATTAGAGGCTAATTAATTAGTCTTAAGGATAAGCAAGTGCTCCTGTGGGGGACCATTAGGTAAAGTGATGTAACTGCGAATTTTGTACAGGGAGGAGATGCTTACTGTCGCTGTAATTATCATACTTTAATAATCACACTTCTGAATAATGAAACAGAATTATAGGAATTAAATTAAGTAGGAAGGTTTAGGATTTAAGCACAGCCGGCTTTTACACCGTACCACTTTTAGGTAAACCTCCTTAATCCCAATTTGTTTTCTTCGGATATTAGATAACTTCCTAATTAGATTACATTCTCCAGTAATACACTCTGTGGCCTTTTCCGTTTCGCACAAATTTATGCCACCCATGTTCACGGAAAAAAAGTTTAATTATCTTCTCAGACAGTTGGTAATAAGGTTGCACTGGGGTAAATTGAACCCATACCTAAAATGTGTAATGTCTCTTAAAAATTATTTTAGGAAATTAAGTTTTTCTCAAAAACAATTTTTGTTAATGATAAATTTAGGGGAGAGTAAACCAAGAGGTCTTCTTCTAATCTAATATTATTTTTTATATTTTCTTATATTACGAATAGGAAAGATTTTTTTACCGCACAAATTATGGGTCATATCCATCATAAATTATGAATCCGGAAATGAAAATGCAATTTTAAACGTTTACTTATATCACTTTTAATAATAACGACTGAATTATCCGATTCTTTATTTATGCCAGCTCTCTAAATGTAAACATATCCATCATATATGTAATTTATCAAATTGAGCGGTGTTTTTTTTTCTCCTTTCATTTCAACCGCTTTTTATAATTTTCCTACAAATGTTTATACTAGGTACTATTATTTCTTAAATAACAGAACAATTACTTAAAGATACATACATACATATATCGTGATTACCCAATGTTACAAAATACGTCATTGAGCATTTATGAGTATTACCATAAATCTGCAATTAAATTTTCTTTCATAATTATTACGAACAAAACAACCTTTTTTGTTCATAAAACTAACCCTAACTAATCACCTTTTCAAAGATTATCCTAATTGCACACGAGATGAAATATTGTTACATACCTACACTCTTGCAAAATAGGATGTGTACCTACGTCAACGAGTATATTTTTGGCATTGGACTTTGTACAGGTAAGCAATTAATTTTCCAAACAAATACTTAACTGTCTGAACTTTTGTCCAGTAAAACGCCCACCATACCCATTAACAATAACTTCGTTGTATTAGAGCCTTCATTATGAGAAGAACAAAAGCAAAACTATATTTGGTAACAGAATTGAGTATATATCTTTGTCGTTCATTTTAAACAGCGGAAAGAGTTTGAAATAAGTTGTGGCTTTGAATGCTTAATTTAAACTGTTACATTTCACTTATACCAAATGAAATTTTTCGTACACAAAACCACTTAAATAAGTTCTTTAAAAGATATGCCCAGACTAAATTGTAAAATTTTCAACGTTGTACTTTGGTTCTGAATAGAGTAGGAGGATGTTAATAAGATAGGCATCAAAAACAGGGCAAAAACTCTTTTAAAAGTCAGCAACCCACAAAAAGGTAATTTAATCTTTATTGTTAGTGCGGTACTTGCATTTACACAACAACGAGGTATTTGAAATACTCTAACGACTCTGAATTTTGCCCGCAAAAGCTGGAAAATTATATTTCATTTAGGTTTGTGTCTTAACCACGACTGATGTCTGCCGAGGACATGCAATTCATTGAAGTACCTACTCCTAGGTGCCTATTTTAATCGATTGTGGCGTAAAACTCCTTGAATAAGTTCGTTTCCCCGGAGTTAGCATCGAGGGTCCCAAAGAAACAAACAACTTATTTACATGGAAGAGAAAAAAAGTGCTCACTTGATCCTCTGATAAGTAAGGATGGGGATAATTTATTCAAGAGCACACGCCAGGGATAGATAGACTGTGGCTATAGGTTTGGCCCATAAATCATTAAACACTACAACATCGTTAAACAAAATTTCAATGTACTGTCAAGAAATTTAATACGTGGCTTTAATACCTCTAAGATCTTCCCTGAAGGAGCGTTTCATTAAATAACTTTTAAATAAACCACCACGGAGCAAAGAGTTGTGTTCCTGTAGCCAATCAGAAAATCGATTTTTACTTTCCATTCGATGACAAAAAGGGCTGAAGAAAAACTATTTGCATGCAGGATTGACGCCCACAAATATAAATAGAAGCACTTCCAGCATTTGTCGTCTATCAGCCCTCAGCCAAATTAGTTTGTCTGAGAGCGTAATAGCAGGGCTTGTCAACAAACTTGGTTATTGCTGAGAATTGACATGTTGGCAGCTACCCGCAAGAACAATAAAAATCACACTATTGGTGATGCGAAAATGATAAACCGATGTGATGGAAAGTCGTTCGGATAGGAGAATGAAAAATTCAATCGTACTTTATTAGCCGAATTATTCAGGTAAGTAAGCAAACCGTTTTAAACCACTGGGTTTTGCCACTAGGAAATGATTTTTAATTGGTGCAATCATAATTACTTCACGGTACACTAAGCATCGTTTAAACTTTAATTAAACGATCATCGATCAGAGATTAATTTTAAAAACTCATTGAATTTTAAATCAGATAACTTAATTCAAAATTCGAACAGATCTGCAGGTCAGCAATCTATGGGTAAGCCTAACTAATTCATCACGTTTCGGTCACATTGCGTATGAAATGCGTTCTACAATCATTTGTATCTTTGGCTATAAGAGTAGCACATACAAAAACTGTTTTTCTATCTTAATTTGCATGTTATATATATGTATATACATATATTATAAATACAGAAAAGAAACATGCGAAGATATTAAAGAAAACTATATATAACAAAAATTCGTCTCATAACATAATTCACTAAAAACAATAAATTAAAAAATCATTTGATTTCTCGTCTCTATCGATTTATTTTCCCATCAGCCTGTCTTTATATTCTCTTGCCTGGTGCATGGCGATGTTATGCCTACAAAATTTGATGACATTTTCTTTATGAAGTTAATATGGGATATACCTACATATGTACATATGTACTTATCAAAAATCATAATAACACGAGTACATACTTTAAAGGTTTCACAGAGCTTTTCTTTATTTTACTAGAAAAACATTTCGATTTCGATGACAGATCTTAGAATTAGCTTCATGTTTTATAATTATAATTTTGCAATATTTCTAAAGAGAAAATTTACATATTTTTGAAATATTCCTTTACTGCTGGCCGTAATACATATTAGGTCTGTAAACGTGAATTAAAGTCGTACTTCACTGGTTTTATAAGTATGGTCATGTCTAGCAGAAAATACATCGACCAATACCCACATCAATTTATTTATCTATAAGCACTCCCTAGTTTTTATATCGAATAAGAGGTTTATCGATTTCATGGACATACCATTTCTTGTCCGCATTGTTTCACGCAAGGAACTTGTCATATCTTGTAATACAACCTTAAAACTTTATTTTTTTTTCAAAAGCAGGTTAACGAAACATTGATATCGTAATTTTAATGAACAAAATTAATTTTAGCAAAACGATGAGTTTAGCTCCTAGGGATTAATTAAGACTTAATTACAAAGTTGCTCAGAAAAACGAAGTCGCCCGTAAAATTAATTTTTCGCATTTTACGGTACGTTAATGTTTATGTCGCGGATTTTAAAAACTTTTTAATGTTATTTTCCTGTTGCCTTTTATCTGTTTTGGCTCTACTTGTTCAAAGATCTCAATTACACACAAGGCAACAGGTTGAATCCGAAATTTTAAGCTCAAATTATAAGTTGTTATGGAATTTCCCGATTTCCGTAAATATTGTAAATGTTTCACACATCTATTTTTATATTTATATAGTATTACTACATATATATAAACACATTACATTCATTATTTTCTGGAACCAGTAGACCGAAAAGTTAGATCCTTATAAAATTTGGAAAACAAAAACATTGTTGGCAAAAACACGTCCCCATTAAGGGATTACAAAAGGTTACAGCAAAATAAGCTTATTTAATTAACCCAAAAGAAAACTCTGTAATTATTATTTATTAGTTTTATTTTGTTATCATGATAATGTATTTAATTTGAGATTTCTTAGAAATTTTCACAATTTGAATATTGAAATGGGTACTTTTGAAATAAAAATTACTTCGAGTAAAATAGAAGATAATACTGTTATTATATTAAAAATGTAAAAAAATATAAAAACCAATCTTTCCTTTCTCTCAAAATAAATACAAACATATGCTAGTAATATAAATCCAACACGTAAATAATAAATAAGACATTCAAACTTTTATTTTTTTAAATCTATTTTACGTAGTAAGCATGCGACAACCATGTAACGTAGAAAGTAAGTATTGTAAAATAGATTGAGGTATATAATCTATCTAGGAATTAAGTGTGTGTTTAATGTTACCAATGTCACAATTGAATATCATTTGTTGTAATTTGCCAAGTTGTGAGTTTCCATTAAATGAGTATAATTATGTCAAGATATTTTAATTAGTTTCTAAGACTGAACAAATAATATAATTGTAAATATACTGTAAATGTGATAAAAATAATTATATTTGAAATTAATTGCAAATCAAAATGAAAAAAGGGATTTCTCATTTACTTTACACAATTTTAATAAAATTTTATATGGTTTTTATTTATTATTTATGACTGGTTTAAAAAACATTTGAACACCTCATCATTTGCACATTTCTCAAAAGAAAATCATATTCATCTACATTTTAATTTCGCACGTACGGAAATATTCAATATTTCACAGACATTTCAAGAATAATATTCAAACTTGAATTCTTGCTAAAATTATGCAAACACAAGTCCACCTAGAATAGATATTATTAGAAAATATCATAGAATCCTTCAGGAACATCCGAATTTTCTTGCCACATTACGAAATTGAAGATGTTGCACTTGAATAGTAGCGAAGCGATACAGGCAATCAATTGAAGTGGCAAGCTCTTTATTGCCATTGGATTTATTAAAGCGCACCGAACAGATCAGGAGGAGAATTATCAAAGCCATCACCGTTTGTGTACAGAGCACTCGTAAAATCTTTCTGATCAATGTTACTATAGGAAATAATTTTAAAATCTTTATGAGCGTTCAAGCCTCGTTGGTCCCCATATATTGATTTTCTTGAGAAATTGCTGAGATGAACGAAGAATACAGCATAAATATATTAGTTATGGGAGCCTTTTGAACAAATTCGTTATTAAAATTTCATTTGAATGGATATTTGGATATATGCAAATACTTAAAGTAAGGTGAAATCAGCATTTTTCTCAAGGGAGATATTCACTTTTATCGCATGCCTTCTAACTAAAGAATGGTGCCTTTTATAAAAGGTCGATAAATATTTTTTATGAGGCAATATTATTAACCATCGCTAAAACAACATCTGTCCTTCCGAAGGCAAATGTTTACTAATAACAAGGATGCTTAAAAAGTATCAATAAATCAAATGCACAGAAGGGCTAAAAATTGTCATATCTATTAACGAATGAGAAAAGGTCCTCATACATACATATGTTAACCAAAGGGAAAAGGTTAAACTCAAGCAATATATGGTGAGATTTCCTGGCAACCAGGAATGAATTTTTTTTATTTTTCAAAAGGTAAACGAAATATTATAAAACGGTAACCAGAAAACTTGTGCAATATCAAAATGAATGTGTTTACTTAATTTTATTCTTTCAAGAAACTTACAGAATAAACTTTTATATTATGCATAGCGCCTGGAAATCCGAGAGTGTATAAGGAAACTACCGAAACTTTTCTCAATTCTAAAGAGATTGAATTTTACAAAACCATTACATTATGGTGGTTTCGTACCCTTCATAATTTTATACTGCACGCAGAAATGGATGTTAAATGGAGTTTATTTCTACGTTTTCCTATTAAAAGTTTCTTAAATTACGCGTGGAATAGTTAAATGGTAAATGTTTTTAGTTTATTTTCTAGTTGTGTTCATCTTTTCCTCTTTATCGCAATAACACCGTCGTACATTGTTTTATAATTATAATGATTCATAAATTCAAAATTAAACATAAAAACTAGTTTTAACTGCAAAATGTTTTTTGAAAAAGGAATTTTTTTGATAAATTTCGAAAATACATAATTATAAAAATATATAGATATCAAGATACACCAATTTAATTATTTAAACATGGACAATTGATGAGCCTCCAGTTTGGATGTGGTGGTAAGTAGTCGATATTTTCCTGAATAAATTTTTTCGCCAAATTAACACAAAGATCATCTTCTGCTGCTGCCCTTTGTAAATCTTCTTCAAAACGCTTCTGTGCTTCAGCCTATAAAACACACACACACACATTTTAATAAAAATAAAGTATTATCAGTTTAGAACGATTAAATTGAATAGTAAATCATTTACCCTAAAGCATCGCACTTCTTCCATTTGAACGAGCAAATTATTCGCATATTCTTTAGATGCTTGAATTCTTTTAAGCTCCTTGTCCTTTTGTTCCCTTAGTTGCCGCTCATAAATCTGTCGCCGGACCAAGGCACTTTCATATTCTGCTTGATCCTGTTTGGATTTTCGCTCCTCATTGTCACAAAGCTGTTGTAGAAGCTCAAAATGCGCTTGCTATTTTAAAATGTAACAATTACAATTAAATATTATTAAATATTCATTAATAGATATCAAATACTTTCGCTTCATTCTGTTTCTTTATTTTTAATGCTTCTATTGCTTTTAACTTCTCACAATTAATTTTTCTTTGATATGACTCAAGAACCTAGAAACATTTAGGCTTGAAGGTGTTTATTTAAAATAGTATCCTAAAATATTACCTCTTCTTCATGCTTTCGCTGCATGATAGATTCCTTTTTCATTTCATGAAGATACTCCAAGTATCGTAACATAGATGCCCTCATGTTGCTCTATAAAATAAAATGTTAAATGTGCAAATGTTTTTTCAATAACACAAATTGAGCTATTTTGAGACTACAAAGAGTTTCAAAACCAAGTGTGTATGGTGTTGTTAATTTTGTGTTTGAAATAAGCTCCTAAATATTTATAATTCATATTTTTCATGGTTTCTTTAAACGAAACAATATATACAACTTATGAATTTATAAATGCACAGAAAGAGAAAATTAAACATTTACCTCTTTCATCTTTAACATTTCTTCCTCATGCTCCATCTGGCGTTTAATCTCTTGATTAAAGAGGCACTCGAAGTGCGCTTCTTGCTGTTGTAATGCATTCTTTTGCTTAATTTGTTCGTCAAGTTGGGCCTATTAACATAATAAAAATAAACATTCAATTCAGGGAAAAAATAAGTAAATTACCCGCATTAGCTGACCCTGTCTTCGTTTCATTATCTTTGCCTCTTCTTCTGCAGCTGCAGTACTTGCTAATTCAGCTTTTAAAAGTTCTTCGTTTCTAGATTTAAATATTCAAAAGAAATTAAACAAATTAATGGTTCTATATTGAAGTAATTAATTAAAATTATATCGGATAAACCGAGTAACAGAGCGTTATTAATAAGTCATATTTTACCTTCTACGCAACTCCAAAGCTTCCAATCTCTCCTCTTCCTCAATTTGCTTTTTATGAAGAATTTGTTTATGAAGAATATCGTTATCATTTTCTATTAGTCGCCGTCTCAGACATTCTTCATATTTCTGCTGTTTATCCTTTATAAATGAACAATTTGTCTTATATAACAACAACTATACATTATATGATTAAATTACCTGTTCTTCTTCAATACGTCGTCTAACTTCAAGCCACAAACCTTCTTCTTCTCGCCGCAATTGTTCCTTTTGACGATTCTCTTGAATTTGAATCAATTGAATTTCTTTGGATTCTTTTAGAAGTTTGTTTCTTAACTCGAGGCGAATTTCATCGCAATTATTTCTAAAACAGGATAATTCATTAAATTGGCCTTTTATACAAATATGTTTTACATTAAATGAAAATAACAGCTTTAACATCTCTTGCTATATCTAATTACTAGCACTAGGGCTAGAACAGTGAAAGTATAAAAGCAAAGAATTGTCTGCGCTATTTAAAAAAAAACTATGTAATACAAGATTAAGTGATACAATCAATATTGCATGAGAACCCACAATACTTACGTGAAATTATATGTGCTCTAAGAATGGGCAAACTTGGGTGAAAAATGGCATATATTTTTTAAAAGACTTGGCACGTAATATTGATTCTTGTCATTATTCAACAATTTAATAGAAAGGAAAGGAATCCAATGCGATAGGAAATTATCCCAAATAAAATTCACGCGTGATCTCATACTTTATGATTATAGAAATGGAGCGAGGAACTATATTCTCCAATTATAAAAGTGATCCCAATCCCTACCGCGAATGTTTCATAAGTTATTCAGGTATGATAAATTGACAAACAGCTTAACAATGATGTCCCACCAGAAAGATTTTTTTTATAAAAAACAATATAGACTTATGTAACTAACCAAAAGCACACCAAACCTCGAAAACAAAACGAAACAATTTATTTTCCGTCATACTTACATATACTGTTGAATTTTCTTCTTTTTCACAAATTCCTGTTCTTCTTTAGCTTTTTGGTTTTTCAAAGCCATAAGGTATTCCTGCCGTTCCCTAATACTATCATCAACTTTCGATTTTAATTTATAAACAAATTCTTCTTCATTGGCTTTATCTTCAGCTGCCAGCAAGACGCGTAATCTCGATGAATATATGATATTTAAATATTTATTGTTATTATTTTATAAAAATATAACACTCAAGGTCACATAAAAAAATCTACATCTTATGTAGTAGCTATGTTCGAAACGGCTCATAGTACACAAAATTAGGGGAACAGAAACAAAATTTAATTGTCCGAGTGTCCGAAAACAAAAATTTTGTCCATAGCACAACATTATAATTAAACCAGGAGATTTTGGAAAATAAAAGATATCCTATAATTTTTTCCATCTTTCAATTTTACAACCGTTGCCATAAATTTTCATTGAAAACATTTAGATAAAACTGCCTATCGAAATTATCTACATATATTATACTTTGCACAAAGCTTTAATACAGGCGGTTTCAGACCTTAGCCTTTTGGGGGTTTTTAGACCTTTGTATAAATTTGGTGGTAATAATAATAATCTATTTATAGTGTTGCTATTACTTTACTAATCTAAATTATGAAATTCAATAAGAAAAACAAGTTACCGTTGCCTTCTCTCATTAAGCTCATCTTGGTAACATTCCTTTGCTGTTTGTATCTGAAAATATTAATTCAAAAATAAGAGTTACTAAAAACTTTGTTAAATTTTTGCACTATAAGTTTAGGAATTCCACGATGGTTGGTCTTTCACTTGTACACATTACATTTCGAAATAATTTAACACCATTTCGACCGAATACACCTATACATATTTATCTACGTCTTAAAAATGTTTAAATTGTACATTTATCTATCCCCTTACTTTCTTTTATATCTACATAAATACCTTTAAATAAACCTAGCACATCTTAGTAAGTTCACATACATTTTGAAAAGTGAAGCAAAACTCAACTTACATATTGTTTGATCTGAAAGTGCAAACTTTTTCTATCCGTGGAATCCACAAATTTTTCATGTCGACTCCACTTAGCTTGTTCCGCGTCATCAATTTTTTGCTGTTCTATCAGTTGATCTTTGGAAAGCATTTCTCTAATTTACGTATACGATCAAACTTTAACGCCAGGACGAATAAATTTTTGTTTCACAACGTAAAGTCTACTTCGATTTTAACGAAATTTTATGTTCAGTAATACCTTCACTGAAGTGCATTCTTCAGGAACGAAAATCCAATACACAAGCTGGTTGTAACTTGTATCACTCGAGGTTGCTGTGGTAATTGCCCAAGTAATTATGGTCATCGATACGCAAAACATAGCGACTATTTATTGATCACACACTTTATATTAGAAATGTGAAACCAAGAGCAAAAAAAAGTGTTTTAGATTAGAAAAACAACAATATGAGTATGTATATTATTTATTTTTTTATAAACCGTTGCTAAGATTACATTCCAAACTTTGAACTATCAGTTACTTAAGTATATGGATATTATCTTAATGTCGTCATATGGTTTATCGGTTTTCGGGTTGGTTTTCACGTTGCATATATTCTGCACCACTTCCATACCTTTGAAAACTCGGCCAAAAATCGTATGTTTGTTGTCCAGCCAGGGCTATGGTGACAAATTATTAGTCTACTAATATAAATCAAAATATTTTTAGAACTTACTGTAGGCAGTACGGTGACAAAAAATTGACTTCCATTCGTGTTAGGTCCTGCATTCGCCATACTGACTGTGTAGGGCCGGTCGTGCTTTAAAGTTGGCACAAATTCATCCTTAAAATCATGACCCCAGATTGATTGTCCTCCAGTGCCAGTTCCTACAATTATAAAAGGCTTAACTCTATTGGATACTATCAACTAAATATTGAAAAAAGTAGTATTTGTTGGAAATCAATTGTGTACAACCACAAAAGAATAATTTACATTTTTCACTCTTATAAGATTAACAAGAAAATAAAGTTAAACCAAACACAACTTACCAGTAGGATCCCCTGTTTGAATCATAAATCCTTTTATGACTCTATGGAATATATGACCGTTATAGTATCTAGAACAAAAGAGATTAAAAAACTATCCTTTTAAGACCTAAGTATTTAATGAATACCCATTTCTGCTGTGTACACAAAAGTTTTCTACAGTCTTTGGGCATTCCTTAGGGAACAATTTTATGTGAATGTCTCCCATTGTTGTATGTATAATAGCTGATTCATATATTTTCTGGACACCTAAAATAAAATCATTAATTATTATATTTGGTATAAAAAAAAATATATCCAATAAACGTATACCTTCATCTGTTAATGCATGAAATTGAAATTATTAATAAACTATGTGTAATTTTATAGAAAAAAAAGTTATCTTTTCTTATAATTTCTGATATATAATGAAATTAAGAGAAACAGCTTTCAAAGGTATTGGTGGAGCGATTATAATTGTATTAAAAATTGCGATATTTAAAAATTGCTAATTTTAAGCTAACAACTTATAAAGGCAATACAATTGCATAGGCAAATGATTAGTTCAGAAGTTAAATGTCGATCATATTGCAACATACCTTGTCCTTCCGGAACAGCAATAATATCTTCTTTTGATGGTTTCTCGTTAAATACATCTCTGTCTACATCCTGAAGGTCTGATGGCAACCTTCTACTATACAAATAAAATCGCTGCTTCCTAAACAAAAGATATTAAATCATTTAATAAATTGTGATATTGACGGGCTCATACTTATAAGCAGTACAAAATAACGTTGGATCAGTAGCAATTGATTGCAGAGTGGGATTTTCCGAAGCTTCCTGTTCTATCGTGATTGCGGCTTTCGATCGACGTGCACGGCCCTGAAATTCAAAGATTTTATTAATATTAAATATGGAATAAGATTCTAAATACATCTAAAATATATACTTACTTGAAACAAAGCAATCTGTAGAGGCCTAAGATTATCGCTTTTCCCTAAAATGGTAATACATCTATTTGTTTCCACATTAACAAGTTTAACCCCGAGCATTGTGGAATACATTATGAAATGGCCACTATAGTCGAAAAGAATATTTGCATACGTTAGCGAGTCAGATTTTTCCAGATCCCGTTCATTTGCCATTCTAATTAAAAAAAAAAGTAGTAAATTATCAGTCATATATTTACAAACGTCTTCAATCTTGCTTTTAAATACCTTCGACCAAATTCCATATTTGGCAAGGCATGAGAAGTTTGCTGGAGCTCTGAATATCTAGCCAAAGATTCGTCAAAAACCCGAGTCAATTTTCCAGTGAGAAACGAAAAAACTCTAACTTTTCTATCTGTAGATAACGTGGCAAATCTTTTTCCGTCATTTGAAATTGCGAGACCAGTTACAATTGCTTTATTTTTGACGAATTCGTACAAGCCTAAATAAACATAATTAAATAACTGTTTTCAGCTACTTGAATTCATAAACTTACCCGTATCCAACTTCGATTCGAAATGAACAATTTTTGTTGGGAATTTGTAATCAGTTTTGTTATTCATCCAATATTCCAAAATTCCAGCTTTGTCGACCGAAATGATAGTCTCATATGCCGAATTATATTTCATGACTGTTACAGGCTTAGTATGCAGTTTATTGAGGGAGTGTAGGGGTTCGCTGCTTCCCTGACCATCAAACACTTGTATTAAATTTGAAGCTTTGTCTGATCTGCAATAATATTTTTTTATTTGAGAAAATATATTCCTAATTCAAAAGTACACTGCTATGCTGGAAATTGGGTCACCGGGTGAGTGTATCCATTCAGCGCAAAGCGGTACGAATCCGAGTTTGATCATATTAATCATATCAAAATTAATAACATCGAATACTTTCAGCGTTTTATCTGCTGAAGCAGTACACAGTAATGTGCCATTGCTGTTGGTCGAGAGGCAGTTTATTGGGCCTGTAATTAAACCAAAAGATAAGAGTTCCTTTTACTATACATTTGCTGAGTCAGTCTTCTTTATTTAATTATTGAAAATCTGCATTTATTTTAGGCATAATTAAAATTTGGGTTAAGGTTTTTTTGTTGGAAAGGATATAATTTTTGGAACATTTTAAAAATTTGTTCATTCTTCGGCACTATCTCAAAATAATATATCTAAATTTAATATTTACCCAAGTGACTTCTGAAGTGCTTTACGAACTCAATTCCTTCCTCCATCTTTTTCCAAAATTTAATATGACCGTCCACACTGGCTGTAATCACGAAGTCCGTTTTGGTCACCACGATGTGGGTGATAACGTCCCGGTGCATGTAGCTCTTCTCATAGCTGTCCGTGTGCGGAAGATTCTCCAAAAATAAGTTCTCATGGAGCAAAACTGAAAAGAGGAGGTACTGAAATGTTTTCAGCAAGTCGTATATTCAAAGTATAGTACCTTTCTTCTTTTTGGGCCGTGCAGCCTCCGATGGCAAAGGTCCAATCCACTCCTCCTCGCCGTCCGATGGCGAGGCCTTCCTTTTTCGTTCCTGCTGATCATTTTCCATTTTATCTATTTCCTTGGACCATAACCCAACTGGAGCTTCCGTTAGATATTAATGTATTGAATTAGTTAACAGATGAGATTAGTAATAAAACTACACTTTGATCTAAATTTTAGACGCGCCAAGCAAAACATGTGATGACATTTGATTTGTTTTGACTTTTTGATGACAACTATATTGCTGCGTTTACAAGAAAGATTTTCTGGTTACGTAATGGGTAAATAATATTAACAGTGTACTCAAAAATATTTTCATTCACTGTGCAGGTTTTTTTTAATAGAAAGAACAAGAGTGCGGATCCTCGTTCTTTGAGGTTGGTTTTTGCGTAATTTTTACTAGATTTAATCAAATAAAAGTAAGGCAAGATCGTGGATGTGAGTAAAATGGCAGGCTTAGTAAGAAGGGGTTTTGTCTTAATTCCAAGTAAGTACTTAAACTATGCAAATAAACCGGCGTTAATCTTCGTTTCTGCAGTTTTCCGACAAACTATTAAGCAAATCGGCAGACGACGATTTGCTTCAACTCGTGAGGCAAGTTTCCTCGCCCCAATTGTGAATAACAAAACGAGCGTTAGGAATTTTGCTGCCGAAAAGAAGGTTTTCGAGCGCAACAAGCCCCACTGCAACGTCGGAACAATTGGGCATGTCGACCACGGCAAGACCACTCTAACCGCGGCCATCACCCGGGTCCTGGCCGACAAGAAACTCGCCGAGAGCAAGAAATACAACGAAATTGACAATGCGCCAGAAGAAAAGGCCAGAGGAATCACCATCAACGTGGCCCACATCGAGTACCAGACCGAGAACCGACACTACGGCCACACAGACTGCCCTGGACATGCCGATTACATTAAAGTAAGGAGCCCCACTTGCCACACCCGCCCAGATATTGACTATTTTGTTTACAGAACATGATCACAGGGACTGCTCAGATGGACGGAGCGATTTTGGTAGTTGCGGCCACCGACGGCGCCATGCCGCAGACCAGGGAGCATTTACTTTTAGCTAAGCAAATCGGCATCAACCACATCGTGGTCTTTATCAACAAGGTGGACGCCGCCGATCAGGAAATGGTCGACTTGGTAGAAATGGAAATCCGCGAGTTAATGACTGAAATGGGATACGACGGGGACAACGTTCCCGTTGTGAAAGGTAAGTCCACTTCAGCTTTCATTAGGGTTAATCAACATACCACTTGTAAATGTATTGATTACACAGGTCAACACCAAATGTGTTGCCGAACAAATAACACAAATCTTTTTTATAGGATTTGCTCCGAAGATCACGAATTTAAAAATAAACACACTCAATTGACTTCAGTTTACAAGAAATCATTTATGAAAAGTCATTAAAAAATAACCAATTTTTCTAGGAGTAACTCACATAATTTAAATAAAAGCTTGAATCTTAAGCTATTACATAAAAATCAAAAAAGTTTAAAATTTGTCGAACTACTTGGTAATTATATTTTCCTATAAACCAATTTATGTCTTACAGTAAAAGGTGAATAAAGATCCTTACAAACACCTTGGCCACAAAAAACTTATTCGGCAAGGACTTATAGACAGTATTGGTATTTAATATTTTTAGATTAATATTCAGGTTTTCAATTGAGCTACATATGTATGTTACAAGCTTCTATGATGCATCTTTATTTTTTAATTAATTTATAAATATGAATAAAATAGCATGATTTGTATTTTTTGGTTATATTTTTCTTGAAAACAGGAGCCAATTCAGTAATTTCATGAATATATTCGTAAACTGTATACTTGAAATTATAGAAATCCGCAGAGACATCCAGGGGAACAGACAAAAATTCATTTTTTGTTGAGTTGTGTTATGAAACTATATTTTACCGGCCGATTATTTTCACTAGATATACTTAGTTGAAATAATAAGAACAACAATTTCCATTCAATTTACAGGCTCAGCCTTGTGCGCTTTGGAAGGTAAAAATCCAGAAATTGGAGCAGATTCTATTATGAAACTTTTAGCCGAGGTAAAGTGAAAAAAATTGTTTTAAGATAAAAAAAAAAATGATTGGTTTTCTGCAGGTTGATAACTTCATCCCAACCCCCGTGAGAGAGTTGGATAAACCATTTTTACTTCCCGTCGAAAATGTCTACAGCATTCCTGGCAGAGGAACTGTTGTGACCGGTCGATTGGAGAGAGGGGTCGTAAAGAAAGGCGCGGAATGTGAATTTGTTGGATACAACAAAGTCATAAAATCCACCGTCACTGGAGTGGAAATGTTCCATCAAATTTTGGAAGAAGCTCAAGCTGGAGACCAGTTGGGAGCTCTTGTTAGAGGCATTAAAAGAGACGAAATTAAAAGAGGAATGGTCATGTGCAAACCTGGGACTGTTAAAGCCCACGATCAAGTAATTAATCTTGAGAGCTTAAAAAATATATATATTAATTTTAAATACTTCAGGTTGAAGCACAGGTATATATTTTGAGCAAGGAGGAAGGTGGGCGTGTGAAACCATTCATGAATTACATCCAGTTGCAAATGTTCTCGAGAACGTGGGACTGTGCAACACAGGTGATAATTCCAGGCAAAGAGATGGTCATGCCAGGGGAAGATACTAAGTAAAGATAACCTAAGATGACATATTCAATTAATTTACTACTTAACATTTGATTTCAGGTTAAATCTTCGCTTGATTAGACCCATGGTATTGGAACACGGCCAGCGATTTACTCTGAGGGATGGAAGTTTGACTTTGGGCACTGGGGTCGTTACAAAAGTTTTGGCAAGTCTCTCCGAAACCGAAAGGTTAGAATTGCTCGAAGGAAAGAAGGCGAGAGAGAAGAAAGCCAAAAAAGCTTAAGAAGTGTCTATTTTATATATTGTATAAGAAAAAATATTGCCGATTTCAATAAATTTACGTAGATCTGGAAGATGTACCTAAAACTATTTTGTTTTATTATTGTGATAAATTATTTTTATAGAACTAGCATTATACATACATATATTAAAATTATTAATATAATTTCTGAAACAAATATGGATTTATCATCACAAACGAACAACAAAAAACAATGAAATAGAAAGGGCCGCAAAATATGGATGTGTACAATTTGTTCGCATTCATATATGTAAAGATTACAAAAACAAAATTACATCGTCAATCTATAAATCTTCCAGTGAAATTCTTAGATACGTATATATGATTAAAGTAAAACTTAAAAATATGTACTTTACTTGGTGAATTTTGGACTTATATTTTCTCTTATTTCAAATCAAGGTGAAACTGAATCCAAATCAAGAAACACTTTTAATTAAGGACAACAGCTGAAAATAGCTTCCCGGGGGTGCAAGGCAGAGGGGTGTCAATAGAAATGTTTGTAAAATCAATAAGACTTCGCCAAGTGTGGAACACGATAAATCGAAGCGATTTTCGTTTTAAAAAAATCATTTATTAACTAAACCCAGAAAATACAATAGTGCATAATTACAACTCTTCGTCTTCTTCTGGCAAAGCAGTTTCCTGGGCCTCCAGCAAATCCTTTTCGATCTGGATCTGCCATTCCTTGTCCATCTTGACCTCGGGTGGAAGCAATGCAGGCATTGCGACGAATTCTAAATTTGGATCGCCTACGAGTTTTCGGGCCAGCCATAAGAAGGGCTTCTCGAAGTTGTAGTTGGATTTAGCGGATATATCGTAATACTGGAAAGAAGTTGTTGTAAATAAAATTAAAATGACTGATCATAAATCTGGTTGCCTACCTGAAGGTTCTTCTTCCTGTGAAAAACTATGCTTTTGGCTTTAACTTTCCTGTCTTTGATGTCGACCTTGTTTCCGCATAGGACGATAGGAATGTTTTCGCAGACGCGTACCAAGTCACGATGCCAGTTGGGGACGTTCTTGTAAGTTACACGCGACGTCACATCGAACATGATGACAGCACACTGCCCTTGAATGTAATAGCCATCTCGAAGTCCTCCGAATTTCTCTTGGCCAGCTGTGTCCCAGACGTTGAACCGGATGGGGCCTCGGTTTGTGTGGAAAACCAGGGGATGAACTTCCACTCCCAGAGTGGCGACGTACCTCTTCTCGAACTCGCCGGTCATGTGGCGCTTGACGAATGTCGTCTTGCCGGTGCCACCATCGCCAACCAAAACGCACTTGAAAGTAGGGATTGCTTCTGTCATTATTTATTTCTGGAAAGACAATAACAAGGGGTGGTGAATAATTGCCCAGCTGCCGCAGATCTCTAATAACATCTTATTGGCGCCAATCAAAGCGTTTCTTTCGGCCCAAATTTTATCCAAGGGCAATTTAGATATTTCGAGAATTTTCAAATTAATTTATAATTCAAAATACGACGAATGCGCTAAGCGGCACCCAGCCAAGTTTAGCGATTCTATTAATATGATTTTAAATTACAATTTGACAGAACTTCGGTGATACAAATTTGGGCCTCAAGCGAATTTCGACATTTGCATTTCACGATTTTTATCAATTTCGAAGTGAAGTGGTAGAAATACGACTAAAATTTCTACGGCAATTAGTTATAAACGATAGGCACTTACATTTTCCGAACTTTAAAGCACAGTTATCTGAAGGATTAAATAAGGAATTGCAGATTTACTTCTAGAAGTTTGCTTGTCGTTATGGTTAACTATGGCGTCCCACCTTTGAAAGTACCAAGAACAGTACAAGGAACGGAACGTCGGCTGCGGTCGCTACGGTTTTGCCTTTTCGGTGCCAAGTGTTGCCAAAATGATAAATTTGAGTGTAGAGTTTTCGGGGGAAATGGAACACTAATAAATTTCAGGAATTGTTAGTTGAACAAGTTAAAATAAATAAGTATCTAACGCAAGTACTTAGATAAAAATTTAATTTCATTTAGTTCGGTTCGTTTCTAATTATTGATTATTGGTCAAAAAGCATACTCATTTCGTTAGTACTTACATCAATATTTGGAATTTTCAACCAGCGTCGTCTTTCTGACCTAATATTGCTATGGGAACGAAAATCTCGGATTTATACTTATATATATGTATGCGCATAAAGTGCGTTATGCATATATAGAGAATACGTTATTTAAATAAAACCATATTTATTCATCAAACAAAAATAATATTTGTCCCATCTGTATTGGAAAAATTTTCCGTACCCTGGCTGAAAAATATGCAGTTTCTAATAAATTTTTGAATAGAAAACCTGTAATTTCACATTATGCACATTATTTGAATCTAGCACCAATAAAATCACTCATTTACCGCCTTTTCGGTGTTGAGCGAATTTGAGTTTTTGGGCCCATTTATTTGAATGCCCCAATGACAGCTGTGCCATCCAACTGGAACGTCCCGCTGTTTCTACACCGTCCAACGGAATTCCAATTGGTGAAGGCCAACAGTGTGACGTCATGAGCGCAAGCGCGTACTGTCCACAATTGAACCACTGCAGAACGTCGCGTGAAGATATCGATTTTCATGAGTTTGAGTAGTTTTGTGGTAGTTTCTCGGACGTCTTCTAAGTAGTGTGGGATTTGTGAGATACTTGACAATTTTTGTCAAGCGCCCAGAAGAAACTTTCTTCAAATGGAAATCTAGTCAATAAAGAATTTGTGGAAAATAGTCTCCGGGTGTGGTAAAGTTCCAATCTGACAAAAAGTGTACAGTGAGCTCCTTGGTGGGGTCCCGAAGGTCCTGTTCTGGCGGCGGCGAAATCAACCGAATCCGGACACCGAGGAATTCTGACGTAGGATCAAAACAATTCCAGCATGACGAAGGACAGATTGGCAGCTTTGGTTGCGGTATGTAATCTCGCCTTTTTTTTTCCCGTCGGACTCGGGGCAATTTTCAATGGGTTTAATGGGCTCTTTCTATCGATCGCGGTCGCCCGTTCGCTCCCCATAAGCGAGGCGATGACAAATGTTTGGGCCCCACCCGTTGCGTCCGCACCTGACGCCTACATTTTTCACGCGATATACTCGCAAAATTCTGTGGAAATTCGCTGATTCCGGGTCATGATATTCCCCCTTGTACGACGACCGGGACGAGTCCCCACCCCACCGCCAGACAGCTCCTTCTTGCATAATACAACTATTTGACAGAAATAGAAAAATCGCATGGAAAAAGTTTGACATTTCGGCCTGCCAGTGCTGGGAGCTGCTCATTCAATTCTAATTATTTTTCGCCGCAGCGCTTCTGGCTGAATTTATCGCGATTTTCTGCAGCCTTCATTCGATTTTTTTTTTTTTTTTTTGGGGACCCCATACAGACATGCATTTATGACTGAGGTTTTTGGAGGACACTGGGAGCGCAAGGTCAAGGATGTCTCGAAACTGTTGATCACTTTTTTCCTGGTCCCTTCTCGCCCAGCGAAGTATCTGTGTCAGATAAAAATTTTAAAGCGCGAGGGTGTTGCACGGCTCGTTCAGCCCACCCCGGTCGCGTGTTAATTGAAGTTGTAAACTTGAGCCAATTCCCATTCTCATTTAATTGGCCTAGCTGGCAAGAGGTCGAAAAGTTAAAGACCCCTCCACGTAGCTTGTTTTTAGGAAGCAGGTCAGACGGGGGCTGCTGCAGTCAATCAAGAAAGAAAAAAGTATCATTGCGCACTGTGACGCGATTGATGCCCCCTCAACTGCGTGAACCTTTGTGAATCATCGTGACCTCAGCATCCGTCATTGTTCCTAATTTTTTTCTGGGAATTTTGCGTGACTCAGACAAAAATGCCGTAGTTCAAGGATAGGAATGCAAATTGCTTGAAGGGTTTGTGTAGTTTATGAGCCTTCATATTCGGCGATTCGAGGAATCTTTATCCCCATTTAAGTATTCATATCTTTCTCGCGGGCATGGTCTTTTCCACCTCTTAAAATAGACCCCCATGTCCCGTGAGACTTCTCGATGCTCTGAACATTCGACTAAAATTTTACCTTTATGATTTTATAATTCATTTTAAGTAGTATCTAAGCACTGTAGGAAATTTGTGAAGGTAAAGTTTACTGGAAAATTAGTTTTCTTGCATACTGCTACTGCTATACTTAATAATGAACTTCCACTCAAATTAAGGCGAAAAGGTAATTTCCGAAAAATTCTTAAACATGTACATACATAACATACACCTTCATTAAGTCATTATAATTAATGTGCATAAAGTCCCAATAGTTAATATCCGGTTCAACAACAATTTAAATTATTAACAAATAGTAGATTCGACAATTTTGTCTACAATCCTACAAAAATTTTCATAGTGCTATAAATAAAAGTGTTACTAGCTTTGATTATAAAAAACGGTTGATTTAGCAATTTAAAATATTCTTCGCTGGCAGGTGCATACATATGTACATATACATATTATGTATATGTATTTTTCTAAAAGCTTTTGTAGCTGTTTGTGTTTATTGCAATTTACTGAGGTACCTAAAAATATTAATTATCTGATCTTCATGATTCGTTTTAATTAATTAAGCATTTGCTTCTATAATACTTACTCCGTATGAAAGTCTATTTTCTCTTTTTTTACTCATGATTTAAATATTTCAAAATTAAAGACAAAGACTTATTCAAATATCTCAAAAAAATGAAGTTACGTAGCTTAACAGTTCAAATTTGAAATTTACCAGCACTTTGCGTTCAGTCCACAATGTCAAAAAGAGGATTTAACTTGAAAAGAATATAGAAAAATCTATCTATCTATGATATTTTGGACTTAGACCACTTTCAAAATAAGCGGCACAATTATAAAAAAAAGTAATCTAGGTTGTGGGTAGAGACTAGATGCTTCAGTTACATAGGTTTACATACATATTTATTACTTATTGCTTCCAAATTGTTTAGTGCTGGTATCCTATGACAAGGTTTTGTAAGCCCACCTTTCTTACTATGTATAATGGGATGACGAACAGAAAAAAATTAAATATTAAACGCTTTAATACGGCCAAATTGCGTTTTTTTTAAACAAATTCTTTCAATAAGAAATACATATTCTATTTTCCACGTAGCTTCACCTTACCAACGAATTACAATCACAGATTTAAATGTCACAGATTGAGTAGGATCATCCGACAATATTGCAAAGATACTCTCATGCAGTTGTCTCGAGGGGCCTTTGAAGGCGAAGTCACAACCTAGAATTTCATAAAATTGATAGAATCGGAAGTAAACAGCCTTCAGGCGGTTGTTCGTTTCAAAGCCAACATACTTATCTCAAAGTTCTTGCTACTTTTAAAAAAGTAAAGAAAGTAGTCCTTTGTAAGAGCTTTTAATTGCGCTCCGCTTTTATTGTCATTTTCGCTTTGAGGAAAAATCACAATTCGCACAGTTCCAAATATGGGAATTGTGGACATTGTGGTGAATGTGGAACTTAACCTTGTTTATTTTTAAATATATTATGTAACAACATTTTGTTACGTAGAACCCGACATCAAATAATTACTTTTATTCATGTGTACCAATGTACTGACTTTTTGTATTATGTTGTACAGACATACATATATGGATATACATATGTATACCAAAGTTATACAACAGAATCTGATTCCTGCAGTATCCGGGCAGCCATACGCATGGATTGTTATTTATAATGCTTGCTGAAGTCATACTATGTGATGAATTTTTAAAGGAAATATGATTTCTTTAACATATTTGGCTTAATAATGTTGTGTCCCCGTGTGTATAGAGGATGTTATTTGATTTCTTTGAAAAGCAGCAGTATTCCATTATTTTTATATCCTCCCACTGTAAATGTTCTTTTGGGAACACTGCACAGAGCAATCGATTCCTTGTAGACAATAAGGTCACTTTGGGTGAACATCTGGTTTATCTACTAATCCTGCTTCATTTGTTCTTGCACTTACATTTGAAATCGGAACCAATCTATTTAACAGACTTAAAACAAATATTTTAGCTTTCGAACAATTGGAATAGCTTTCCTTGCAATAGGGTTGCTCTCATTTAACTTTAAGATTTTATAGGATTTTATAAATGTTGCACTATGCATTAGAAAAAATTAGTTTGTAATTTTACGTCGCCAGTAGATTTTAAAGTCCAACAAAAATACTCCGTTTTAATAGAGTTGAAAATGACGAGTGGTGAATTATGCAGAATTTTAATTTAGGTCACATTTATAATAAAGGCATATTCAGGCTTTGTTGGATTCGTTGCTATACGGTGTTGTAAATGTAATCTTTTAGCGCAAAAACAATTGCGAAAATGTATATGTACTTACGCACACAATGCAAGTACTCTATGAAATGAATGAATGAATATAACCACAATTTATTTTTAATGAATGTGGTTCTTACTATGTTCATCTGTTTAATATTGTAAAACTTTAACCAAAAACATAATTGAGTAATTTCTGCATTGGATTCATTACTATTTTAATCAATTATTTATATGCAGTTAAAGAGGGACTTTAATTAACATTCTCAGTGAACGCGATTCTGAATCATTTCGTTAATACAGGTCGCGAATTTAACGAGATAAATGGCAACCACTGAAAACTTAATAACAATTTAGAGCACCCAGAATTAAAATTTTGATATTCAAACTAGTCAAACCATAATTTAAAAAAGCAATCAACTCAAATTAATTATAACTGCGCCTCGGAAAACTAAGGCAATGTTGAAATCAAATTATGTACATTTATCGTGTTTCATGTCTGAAAGTAAAAAAACCTTATGTCATTCATGATGTTGATATATGTATATATTTTTATGAAAAAAAATTATTATTATATATGGTTCGTATGATGCCAAAAAGCAAAAACTCAGACTCGGTTTTTTCACATATACATATTAATCCGAGTATCAAATTTAGACCGAGCTCAGTTTTTCTATGTAAAAATAAAGGCTGAGTAATTGCTCAGTTTTTTAGTATACGAACTAATGTAAAATTAAGTTAACTATTAATTGCGTAGAATCGTTACATGAACAAAAATATTACAATAACTTAACAACAAATTTTCAAAACAGTTCTAATTGTTTTATTGCTATGTCGAATTTTAATTTTCTATGAAATATGCAGTCTCTGATAAAAATGGTGAAAGCGGTTAGAAGGAATAAGAGCTTTTTAAGTTAAAAAAAAAGAAGAAAAACGTTACACGTTGAATCTAATAAGTCTTTTTTGGTCTTTTGAGTATGTGACGATTTTCACTAAAATTTGTATTAAATATTCCTAAATCTGATAGGACTGTAATTTTGATTAATTAACAATCTTCTGAGGGCAGACTCGCTGCTTCCAATATGTATATTCTAAATTTACATGCTAAATCCGAAATTCACCCTCATAAAAGAGGGTACCAGGACCGAAAGGGTTATAGATTTAAGTGACTCATATCACCCATCAGTAGAGGGTATAAAATAAGCAAAAATACTTGATACTTTAGGTAACTTGACTAAATTTGTGATTCTAATAATATAACTCTTAAGATTATCGATTTCTTAATCCTCTTTGAAGTCAGTGCCACTAAAGAAAATCTTAATCAAAATGTGCTGAAAATGCTTCCCAATTAAAGGAGGTTTATTTACCGTAAATAGCAATTAAATAAGTATAACTAAATTTTCCTCTCAAAAATTTAATAAGCTGCACTTTTTCAGCAAAAAGAAGATATTATTCGACTTCAGTCTATTCTATGCACCATTCAACGACGCCAGAAAGAAGGTCAATCCATATTGGCAAATAGTTGAGGGACATCTTGAAAAGAATGCTGATTTGAAAGCTTTGGAACGAAACTAATCCATCTGTGGTGTCTTGAAATCCGTTGAAACCAGCTTATTGTACCCACCCTTTTTGATTTTTCCCTGAGCGCTGGTAAATGCAGCTGTAACGACGTCCTTATAAATAATTTAAGACTTTGCAAAAAAAAGTGGTGCAGCATAATCCATTTAACAATAACCCTGGCTTATGCATTTCCTTTGATGAAGAATATTCGGATTTGTTTCTCGAATGATATGAATTAAGTAAAAACTACCGCTTGTGACACGGGTAATTCTTTTTGAAGAGCGTCACTGAGTGTGATTTACACTTGCTGCGTGAAATGCATTTTATGTATGCCGTGAGCATGCAGAAAATATGTACAAAAAAATTTATCCAAATTGCTAGTAGTAATTCTAGCTTCTGGCGTGCGTATTTTTTTAAATATTTGAAAGCTTAGATGTGAAGAGATAATTCTGAGAAAAGTTTTGCATTTTACTAGAAGCAAATAATTGAGCATTGTGGGAATATTACAATTTTCTGCAAGGTGAGTGGGAGGTTCTACGCAAATTATTTGAAATGCGTATATAATTAGCGTAGGTTCATACTTGATACAGTTGAATTAAACTTACATTCAGTACAAATCGCGTGGGTGGTGCTATTTGTGACTCTATATTCCGACCCCTCCGTTATTTTTTAGTATATGTGGGTGATAAATTAGCAAAATACTTTCAACTCGTAGATTCAATGTCACCATGAAAAACGAAAATACACAATATGCAGTACGCACCTACATACAAAAGTGCATTACATACATACCCCAGGAGAATAATGAAAACGCATTTTCGTTGTTTTTCCGTCCTTTTGAATTGCAAACATACTCTTAATACTTTTTTGTTTTTCTTGTTTTGTTGTTAAAAGTGTCATACATATGCATATATGTATCTATGTATGCATTTTAACTTTCGCGTAGCATGATAAAGACTATACATATTTTATGTAAAGAGTGTTTAAAACGCCATAATTTATATGGCTTCAAAATATGCTGCCAGTTTAATAAAAATCTATGTATTCAAGAGCGTGCAGTAATAAGGTCGCTGATGCAATATTTGTAATAAAGAGAAACTTATAAATTTATAAATTTTAAAATTATGAACTTAATTTTTGAGTATATTGAAATGGATATTTTCGAATTAGTCCGATACTGTCATCAAATACTTAAAGATACAATTAGAGGAAATTTCAACTTTGTATATAGTTTTTTAGAGCAATAAATATTTATCAGAGTTAGAAGGTCATTGAATAAAATATGTACCCAATTACATGAGATTTTCCCAGTCAGACAATAATCTTGGTACGTGAATATGGCGCTAAAAGTCTCTGGATTCGTCAATCCATTCTTTTGAAATCCAAATATAACGAATTTTTGTAAATAAAATACATATATAGTGAATCAAGCTGTTAGGCCTCATTAAATAAACTGGAAAAATAGTTTGACTTCGTTGACTAGTGATATCATTGACGAATCTGGGGATGTAGCACCTACGAGCTACGAGTACTTGAAATCATTTCGTGGGTGGAATTAAAGTGCAATGGCACTTGCAATTAAAATCAAATATTAGGTGTTTTCAAGCACGCTAACAGTGACACTACATTGGAAATTTAATTGGAGGGGATTTTAATGAGAATCAGTTTTGTGCATCTCATTTCTGTTTCAAGGATAAACTACTCTCCAGAGATTAATAAAGCATAGAATAAAATTAATTTATTCTAAAGTAAAAATAAAGCTCGTTTAAAAGGTACCATTCTGTTAATAAAGAGTATCTTTCGTAATTTTTAAATAACTCTAGGGCACATTTAGTTTCATAACAGACAGTCATTTTGCTCGATTCAAAGCTTTTATTTTATTAACTTATTCCTCTGAGTTGAGTTATTTAAAAAAGACTTTGAAAGTGCTGCTTTCATTGAAAAATATAAAGCTATTGAAATCTAAGCCAAATTAAAACAAACTAGAGATGTTGAAAACATGCTGCCCATCTTTGGTCGAGTCAAATTTCTTTTCATGCATAGATCCCACGCAACGGAGCAAACATTTGCATTTAGAACCAGAAGCACTAAGGCAAAAATCACCCACTTGCATCCAGCGCTTACCACTTATTGGGGGTTGGTTCATAAAGTGAGGCTTTGTAGATTGAATAAAGGCATACCCAGCACGTAATTTAAATTTTAAAAGTAACACCGAAAAGGTGAAACAAAATATGTAATTGCATTTTATGTTTCTTTTTGTTGTAAAGTGGTGCTTTTACAAAAACAATGAATTTTTTTTTTAACTTACCAATTTACATATTTTTGTTTCGTCAAAGGGTTTTTGCGATATCAATAAAAGAGTATCAGAAAAAGGCGTGTATTTTCCCATTTTCCCGCACGTGCATAACCCGATTTCGTAAATTGTGAAGTAAGGTTTAACGCAATTTATTAACTTAGAATTATTTACCTATCTTGTTACCTACGTAACTAATAAATGGGGGTTCTTGTGCGTGAATGATAAAATTGTGTAGGAAGCAATTTGACGACATACATACATATTACTAATTTTCCTTGAATCGGAGTATATGCAATTGATAACTGTTACAGAATACAGAAGTACATATAAAACATAAGTTTTATAGCAGTTCAAAATATTCTTTCAATAGGAAAACATCTGAAAGGAATAGTAACATTAAGTTTATTTACAAAGTTTAAAATGTTTCCTCTGTTTTTTAGCGGTCGTAAACTGTTGCGAGTTCCTGTAATTTACTTACAAATTAATTTTTATTAAAAAATAAAAAGGGAATATGAAAATCTATGCAGATTTTAATTCCTAAACTTTGTGAAGTTTTAATAATCATTTAATTTTGTGCAGTGATTATAAATCAAATTAAAATGAGACTCATTATTCTAGGCCCAGAGCGACGACGATGAAGGAGGGCCGGATGATGTGGCGGTTAATGTGGAAGGGCGAGATGGATTTATGGATGATTTCTTTAATGAAGTGGAAGAGATACGGGAGATGATAGATAAGATACAAGCAAATGTTGAGGAAGTCAAGAAGAAACATAGTGCAATTTTGTCAGCTCCACAGTCCGATGACAGTAAGTAAAAAGTTGAAAATAGTATTAATTGTAAGCGCAGTTTATGAATTAAGTTCGTGGGTTAGAATGATAACCCCTTTTTTTTCGATATAATTAATTAAATTTAAAATGAAACAAATTCATTAAAAGTGAATATTTTTGAGGATAAATTTTATAAGATAGTAAAAGCTATTACGGTAGCGTCTCTAAGTTTTATATTTGCGCTATCGTTGGCCTGACATAAAAAAAAAGATTTTGATAAAAGGTTAAAATTAAGCATATAATAAATGTAAAAAAATTAACAGGTGTGCAAAAAATAAATTTGAACTAATATAATAACATATTTGAATATTATGGTCAACAAAATGTAAGTTTGTTAAAAACCTTTTGTAGAAGTTTCCAGTGCTTAATTTGCATTGTTACAGATGCTTTATGTTCTACACATATTTTTGTTTTAGAATGTCAATCATTATTTGTTAGCGAGGATAGTGTACAAAGTACAACATAAGTACATGTTCATGCTTCATTGGCGAAATCTAGTGAAATATGCGTTGCGGTCGAAATACTTCGCGTGATAAATTTAATAATATTCAAATTTATTATGTTCAAAATTGTTTGTTCATGATCGCAATGAATTTATTACCTGAATTTCGTAATTTGTTTTCTTTGGACAGTTAAGAAAGCATTATTTTATTTGATTCTATAGAAAATGGGAAATAAGAATGATTGAAATATGATAGTGAAATCTTTTGTGTTTTTATAGAATCGAGATAAGTACACATTTTAATTGACTTTCTTATACTGAAGGATTTGTATTTATATACTTAAAGCAAATGCTGCAATATAATTGATAACAAGTTGTCGATTGCGGAAACTACATATGTATGTTACTTCTTATCAATTCCGATTAGGTGATGAGGCACGTGCTGCATTTATTCATTTATGTTAAAAATCTCAACGAATGCTAGGCAACTATAAAATGGTAGTTTAATAATCTAACAGCCATAGATTTTTATTTTCGTTTTTATAATTTTCATGTCTAAGATAAAACATTCTACATTCCGATGTAATTCCTCAAATTCTAATAATAATAATTTGTTGCTATTCTAAACAAAAAATACTATAACAGTAGTGGAGAACATGCAAAAGTTAAACATTCAAAATTTGATCTGGCAGTCTCTACAATCGACGATTTAAAATAAATAAATAAGTAAATTTAGTATAGTATATAGTAAAAATTAAAAATGTATATTGTTATTTGCATTTTATTGTTGGTTTTTTCGTAAAAACGGGTAAGGCCGAATTTTGGCTTAGCTCCAATTGAATGAGGCTCAATCCTTATTTATTTATGTTTCTAAATTCTATCAATAAAAATGGAAGATCATTCCTCTCGAGGAAACTTATGAGATATGCTGAAGGAAAGAACCTTTAGATAAAATTTTAAATTATAGCAACAGAACTATTTGGTTAATAAATATTTTATGATTTAATACCCATCGCGGCATCAGTAGCTATAACGGTAATTATTTTTTCAGAAACAAAGCAAGAGCTGGAGGATCTCATGGCCGATATTAAGAAAACTGCCAATAAAGTCCGTGGAAAACTTAAGGCATGCGTAGATTAAACGTTCATTACCAAACTTTGCCTACTAATCCTTCTATAATAGGGTATTGAACAAAACATCGAGCAAGAAGAGCAGGCGAATAAATCTAGTGCTGATCTTCGAATACGAAAGACTCAACACTCTACCCTATCTAGGAAGTTTGTGGAAGTAATGACTGAATACAACCGAACTCAAACTGATTATAGAGAAAGGTGCAAAGGAAGAATACAACGTCAACTGGAAATAAGTAAAGTGTTCGCTTGTATGTTTAATATATATACAAATTAAAATGTTTTATATCAGCTGGTAGAACAACTACAAATGAGGAACTGGAGGACATGCTGGAACAGGGTAATCCAGCAGTATTTACGCAAGGGGTGAATTAGATGCAATTCATAGTTCGAAAATTGGATTTAATTAATTTCACTTACAGATTATTATGGAGACACAACAAGCAAAACAGACCCTTGCAGATATTGAGGCACGACACGCTGATATCATTAAATTGGAGAACTCAATTAGGGAATTGCATGATATGTTCATGGACATGGCAATGTTGGTTGAAAGTCAGGTAAAGAATAAGAGTTTCTTGTTCCTTTATGATGTTAGTGCGATACTCTGATATGAATCATTTTCCTGCTGAAAATTGAGTCATTCGAGCATCGGTTTTGTGTCCTTTGAATTTAGTGTGTTACAAACATTTAATATTTAGACCCTATTTTACTTTCAGCGAATTAAAATATTAATAATAATTACCTAAAATTTTACATATTTTTCATAAATTTTGGTTGCGCCTGCAGGGCGAAATGATAGATCGCATAGAATATCATGTTGAACATGCCATGGACTACGTCCAAACGGCTACACAAGATACGAAAAAAGCTCTTAAATATCAAAGCAAAGCACGTCGGGTAAGTTTACTATTCCAAGAATTTACTAATAAGTTTTTTTTTTCTTTTTGTTTTTCCCTAATTCCTGGTTTTCCCCCTATAATGATCCTCAAATTACAATACTCTTACGACTAAAATACAATATTTCACAAAATTAAATGATCGATCTACTCTTGTCCTTCGCTTGTACTTTTTGCATGTTTTGAGCTTGCTTTGCATGTTATTTTCACAATGTTCGAATATTTAATTAACTATTTCACGTACAACGCCTTTTCGAACCTATTTTCGTTTGCTTCTTTTTCAATATAAAAATATAAACTGAATATCGCTCGTCTCTTATGCAATTAATCTATATCCTGATCCAAATCCTGAATCTCCTAATCTTAAGGTACCTTCATATGGGTGATTTTTGAACACCGCCAAAAAAATGGATTAAAGGGTGAATTGGTGGATAGAATCGAAAACCACGTGGAAGAAAGTGGACTAAATGTCAAAGCAGGTCACGAACAGCTTGTACAGGCAGAGGAGTACCAAAGTAAAGCACGCAAGGTACGGCAAACGATGAATCTACTACTTATATATAAAATTCTTCTAAAATCGAATGTACTTGTACAGGAGGTGCTTTGGGCTAAACCTTACAAGTATTAATTATCTTCTACTAACATCAAATTCAGAATCTTTTCTATGAAATTGGTACTTTTTCGAAATTGTTTAATCCTCTTTTCCAATTTAAACCTTCAATTAAGATTCCTGTTCTTAACAAAACAGCACTAGTCTATTTAACAAGTTTTAAACCAATATCATTTAAAGATTATCAATAGTCTTCTAATATATTTACTTGGTACAGTGTTTTGAGGGCATAAGCAATAGCAATTGTTACATTTTTCAATCTTAAACTAACATGAACCTATTATTTTTTTTCGCTCATATTACATTTATTTTGAATAAGTGCATACCAATGTTATGAATTTTGGATGAATCAGTGCTGTTGCTCGTAGTTTATGTTATTTATGAAAATGAGGTAAAGTCGTAAAGCCTTTCGAGGCTTATACTAAAATACATATCTAGGTTTTCATTTTTGCTGTACCAACGAAGAGGTGTAGTTGAATTTCGAATGGCTTGAAAGTTCTGCCGTTCCCAGATTCGACGTGGTCTTTAAAATGAAAAGCAAACATTTTTTATAATAGCTGGAATATACTAGTTCGCAGAAATGATTAATACTTGTGAGGCAGACTTTATAGATCTAGTTTGCTGATTATGAACAATAATAAGTTTTTGGACTAATCCATTGCGAAATTGTGACCGATAAATATCATCACTTTTTCGGGGAACAGGGACATCTAAAGAAAAAATTAGGACTTTTGGAAATTTGATTTGCGGAGCTATTTTTCTGTAAGGTTATCTTTTATAGTGCTGATGCACTGGTAGATAGTTTTTGAGTGTGCGTGCTTTTTAAGGATTTTAAGATGTTTAGCAATTGCAAATTATTACTTCATGCTTAGATAATTAAGCAGAAAGATTTCCTAGATGACATCCTATCCTCTAGTCTCTATATTTGACTATTTCATTCTCAAGGTATAAAGCCTTTTCCATGTTTGGTTTGACATATAAAATTGTAAAGGAACTTTAAGATTATGGTTTTATTATTCCGAAGGATTTAATGGTGATGGTGGTAGCTCTTGTTGATGTTGAATTTCCAAGGCCCGCAAGAAGGTTTAAAGTTACGCGAAATTATACAGATGTAGCTAAATTATTATGGTATTATAAAAGTTTGAGTTTTTAAAAATCAACCAAAAATATTTTATTATTTGATATTATGCTTTTACATTTGCCTTCCTTCAATTTTTAATTATTTAAAATTGAATTTTCTAATAAGGTTACCAAGATGCTTGACAAAAGGAAGGATTTATGGGTCCAAAATCTCCAGAATGTCGCGCAGACAAGTTTTTGGAATAAGAGGGCAATTTTAAAATATGTTTTGTAACGTAATTTAAATATTTTACTCACAATATAATAGAATCCAACAATAGGTAACCTGTGGATTGCACGACACGTTGAAATTTGCTTTATTAGTATTCAAGGTTGTTTCTTCTTCTAAATATATTTCTCTCTTAAATATATTTCTTTGTTACCATAATAATTTGGCAATGATTTTATAAGCCTATAACATAATTAAACGTGTACTGACAGAGTTCTAAACTACCACTACTAAAAATTAAAAGAGATGCAGAGAAGAGAGTTCATTTGGAACTTTATTTCGTTATTATTATGTGTTCTGTGTTTGTTTACTTTTTTTGTTATATTTTGTGATTCAGTTATAGCTTTAACATTTCGTCTTCATGAGGGAAATTCATTGACGTACATGTCATTCTTATTATTTTTCTTAATGGACATTTTTGTTATTTATTATGTTTAATTTTATTTTGTTTTTACTTCCAGAAAAAAATCATGATAGCCATATGCTTATTAATAACATTAGTGGTTCTAATCGTATTACTCGCAACTCTGACCTAATGGACTCGCTTGAGATTCCGGATTTCATCTAGAATAAAATTCTCTTAATTTCGCAAACATATTTATTTATACATTGAATGCAACTAATTTCAATAAAGTACGATTTAAATTATTTAGGAGAAACTTAACATAAATTAGACAAGATATATTCTTTTGGAACTTTTTGCTTACGATTTCCACTGTAACTTGAAAGTGCACGTAGTTTAATGCTTATTGTTTTTACATGATATTTTGTTATTGCATTTGCATTTACCCTGACTGCATACATAATGTTTTAAAGGGAATTGCTATATTAAGTATCCTTTTTTGCTGTACTTATTCTTTTATTTCAAACAGCAGTACCTTTTAAGTTTTGAACAAACTGTCATGTTTCCGATAGTTTTAAGTTGAGTTGCAATAGTTCATTAAAGTAATATAATAGTCAGCCTGTGATTTTAAGAGTAAGGCGTGGTAGTTTATACCTAATTTCTTCAGATAATTATCACATTAAAAATATTTTGTATTTATACATGTTTTAATTGAAATCTCGGAGCTCAAGGTTCATGTTTCGTTTACGAGATTTCGGAGGTATTATTATAATTTATAAAATAAATGAACTACAATCACACACAATGATTATATTATTCGAAACTCATCCTTTAACAAAATTTTACATGTATGTATTTATATATCATGTGTAACAGTCGACTCGTAATTTACTCTAGCTGAACCATCTTTAGTATAGTAATATAGAATAGTAATTATATACTTTTCGTTTTTAAAATGTAAGTATTTAAGCTTTTTAGTTGCATGTTGGGATACTGACTGTACTTTGTAATAATATAATATTAAAAAATTAAAAATTAGATTGGAGCAACATAGTTTACGTTTCCTCACCATATTTTCAACAGCGCACACTAAAATTTCTGACAAAAACTGATTGTTGAAGTTGATAAATAAGGAAATTGGTATCTGCTTAGAAATATTATACAAGATTTGGGGAAGATAATCTGAAGTTAATAGTTACATTATTCTATAGTAAATCGTAGTTCGTACAGAAAAGCAAAATTTTAAAAAATTTAAAAGTGTAGGTCTAGGACCAATAAGTTTTAGTTATAGGTGATGTGTTATGCAAATTATTTTCACATCAAGGTACGTAAAGGTCATTGGTCCTTTGCTAAATAATAAAAATTGTTTACGGTGATGGTTCAAAACTACCAGTTTTAAGAACAGGTCTTCGTATTTCTGATTCATTTCAATATTATCTTAAATTTTGTGAATTGGTCGAAATTTTCAAAATTGGATGTGTCTAAGTTGCCTATTAGAGTGTTGAGACGAAATTTATCGGCCAGTTCTAATGAAACTGAAACGATTATTTAGGAATACTAGAGTTATCTAATTTTGCAATTGAGTTTTGTTTTTCAATTTTGTAAAATCAAGGAAATAAAATAAAATAAATAGTACACTCTTTTGACGAATATTCTACGACAGTACCAGATGTCATATAAGGCAATTAAAATTAAGAAACCATAGTAATAAATGTGTTCAAAAAGAATTTTTTTAAATTATGACTGATTCTTAAAGTATAACTTGTAAAGTTGACTGAAACAGTTTATTAAGAAAACAATATTGATTGATGGATGAATTATGCATTATTAGACTATATTACGTTATTTGTTATTTCATAAATATTTATATCATCAGCGAATATTAAAACTTTTATATGCCTCTTGGAAAGTTCTTAAAGTATCTGCACAATAGACATCGCATGAAATAATCACACTCTAGTTAAATAGTTGCCGTTTGCATCCTTTTTACGGTTGCATTTTTTAATTATATATAAGATGCTGTAACGATAGATAATAATGTTTTATCTCAAAAGAACAAAAAATTATCGATTGGAATGCTAAAAAATAATGCTACAATATCTGCTATTGAATTTTGAGCTACATGTTAGTATGAATTTTATTTAAAAAATGTTCGATTAATCGTTTGTTGGTTTATTAGAGATGAAGCAAAAAATCCAAATGCTGTAGAGGGATATATTACAAATGTTAAGATTATTACTTGCATAATATCATTTTAACTATCATTATATTTTGCAAATGTTTTAATGCAATTGAGCATGTTACACGACTTACTGTAACCATATCTACAAAATGTTATATGTAATAAAAAAGGACAAATTTATTCTTACGTTATTTGAATTAAAATGAAATGCTTTTTTTATTCTCAACATTGTATACAATTTTAGAGTAGAAGTTGATTAATTCCCTCGTACTTTTTTTACCGTAAATACCAACGGCTGACTATTGTTTGTTCCTAATTATTTAATTTAAAAGTATAGACTAGATACATGCATAAGCTCCTCCAATAAAATGTATTTTGATTTATCCATCCTTTCATGTAATGAAAAATTCACATATTCTTACTAACCCTGCACCTTTGCACATCGCAGAAGAAGATCATGATTCTGATATGTGTCACTATCTTGGGTATTATGGTGGCCGCATACGTCAGTAGCTACTTTATGTAAGCACATCCACCTACAAAGTAATGTTATCACGGTCCTACAAAACATATTAGGAGGATATTCGAGCAACGCAAAACCGTTACAGGTATCGCTAATCAAACATTAGACGTAGAAATGTTGTATCTTGACGAATTTCCTAAAAAAACAGCAAACAAAAATAAAAATACACTATTAATTGCAACAGAATTACCTAAAATTATTTTACACACTCGTCAACTTAAAACATTTTGATCGTCTTAAGATTTATAACTTGTTTTTTTTCTTTATTTTAAACTATACAGAAGAAAATCATTATCTTGGTGTGTTTGAGCATCCTGCTGATTGCGGTAGCATCAACTATTGCCGGCTATTTTGGATTTTAATTCGTCGCTCTAAAAATTCATCAAAGCAAGTTGTTTTGTGTTATACTTACATGCATTGGTAAAACTATTAAAAGTTTCAATGAAATTGCTAGTTAACAGAAACAGTCACTTGCTAGAGTTAAATCACTTAATGGAGATATTACTTTTTTCAAATATCGGTGAAAGATTATGAAATCAATATTTACATTTAACTTGAGTGCATACCAAAAAGCGGTATTTAAAAAAAGTAATATTGATATGAACTACCTTAGGCTACACAAGGTTAATTATGAAGAATTTACACTCCTAAGACCCATTTTAATTTTTGTATTGAAAGTGATCTCGACAAACTTTAAAATGAACAATTTAGATTTTTTTATGATATTTATCCAATTCAAACAGTTTTAGAACGTTGTAAATATGTGGTAGTAATTAGATTAATCATAAAAATTCAATCCAATATTATGCCTGCGATTAACATGAAGATGATGAAAGTAAGTACATATTTGTGTATAATCTTTTAGACGACCTTCATAATATTCCCAATATGCATTTGATAATATATATATATCAGCATGATTCGTAATTATGCTGTTAACATAATACAATTAGAGATATTATACATTTCATTAAAAATTAAACTCCCGAAATTACATTTGAACAAATTTGGAATTTTCTTTTAGAGAAGTACAAATTTGCAGGAATAATGCGATTGAATATACTTTATACTTTAAATCTCAGAAAAAAAAACACCTGAAAAAATGTTTTTTCTGGACGCTAAAACAAACATAAGACAGAAATAAATCGTAAATTAAATTAAATCAAGATTAATTGTGATCTCACTCAAAATATTGATATTTATTATTTTAATTACATATTTACATTTTTTTTGCCTTTTCTTTGAATTTCATAATCCGAATACGTTTAAGGCGTCAGTCTGTTATACAAAAATTTCAAAACCCCTGAATCAATGTTTATGATTTTATATTTGGCGCTGAATTTACGATTTAGTTTAGTGACTGAAAATTAGAATTTTCATGGCTTTACCACTGAAATTAGGATTAAAGTTTCTTCTGGAAAGATGCTTCTGATAAAATGAATATTTTTATTTCATAGTTTTGAAAGTCGCTGGCTTGGTATCTCTTATAAAGCCATTTTGATTTTGTCTCAATTGAAAAAGTGAATATAATATAATAAGACAATGCCTGTTTCTTAATGTAAAATTCCTCACCATTCAGTATTTAATTTTTTCAAAGCAGGAAAATATGTCATTACCTAGATTATATTATACTTTTTTATAGATAATGTACATAATTTGTTTCAGTCGCCGTTGCGCGCTGAATTTTTTTACCTGTTATGCTAATTTTTAGGTAAAGCCAATTGCAAAACTGCCGCTAATAAAATTAAAAAATTAGCAGCATGCACATTTTTTATGGCACATACATACTTAAAATTGTTGTTATATTAGCGACAACGCCCATTAGTCACTCATTTAATGATTATGTACTTCAAAATTTAAATAAAATGAGGTTCTAAAAATATCACAGTTTTTAATGAAATGGCATGCGGCATGAAATTAGATAATTTCTTATTTAAAGTGTTGAACTTTGAAGTAAAATATAATTACTTCTTGTTAAAAATCAAAGATGCGAAAATCGTATATACATAACTATTTAATGTTATGCAAGACAATTCCATTCAGTGCAAAAACTTACGTATTTTTCTCCTTTATTTTATTTGGTGAAAAATAAAAATTACATCCAATTTTTCTTATTTCATAAAGAATAATCGACGTCGGAACAAATTTATAATTCAATTTAATTAAGATATTTTCAAAAAAATAACGAACTTCGGTGCATATCTCGTCAGCGTTTTCGAAATAAAATAATGAAAGCACTGTGCTAAGTTATTCAAAATATTCTCTACCATACGAAGTAAGTACTAGGGAGGCAATTAAAATGTTAATTTATTTTTGCACACTAACATGTACCAAGTTCGTTTTTTTAAAGTTATTTTAATTAAATTGTAAATTTGTTGTGAAGCGAACTATTCCTAAAAAGAGAAAAATATGTAGGATATATATTGTTTATTTTCCATTAAATAAAATAGAATATGTATGTACTGGAATGGTTGCTATTGTTTTGCACAACATAGTAAATATAATAAATTTCACGAGTGGGTTGAGATCACTTGATTTAATGTGTAAACTTTGTGTAAAAGTTAAGTTAGCACAGAGTACCGTGTGGCGAATCCCACTGTTAACCAACAAGCAGTCACTAGTTAAGATACAAATGCACAGACACACCCCGAGTAATGATTGAAATTCACTTAATGTGTTTCTTTATTTGTTCAGAGCTTTTAATGAAACTGCATTGAAATTTTGTATATATATATATGCCATTTGTAATTTCAGATAATTATCAACACATTTTCTCAGTACGCAAATAAATTAGAGGATCTCATAAAGCCATTCCGAAAAAAAAAAACGATTCCACAGGACAAGGCGCAACAAAAAATAAAAAAATAAAGCAGATATAATATCCTTAGAGACTAGTGGACACCATTCATTTTCAAATAAATATCGAAACGCGCAATATACATTTAGTAAATAGCTTGAAGATGTTTTCGAGGACTGGAAAGTAACCATGCACAGCATTTGTGGGAAAAGGCGCTTTTCTTTCGGGCGATGCGCTACAATGGAATTAGTAGAGGACGCCGAGATTAGGGCATGTGACGTAACTTCACGCCGTGCGTCGAGCTAAAACGCCTTTTCATGCCGATGCTCGTACTTAATGCATTTCTAGCAATAACATAGAGCTACAATTAAAACATACGAAGAGATAATAATTTAAGCTATAATTGACCCAAAAATTCTAAAGCGATATATAAAGTATAAATAAATTGTTAAATTTATAATTTTTGGGCCTTATAAGGAAAATTGTTCAAGAAATGTGTGATATTATCAACATTTATTTATAAATATAAATAATTAAAAAAGTGTGTATGATTAAGGTTGTAAATTTATCATTTTAAAGAAAACCCCGTGTATCTTGCAAAATTAATTAGAAGTAGTCTATAATAGCAACTGGATTAACCTCTTGTCTTACTTAGACTAAGGCTTAGTTATGTTGTATATTATGACAATTTGTCACTTTTTTTATTATCGTCACTAACATGATGAACATTCCATTCCTTACACTACGTAACATCATTCACGACGAAACAATAATAGTATCAAGTTAATTGTAATTAATTCCTATAAATTGCAAAGTTTATCATCACACGCTTCGGCAAGAAGGGTTTTGAATTTCTAGAAAGCCAAAAAAATGTTTTTTAAATGCTTTTTCCTATACAAAACAAAGGTCTGTTGACATGAGATAGTTCAACTTGAGTGCAACGATTAAAAAAGCGCAAGTTTCAGTACTCAAGTGAATGTACACAGATTAAAGTTAATTATTTCTATTTTATGTTAATATCAATTATAAACAACTTTACATTCCGTTTAAACTGAATCACGTTATTTCACTAGATTTATAAATAAGTATATCCTTTTTGGATAACCTTGTAAAAATCATTGGATTTTAGTCTATATTTGTCGCGTTATTTCATAGGTACACTTTTTATTTATTAAATCTCGCGCACTAGAAAAAAAAATTTATGCTCAATGCACAGTTAATTAATTTTCTGATATATTAACAGTAGAGGAATGTTTAATTTTCAAAAATATAAATATGGCAATTACATACAATGTATGGTAACAGGGCGCCATAACTCGAATATTGCCTAAATTTATTGTCTACGTAGAAACTAGTTAACATTTTGGGAGAAAATAAGGTATCGCAGGAAAGTATATTTCATGCATTTAAGTGCTTTATGACAGGGAGAGTCGATATATCATTTGCCAATTTGCTCTCAATGTGGAGTTTTTCTAGGAATTGCGTTCGGATAGTATAAATTGGAATAGGTATGTCGACGTTATATTTTTAGCATTTCTTTCGGTGTCTTAATTAGCCTTATTCTAAAATCTAAGAGAATTTAATTCCTTTCGGAATATAAGAAATTTAAAAACAGTTTGAAATATTTTGATTACTTTTAATCCCAGTGTGTTCTCAAATTTTTTTTTTAGAGTAAGGCTAATAAACCTTTCTTGTTTGTTATATGACTTACTGTAACCGATATTTACACAAAACTAAGGCATTGCAAAACAACCATCCGATTAAATTAAAACAGAAGTAATTTATAAAGCCTATAGTCATAGTTAGCGGTGTGTCGCATTAGATTATGTTTAACTAATTCCTGGCATATTTTCTTTTGCTCAGTGGTTCCAATCAATCAGATGTATTTCTAAAAATACAAATTATGTTCTTCATTCTAATCCATTGTTTGAAATGAAATTCTTTTAAATTCATTAGTTTTAATTAATTTTAGATTGGTAGTTCTGCTTACTAATAAATAAAATTTTAATTTCAAGGTACGGTAAAAAGCTGGAAATTAACTCTAATAGTATTGATTTTAACTTTGCTAAGCATTAGAAAAAGTTCGCACCCAATGAGTAATACTAAATCTTTCAATAAATTATACACCCTCATAGTAGTTAAATGGTAGTGGAAAAGTCAAAACGGGAAATTCAAAGCGCAAAATATGGACACAACAAATCTCAAATTTATTCGAATTCCGGTGGTGCATGCAAAATCCCTAATTAACCGATTAATCTATTGCCGCGAAGAAATATGTTTTTCTAAATGTGCGAAAGAAAGTAGAGCGAAAAGAGCTTTTCCTAAAGATTACAAACAAAAACATTTCTGTGATTGTGGAACCCACAAAATACTAAGTGGTACCCAAAGTAGGGTTCTTTAACTGCTTCATTCTTATTTCTTGCACAAATCTTCACACATTTTAGATTAATTTGATCATCCATTTAACTAGTCTCTTGAGGATAAATATATAAATTTTGACGCTGCTCGTTTCATGTTCTCAATAATTTACGCTATGCATCCCTCTAATTAGGTACTTCTTTTCAGGTATCTTGAAAAGACAGAAAAAAAGAATTAAGCGAAAGAAATGTGAATTCGAAATAAATGCATTTCTGTAAATACATCTATTTAAAAGTAATAAATGATCCAAAAACACATTCGTGGCATGCAAATACTATACCTAAATTCCAGAAAAATACCAAAAACTAACAGTGGCAACTATTTCAAATAAAAATTCTTGATCTTCCGTCTCCTTTGTGATTTTTAGAATTAAAAAAAAACGAATGTGACAAAATTTATGTATAGTATATGCATAAATCATATCAATTAATAATTGCCGAAAATCACTAATAAATAAAATTATTCATCTATCTGTTGAGAGGGTTTCCAGCGATATTTGTTTTTTCTTTTAATTTATCAATAAAACGTGCTCCGTTTAACACACATATGAATGAAAGGAAAGATAGAATTATAATAAATTCCGTGTAGACGTTTTTAATACCTAGTAGATCCACCAAGACTAGAATATCCGCCCAAAAAGTTATTTCCAGTTGATTGTAAATAAGAAATCATCCAGAATGCAATTGATTGGTTTATGACTTTGTTATGGCAGTCAAATTCCATACACTCGAAACTGTCTGCAATTAATTGCTTTTAATGCAAGTGAAGACAATGAGGATTTAGTAATTTTTTTTTTAATTGTATAGACCTACATTATACTGGAGCAACTAGTTTAATCATATGTTTGTTAAACAAACTTACATGGTTTTTAATAAGACATTTTTAGCTCTTGAAGATTTTTTTAAAGAATGTTATGAATACTGCTTTTGCCATAATTATTCTCTTTTGTTACGTAACTAAAGTTTTATCACAATGATATAAACATTGAAGTTTCTTAAAACTATCAAATACTTTAAAATAAAGTTTTGATTACTAAAAGTTATTTAATGTGATGTCTGTATTTCTTAAAATCGAAATGACGCGACAAACTGATTATCCGTATTCTGTGATAGTCGCATCTGGTACATAAGCTGATACAAATATCGACTTTGCCAGCCTTTATATTGGTATCTTGAAGTCTGTTTATAAATTAAATATTTCATAGAATTTTTAATCTTAGCATTTTCTTGGCATTGTCGAAATTAGTATTGGTTCAAAAAGTTTAACGACCATTCAGAATATGGGCATAGGTACAGCAAGAAAGATTGTTGTTCTAATATAATTTTATGGGTAAAAAACAGAATCTTTTCAATGTACATAGAGGTATATGTTTTAATAAATATATTAAGCTTGAATTTTTCTTATTTTTCATTTTCTTTAAAAGCCAAGGTATAAATATATATTTATTTATCAAGTTGTTGGAAATATTATTAAAGCCTGAATTCGTGATCTAGTAGAGGGAACTGTAATATGCAAATGTAATCAAGAATAGAATCGTCTTAAATTTGTACCGCCAGAAAACAACGAACATTTTATATACAAAAATGATTTCCAAAGAGGAGTCTAGAAATCATGTATACCTAAACATTTTTTCATAATAATATCTAATGGCTCGAAAAGCTAGCGATTATGGGTTTAGGCTTTAATTGACTGTTATATTGCTAGTGGTTAACTTAAAAATCCAAGTAACTAGGTTGTTGCAACACTGACCTTAGAGGGTATTTAAATATCGTAATCATTTCTCGTCTTCCCAAGTGTGTTTGGTTTTTTAATTAGATTTCATTACGCTATTTACCCTATTTGTTTTTTTGATTTCCGTGCAGGTCATCCATTAAACTGCTGATTGATCACCGCAAGTTAAAGATATTTATTTCACGTATGGATTACTCTATTTGTTTTTATGTAAAAATTACAGTAGATATTACATACGTAGACTAAGGAAAGTTTAAGGTATTTACAGAATGAGAAATTTGAAGTTGGCCCAGTTGTTTGTTGAAATTGAAAATTGTAAATAAAAGTTAACAAATTCATCTACTAACGCCTTTTGCGTGGAAACTAATTGAGGTGAGAATTTCTATAGTTATATACATAAACATTAATATTACTTGTAAAGTAGATTTCTAACATGTATGATATGCACATAACAAAGTAATGACTAGATTTTTTATTTACATGTTTGTTGTATAAAAAGTATATAAATATATCTGTACGTATTAAAATATATATATTTACTAGTGGGCCAAATTCAATTATTCTTGTTTTGGATTTAAGTTCTAGGTAACAAATTAACAAAGCGAAACCATTAATCATTACATTGTTGATAAACTGCAAGCTATTTTAAGGTAAACGTTATCACATGAAAATTCAAATTTTTGCTTAGCTTAACTCTTCCAAGAAATCAATTAAGTGGAGATTTTTTCTGGTTAATTAGTGTGTACGTATTTTTGATAACGTGATTATTTTTATAACATTTACCTATTCTGTTCGACATGCCAGCATGATTATATTTTTTAATTTTTAGTCATTTGAAAATAAGATGAGGGCTCAAGGTGCCACTATAGATAGATAGTAGCTGCTGTTAGCAATGTCTGCCCATGTGATTGACTTGGCCAGGTGAGCCCTCCGCTTATTTGCACCTTCTCCTAGTTGCGACTAGCGTTTTCATGAAATCTACATTATCTATTCCTGCAATATTAGTATATACAAGAAAGTAATACTAACAACGTTTATTCTTACTACATAGCATTATAATTCATCTAATATTTGTGTCAATTCTTAAACAAAATAATAAATCTTTATATAATTCATATAGGGAATCTTTAAATAGAGCATTAAGAGGTGAATCAGAGTATTGCAGCCTCTAACAATATTGAGATTTTTTAAAATATTATACAAACATCTAAATGTGAAATAGATACCAAAAGTTTGTGAATAAAATTATTATAAATAGTTATATACTTATACTAATCAATTGATTAATTTGGAATGAAGTTGAAATAAATAATATGTGTATTTACCGTGGTTAACTATTCCTTTATTTCGTGTTAAGTGTTTCAGGTGCAAAGAAATTTTCATTAATTCGTCTTTAAAGGTAATGATGATGATTATTTTTTATTCTTATAAAATGTTTGTTTACGGAGAATAAACACGAATTCTTTATAACGCGCACATCTCATTTCTATCATTATAGCGATTTGACATAAACGTTCGTTCCGTTCAGAAACCTATCAAAAATAAAATGTTTGCAGAACAGTTGTTTTTTGTCAGTATTATACATTTTAATTTTTTTTTGCAATTCTTACACATGTTTTGAAGGTAATACCATGTAATAAAAAATATTTCTTAAATCTGCACCGTAACCATCAGGTTATGTACATACATAATAATATCGGTTATTATAAGTTTAGCATTCATTTGAAAATATCTGTGGTGATTGTGATTGTATTGCATATTTGCACTACCGGTCTCAACATATTTCTTGTGGTTAATTTTATTCAAATCTTTTTTATATGCGTATTAAAAGAGAATAAGATAAATTAATTCTTCCAGTAAAAGAATTAGTGGCAAAGATGCAGATGAGGATTAGAAAGTTTAAGAACCAATTTATTGCTACGCCTTTGCAGTGACAAAGCTCGCAATAGTTTTTATGCTCAAGTATACTTAATAAATAAAATTAGACCTAATTACCTATTGTGCCTTGGAATGCAACGCTTTGTATTTACAATGTGCTGGACCATAGATTTGTTCAGAGAATTGGAATATAAAAGGCGGACATCAATCATCTTAAACTGTGTCTAGAAGAATGCAAGATAATTGCACTAGTTGCTTATAAGCGAGTATTTTGCTTTGCTAGAAACTATCTGTACATGAACGTGTACTTTATGTACTTTTATCATCTGCCTTATATTTTATCGAGACTTTCGTTGGTATCGAATCCATCCATACCTACGGTGAAAGCTTTTTCTTCTATCGGTTTAAAACTCGCTAGTATGGAAACGCGTTAATCATGTCGGAGCTGTTGGTGTCTCACTTACATATTTTTATAATATTACCCAGAATAAACTTAATAAGGCAAATTAGATATTCCGGAAGTGATGATGTCAAGGCCGGCAATGGTTTTGCTCTCTGTCCGCATACCATTTCATGCTGAGGATGGAGAATTGAACCTATGGTCAGTTTCGACGTCGGATTGTTGAGCTCCAGACGAGCAAAGTGGAGCCCCAGAAAATCGCGGTTGTGTTGTGTTGTGTTTCGTTGCGTTGGGAAGGTAAACGTATGTTGGAAGAAGTGTTGGAGCGCGCGTAGCGCAGGTAAGCACCTAGTCGCGGGTACCCCAGTTCTTACCTGTATTTATGGAGGCACTATACCCAGACTTTTATGTCACAGTGTTCAGTTTCAGTGCTTTGAGTATCTTTGATCGCAGTGCTCGTGCCTGGTTGCTAATGATTTGTGTATTCGTTGACCTGATCCATTGACAGTTTTAATTAGTTTATTTTGGTATTTCGGGGAATAAATTTCGCATTCGCTGCTTTTAGAAGCAATGCATTTTCGGCCAATCATTTCAAAATTGAGCATAAATTAAAGGAATTTTGTTTCTCTCCCCACCTAATGAAAAAATTTCAACTATCTGGCGGGCCCCAAGTGAGTTCTTACTGTGAAACGAATCTTTAACCATTTATCCGTTTCGTTCTTACACTATAAAAATCAGCCGGTGAAAGAGAGTGAAGAAGAAATTGTTTTTATATTTGTACGAGATGCCGTTATTCAATAAAAAACCGCTAAAGCATGGAACTGCTTTTGGGAATACTCAACCCCTGGTACAGCATGACAACAATAACACCAAAGTGGTCCCCTCGGTGCCGGCTAATGAACCTTCAATAGACAAGAAATACGGGCAACATGAATCCCAAGTTTCGAAGCCCCAGTTGGTTTTCCACTGCCAACTCGCACATGGAAGCCCGACGGGGCTCATCACAGGCTTTTCCAGCGTCAAGGAATTATATCTGAAGATTGCGGAGTGCTATGATTTTCAAGTCGACGAGGTAATTACATTAGCTTATCAACATTGTTCTACACACTTATCTTATCTACAATTTGGAATGATATCAACTTGCGATAATTTTCATTTAAAAAATAAATTCCCTATATGCATCATGGGTACAAAATTTAATTACACAATTCAAAAATCTCTACTTTCGATTACTTCCTATAAAATGTACATATTGCTTTTTTAACAATCAAAAAGATATCAAAGCTGCACTTCTAACCAGAAGTGAATGGAATGTTTTATCATTTCTTTGTTTGGAAAAATATCAAATGACTTCAATGAATTAAATGAATCATCATACGAGTATGTCTAGAGTTGACTAATTAGCACACAACGATTAGCATTTACAATCTCAGCATCCCACAAGATTTTGCACTTTCCCAAAGAAAGTTATTTTACTACTTTTGGTGACTCGTTTTTTTATTTATTTATTTTTTTTTTGTTATCAAAAAATTCATGATACGCAGAAAAATTGGCACAGCAGAAAAGAAAAACAAATAACACAGAAGTCATTTTAAACGTATTTTACCACGACCGTATTACATAAATTGTCACATGTCTGAAAACGTAAGTGGATTAAATTGGACAATTTTTTTATGCTATCAAATCAAGGCTTAGGGGCGGCGCCTTTTGCTTAATGCTAAATTTTCTTCTGCTCTTAAGCCTGTGAGTAAGGGTCAATTCCCCTATTTATACTTGTGTTTTAAGCATCCCACAATAGTGAAAATCAAATTAAAGTACTATGCAGAAACTCATCGTTATGCGTTGGGGTGAAATTTATGTATGTACATAAATATGAGCCGTTGAGAATCATAGTGGCGTAAGTCACTAATTTTCACAAACTGAATTAATTGCTCGCGCTGATAATGAAAGGAAAAGGCGTTAACATAGAAATGTTTTATTACCGTTTCCTTACTTAATAATAAAACTTTATAAATAAAAACATCTCAAAACTGACCCAAGTCCTTCAAAAAATATTTGCAGGCAAGTTCGAGTCGGGTTTACGTATTTTACAGTGCCATTTCTTAGACAAATAACGAAGAACGAGACAATCGTTTAAATAAATTTCATTTATAAATTAAAGCGTGCATTTTGGATAAATATATATTAATTATTTGAAAAATGCAATAATATTGGTTTGGGAATTAAGCATTAGGCTATTTTCCCCATACCTTTTAATGTAAATTTAATGCAATACATACACGTTTCAAGGTTTGCACATTTTTAGACATTTTTCCTTTATCATTTTACAAAATTTAAAATAAAAAAATATGAGGCTGGGTGCGACTGGTCTACTCATACTGCCGACTTCCCATTTGGTGCCCGCCAGTGAACATTTTTTGCAAATCTTATCAACCTTATAAAATGGAATTGGTACGGAGCCGATATCATTATTTGTTCTCGAGATATTCGAGACGACGACTCACACACACAAACGATGAATTCCGACTCTGGAGACATGAAAATGTGTAGATACATATTTTAAAATTTTCAATTAAAAAAATCGAACCCATTACAACTTCTAAATGGGAAATTAATAAAATGTGTAAAGAATGGTCTCTCGTAACTCCCACTTCTATTACACTGTAAATTGTCCATTCAAACTAATCCTTTTATACAAATCTAAAAGTTTTTTGTGTTGGATTATAATCGTAACCGCAACGCTGCCACAGTGGCCTCATTGGTCACCGGTACCCACCACAGCATAAGCAAATTCTTGAAATAACTAAATCAATTACGAATAAAAAATGAGCAAACCATCCAAATATGTATTTAACTTTATAAATAAACAAGTGCGCTACTCAAAATTATTATTTAATTTTCCACTTTAGATAAAACGATAAAACCAAAGCAAATAATTGTTATTGACTTCATAAGATGAAATTTGTACAGGAAAGTTAAAAACTTGGCTGGGCAGCGAAAGTATTAATGTTTTTTAGCATATTAGTACTGTTTCATCAGATCCGAAAGATAATAAAACATTTTCCCGAACTTTTGAAATAAAATTAATAACGAATTTGCTTAAAAGCACATACAGACGTTCGTACATACATAAATATGCAATAAATTTTAACGTAGTATCAGTTATTAAAGTTTAGAATAAAAATTGTTTATACAAATAAGGTTTTATGGGAAGCGTAAACTCCAATTTAAAAAATTCGAAATATCTAGACTACTGTCGAGAGTAAAATTTGAAAAATGAATTCTTAATGAAATTAGGTTAAAATATGCTTAACGCCTGAAAAGTTTGCAGTGCCTTTTCACCTGCTCAGTTTGCTTTGACTTAATGTGTGCAGAGCATAGTTCCGCACCAGGTCTCAGCGACTGTTACACTTTGTGTATTGCTTTCATGAGCATCAGCATCAGGGCTCAGAAACGAAATGGGAACTACTTTTTTATTCACGGTAAAAGTGATTATTAAAACCCATATGAACAATTTAATCTTTCTAACTATGTGGAGAGCAAGGGAAGGTATAATATATGTATGTCTCAATTATATATTCGAGTGATTTTTTATAATTACGAAATAAATAAGCAATTTACGCTATAATTAACATTGTGAAAATTCTTGGTCATTTAATTGAAGAATAAGTAAACATTTAAATATAGATTAAATTCATAAATATCTTCATTCGCAAATTGCCATAAAAGTTCTAGTTCTGTTATGAATTCTAAAGTACGTATTTTATTTTAGGTAAAACCAACATAAAATATATTAATACAAATGCATATAATCTAGTAACTAACTTTTTTTTTAGATATTATTTTGCACATTAAACTCCCACAAAGTGGATATGACAAAACTGCTGGGAGGACAAATAGGCCTAGACGATTTTATATTTGCTCACCGAAAGGGCCGTCCAAAAGAAATAGAGATTGTAAAAAGTGAAGACGCTTTAGGATTAACAATTACTGACAATGGTGCAGGATATGCTTTTATAAAGCGTATAAAAGACGGAAGCGTTATAGATAGAATTCCCCACATATCGGTAAGATTTAACGCAATTTTATTATATGTATTTAAAACTAACAGGTTGTACTCGACAGGTTGGAGATCACATTGAGAAACTCAATGGGGTAAATGTTGTAGGAAAACGCCATTACGAAGTAGCTAGGTTACTGAAGGACATTCCAACGGGATCTACATTTACTTTAAGACTGGTGGAGCCTATGAAAAGTGGCTTCCAAGGAATAGGACCAAGAAGTGGAACAAAGGGCAGCAAGAAACAAGGATATGGTTCTGGAAGAGAAACTTTAAGATTTAAGGCAAATGGAAATGTGGAAATAGAAGATAAGGTAAATCTTTTTAACTGATAATATTAAGAAAAACCATGTACGATAGAAATGTCTAAAAGATTTTAAATCAAAATAGCAAATTTCAAAATTATCAATTTCGAAGTATATGGACTTTTCTTTAAATTAAAATTGTTAAGGAAAACATGCTACACTTACATTAAATTATTAATTTACTTATTTTTCTCCTTTTAGTTTGATGAAAGAATACAAGCTGGAATAGACGCAATCAATTGTCTTTTGGATTCTTTCATGGGAATAAATGACACGGAACTGGCCACGCAGGTACACTTCTTTGCTTAATTTAGCTTCTGAAAACAATTTTAACTTTCTTTTTCTTTAAACTTTTTGTAGATCTGGGATCTAGGGGATAACAAAACCAATTCTATGGACTTTGCCGAGGCTATAGATAATTCAGATTTGGAAGCATTTGGTTTCACAGACGATTTTATTATTGAATTGTGGGGTGCAATTACTGATGCTAGACATGGAAGAATAAAAAAGCCAAATTAGCTAGCATAATCAATTAATTTGATTTTCATTGAATATATAATTTATTATTTATTCTGATTCCTAAAAATTTCCTCAGTATTGTATGCATTTTTGAGCCATTATTAGATTTAATTAGGTACAATATTTTTTAAACAATGGCGAAGCGAAGTAAAACAGGATTTGTTTTTACATTACACATACCTACTTCGGAAATTATATTAAAGTAAAATTACGTAATTTGTACGCTCCAAGCAATATATCTTATTTTTAAATAGGATACGGGGTACATTTTTTGTGCTCAAATAAATATTTTTTCAAAAAATTATTTATGTTTATATTTTAAATAAAAATATTTTAGTTTGCGTGTGTGTCAAATAAAAATTTTATTATGTATCAACTTTTGTGTTTTTTTAGATCTTCATTTGTTTTATTTACGTATATATGAATTGCTGCTTGCTTTTCGTTATGGATTCAATAATTATGTATGTACATTATATTCATGTTAAGAAAGAGGTTTGCATTTATTTTGTTACATAAAAATGTGATAAATATTACTAAAATGCGTTGCTGAAATTTTTTTGATAAACGTTTTTTTTGGAGCTGTTTTGCATAATATATCAATTATGGTAGTTTCAAAAGAGTTGTTTTGCGAAAATCGAAATATGAACTTGGTATATATTCTGTTCTATACAAAGTCGTGTCGTAATGATGTAAGTCAAACTTCTAGAGAGAATTTCCATCATTCTATAATGCCAATCTGGTGAAGCAGCAATTCTTCGAATTTCAATATACATATTATATCTGTAAATTAAAACATATGTAATTACATATGTATGTAGTGTTTTAACATTCATTTTATTAAATTTGCGCAGCTTTAAGCCCATTCTCTTCCACCTAAAATTAATACTGCTATTCGAAATCGAACTGTTATAAATTCGCAACAAAATTGTCTGAAAATCGTTAGTCTCTTTTATTACGTTTTCTAATGGCGTTAGGTAACCCAAGCTAAGGAACTTTCTTTACGCCTAAGGCTATGCATAAATACTTCAAAAGTTATTAACACTGAATTTTGGAACCTTTTCAATACATATCGTACATATGTACATACATAAAGCATATAGAAATGAAAGCACATTGATTGTACTCCTTCATTTAAAAAAGAAGGCGCCCTTTCTAAATGTGGTTTTTATTATAAAAAGAAATTATAATTTTTTCGTGAAGCGATTGGAGTCTCTTGGTCAATTGCTGCGTTGACGCGAACAGTTGACCTGTCCGCCGCGAAAGCATTTCTATTAAACTTTGAAGACATCCAATTTGCTTTCTCTGTTCGCTTAATTCTTTTAAAATGATCTCACAGTTATGTGAATGTTTTTCCCGTAAAATTGAAGACATTGATTTGTTGTTTAACCTAATCAAATTTCAATTACTTTTCGGTGGTTTTTAATGCATTTTGCGTATAAATAAGAAGCGAAAATGAATTCGGGTCGCATGCGAAACGATTTTCGACCTCTTCAAATTAGTGGGATCTACATACATCTAATTTGGGTGTAAATGCCGGTAGATCTCATTGACCGAATTGTTAAATGTTCGCATCGTAGCTGAGGAAATGATTGATATGCTCAGCTGGGGCCAACTGATCGAACAATCTACGACACCTCAAAACATATTGAAATTAATTAGAGGATTAGCTATTTCGCCATTCTGTGATTAGTTTAACGAGGCAACCGTCAGTGCGAGGTGCGCCCTCATAATGGTCTGATTAAAGGAATGAAGTGGAAAACTTTCTTTAGAGTCTGCAGTGAAAAAAAATTAGTCAATCCTAATTATTTCTATATGTAAGGTTTCTAACAAAGCTCTTGCAATCGCATTGTCCTATTTAAAATTATATTTTGTGGTGGGATACATAAAACGATAAGAAACGCTTTTATTTTAATTTTAATTTCTTACCCAGCGGCAGACAGAAAGCTGACCAAGGCCTACTCGATTTTTCATTTCGATGTCACAATAAAATTGTACAATTTTTTAACTCAATAACGAGAAAAATTTTTCATTTCATACATAATGTAGATGAAATTGAATTGACTACCCAAATTCTACTTACTTTTTTTTCCGAAGATACATATTTCGTGTTTTTTTTTAAAATCTTTCTACTTTTTCATCATAGGCATAAACAAGTATAAACAACACTGCTTGAAACTCCCAAAAGTACTATTTTCTAAAAAGATTTTTATTCTAATTTATACATATATTTGTTTGTTAAGTTTTGATTAATACATAATATTTAGATGAAGAATGCTTATAAGACCATTCAAATTTCAGTTTCAAACTATACTCAATGAAATACAATAATCTTTTTATAGAGTAGGATGCAAGGAAATCGAGTACATAAAACAGAATTAAGCAGAAATGAATTGAGAAAGGATTAAACGGGTCTTATGTTAAAAAGTTTGGGCTCGGTTCAATTCCACCATCTCCACGACTTTGCGGTAGACCGTTAAATAAGTTAGTATGGTTTATTTCTTATTAGATGCTTTAAGCCGCAATTCTTTCTAATTTCAATGTTTAACCCACTCCGCGCCATCAGGCCCATATACATGCTATAAAATGAATGTACGCAAAACAAAAAGGTGTTACAAAATTGGCCGGCGGTAATTGTGATTTTTTATTAATGCGATGATAATCCATTAAAAATCTGTTCACGAACTCGCTTCAATTGTGGTACGAATTTCAATTTCTTGCTATTAAAAAAGTCGGTGGTAGCTTGCTGGCCGCTATACAAAATGTGCTCATCGGACGGTATGCAGCGAAGTAACGTTATTTAAGCAGGTAGTGCAAGGTATAATCCACCGAGTGCAGCATAGTTTTAGCCTATTGCTCGTATTTTGATGCAGTTTTCATATTGCAGATTATAGCAATATGCTCGAATATTCCCTCATTCCTTGAAATCTTAGTGAAGCGCCAAAGTGTGCTATACTCATCATTTTAAGATTATACCCGAGAAAGTTCCTCCGCTCGAGCCCCAGAGCCAGTCTTTCGCGTTTTATGTCTATATACTTCCACTACCTCATCGTAGTTGAAGTTGAAGTTGAAGCCAGCGAAATTTCCATCTTCTTGCGCTACGTGCCAAGCTTTGGCAGTTTACTTGCACTCTTTGGGCCGTCGATCGCGCAGGTAGTTCGGTTTAGACATTTCGGCAGCAGGTTGCTAATTTGTTGTGCGTTAAAGTTTTTATTCCACCCGGCTTTGATTATCTCAAGATCCATTTCATCTTATATTTTTTTGATTGTACTTTAAAATTTGAATATTTGCACCGTCATTTTTATTTTTTTTCGCCACCGAAAGGCATAAAGACGCGGTAGCAGTGAAGTGATTGTGCTTAAAGCGCGGATAGACGTGTACGAAAGTAATTTATGACTTCTGGCTACTTTCTCCATCGTGGAGCGTTACATCCGCAATTTTCAGTTTTGCATTGTGTTTGATAGTTGTGCGCATATTAATTTGCATTTAATGAGGCAGTGCATCATCTTCTTCCGACAATTATCGAGCTCCAAAAACCACTAATGCTTCACTTCTGACCTTGGGATCGTCTGGAAACATTGATAAACATAAAGTAAGTAAAATATGTTACTTAATATAACGACTTTAGAGAAGCTGTAACAATGGGCTTATTGTTTATTCGGAAGTGAGGGATATCGTCACAAAATAATTCCGTGGTGTTATACAACATATAAAATTCCAAGTGGGACTCGAGCCAACTCGTGATTTTTTTAAGGGGATTATCTATTGATCATAACAATAAAAAAAACCGCTGCTATTTAAGCGGAAGTAATTTTAATTTAAAAGCTTACCCGGCCGTTGTTCATGCATGTTTTTCCAAGTTTGATGGAGAAGGTGCTAAAATCAGTTCCCCATGCTATTTCTCGTGAAGCCAGCACGTACTTTCTATTTTAATTAATCACCAATCATCAGTCAATTATGGTGCACTTCTCATTTCTCGTACACCTATGATAAGGGCATATCCTCACCTCCTTCACGCTATAATTTGATTACTAGCACCTTTACCGAAAATTACTTTTTACCTCCGTCTTTACTTTACACATTCGATTTTGCGCCTTCACGCAATTTTGTACGCCTTTTCTTTCTGGAAGTAAATGTAATTAAAATTCTCTAAATGGTTATTAGCAATGTTTAAACTACTGTCTGGAACTAAACTTTATGGTTTTGGCAAATTCTTATAACTGTCGCAGTTACAAATCGGAGACTTGCCGCTATTCGTTCCAGGTAAATAAAAATAGGTACCTTGTAACTTGTTAAGTACACTTGAATTAATTGGTGTGTTGGCGGCAACCCAACGTTCAAGCGTATTTTTCGTATGAATGAATGAATGAAAATCAAAAAGAAAACGTTAAGGCTTCACAGGCTGTGCCTACTCAAGCTCTTATCGAGCTTGAGGCAATAGATTTCACAATTTAATTTTGTAGCACTTTCCAAATTGTTGTTGTAGGAAATATTATTGAAGTGGCTGTAACTTCCACAGCACAGTCGGAGGAAGTTTCTCGTCTGAAAATTGAAAAAATAATATTTATTTTTGCCAAACCCTTTCCGAATTTACAATATCTATAGGTACAACTGGACAAATGATAGAAATGTGTATTAAGACTTTTGCAGAACTGAAAAAAACTTGCTTATTTCCAAAAAATCATGTACTTTGTTTCTTTTTTTCAAACAGAATGTGTAAAATTACTTTCTTTATTGTTATTTCACACTAAGAATTAGTGTAATGAAATATTTTCCACGAAGTTAAATTTATTTGAAGCCATATTTTCTTAAATAAAATGACAAATCATTGATACATTTGCATAAATATGTCATAGATATTAGTTTTTTCCCTTTTTCGATACCTACCTATTCCTTGAGAGTTGAGGTTCCAAGAACGTGCTCGTTGTGCTTATCTGCTAAACCGTCATAGTCATTTACGCATGCCCCAAACAATTTCTTATTCACATTTGTCAATTCTTTTAAAAATCGCTGAATAGCTTTAAAAGTAAAAAGTATAGGTACTTATATCAAGACAAAAATAATGGTTGTATTTAAACAAATTAAAACAATTGTTTTCTTAGTTTTTAGTTCAAAGAAGTTATATGTTTCCTGCAAAATACAATCATTTATTATAATTACGATTTTTTAAATAATAAATAATTGTCAGCAAAATTTCCCAAAAAAATTGACCAACAATAACTAATATACTCCTATAACATTGTGTATTTTATTTGTCATCATGATTATTCTTAATCTTATTTTCTGTCATCATTATGTCAAGTTCACACTTAGCATGCAAAGCGACAAAACGAAGATCGTGGAATGAAACATACTAATGATTCAAAGATTAGTGCATCAAAGAAAGCGCATATTTTGGATTATTATAATGATGTAACGAGGACAGATGAACTAAAAAGCCTAGAAAAGTTGTGTCACTGCTAACAATAAGTGCAAAGATAAAAACTGATTAGTTTGTCCTATAACTTTTGTTACCATAGTCCATATCCTTGAAATAATCCTAGTATTGACTTCTTATAACACAAACATGCAACGTAGGACTGTCCCTTCAGAAAGCAATTCGTCTTAAAAAGTACTCCTCGCTTTCAGAGTTTGCCCATGAAATTTGTTAATTGATGATGCGAAAGCAAATTTTAGGGGGAATTAGAGGTGTTAATTAAAAAGGTAAATTTGTTGAAATGCGAGATATGAGGAATTCTTCTGTATAGTTAATTCCATCAAAATTAAAATCCGGAGACGTTTTTAACAAGTTATCTATAAGTAGATACTAAATAGTATTGATCGGGAAGTATGTATAATTCAAGTCAGGAGATTACAAAAAAGCAATCTGTTTTCTCAATTTTTTTTTTTTTCATTTAGTTTTTCATTTATTATCATATTGGATTCGATAGGTTCGATATTTTGTTAGGTTCCTTTAAATCAGGTGGTTTGAATATTTGTTTCTACAATATACAAAGTACAATTTTTAAAAATCCACAGTAATTAAATTCTAGAGAGGATTTCCTAAATATTAGTGGTCTGGCCCTTCTATTTGCTACAATTCAGAATTAATTCACGAACATTTTTAACCACTTAATTGCGTTCTACGTGTACACGTCAATTTAGAGTTTATGCTTTGGAGTTATTGTTTACTAGTTTTTGCATTTTGTTGAACAATAAAAATATAATTCTTATCGTTTTACTCTGATTTTGTTGTTAACTTTATTATGATATGATATGTATTGCGTTCAACGTGCTTCTCATCATCGTTTGATGTTAATTACGTATGCCGCGAGAGAATTTGAAAAATAAATTCCGCAGTTAACTAGCTAAATGAGATATTATTGGTAGGTTGTTTTCATACTTAAAGATTTCCTAACATGTAATTTAATCTCCAATAAGAAGCTACATAAGTACATAAAAACAACGTTCAAATTCATGAATGCAGCGTTTGAGTAATTACTTTTCTTGCAAATTATTATGACAACTATAAAATAAAATGTTGTGGAGAAATACAACACAATTCATTTTTCAATTAACGAACTTTTGTCGTAAAATCCGAAATGGTCGTATCGGTTTAACCACCGAATCTAAAAATTAATTAAAACTAAAATTGTGCAATACTAATAGATGAACTTATTGCAATTCAGCCTTGAATTTTCAAATTAATTAAAAATTCTATAAACATAAACAAAATCAACAATACTGTACCTTCCTTTCCCATTTTATTGTTATTTCATAACTCCAGAGCATTCAAGCTTCGCGGCATAACTCCAATTATTTGGCAGCATCCTCATTCGATGCTATTTCATAACAAAACAATTTCCATTTTGTTCACGCTTTTTCATAAGATGTTAACAAAAAACGACAACCCCTGTAATTTTAAAATCATGCATAACAGAAAAATGTTTCAGACAACCCCAAACCAATAATAATACGGATATCATCTGCATTGCTCATAACAATCTGAAACATAAAGTAATTACGTTAAGCATCTCAGCTAATTACGTTGGCATCAATCAAAGTTTATCTTTCAAGCATACATTTTTTAAATCAGTTCGGAGATGACAACCTTTTTACGTATACCTTTTCGGGCTTACTTTTATGTGCTCTTTGCTCTAAAAAGCTATCCAACAGAAAAAGTTAATCTTTTCCGGAAGTACGTGTGGTCAGATTTAAAGGGAATACGCTTGGTTGAGGTGAAGGTTTTTTTGAAAGATAAATGTGGTACATAACGCCTAATAAACTTTTTTGTTGAATTGTTACATTTAAATAATGGGTTCAGGTGTGACTTGGGTTTGTATTTAAGCTGTTTTTTAATAGGGAAAAAAACGAGAACACAACTAAACTCTTTTTGAAAAAAGTATTATACATACACACATTGAAGCATCAAAGTTCTTTAAAAAAAGGTTATAGATTGGGATTTAAATTATACCGATGAACTGTTGAAGTAATAAAACTTGATATTTGATTCAGCTAAATATTATTTAAAATTGCTTCTTGAGAACAAACTTATAAATATGCAAAAACTTGTGATTTCTCGAGTTTTATTGCTTTTTTGTAGAACATATCACATAGTATAATTTTATGACGAAATATAAGCCTATTAAAAAAAAAAGTGGCTTCAACTTCTATTAATTAAATGTGGGAAAAAATTCAACGCTCGTATATTTATCTACGTTTAGATGCGTGGATAATCGACTTTCGGCGATTGCGATCAAATCTGTGCTACTGGGATTGTGAAAGTCGAATTCTAATCTAAATTCGAAAACTGCACTAGCTCGTTTGTCTGATCAAATATATTTTGAGCTGGGATATGTATAAACGCGTAAAGAAAGTCAAACCATTTCCTGATTTTTCTCTTTTAATTTTTGAGAATGTAAGGTAACTACATAAGTTTGGTCCAGTTCAAGGTGCCTGCAAAAATCAAAGTTTGAGTTTAAATTGATGATAATGAGAATTCTTACAATATAACTTTGCAAATAAATAAATAACTGACCTTCTCAAGTAGCTAAAGATCGGATCATGGCCACAGCATCTAGCGTTAAATCATCTGCCCCTCTGAATCAGTCGATTGTAGGCCATGAACTGGCGGAGTGCTTGGACTTAGAGGAAACTTGCATAAAATAAATTTTGCTACTATGTATTATAAGCCTATTGAATTGCCTTACCAATGTCATCTGTTCATGGGTGGGTGGTTTGCGAAGATGGTTTCAGACATTCCAACTTTATCATTGAGGTTTTTATAGGAGGATATTTCCCAAAAAAAGTAGCATGGTAGGAAATTATAAGTCCAAAGTCAATCTGGCTGCATAGGGCCGATTTCTTTAAAAATCAACAATGAAATTTTTGGCTTATACAACCTTTTTCGTCCCACTAATAAACAGGAAAGACAAGTTTTAATCAATTTTTGTATGGCATGAATTGTGTGCAAATTGGCTTTGCTTTAAGGTCATAAGATGCAATCATGCAACTGGTTTAGCTATATACTCAACCCTAACCACAGTAACATAATGTACTATCCCTACCATTTTAAATATCATTCCACACCTGACTCTGAGGTATTGGTAAACAATTCGGCACAATGGAAACATTTTGAAACTGATTTGTATTGAGAACCGTTGAGTGCAATTATTCAGATGTTAGTTGCAAAACTGCAAAGTGCAATTTCAAGCATCCGACATCTTGAGTTGCATTGCATTCCAACAAATTTACCTTCTTTACCTGCAGTTCTTCCGAATGGGTGTCAGATGGGTGCTCACTCGCTGCCTGAGCCACTTTGTGGAACGAAACGAGTATTCATTTACCTGCCGGATCACTCAGGCGAGCTTAATAACAAGTTTTTAGCTGCTTTGAGTGAGTTGACGCGCAGACTTAATCTCTCTCCAATTTACTCAATTAATTAAGGAAAAATAATAATAAAAAAGATGTAATAAAAGAGCAATCACTTGACTTTGACGCTTGGCCAGAAAATCTTTCGTTGCATGAAATATTCCCACCGGCCTCCATGGTATTCCGGTCCCAAGGCGTTGATTATGTGGAGCAATTGTGGTGCACACACTTTCTCCGGGGCGCTACTGTTCGTATTGTTATGGGTGCGTGAATATTCCACGGCTTCCTGAAAAACATGTTGAGGAACTAATAATTATTAAGACTCATTCTAATTTAAAATGCCGCAAACGCAACATGCATGCCGGTTTAGTTTTTTTTTTTTTTTAAAAATAGGTAAACAACAGACAGAATTAACATAATTTATTCAGACTGAAAGAAGACAAATGTTCCTTTGAAAATGACCACTGCATTTTTGATTACTTGACGATTGCAGTTTGATGTCAAGGGATTTCTTAACAAAATCTTAATCGACGGAACGGTTTACGGCCGCTGTCGAAGGCATAGAGCCATGAAGACGTAGAAACACTTTTGGTGAACAAATTGAAATTGGTATATTGCTTAACCCGTTGTTAAGGTTGAATTGCAAACGTGCCAAAGTGTAAGAGGGTCTCAGTTACTGTGCAGTGCACAACTTGGAATTTATAAAACATTTCAATCCACCTGGAAAAACTTTATAAATGAAGGTTACGCGATAAGCAAAGAAATGACTAATTGAACTCAAATAAATTATGCAATTGGAAATTGTTCTAAGAGTTTTAAGACGTAACGCATTGAATTTATGGCGAATACTTTAAATTTTCTATACATAATCTTTTAAAAGTATTTGGTAACTACGAAGCTTACCAAATCAGGTTAATTAACTTCAACCTTCGATGCAATTTCAAACATCCCTATTTGTTTTTTAGAAAGTAGAAGGAGTATTTTTTGCATATTTAGTGCATTTTCCTCATGTACTTTTACCAGTATACATATATTATAGGTATCTACTGACTTTGATATTTAAAAAAAAATGGTAAAATTATTACATATATGTACATATGTATGTATCTCTTCGGAAAATAGAACAACAATACGTTCGAAGCGATAAAGATTCAAAAAATAAAATCTGTTTTCTAAATGTTCAAAGAAACTAAATTTTCTTAATGTGAATTCCCACAAAGCGCATTAAGAATTCAAAAATGAATTGCCGAAAATAAGGTGGATTCTAAAAATAAGACAAAGCACCGCGTTCTTTTTATCAGCAAAAGAAGTCACAGCACTTGCAGAAAATAACATTGAACTTGTCAAACAGCATGATTTCCAAAAAAATCTACTGGAAGAGCCTCAAATATTTGCTTCCTATGTATATCTATGTATGTATGTATGTATATGCCGTTGCTTAAAAACTAGTTCAATATTGTGAGGTGAACAAATGTTTAATATTTACATAAAAAATTTATTTAAACATATCGACCTGCACAAGGTCAATGTTGCGTTCCACATTCATAACTGTTGCAGAAGTTCACACTTTATTGTGCTATCGCAAAATAAGTATATACGGAGATTTTTTGTTTTTTGTTTTATTTTTATCTAACTTGTTTAAAAAAATTAGCACACATTAGTTTGTAATATTTTTATGACTGGAAAGATAATTACCTTGTCTGCACCCATGGAATTATGCCTTCAACCATGAATTCAATTCACATAATGATTGTCACAGAAACGTAAATTTTAAAACAATACAAAACTCACGCCTAGTGCGGCGCTAGATCAAATTATTTTTATGACATAACCACCTTAAATGTTTTATCTTACAATTACACAGATGAAGATCGTGGCCTTGTTGAGGCAAATAATAGCTTTAAGAAACTTTGATTTTCAAGTGCAAGAAGTGATCAAATGAACCGCCAGATTCTTCTGAACGTCCGCCATAAACAAAAAAAAATTAATATGTACAAATAACTTAAAAAGTCAGTATTAGTTGAACTGTGTCGGTTGTGGAGTAATTATTTTAGCATTGATTAAAGCAATCCAAATGCAGCATTAATAAAGCCCACGATTTAATCAGCTGGTTATAACAATTAAATAAGTGAGTGTAATTATTATTATAAGCAAATATATTAATACTTAGATATGTACATCTTTTCTATTTTCTCTAAATGGGCATAAATTAGATTAATTAAAAAGTGAATTTGGCCGACATTAATCGAAATAAAATCAAATCAACGGATTTTTTATGAAATTTAAGTTTTAATTTTGGTGGAGATGCATAGAAATAGAACTAACGATTCCTTTTGATTTATCTATCTATATCTATTCAATTTATTCAATTCTAAATCATCTGATCTACACTCGAACTCGATGCTGTAACTTTTACAACCTTAGTTTCAATGTTGAATTAATTACAACAAAAACTATAATGACTTGAAATATTTCAAATGCAAATAAATAGTAATGAAGCGCAACAAAAATGGGTCAAAACAAAACGCATGTCGAACACAAAAGAGCTCTTTCACAATTTTACGTATGTACATACATATAACATTTAAGAAATATAACACACTTCTCTTTAAAAGGTTTCAATGAAAATGCACCGTGTGGTGCGGCACACCATTTCGAAATTCTGTATGCATCACAGAAAAACTACAAAAACAACAGAAAAATAATTGTTATCATCATTTAATCCTCAAAACTCTGAAAGGTACCTTTTGTGGCGACTCCTATTAGTAGGCCAGGCCACAAGTGATTTTTGGTCGTAGTAACTTTTTTTTTTGTTTTTTTTTTTTTTTAATAGAAAGCAAGTACAACTTTTAATACAAGAAAAGTTAATAAATATTTTTAAAAGTTAATAAATATTTTTCGTACTCAAACTTTTGGTCATAACCCGAAATTTGGTTATGTACCCACTAGACAACATAAGCAGTCCAAAATTTTACGAATTACATATTTGTTTCGAGAAGAGCAGTGAAATTGTTGTGCATTCTTCTTTGATCACCGGAACCTGAACTACTTCCTTGGACTACCAGATTTGGATATTCTTCGCAGCAAAAAAGTGTTTTCCAGTGTTCTTTTCCAATATGTTTAATCATCTCCAAGTATTCAAGAAAGTTTTTGAAAGACGTATGCAGATGACTTCTGGCCTTAAAATTGTATGTAAAATAAAAATAAATAAATTCCAAATTGTAAAAAGTGAACATTAAATATAAAGTAAAATAATAACAATAAATTGTTTTAATTTAAATAAAATTTAAATGGATGTCGACCTCCATTACTGGTCGACCTCCATACTTTCTTTTCAGTAAAACTACTTTGGAATCATTTGGGGCCAAAACAATATCCGTAAAGTCACACAAGTTGAAATGATAAGACTTTTAAAAGAAAACAAATATAAAAACCGAGTCTTGTTTCCTCGTTTTTCCTGGTTTCCGGTTATTTCCAACTCCCTTTTGTATAGTTAGTGGCTTCTTAACTTGTTGAAGCTAATGGCATATTATTTTGCCAAGTTCACCAAGAGCACATTCCGCTCAATATACCTGCAATTGTGGAGTAGTTACAGTGCTGGTATATAAAGGTATATTTGAAACATATGTCACCTTACCGTGACAAGAAAAACAGAGGAGAGAAAAAGCAGAAAGTGTCGTTTAACAAGTTCGTTACGTAAAATTGAATTCCGCCACATGCTACATCGGCAGCTACTTATGTAGGTGAAGAAAATGTTAATCCCTGCAGCTTAACTCGGTGCATTACTAGTCCCACATTACTTTTACATCCAATTCGTAAATATCTTAAGTAAACCCCACAGAAAAACTAGTTGCTATACAGCCAAAATCCACTCGATTCGAAAGTACTTAAACGAGTATCTTGCTTTTGTATAAAAACCGATTCTAGCTGTCTGACTTACTTTCTTTTTAAACTTTATATCTGCAGTTGTCGTTAACAGACCTCAATTGGAAATAGGAATGTAATATCATTCCCAATTTGAAAATTTCATAGGCATACATAAATTGGAATTCGTGCAAATTCCAGAATTTTATTTGCAATTTATGTATATCCGGAACAATGTCTTTGACGTTATGTTTGAATTCCTCCGCTCTATAACATGTAGCTTTGAAATTTTATGAATTTTATTTTATATCGATAATGAATTTCAATGAAACGGAGTTATTTGATATAAGCTTATTTAAGAATAATTTCTAAGTATTAAAAATCAACGAATAATGTTCACAGTAGCTAGTCCTGAAGGAGTTTATTTACGAAATCAAAACAAGTAAGTTCAAATCTCACAAATAATCTCCTGTAAATGATCCAATTTTGATATGCAGTTATTGAAATTTATGGGTCGAAAGTGTGTTAAAGTTAAATATCTTATTTAAATAAACAAATTTAACGTTGACTTATGTGTACACGAATGTAATACTTAAATATTATATGTACAATACATATTATATTTTACTTTTATTATTTTCTTGCAGAATGATGGTATTGAGCACTCTTCTGTTAGTAGCATCGGCCTTTGGCCATTGCTCAGCAGGACCATTAGACGTAGCCTTAAGCTGGGCTCGAGCTGATAAAATCCCAATTGATGTCAATTTACCATGGCTTCCATGTAAGTGCAAAATATTATTGTCTAAAATGCATAATTATATAACTTACCTTTAAATTTAAACAAATGTTACTAATGTTTAAAGTATGTATCTAATTACCTCCTCTTAGAAGCTGCGAAATATCAATTTATGTAAGAAATCTTAAATATGTTTGAAAAAATAAATTTTTTAAATATTATCTGCTGTTATCAATATTTATCTTATTTGTATCTCATCAATGCAATTTTTTAATATATTATCAGGAGGATGTCTAGTGAGAGTTCATCACAACTTCGCAAATAAAACTATGTGACTGTATGAATTTTAATTAACTTCAGATTTTATTTTTGATTACATATTTGGTTTATTTTTATGCTTTGCTTTTAATTATCCATACATATTGAATACAATAGCTTTGAAACTAAGATGTTTGTGGGGTTTTAAGAAAATTCGCGTAAATTAATAGCAATTAATTAAGTAATTAAAGTCAAAATTTACGTAATAAAAAAAGAAGGCGGAAGTTCTTTATAATAACATTGATTCAGTTTACTTGACGCATTTTTGAACTTTCAAAGAGAAGTCAATCAGAGAAAATACTATGATTTCTATAAAACGTATTTCAAATATGTATATATTGAAATTTGGAGTTTTACAAGATCCCAAAAATATATGTAAATATGTCTCCAAATACTAAGGAGAACTATGTTGGTGGTGCTTAAGAAAAAGAGTAATACAAATTATTATTCAATAACCCTTCGTACAACGATATCTCATTGTTTTAAAATTAACCTACATTACACTTCTACCACAAATCAGTTATAAATAAAATATTTAAAAAATTCCAATTAAAAGATTTTATTTTTTCTTATTTAGTCGAAAATGAGACTCGTTGTTATGGGGAAATAGGTTGCCTCAACATCACCAGAGAATGGTATCACTTAATTCACAGGCCATTTAATGTGTTTCCTCTGCCCCGCAGTGTTATCAATACACGATTCATTTTATACACTGAAGACAATCCTACAGATGGTCAAATTTTGGTTGCCGAAGATGATGAAAGTATAAAAAATTCAAACTTCAATCCGTCTTGGCAAACAAAGTTTATTATTCATGGTTTCATCGATACACCTCTTTCGAATTGGGTATCAGAAATGCGTGACGAACTGATAGCAAGAGGAAAATTGAACGTGATTGTTGTGGATTGGGCTGGTGGATCACTTCCTTTGTACACTCAAGTAAGTATACTTATAGCACAATTATTTTGATCAGGAAGAGCCACTGGTGTTTTTAATAGGCTACAGCTAATACACGGTTAGTGGGACTAGAGCTTGCTTATATAATAAAAACCCTACAAGAGAAGCATGGCCTTAAGCCACAGGACGTCCACATTATTGGACATTCATTAGGAGCTCATACGGCTGGATATGCAGGTCAACGAATTCCCGGAATTGGAAGAATTACAGGATTAGATCCTGCTGAACCGTATTTTCAAGGAATGGGTCCATTGGTACGACTGGATCCCAGCGATGCGACCTTTGTAGATGTGATCCACACGGATGGAAGAAGTTTCTTTTTGTTAGAAATGCCAGGGTATGGGATGTCTCAAACTTGCGGACATATTGACTTTTATCCAAATAATGGCAAAGAGCAGCCAGGTTGCGCATTGTCGCAAGAAGGCGGTGCTCTGATTCCTCTTACGTTAATCAAAGATGGAATAGAAGAAGCGTCTAGAGTCTTGCTAGCCTGCAACCACGTAAGAGCTATAAAACTGTTCATTGACAGTATCAATGGGAAATGCCCCTATGTTGGTAATTAGCTCTCGAAGTAGACTATTGTGGTAAATAGCCTGTTCCCTTTCAGCACATCGGTGTCCTTCTTATCAGCATTTCTTAGCAGGAAGATGTTTTAAATGTTCTCCTGGAAACTGTGCAGTAATGGGCTATCATGCAACATTACCTTTTGGATCAACATCGAACTCTTCTGAGAATGAAATTTTGCCAGAAAATCATATTTTGACTCCGCAACCAGGAAAATATTTTCTTGCCACGGGAAAAGAGTTCCCATTCTGCCGTATGTTGGAATAAAATTATTACGCAAAAAATCACCCATGATTGCGAGTCGCTCTTCACCGATTTTGTTGAGACTACGAAAGCAACAATATTATAAAAGAAAAACAATTATTAACTTTTTTATGTAGAAACATAGTTAAAGATAAATAATAATTAAAATTAACTTTTTAAAATGTCTTGTATACATTTGCTAGTATAGTAACAAAACTAGTAAACCATTTTCCAAGACCGGCAGTTCATCCTAATAAACCTTAATCGGTATACAAAATTTCAACAAAATCGATAAAGGTCGAATTCGCAAACTTTTTTGTGGAAATATCCCACAATGAAAAATGTTAATAAAATTCTTCTATTTCAGAACATCACTACAGGTTTACTATTGAGCTAGCGAGACCAAGAGCAGCCGAGCCATGGGTCCAAGGGTATTTGGTGGCGGCAATATTTTCAGACAGGGGAGCATTAAGAGGGCTTGACTTAACACCTCGCGGAACTGTTCGCCTGGAACATGGCTCCAAATATCAAGTGGTAATTACAAATCCACACGATCTGGGGGAACGGATTCGAAAGGTAAATAATGAGCCTGAACCTTTGAAGAAAAACAATTGGCACTTCTAACCAAATTAGGTGGAATTGAGCTGGTCGCATGATATGAACGTCTTGGAGCCACGTACCTTGTGCTTACTCTGGTGTAACGATCACTTGTACGTGAAGTCAGTAGTTGTGGACGTAATGCAAATGCCTTCACGAGAGTAAGTTTTTCCTCAGCAGAACTCGGAAATGCAAATTTTTTGCCTATCTAACAAATATTTATTTATGGGCCCATTAGAAAACGAAATAGCAACACAGGAAATAGACTGTGCTCTCCAAAAAGAGAATATGCCGACATTGCTAATCGAGGATCATCAGTATTCTATGACAACTGCCAAAGATAGCGGCACATGATAACAAATAGGATTAATCGAAATTAGGTTTAATCTAGGCATAGAAAGATACTTCATATTGGAATGTTTTTACTCCCTCCAGTGAACATTTTCGTTCGCTTTCAGGACACTTGGTTCAATACTATCCGTATTTTGTTATTTCCTGAAAGTCTTGTGATATATTCGTAACTGTTTTGTTTGGAATTTAATAAATTCTTCTTATTTGATATATGTATGTTTAATTTTTAATGAAAAGCAAGGTATTTATTTGGTAAGTATCAAAGTAGATAGTCAGTGTAAATGAAGGAACCATAATAAAAAAGATTGTAGCGCCGTTGTAATAGTTCTGCGGTATGAAAATATTTATTTCAAATGGTTGCTAAGTTTACAAAGGTAATACCTTACATTTGTTCCTAAAATTAACTAACAAAATTAAAACCATTCATTGGTTTGTAAACTATAACATAAATCAAATTAACGAATTCATTTATTGGTGAAAGAAAATTAGAATATTCTTTAAACATTTAATCTTCTCAAAAGCGTAAGAAAAACTTATCAATATTCCCTGGGTGTTAATAAGTAATAAAAAAAAATTTAATAATACAATAAATTTAAAAAAAAAAATCTAAGTATTACCTCCGTTATTCATTGAACTTTCTGCTTTAGACGCTATTCCGAGTAAGGCACTTGAAAATATTTGAAACCCCTCTGCGATTTTACGTAAAGAAGTATTCATTTCTGTAAGTGAACATTTAAGTTTTGAAATCTCTCCCTGCATCCGTTCCATTTTATCATCACTTCTTTTCATTCGCTTACATGGTTGCTCATTATCTACAAACTTATATTGTTCCTCAGAAAGGAGTCGAGTAGAGTTTCCAGGTCCAGTGGGCGATTTAAAATAATCAGTTTGATTAGATGAATTTGGATTATCTACGGAAGTATTCTGAAATAAATAGAAATATCTCCCTTTACAAGTGTTTTTCTTTAAATAACATTCAAACAAAAAAGGGTATCCATTTTACTTTTTGGATAACCTCTCTGCATGTTTTCGACTATAAAATTTGTATGTAGATACTTACTATACGAATCGTTGCTGAAGCGCCATTATCTTCAAATTCTGATTCAAAGCTAAATTCATTATCTTCATCAGATAATGGTTCTGTTTTAGGTGTGTCTTTGCTAGAAATCTCTGAACGGTTCTTCCAATCTCTTAATAAGTTCGACTCGCCCAAAAGGTGAAGTATCCTCTTTTCAATATCAGTTGGCGGACGCTCTGCCCCGTTGTTTTTATAAACAGCATTCTTAGCTCGATTTTTAGTATAAACTGTTATATCGTTCCAGTATTTTGCCCACTTTAGAGATGTTTTAAGTACTCCTTGCAAGCAATTTAAGCGATGCGCAAGATCTATCCAAATTCTTTGTTTTGCTTTGTGTTGTGATGGATATCCATTTATTATTCTTAAAGCATTTAGATCTTTCTCAAAATATCGAACGAGTTCAATTTTTTGACGTTCTGACGCTTTAGGTGCTCGTGATCTACTCTGAAAGGAAAATATCTTATTAGGGTTCTTCCAAAATATACATATTTTAAATAGTGATAGCAGTAAAAGTACCAATTTTCGCTTTTGTAAATTTTAAAACAATTCATAAAAATGGCGATATGAAGATATAAGGTTAACTGAATCTTTTGTTAGGTTCTTTGGTAAATAATAATTAAATATTAGTGTTTGCACAGTTTGCACAAAAAGTCTTAGAATTTTTGGAATGTATCAAGGCATGATTGCCAAGACTGCTGTTTGTTATAACCATTTAAGGAACTATATAATACAGTCCGATCGGTCCAAAAATTCGGTTGTTTTATGGCGTGATTTACTAATACATTCAAGAATATCTCTACCAAATATCATAAAGATCAAAACATTGGTTCAAAAGTTATAGGTAAGTATATAACGCGTGCTGTCTGAAATAATGACCTAAACAAACCTTTAAACGCGATTATCTCGAAAATGAATACAAGAGTAATGCATTACTTGCATTAGATTACATTTAAAAGAGCCGCTCATGATTTCAGTAAACTATAGTTACTTGCAATTGAAAAAATGACTAGGATTATTTATGAAAAATATAATATGTAACTAAACTACCCCCTTGACAGTGAAGGTTTCACCAGAAAAATTGTAAACAAACTCGAGAATTCTTTGGATAAAAAGACAAAACTTCATCTTTTTAGAGATCTTTAAAATTTACAGAATGTGGTTAGTGTAAATGCATGAGATAACAAATCTTCCGAAAGGTTTTTAAGCTTACAAACTTTTAGATGAGCTAAATTTCTTATTTTTGATTGTATTTTAACTTTGAAAAAAGATGAAATAACCAAATGCATGTAATGCCTGTCTCCGAAAGAAATTTGCAAGTACACCTCTTGCGAAATTGAAATTTATTTTATTATCTAAAAGAAATCACCGTGTTCACCTCATCCTCCATTGTCGCACCGGTACTTTTGTTTACTTTACTTTTGTAACGATTGGCTTTTGTTTTGTGATCGTCGCTTCACCGTGGAATCTGTAAACAAACGCGAAGTGATAATTATCACAGCAGTGACAATTGAGCAACTTTTACTGAGTTTTGTCCACAAGTAGATGTCGCGTCATGCGCAAACATGATTTTTCATTTAAAATCCGCCAATATATTAAATCAGAAGACAGGTTGAAATTTCTAAAATAATGAGAGAATCATCGTAAATTATAATAATTAATTGTAAAATTATAAATAGCATTAAGAAATCTAGTACTGCAATGGCGGCGGTGTCTTGACGTTGGCACATAACCTCAATAACACAAGAGTGGTTGTGTCTGTTTATTCCGGCGCTTTCTTTTTATTACAAACACGCAAAAATGGTAAAGCTTACCCCGGATTTAATAAATCAATCCATGCAGTATATAAATCCTTGTCGGGATAGGGAACTTGATTTGCGGGGTAAGTAGAACATTTCCACAAAATTATAAATGAAGCCGGACACTTAACTCTACAATTTAAAATAGGCTACAAAATTCCACAAATCGAAAATATGGGGGCTACCCTCGATCAGTTTGATACAATAGACTTCTCAGACAATGATCTGAGGAAATTGGATGGATTTCCATACCTGCCCAGGCTGAAATGTCTTCTGCTAAACAACAACCGCATAGTGTAAGTCACCTACTTTGTTTTCATGCGAGAATCTTTTTTCAGACTATTTTTATGCCTTTAGCCGCATAGACGAGTTTCTGCACGAGTCTCTGCCAAACCTCACCGCAGTCATTCTTACGGGAAACAACATTCAGGAGCTCGGTGACTTGGATCCATTAGCACATTTCAAGAAGTTGGAAACACTATGTCTCTTGGTGAACCCTGTGTCTACGAAGCCCTACTATCGAGAATACGTAGCCTACAAGTAATTTAAGCGACCACGAAACATTAAAAACCTATTTCACATAACTTTTCTTTCTATCCAGGCTACCTAATCTCCGACTCTTGGATTTCCGAAAGATCAAACAAAAGGACCGGAAAGATGCAGCTGAATTCTTTAAAAGTAAACACGGCAAGGATATTTTGAAGGATATAGCGAAGAAGTCAAAAACACCGTTGATAGGAACAACTGCCGGGGGCGATTCAAAAAGTAAAGGTATAAAACTGTAGACCGACTAAAAATTTATTAAGGGACAATTTCGATTTCAGTGCCCGGAGCCACGCCTAGTCAGTTGCAAAGGATAAAAGAAGCAATCAAAAAAGCAAATTCACTCCAAGAAGTTGAACGACTCACTAAAATTCTACAGAGCGGACAAATACCTGAAGATTTGCTTCATGATTTAGGTAGAATTTAGTACTTTTAAATGTTGATTGCAAACTAACACAAATTTTGATAGGTGAAGATATGGAAACCTAAAGGTAAGAATTTCTAAAACTGAATAACTTGTAAGATAAAACCGTTGTATTATTTCTCATCTGATAAGAACAATTATACAAAACTTGATCTTAGTTAAAGGTTTTGAAGTATGCGAGATGGAGAAATACATATAATTCCATTTAATCTAAATTGTGTTTCATTTCTACCATGCACCTCTTTGAAAGTTTTCATTTAACTAATTTGGTTTTGTATTTACTTTTAGGGTTTAGGATATTGGGCTATATTAGTAATTAAATAAATCATCAGTGTTTCTTATTCCTATCTCTTTTCATCCTTAAGGAGTCTGTTTAGACAAAAATCAGAACCAATCTGTAAGTTAAATAAATGAAGAATTTTGGTTTTTGATTGAAATAATAATAATACACTCAAAGTAGTAAAACAAATTCTTTCGAAACTTTAAGAGATTATATTAACAAAAGTCTTGGTGATATTTATCTAAATGCATTTATTTACGTTCACACTACAATTTGCATTTATACATACACATAGTGATAATTCGTCTAAATTTGAAAAAGCTAAACATATCGAGGAACTGCAATTAAATTGCGTTTTGATCTAGGTTAAAACTTCATTCATACAATTTTGAGGCGTTCGAACAAAACGTTGTAGGTGTTGTGAGCTACTTAAAGAGTATCAGAAGGAAAATAATCACAGCTTAAAGATTCTCAAAGTGAAACTTAAAATACTTGTAGACTAAAAAAAAAAAAAACATAGTAAACAGTCTTTGCAATGCGCTCGTACATAGTGAGCATGAAACAATTCGTTTCGAACGTACTAATTAGTCTTACTTAGGTCTAGCTTATCATGCAAAACGGACACAACTAAACGAACTGTTCTAGTTACGGATTATTTGCTATCTGTTGAAAATGGATAAATGTTAACAAATAAATAAAAGTGATACCGTGAACGAATTAAGTTACTTATGAATACTCTTATCTTGTATTTGAATCCTGAACTACTGTATGAAGTTGATGAGCTATTGCTAAATATTAATCAATACTTTATTCTACTCGTAGAGCCGCACAAATACAACTTATGGGAGGTCACCGGTAAAAAGTTCTATACGTTTAATTCAAATTTTCCTATTTGCCAATTAAAGACAAAATAATACAAAAATTTTAATGTATTAATGTTGCCAAATTGATTCGAGTGACCTCAACGCCTAACCAAATTCCGAGGAGAATTATCGATGAACACAATTATGAGTGGCAGATAAAATTCATTTTAAAAGTTTTACCTATTTGAAACTAGGTAGCCACTCATTAAGACCCAACGAGGAGCTTACAAACTAATTGTGTGTCGTAAACTTAATATTCCTTCGATGTGATTAATCCTCTGAATATCAAAATGCTATGAAAGAGTTGTTGATATGAATTCGCTTATTGCTGGGGCCACTGGCTCGCCGGGGGAGGATAGGGCGGATAGTTGTAGTACGGATTGTACTGGTCTGCGGTTTGGGGCGGATGTGGCGGTCGAGGTGGGTAGTTCGAATAGTAGTTGTTATACTGTCCAGATTGCGTCATAGGGATTGAGGAACCGTGCGCGGGGTAATTTGGAGTGTTAGTTGGAGGTGCTCCGCTGTACACATTTGGATCGTATTGGTTATGATAAGACCCATACGGGTAGCCTTGCTGGGAGTTTGGAAAATGTTGGGAGTAATTGTAGGGATGAGTGTTGGGCGGAGCGTACATATTTGGGTACTGTTGGGAGTAGTTAGGATCTGACGGTATATAGTTGTAGCTAGGATCATTCTGAGGTGCACCATATGAAGTACTCGTTTGATCATACCGGTTGTACGAATTCTCCTCGGCTGGAAGTTTCTCTGTATGGTTGCTATTTTGGCTCCCATCTTGGGATAGAAGTGAAACACCGCTATCATCTCTGGAGGAATTAGTATCGCTGTCCTTTGTATCCGCAGAAGTATCCATTTTTTGTGGTGGTGCGGTGGCTAAAAAATTAATAAATAGATTCAATTCTATAAGAACGTTTTATGTAACTACTTACGAGGAATCGAAGTTTCTGATGAAGAAGTATCGTGTACATCGCTGGATACTGCTGTGTGAGCAGATTGCGGATAGCTGCTAGTGTTACGTGTGCTTGTTGCTGTCGAATTATTCGGTTGTGCTTGAGAAGCACAAGCAGACGGATAAGGAGCAGGTATATTTTTAATATTTGGCATTTTTGGTCTTATCTCTGATTTTACTGCTGTGGGATCAATTTTTGGACGTCCTACGCTTCGAGGAGTGTCAGAACCCAATTTATGTTCAGAAAATTGTCTGTTGTACGGACGTACATTTTGCATTTGGCGAGAACTTTCAGGGGAATTAGTCCCAGACTGTTGTTTACCTTTCCCGAACGTAATCGGATTTGGCTTTGGATTTTGTGGCTGGTTTTGTTGAAAATTTTGGGTACTTTTAGGTGACTGGGTTTTGTGCTTACGTTCCACTAAATTTGGTTTATAGATGGGCTTTTCACGTACAGGAGGCTCTACATCGTCATCAATTGTTATAGTTTGTGCTGGTGGCACTTTACTCTTCTGTTGATCCCATGATTTGTTTTCATGAAATTGCGGTTTTATATTTGCCATTGGAGAGTTCGAACTGCTTTGGAATGAGGTCGGCTGCCTAGAATTTTGATTGTATCCAAAACTGTTTCGATGGAATGGATTTTTCGAATGAGAATTGCCTGACCTCGCATTCATAGTTTCAGAAGCATTATCCTGAACCATAATAACGTCATCACTGTTTGATGCGTCCTTTGATTGTCGGAAGGTACTTGAAGTTTTATTGTCGATCAAATGTTGAACGTTAAAAGATTTTGAAAGTGGCACCGCATTGTGCACACTAGAGCCTCTAGGTTGTGAATTTGTTTTAAACAAATCTGAGAGTTGTTCCGACTGCTTGTGCTTAACATTGAACAATGAAGCTCCTTTAACTGAAATTAATTAATATTTTGCATTTTACGAAATGGTATTTAAAATATGGTTTATAGTGTCGTCTTAGACAGGATAATTGACCTTTTATTCCAGTAATTAGATTGCTAACGAGATGGAAATTCAAAAAACTTCGAAAACTAAGATTTTCGAATTAGATTTTAATGTCTGGTCAAGGTCAACTGTTTACTTTAAGTTGTGATCTCAGTTTTTGTTTTTTGTTTTAGTGATTAGAGACGTTTAAGATGTCCACGCTTTCAAGAATAGTTGATATATTTTATCCAACGTGAAGCTCGTCGATTTTTATATTCGTTAAGCGCTTATAGGTACTTTAAGATTTCCTTTTGCAAAACGTTCCGAACGACTTAATGAGTCAGAACAATTTTTGAACTTAAACCTATGACTTGAAATATTATTACTTGAGATAACGTGGAAGATACAACTTAATTGCCAACACTTCAACTACACATGAACGGCAATATCAAATAAACTGATAGCGATTTGGATGGAAAAAAGCTTACCTCTTGGAGATGCTTCAAAATTAATGTCGTTTTTCTGTCCTTTTATGTGCTCTTCGACTTTCGACAAGCCAATGTCAGGTTCTTCTATTTTCTCTTTGTTCTGGCCCATTTTGAAAGATGTTCTAATAGCAATAATTTTGCCGCTTTCCAATTGCATATATATGCCCTTCGGGGACTTGAGAACCATAACCTTTTGACCAGCTTTAAGAACGATGTTTGCCTTATCTCCTGAACTTGTAGGTATTACAACATCTAAAATTTTGTTTTCAATAAAATTTTCTAATATAAGACTAAACAAAGTTACCCAGTGGGAGAGTCATTTCCTGAGCAGTCATGCCCTGTCGTTGCCATACTTCAGCAGGAATCCATCTAGTGGGTCGTACACCACCAGGTCGTGTTATTTGGGATTTTTCCCCAGTATCTGCCTGCATTGGTCGAACCTAATAATTATATAAATATGAATAAATCAATAAGAAAACTCTTCATGTTCTTTCAACGTACTGAAGCGACAGGTCTATGTACCAATGATCCATCAGGTGTTCTCATTACCCTGTACTGCGTTCCTACAGGGTGGTACATATATGCTGGCTTGGCAGCAGCCCTCTTTTCCATTTCATACCCTCTCTGAGCTAATCTCTTCTCAGCCTGTGATAATTTCTTTTCTTTGCGATCAACAAGTAAACTCTCATGATGGAAAGGCTCCTTTGAGAGCAGAGGGCTATGCATTTCAACGATCTTTTGCATAACCACGTCAAGGTATTTTTCTTTGTCCTCACTGAAATCTTTCACTTCGGTTTCTTCCTCATTGTCATAGCATAAATTTGTGACTTCTTTGAGTGATAAATGAGCGTCTGGATTGCATTCATCTACTACCCTGTCAGACATTCCCTGCTTATTTACTTGTCTGTCATATATCTTTTTTTCCAGACAATTATCCATTACTATTCGATAGACAAAGCACGGTTTTTTCTGCCCATATCTGGGAATAAAGCATGTGGTTTGTTATAAATCCTAAAGACTTCAACGTTAGAACCTGAACTTAAGTCATATCTTTTAAATTAAATTAAATTAAAACAAACGAAATTGAATCGTTACTAAAATGAGCTTATGGGTCAATTTGTACATCATTAAAATGGCTCTATTTGTTTATTAAAGCGGGTTAAAGTATTATTTCCGTTTTGAAAAGCTCCAAGATTCTAATATTCCTTTAAATTATGAATATAATATAAAAGTTTATTTTAATTGCAGTTTCAACTAAGAAATAATGAATAATAATAGCCCACCTGTAAACCCGACAAACCGCTTGTGTATCGTGACAAGGGTTCCAGCTTGCGTCAAACACAATGACTCTATTTGCGCCAACCAGATTTATTCCCAACGATCCAGCTCTTGTCGAAACAAGAAACAAATGAATCTGTGGATTAGCATTAAATTCATTAACTAGCTTTTCTCGTTCAATAGCTGCAGTGGAGCCATCCAAACCTGTAATATATTATTTTATTTAGTTTAATGATAAATAATAAACTACTGTTTGCTTACGGAAGTATGTAGAATTTTTTGCCCACTTATAATCAAATCCAGGAACATTGCTGTTTTGTAAAAATCTTTCAATTAAATTAAGAGTTAGAAGGCTCTGACTGAAAACTAATATTCTGTCTCCCAGAGGGAGACTTTCTTCTAACAGTCGGAAAAATATGACCATTTTGGGTGAGTTCTCCAGAAGGTCTGGGACATAGCCTTTCATTAATTCCAATGCCCATTCGTATGGAATGCCGTCTTCCTTAATTTTAATAACTTCTTTTTCAACTCCTGGCGTGGATGGTTCTTCTACCGGTTCAGATTTCTTGGGAGGGGAATTCAGCTTCAAGTCTTGCAAATCCAGGGCACTAATACTAGTTTCTACCGTTTTTATCTCTTTGGTATCTAAGTCGACAATTTCTGACGAATTCTTTTCTTCAGAGGGGAGCTTTGGATGATCAAATGATTCTGTCGCTTTTGGAATCATCCCTGTGTACGTCGGGTCAACTTGACCGTATGGATCTTGACCATTGTTGTAATCGAAATAGCCTTGATTGCTTTGCCAATAGTTACCCTGATTCTGGCCCATAAATGCCGCATCATAGGATTGATTTGAATACGAATCTTGGGAATAGAGGCTATTATACTGCCCGTAGTATCCATCGCAGTTGTACGAATTGTATTGGGAAAAATTACTGTCGAACGAGCTGTTAGTCGATTGAGATTGAGACTGTGGTGTCGGAGGCTCTAAAATTCGGCCCGGTTCCTCTTTAGGAATAATAGGAATGGGTTTCTTTTGCTCTGGACTTGTACTGGTCTCTGAAACTTGCTTACTTCTATTAGGTGAAACCTCAACAGCTGGAATCTTTTTACCATCCTTGTTGATTTCCTTACCATTTTTGGGTGAGGCTTTCTTTTTACCTTTGGCGTTTGTTTGCGCAGTTCCCGCCGCCGCCCCCGCGGTTCCAGTTTCAGGTTCTGGTTCTTCCAGTTCTATGTCCAAATCAGCCTCACGTTTTTTGAGAAAATTGTACAACACATCTGGGTGATTCCAAATTTTGCAGCATACTGCAAACGCTTTTAATGGATTCGGAACAGCTTTAATACGGACAACTTCGTTCATGAAGACGTCGTACAACTTACGTTGAAATTGAGTCATTCTGACTAGGATCACGTACTCCTCTTTTTGTGGCAGAGAGTTCTGCAGTACAACATGAGAGCGACGTTGTACGAAACCCACTAGGAGGGAGTGGAGTACGTGAGCTCTATACCTCATAAGTTTTATATCTTGTGGCGTAGAATCGATACATTGTCCGTTTTGAATTGGTCTTTCAAACATATTTGAGAATTCGGTCCTTGTTCCAAGATAATTTGGCCTTACAAAGTCTACCATGCACCAATATTCTAACAGGTTATTTTGTAGTGGATACCCAGTTAAAACTATACGACGTTTCGATCGTATTTGCTTAAGAGCAACTGAAATGCTGGCATGAGAGTTTTTTATTCGATGGCCCTCATCGCAAATGACCAAATCAGGGCCAGGTCTAACAAGGGCTGAGTGGATATCTTCCATTAGTTTTTTGTGCGCTTCAGTTTCTGTTTTACCTTCTTTTTCAGGCACTGCTTTCTTACCTTTTTTCTTCTTATTAACTAGTTTCAACGCGAGCAGCCTGTAGAGTTCATACCCAATTAATAGGACACCTCCTTCCCTCGCCCATTCTAAAATTACCTTTGATCGAGCACTTAGAGTTTTGTACTGATCATTTAGGACAAAGATTTTAAAATGTCTTGGTCTGACCTCACCGTGACATTTATGCGGGCTCTTCTCGGGGTCTTCTGGGAGCCACATATTAAATTCAGCCACCCAATTTTGTAGGGTGTTTATGGGCATTATGCAGAGAACGGACTTTGAATTGGTGTGCCTCAAAAATATATCACAGAAACAAACAACCTGCAGGGTTTTACCGAGTCCCATTGAGTGGGCCAAAATGCATCCAAAACCGGAGGATGTGCTGAAGCGTTCCGTAGATTCAATGATATTGTCGAAAAGGAACCGGACACCCCCGATTTGGTGGGGCTTTATAATCCGGGCTATCTGGGGTGCAACGAATATGTCTGGCTCTCCTTCAGGGTGACCTATATTAATTACAACCCGACCTTGCTCATCTGGAATGTTGTAGGCATCATTCACATGTAATCCACTATTGTGGGGATCATCCTCGACTTCTTCTTCGATATCTTCATCATCATCGGATAATACAATGCAGTCATCTTCGGAGGAGCTGTCTACAATGGTAACGACTTCTTTTTTTTCTTCCTCCCCTTTTACATCTTCATCAACACTTTTAGCTCTTCGAACAGGTGCTATACTTACCGATGGGGTCAAGTTGCCACTGTTTATCTTCTCCAGATCGACAAAATTGCTCCCCTTGAAGGTAACCTCTGAAGCTACGCCCTTCACAACGTACATATCTGTGGAAGACCCCGGCATAGAGCTCCGTTCGCTACTTGTGGATGAGCTACTTTTTAGAAGGGACGTCTGCCCTTGAAGAAAGGATAGTACCCGATTCTGAGTTCTGTTGTTATGGCGATCCGCAGCCATTTGACGCTGTAGCTCCCTAATCATTTTCTGCTGTTCCTGAACACGGGCCAGCCTCTCAGACTCCTCCCGTTGAGCAGCCAATGTGACTTCATCCAGTTGATTTTCATCCATGACCTCACGAATATTTTTCCTCAAATTTGTGATTCTCTTACTATCCTCCGTTTCCATCGCTTTCTTTTTAATTTCCACAGAGACTTCACTGTCGTTGTCTTTCTTTCTGCTAGGCAAAGATTCCGATTTTGATACGGGCTTCACGCTAATCTCGTCCATATCCCTTAGTTTTTCATGGATATTGAGTGCTTGGACGAATTCAGTGGGTTTTTCTCCAGAACCTGACGGTGTTTCATCGGCAATATTTTCCGCGGGGGAATAATTTGCTTCTTCTTCCGCTGGCTCCTCTAGCTCTTGTTTAGGCTCCAGCATGTTACCTGTATTTACAGCAGTTGCGTCCGCTACCTCATTCGGTTCTTCCTCAACTATAGTGTTTGGGGTCTCGCACAGTGGGATAACTTCGGTCTCCTCCAGTTTTATCCTCTTGGTCTCATCTTCCTCGGTCACGGAGTGATGCCTTTTTCTCGAGGGAGACCCTTCAACTTCGTCAGCAGCGACTGGAGCCTCAACCGCGGCTGGCTTCTCCTCTTCCAATGGTTTCGTGCCCTCCTCCAGGCAAGGAACCTCAATAGGCACTTCCTGTTCACTCGATTCCATCGCAAAAACTTCTTCAATATCTTTCAGAGATAATTTTTTAAGAAGTCACCATCATACAAAAGATAAAATGGAAGCTGTCAATTTTTCTGGGGTACAACAATTGGGCCTCGCAGTAAAAACACTTTTTTATTTAGCTACCCGGGGCGGAGAGAGCACTAAAATACGACCCTCACTTTATATTGCACCTCCGATTACATTTGCACTTTAATTCAGGACATTTCATTTAACACAACCTCTTGAGGAAAATCACTCTGCACTTGACAAGTTAATGAATACTGTCGACTTCTTGTGTGGAGAAGCGCACAAATTTTCTAGCTGACGTCTCTTTGTATTGTTCGCTTATCGCGACGAGGAATTTCTTAATCGTTCGTGGAAATTTTATCACCAATGCGTGGGAAACTTTTAATTCACTAATAGACTCGATTTGCATCTGCCACCAAGGGTATTTCTTTCAATTTCCTCGAACAATTGAGGGCCGGCGACATCGACAGCTCGTAAACGAAAGAAGAAACTATCGAACTCTTACATTTCTCAACAGCTGGCGCCCTTGGCCGAAAGTGGCGCAGTAATCAAGTAGAAAATGACAATTCACATTTTGGTGCACCTGCAACCAACAACTGCAACAAATTTACCTGAAAGATATTCATTACGATCTAACTTAACAGAACTGTTTATTAACTTTGAAGCAAAGATATTTTCCTTAATTTATTTTAATACATTAACTAATATTTCTGAACTTGTTTGGTACATAATGTAAAACGGAATTTTCAAACTTAATTTAAATATCGTATTTCGTGAATGTTTTGCTCATGTTTAGTTGCTTTTTGTTAAGAATCATAACTTGTTTCGGTTTTTTAAAACTAGTTCCATTCCCTTAATTAGTATTAATCCATTCGAATTTAAATAACTAGAATTTATTTTTAAATAGTTAATTAAAATAAAATAATGTAACATGCGCTTGTGCATTTATATAAATAAAGCAATTTAACATTCAATTAAAACAAGCATTTAAATACAGAATATAACAACGACTTTTCATAGAATAAAACTTATGTGTACTTAAAATAGAGATCATAGTATCGTAAAACTATTGCACAATTTGTAATTATCTCAGGTATTGATACCCTCGAGCTTGGATCAAAGGTAAGCATGCGTTGGCCTAACGATTTTAAATGTTGTCCCTGCGTAAAAGGACAACGAATTGCGGTGCAGTTGGGATAAAGAAGCATGTTTGCCAATTCTTCACTGTTCTGAAATTAAACAAAATATATAAGATGTAAAATGGCAAGTATTTACAGAACAATCTCTGAATTAATATGTGTACTTAAATAAAAAATTGTAGATTTTAACAGTGGAAATGTTAAGCCTTAACTTCTATTGTTTTATTCATGGTCCTTCATTTTAAATTTTTGTCTGAAAATTTCTTTTTTTCACAAATATCTCGAAATTCAAAATTATAGATTTAGGTTAATAAAGAATAGTTACTTACTTTTGCATTTATTGCCCGTCTTCTAGTGCACAATTCATAAAAAATACATCCAAGGGACCATACATCGGCTTTAAAAGTAGCCTTCAATCCTCTTAACACTTCGGGTGCAATGTACAACAGCGTTCCACCAGAGTGATCACTTGAATTTGGATGCCTAATTTATTTATTTTTTATAAAAAAAAAACATAAATTCTAGCTTAGGAATATCTTTCTCATATCTTACCTTGTATAAATTGAAGAAATTCCGAAATCCGCAATTTTCTGCCTTCTATTTGACCCAATCAAAACATTTTCTGGCTTTAGATCCCGATGAATTACATGACGAATGTGAAGATATTCTAACCCCATCAATATATCACAAAAGATATTAATTACTTCCTTAAAAAACAACAAAGCAATTTAAGTTTAAACTTTATTGGGGTTGTAAAGAACCTGTTTCTCCAAATTTTTATTAAGAGAAGTGAGAAAATCGCGTAAAGTTCCATGATTGGCATATTCCATTACTAAGTTAAAGTAATTATCATACTTAAAAATCTCAACGAATTTAATTATATTTGGGTGTTTTACTTGAGAAATGATGTGAATTTCATTCATTATCTAAAACTGAAAGGTTTTTAACTGTTAAAATAAAAACAAGGAATATTATTTACCATTTTTCGATTGGTAGGGTTCACTGGACTCGGCAGTTGTTTTATACAAACTTTTCCCTCGGGTGAATTATACAATGATACTTTCCTTTATAAAAACGAAAATTAATAATACAAAAAAAAATTGCAATAAGGCATTCATCTTAAAATTGTGACCATAGAATAACAGGGCATATTTTCCACAATATAAATAAATCTTAAATAATAAATATTTGAGTTTTTGGTGGGAATTAGAAGCATGAAAAATAAACCAAAGTTTTAACTTGAGCTTGGATTTAAAGAAGAAGGATTCTTTATAAAAAAAAATTATTTATTGCATTATTTAATTTTACCCAAAACTGCCAGAGCCAATATGCTTCACAAATTTATAGCGATCCATTATTTAAAGTTCGATTAAATTAATTGCAAAAATAAGACACTCCACACTGCTTTAATCACAAACAAGAACACAAACTAACTGGACAACTTGAATATCGGTAAATATGAAGCAAGTGACGTGTTCAGAAATTAGAGCTTTTGGTAATGGAAATAAAAAAGTAAGGAGCCCCTTCCAGGCAAATGAAGACTTACAAATTCGAGATTTTTTTGTTTTTAATTGTTATTGCTATAAATGTGCAATTTAACGAGTTTGTTAATAATTAACTTGTACTTTTATAATTTATAACTTTTCTGTAGAAATTAAATGTATATTTTACTTTATGAAAATATGAAATTCAAAAAATTACTTTTACCATATTTCCTCAAGACAGGTCTTCCGTTTCATGAGATGCAAATAAATGAAATAACTTTTCTGTTTTTTCTTATTCAAGAAAAAAATTTAAATTTTTATATTTTCAATTTTGTGCTATGTTGTAAAAATAACATTTATTTCGATTGTGGTACAACTATAATATATTTTCGAACCAGAATAGTTCAAGTCCTTAACTTAAACGTTAAGAGGGGTTCTTAAAGAAACAAAAACTAAAGATATAAGTTGTAGAAAATGCCTTTTTGTAACAATACATATACACCTCGGAAAAATAAATAAACGTTGAAAAGTAACATTTTTCATTATTCCTGGCACAAACTATAAGTGTTCAGAAAACACAGGTTTGGTAAACTAGAATTTTAAATAGTTTCAAGTTTTTAACATCCCCATCTCATCATTTTAAAATTAGATATACATATGTACATATGTATGTATGTATGTAAATTTTTCATTTGCATACTTCCTTGCGATTCATTAAATTTTTCGCTAAAGCAGCATTTGTTTTGTGGAATATAATCATCCTGCGAACATGACCATAAAAATCAAATGTCACATTAATCGACTTGACATTTCTTTGGGGACTTTGTCAGTTGTCTTTTTTCGAGCCTTGGTACCTCAGCCAGCAAAATAAAGCGTTTTCGCATTTTGGTATATAATTTGCAAAACAGTCTCTTCAGATTTGGTGCAAATTAAATAGCTCGCACGATGGGCAATGCTTACGCGTTATACGCGAAACCCGATGTAACGCCGCATCCTCTTAAGGATCCGTCCTTTGATCCTACATTCGGTTTCCCGAATGGTCGGAAGGAAAGAGGTTTGTACGATTCCTATCCAGTTAAATCTCCCCACAAAACCAACAGTTGCCCTGAAGCATTTTCGAAGAGCGATTTATTATATAATACAAAACAAATATGAGGTTAAGACCAGGATCTGTTTACAACCAAGTGTGGGAGCTGCAGGGATTCAGGGTTCAGTCAACGGAGCCGACCGCTCAATACTTTCTTTAAGTGCGATTATCCTAATTAAAATAAATGTTGCCTTGCAGTGATGATCGCCACGAAAGAGGAAATGGATTCTGCGAAATTGGCCCCAGAGGAGCAGGACTACTGTGCCCACAAACTGCTCACGTACCGAGCGTGCAGGGCGGATGTTTGGCCCTTCGCCTACAAATGCGCCCACGAAAGACACGATTACTTGACCTGCGAATATGAAGAGTACGTTTGTTGTGAAATGTTTCAAAATCTCCTACTAATTAATATTTCGCTTGCAGCTACGTTCTACGGATGAAAGAGTTCGAGCGGGAGAGACGGCTCCTGGAAAGAAAGAAGCGAATTGAGAGAAAAAGCCACGGCGAGCTCTAAATGTATCGCTCGCGGCATAAAACTAGAAATTCTTAATAAATTGTTTACTAAATGATCAAAATGTTGTCGGTATCTATTCAATTCCATAATTGCATAATATTTCCAACAGCCTCACACAAAAAATAGTTTTAGGCTACGGTACGAAATATTAGCTGTGTTCTTTTCACATTTGTTCCCGTTGTAGGTTTAACAGTAAATTTTGCATTGAATTGAAATTTATTAGTAGTTATACATATCAAAAAATTTTGGCTTGGCAAAAATAAAATCAAGTTGCCTGGATTTTATACCCATTTTGCGTCAAATAGCAACCCAACAATTTATCTGGTTTAAGGGTTTAAAGTTGTATGCGTAAATATCATGGCTAATTTGATGCGCTTTCGCAAATTTTAAAACCTTTATATACGTGACAGTCTTTAAAATTTCAATTCAATGCAAAATTTACTGTTAAACCTACAACGGGAACAAATGTGAAAAGAACAGAGCTATTGAAACAAACCATTCGGAAATTACAAGCTTCTACATTAACGTAGATCAGAAATCGCTAGAATTACTCTGAAATATAATAAAATAGAGAAAGCTTAGTCGACAAATTGCTTTTGATAACATTGATTAAATTTTGCTTCATAGAGCCACACATTTTTTAATTTTTAAATTTCGATAACAGATTCAAGGTCAACTGAAAATTTAGGGCGTATTCCGTATTCGTTTCATTTCCTTGAAATTTGAAACTCTAGAATGCCATATTCTATAAAAATAGTAAATAGGTTAATGCTCCAGGAATAATCTTTGCAAAAACTATACTTTTATATTAGATTCAAAAAATTCACTTTTATTTCCATTTTCCAGTCTTAAATCAAATCCACTTACATCCATTACGAAAACCCTTCTTATTTTGTATACAGTAAAATTTAAAATGATTTCTTCAAAATCTAATTCATAGGAATTTTACTTATTTTGTTCCTACCTTACGTTAAACGTTAGTTATAAAGGAAGTAAAGGATCATAAGCAATATAATTTGTATTACAGTGCAATTAACAAGATTAAATCCGACTAAAATTTTTAAAGGAAAAGTCAACCTTTATTCGACAAAGGATTTTTCGCACCAGTATTTTTCCACACAATAAACTTAGATGAGTAGAAACGTTAACAAAACTGAAATGTTAAACAAGTAACTAAAATCCTTAATGGATGGCTATTTTAGAGTAAAAATCCGAACGCAGCATTGCGTACACCATTACATTATAAAAATCTGGTAACGTTGTATAAATCACAGGCAAAATCTCTTGATTACTTATCTAATACCAAAATATTTTAATTGATTAAATAATAACTCAGTCATTAAATCAGATTTCGCCAAGAGAATATTCTATGTGATACAAAACTGAGAAGACCTAAAAGTATTATGTTAAACTGTAACGATGATGCGGATTCAAGAGCCTGAAAAAAAAAAGAAGTAGTATGTCAGAAATGCAGTGGCTAAGTGAAAAAAAAAATATGCTTTACCTTTTCGCTTCCCTCCACTTGAATAAATTTGAACATGGACTCCACGATGTTTGCTGGAGTTATTTCCTCGCACTTTTCCAAGGACTCGACTATACAAACTTTTAATTTTTCAAAGTCTCTGCAAATGCAAGAATTTATTTGGTTTAATAGATTCTTTAAATTATGCGATGTGGGAATTTTTTTTCGTCATTTAACTTACTCGTGCTGTTTTGGTCCAATGACTAATTTTGGTATTTCGGAATCAGCTGAAAAGCCTTCTTTAGGAATATACGGGCTGAACGTTACATTCAAACAATTTTGTATATCATCTGCTCTTTCCTGAAAACATTCGGGACCTTTCTCCGCGAAGAACACTGAAAATATCCATTTGAAATTAAATATGTTATTCATGTAAAACAAAAATAAACACATACGAGCAATTTGATCTCCTCCTTTGTAGCATACAAAATCTAAAAGTTTATTAGTCATATTCATCGCCTCATCGTAAGTTTTCCTTTCTTCTTCATCCAGGCATTTCAGAATCTTTTCATTAAATGTATCAATGCACTTCATTACATCGGGCCGTTTTTCGCAATATCTGAAATAAAAATATTTACGTCATTTTAATGAATATGGGGAAAAAATGTTATCTCTATACTTATGAAAAACAGTATCTAGCTCTCCTTGAGGCTTAGCAATTTCTATTTCTCGCTGAATTGCTGTAATATTTAATATGTTTGTAATGCATTCTTGCATCTCAAAAATCCCATTCTAATAAAGAAAAACGTTATCTGTAAAAACTATTTACAATAAATATTAAAAATCTATACCTCGACTTCTTTGACAACATTTTCATCAGCATTGACTTTATCGCACTTTTCTTTCAACATTTTTTTCGCAGTTTCTATTACAGCTGTTGCATTATCCAACCCTGGTGGTATCTGAATATCCCCGGGTAAATGTTGCTTGAATTGATTCAAATCGAGATCATCTCCAGTCACCGCTGCAACTTAATAATTAAATGATAGTATATTAGATATAATGTGTCAATCTATAAAACTTATAAAGACTACATCTTACTTCTAGTTCTAAAGAAATATATATGTTTATTCCGAACAGGTGGACGTACATAAATTAGAATTTAAAATTATCCTTGTCTGCTTTTAAATAGGTTATATATTTTTATGAGAGCATACAACATTTTCAAGCGCAGCAACTTTAATTTTAATGTTAAGAGCAATCGAGAAGTTCATTACATATTATAGCATTTGCACATTCGCTTAACCCAAAAGTAAATTAGTTTGACCTATTGGTAAATGTGATTAACCAAAACACAAATCAGAAATTACGTTATTTAAAACATTTTTGATAAGATAAAATTCAATTGATAATTGTTTTAGAAACAATTTTCAGCGACATGTGTTCAGACTTTATCCGATAGAATACATATATAGATTACGCAATTGATTTTTCAAGTTTTCTATCATGCACAAAAACTTTCCGATTATCTTTTTGGAAGTAATTCAAAAGGCATCCGTTGAATGCAAACACAAGTTGGCAGGGCAAAAAGAGTAATGTTGACTTACTATTATTTTAATTAATATATGTATGTATATGGTCATATAATAGAATATCTCGCAAAGCGCCTGACTAATAAATACATATGTACATACATTGCAACCAAGGTTGAGCTAAGAATCTTTCCCGCAAAAAATAAAATAGTATCAAAAGGTTAAGTCAGAGGTTCAAATATACAATAGTTGACTCTATTAATATTACGTGGTTTTTAAAAGTGATTGCGATAGTCACTAATCTTTAAGATTTAGATTACTAACAAATATCAAGGTTCACCTAAGTTTTAGAGCACATAGAGACAATCAAGTTCAGGTACTAATGAGAGTTGTAATAAGGCAATTGTTCCTTCATTTATCTCCTGATAGGTTTGTTCCACGAATAGTTTTTGGAAAAGAGGATAATTCGACTGATACTAGCATAAATTTTCAGTTTACTTTTTCATTCAAAAGCATTGTCCAGAATAAGTTTAAAAACCAAAAATTAAAGTTTAAGTGTTTCGCAGTACTCTTCATCTAGGCGATGTTTTGCCTAGGTGTGGCCCTATTAATCATACGAATTAAACGGAAGTAGGTGGCAAAAATCAGCAAATAAATTGAATGATTCTTCTTGTTGCTTGTCTTACTACGGGGTAAAACTTAATTGATTGAAATGCGATATTGTTTTTAAAAAGAATTCATTACTCATCATTAACTTCATTACGAAACAACATCTATATTATTTACTACTAAAGTCATTTCATTTAACTGGAAATCAGAAAAATATTCTGACCTATACCTACACAGTTTTTTAATTACTAACATTTATTTAAAATTAACCATATATTAAACTGCTGTAAATTCCTTCTTATTATTTGTCCCTTCTATAAAAATATGTGTCAGGTATATTAAATACTACTGATGAATCATATCAGTTATAAGATAATTGTTTCGCTTTAAAATTTCAGAATATAAAAATGAAATAAAAGTCAACAACAATGCAGAGCAGAATATAGAGCGTAAAGCTTCTAATTTGCCGGGATGGTGACCTTCATAAATCCGTCATCAGTATAAACTATGAACAGGTAAAGCACGCGCCACTGCCACAATCTGATTCAGCTACAAAGAGTAATTTAACTCCATTCAAATATGCCCGAGTTTATAGGGTTTTAATTTTTACATTTATTCATTTGCCATTTTAATATCATATAGTGCTGACTTGTTGTTTTGCTAGCAGGATTGGCGCCAATGCCCTCAAAATCTAAAATTAATAACGCAGGAATAGTGAAAACTCACTTTTTTGCATATTGTCTTTAAATAGAATTTGGCGACTCAGTGGCTGCAGCAAGTAATCTTGTTGCCACAATTTATTCAAAAACACTGAAAAAGTCAGAAAAACACGTTTACGTCCGCAAAGAACTTTGTACCAAAGGTCAGATTCGACTTTGAATACAAATTAAAAATCCATATCGCCTTATCAATTTAATTGAGTTATTTCACATGACCGTCCAGTCGCCCACTTGGAGCTGATAAATCTTTAGGGAACCTAACAAGAATTCGATTATGCTCACAAATGTTGCAGAGATGAATTGTTTCGGTTGCGCCTTTTTGATCTTAATTAATGGGGCCCACAAAGGCCAGCTAGTGCTTCGGCAGTGGGCAGGTGTTAATGAGCATTCGGAGCTTTACCTGATAGTCCAACGATGACCAACTGCACTGCAAAAACTACACTTGTTAACTTCATAATTATTTAAGAAAGGAGCACCTTCCGGGGGAGGAGAACGATTACTGGCGAACAGAAAAACACTGACTGAAGTCGAAATCTCCTCTCGAGTAGCGAAGCGTTCCAGCGATTGTGGTCTCCGTCACCTTCGATTCGAGCGCTAATCAAAGTTTTTCGATACAGCTGGGTTTAATCGCGTTGCACTTTGGACACAGTTCTGTTATTAATTGCCACTACGCAAAGCTTTATCTGCCGCCTCCCTGCGATTAAAAATTCAATCCTCGAACAAAAAACCGACCAACGCTGGTAGATGCCAAACTGCCAAACCGATCCAGAACCCAAAGCGCCAATTAGCAGCTGGAAAATTGACAACTGTAGGAACTGCCAGACTGAATGTTAAACGTTCATTACATTTTAAGGCCAAAATCTAGTACCACTTCTACATAACGAAAACAAAATTTGAAACTGACGATGTGTGGACAGGAACTTTAATTAAAACTTATTTATTTTATTTATTATCACTAAAAACACCTGTGGGGCGCAACCGAGCGCTCTGGGAATTGTAAAAAAAAACCCAGTGCGCCTTGTGGCGCTGTGCGACGACGTCCCGGGTTTTGATTATCTAACCGAATGCAAGTCGAAGCAAAGAAAAAGAAGAAAAGACCCAAATTAAAATTTGCATGATTAGCCGAGAAATACGAATAACCGCTATATAAATTCTTTCTTTAAGACAGACGGCAAAATATATGTACATATTTAATACAATACCTAGTATTTATTTATTATAATTATTTTAAACTCTTAAATGCAAAGTACCAATCAAAAGATAATAGCTTCTTAACAAAAAAAATTAAAAATTTTTTTTTATAATAGATTTCATCGTTTGGTATCTACAGCTGTTATATTAATGTTAGTTATTCATTTTTTTTTGCGACCAAGTCGAAACAAGAATTATTATACAATAAAATATTGATTTGCCTGGATTATAATATAATATTGCAATTTTTATATTCCACTCAACAGGTGTTTGATGCGCTCGTTTTTAATACATATCCAATGTATAATATTTTTCTATTTGTTGAGCTTACATAATAGTAAAATTATATCTACCTGTTGATTGTAAAGATTGCTGATAAATTCTGCTGAAGCTTGCCACAAGGCAAGCATAAATCAATTATGATAGAGTTATACTTACAGCCAAGAAAATGTATCCTAAGAGAACTATTAATCAATGACACATTTTCACGAATGCCTTAATTTACGATCCGACACATAATTCGTAGGGAATTGTCGCCGCAATAAATGCAAATTGCTGAGTAATAATCAATAGTAATTGTTGCTTACAAAATGAATACTTACATATAAAACCAATAAAAGTCAGAAATCGAACTATTCGCGGTAAAACTATGTATGTGAACCACATACATACATAGGTGAAACTGAAATTGATTTTTAAGCTTTTCAACCAAAGTAATTTTTGATTGACTGTCGTGTTAAGTTTGTGCACGGTATCTCTTAGTTTCCAAGAACAGTCAATTATTCTTTAAATAATAATTAGGTCAGAACCAACTGACATGCATAACTAAATAGTATGGAAACCAAATTTAAAGAAATGGAGGAACATAATGTATTATACATATAAAGACATTTTTAACTGAAATTATATATTGTACCCACATACTTTAAACTTTCCGTTTTTAAAAGTCTTTAGAGTACGTTGTACGTACATAGACCTACTATATAATACATATATAATTAATAACATCTAAAATCGAGATTAATATACTAATGACATTGAGGTTTTTTTATTAAACTATGGCTGTGTGCGAAATCTCTTTCGAATATCATTTCGATCATTTCAATCATTTCAAATGACAAAATTTGGGAAATGTCAAGAAAAGTGTGCGAAATCTTTGACGTATCATTTCAGCTGTCAAGGTTTTTTTTTTTTTTTTTTTTTATTTTATGGGAGTGGGGAAATGCCGTTACGCACCTAGGTGACCGAAGCCACCCGTGTGCCGGACTCCCTGGCCACAATGCCAGGCCTACCGGCTAAAACCCCACTCCCCACCTCCAGGAACTCCACCCCGAAACCGTCTAGTAGACATTACTTCGGGGTCAAGGTGCCGCACTTTGTTTTCGAAATATTGTGGTGCAATAATATAGATTGTTTTATAGGAAGAGGAACTTTATAATGGATGTGGAATTAATGGAAGAGGAGCAAAATTTCATTTACTTAGGGCGTGTGCCAATTCAACTTTTCGAATACTTTTCCTTTTCGAAAATTTTTCGGTTATATTTAAAATTGCAAAAAAGCAGCCTTTTATTGCTCATTGTTCGTTTCCATTTAATTTCATAAATGCTATATTTGAAATTCAAATGAAAAGTAAGTAATTGCCAACGAAAAGCGAATTTCAGAGCTGTTTTTTCCTAAGACCCAAACCTTCGAAAATCAATTAGTAAGCTGAAAAGCAATCTCCCATACAAATTTACTTTTGAATAGCTGAGTTGGCACACGCCCTTAGTATTTCTGCTATTAAAGGTGTTACAAGTGTTTATTAAATACGAAGAGTATTTAATTTCAACTGTACACAATGCAAGGTCGATAGCAAGACCTATGAGGGTACTATTTAAAAGTATTAAGTAAATCCGATTAAATATATTCATCCTTATTTTGTCTGCTCTGAAATGATACGAACTGTCATTGAAATGTTCGCTCTGAGGTGTATCATTTCGGCGCCATCTTGTTTTCGAACATGAAATGACCGAAATGATCGAAATGATATCATTTCAAGAGATTTCGCACACAGCCTATATTTATTTCCCTTAAATCGATAATCATGCATATTTAATTTATACCTTTTATAGTATAGTAGAGTATTAATTAAGTCCTTATGCCTATTATAATAATACATACTCATAAATATTCACATTAAAGGAATTTAGGTCAACTAGAGCAATATGATATTTATTATCATTTGAAATCATCTTCTGAGAAATTGAAAGGCAGAGCAATTTATTGGTTACGGTTAATTGATCCACAGGCATTGCTTCCAATTTGAATAAAGGGGGAAATGATAAAAAAAACCAAAATTTATCGATTATTTTTCAAGAGCATGGCTACAACAAGGCGACTCCTTTGTTTGACCCTGCAGTAATAACGCATTCACGAGGGAAACGATTCCACATGACATGTTTTGTCAAATTACGTATGGTTATCCTTCTTTTTATCTAGTCCGCTCTTCTTTCTAGGAGCAGCTTTCGAAGCTCACTCAAATCAGCAAATCAGTTAAGGAGCAGCTTCTGAACGTGAAAGGTCGCACGCAGTACATTTTTGGGCTACTTTTTTACATTATCGAAGTTTGATTAATTTTTTAATATACGGTGAGTGGAGTGACATCATTTAAATATTGATAGTATTAGTATGGAAGTTTTATTATCGCTTCCATCTTGAGATATTTTTTAAATGACCAAATATAATACATATTCTCGGTTTATTAGGTGTGGCAAAGTACATGCTTACATTTATAAAATATGTAGATTAATTTTGGGGTGAATTGTGTCATATTACGTGGAAAATGCATAACGAGACCAATATGGCAACATGGAAACATGTGCTACTGATTTGGCATTTTCTGAAAGCGAAATCTCAAGAAGACATCTTTTCAAGGACTAATTACTTTTACAGACAACTTGCAAGCTTTCAGGAGGTGTAATATTTGGGTAGCATCTTATCGATTAAAAGCTAAGGAATGTGGAAAAATTAAAAAGATTATCAAAGACTTTTGTGTAATACATACATATCAAAAAAATACAAATTCATATTGAAAAAAAAATTTATTGAAATGTATAATGCAGAACCGCCATTTCGTAAGTTTGGGCGGGATTTACGTCATAAGGTATATAATCCGTAAAATCAAAGATTTATTAATACTGCGGTTTTGTTAGGTTTAGTGAATGAATTTGTACTCTAGCGTTACAAAAAAATGAAAGTAAATCAGGTGTAACTCTTTGACTAGCTAACAAATTCACAGCTGATGAAATTGACGGTCTAACGCTGGAGGGGAGGCGAAATATTGGAAGTTCGATTTTATTAGGGTTGCATAGTTAAAGATGAAACTGAGGTTTTTCGATTTAAGAATGAGCCGTTTTGAAAACAAAAGTTATATGGAAATATGTACATTTAAAACAACAATTGCTAGATATTTACTACTTCATTTTGTAAAAGGCAAATTCTCAGTCAATAAAACTGTAAAAGAAAAGTTCCAAATGACATTTGGTTTGTACGTGGTTGTTGTTCTATATTATATAAATGGGACGAAAACATTGCACTATTTTTATGAATATCTCGAAAACAATGGCAGATGGGTTTTTTCATTACTTTTCCCTTCTTCCCTTGTACAAAGTGCTTTCCAAACAGTATTCAAATTGAAAAATCTCGGAAATAATAGAATCCCTAAATAATAGATTTACTTCTTTTACTACCCTCATTTATCGCTTCACACAGTGCATACGATACTCATGAAAATAACTATTTATAACTCTGGAACTATTATATTATAAGGCTACTTACTTTACACTTTTTCTTCTACATTAGAATTCTTCGTTGTTCGTTCTATTTGATTAATAAATCCCAAAGCACCTACATATGTACATCCAACCAAAGTGGCTTCAGAAAAATCTTTAAAAAATAACCCAATTTGAATGTAGCAAACATTTTTTGTACCCTATAGTACTAAAAAAATTCTTAAATGAATTTTATTTTAAACCTAACTTCTTACTATATTAGACCAATATTCTTGTTTTTGGTTTTTCCGACTAATGCGGTAGTCTTACTGATTATTTTAGGTACAGTCGTGAGATATCACAAACACGTGCACCATTGCGAGTGATTTTCCTAAGAGCCACCGCGTCGCGTGACTTTAGCCATGTCTCCTAGAGATAAAAATCATGAAAATATTTCAGCAGCTCTTAGTTACAAAATTAATAGTTAACTACATGTCCTATGCAAGGTTAAATTTATATTATATGTGAATGTGGTACTATAAACATATAAATATAAGGCATGGAACCTAAAAGATAAAGGGCCGTGTCTTTAATTGGAGTTTTTTTAATTTAGGATGATTCATTTTTCTCACAGCAAATATTAAAGTAGTTGACGTGTCTATGTTAACTCATTTATACATATGTAGTACAAAAATTGAGATAAAGTTACTTTAGCATGCTAAGTTTTACTAAAATATACTCGAAAACAAAATATTCTAATTTATTAAATACTGAAAAAAAAATACCCCATAATCCCAAACTTTCATAGGGTTTTACACTGTTTTAATTGGTTTATCTATTGTGATTGTAGCAATTAACGCCAAAAATCTTGATTAGCATTTTTATGTATTAGTTTTTACTTATATAATATATGGATATTTATGTATGTATAATACTTATTAGATAAAATATGGCATATCAAAACCAAAGCAGTGCAATCTCCGCATTTACATATGTACACTAAATTCCAATTTCATTGAAAAATCCAGAACAATAAAAACATTAAAATCATAACCTTGGAGATTATTCAAGCTTCACTAAAAGTACGAACAAAGTCGAAACTCAATGAATGCATTGAGTAATGCATTTCCGGGCGTAGGGGTATCAATGGAAAATTTTCTTTAAAAACTTCTTAACATTAGTCAACATTTTGTAATGAGTATTTTTTTTAAATGTTTTGTAATTAGTGCAACTTATTCCAGATTAATAGTTGTATAAAAATTCTATTGTTTCTTTCATATGAATATGATTTTCTAATATAAATTTCTTGAGAATGTTTGCTCTAAAGTTTTATTGAAAGATACTGCTCATGTGTGACCAGGAACAAGATTTCGAAAAAGTAAGGTAATGTGATAAAACAATGGATTCGTTGACTTCATGTTGCGTGCTTTTCACAATTTTATGATATACCTGAATAAATCCGTTAGAGACATATTCGCGAAATTTCGTTTATTTCTTATTCTTATGGATGCTCAGACCATTAAATTACTGGAAATGACTCATGGTCGGTTGATTCAGATGTAAGAAAAAGTGAAACTGTTCTCTCGTCTCGAAAATCAGAAGGTAGTCGCGAATTGGCCAGCAAGTGATACATAGCCGACGGAGATCAGTTAATCGAAAATTACCTTTTCTGGTTTGTAAGTGATCGATTTCTATCCGCTTTGTTGATTGATTAAATAAGATATTATTAGTAAATTGAAGTCCATTTAATGTCGCCCATGACCTGGTAAAGCCTTCTCCGCTCACTGTTGTAGTAATTTTCTCTTCTTAAGTCGAGTGCCATGATCTTGTTTTCAATTACAATTATTATGTAATATTTTTAAGTAAACGCTAATGTGTACCAATTTATTGTATAGTGGAAATTTTAATGTGTGTTTGTCTCTTGCATTTTAAACTGTAGCAGAAGTTTTATACCTTCAAAAACATTAAAGCTGAAGAATATGCTAAGATTAAAATAGCATAAGTTTCAGACCCAAAAGTTCCTGCTACCTATGTAATGCATATGTTTTATAGTTTATTGTATGCTTAATGCATCGCCATACATTTTATTATTTACTTTTCGATTGTTTCATAACGATCACGTAATAATTAATTATTATAAATAATATTAAGGGCCTGTCCGTCGTTATTACACAATTCACAATTTTTATTTAACCGAAAAATATTAAATTTCTTATTCCAAATATTATTAAATCTAAGCCTACAAACGAAATATGTAATTAATGCTAGCTTGGAGTGAAATGATAATTTTTGTTTGTTTTAAAATTAAGAAAAATCATTATTTTCTATTCCAGACTGAGTTTTAAGTCTAAAAAAATTCGAAACTCTTCCGTTAAATGCCATAATTGAAATGAACTACACGCTACACCATTTTGAAAACTCTCTTAATGTAAACTTGACATTAGATTATTTTTGTTAAAGGATACTTAAAAACACTGGACTAGGTAATATACGTAAATTTTTTTAAACATCTACGATGCTTTTCGTTTTTTGTTAAACGACTTGTGTGTCACATACTATATACATATATTTTGATTGAATTGCTATAATTTCGTACATCTTTCAAGAATGAGTAAAGCAAAAGCAGGGGATTCCAACGATTCAAAGGTATACTTACTTTTTAGACAAACAATAAGTCAAACAAAGTAATTTTACAAATGTTCGAAGGCTTATGTGTAAAAGTTAATTCATATAAAAATTGAAGACCAACACCCGTCAGGATCGATCCCAAAGCAGCTTAGCAAAGCTGTTTTTGTATAAAAATTCCTTAACAAACTTCCTAAATGTTTAAGAAATTCATTTCAGTCACCTTTGGCTTCAATTAATTTTTTCCTTGCGATTTGTTAAAATAATCCGATAGAAAAATCTAATTTAACGTTATATGCGGGAAAATTAATTGAAGTCAAAAGTTAGATACTGAAATGAATTTATAAAGATTTTAGCAACTTTATTAAAGAATTTTTGTCTAAAATGGGCTTGGCTTTTCTAAGCTCCTTTGGGGTCGATTCCAGAGAAATTCATAAGTGTAGTTATATACTAAAAAAACAGTCTAATTTAAAATTATTATTTTGCTCAAACGACTGTTGAATGCAAATTAACAATACCTGTTTGTAGGGAAGTATTCAGCGAATTATAATTGAAATTTAAACGAAAAGTTATTAGGCGCTATTCTGGTTAATTGCTATATCACTTCAGAACTTCTGCGTTGGCTAGGATACAAGCAAACGATACAGGGTTTAAAGATTTTAACCCACGGGCAGTTCGCTTTCTTAATTACTGCTTAATACTACTTTGCTTATAAGTTCAAGGTGTGCTTTACACCGGTATTCAAAGGCGATTGATTGCTATTTGTTTCGAAATGTCCCACTCATTTTAATTGTACCGCAGTATTCTGCGCCATAATCAACAAAATGCTACAAGCTCTTATCAGACCTTCTTCCTATTTCCCTGAACTTCCTGAATTTATTTAATATTCATGCGCCTGATTCCCGCATTAATATTGGTCAAGAAAAGAAGGGGCCTTAGAAACGCTATCTCAATAAGGCTTCTAAAATCTCGTTGTGGGGTAGAATTTTAGACACAATCAAATGAGAACCACACGCAGTTTGCGGCGGCACTGTTAAACTTCCTCTAACCTTTGGAACCTTTGAGGCCAATGCTCCAGTTACTCCTTAACTTTTGCCACAGGGTGTAGACCTTCGTGGTGGTTGTGCAATTGATTTTTGTACAGGAGTCGAATCGATGGAGTGAAGTTAGTCTGGCCCAAACATTTAGTCCTTCGTTGTGCCTTTGCAAGTAGACTTCAAAAATGCCGAATAATTTGTTCGACACTATATCTTCCGCGGCTTGCACTCTTCCCCGAAGCAGGATATTGCGGCGGGTACATCAGAGCGATTGATAAATTAATTATACAGGCAGTTTAATATAAGTGTTTTTTTTTTTTTGCAGATGTCCTACCGGCCCTCTTTAGACATGTCGCATAAAGAATCCGAGCTTATCAACCAGAGCAAAAGGGCTCTTGCAGATGGTAAGCACCATGATCTGGTCGACAAACTTCGGCTTTTGTGCTTAAGTCGAGGGGCGAATGGAATCCTCGGTCTTGGAAGGTAAAGTTACTAATTAAAACGTAATTTCCCTTTTTGATATAATTTTCTTTCGGCGCAGAGTTTTCCGAAGAATGGACGACGATGGAAGTAAAACGTTGAATTTGGAGGAATTTACACAAGGGTTAAAAGAGGCAGGATTGGACTGCCCGGATAGAGAAATTTCAGACATTTTCAAAAAGTAACTAGGAATATTAAACTTGTTTTTTAATGGCATTGATTTTCGAACATATTTCGAATTAATTAATTCTTATTTTGAATGTTATACAAAAATTTATCAAGTGAACCCGCACAGTGCAAATATTTGAAGAAAGTGGTCAAGCAAATGTCGAAGAAAATCTAGAATACTCGTACATGTTTCCAGTTTTTAACTAAAAGCTTGTTACTGCTTCAAGTTTAGAATATTACTTTTGGAAAAATGACTCACACCTTGAGGATAGTTTTTATTTACGGTGTAGAAGACTAAAAACAGTTTTATTCAAAACTTCGTTGCATTATTAGTTTTTGTTATTTAGAAAATAATATATAAAAGATTTTGTGATAGTTAATGCAACCATATTGGAAATATTTTTAACACTGAGTCTGCATATAATTTTACAGAGCTTTTTTAATTTCACTAAAAACTTATAGAAACAAATTATTTAACGCATATTATATGAGATTTAACATTTTGTACTGAACTCAATATATGCAGAAGCGCTTGTAGAATTAAAATATGAAACTAAACGACCAGTATCTTATTTATTAAAATAGAATTACGATTCCAAAAATTAATTTAGTTATAAATTATTTGCAGATTTGATACTGATGGCAGCGGTACCGTGAATATGAATGAGTTTTTGGTTAATCTTCGGGTAAATTACTCTGAAAATAATACTACAAATATCTAGAAATGTCTAAATATATATTTATTTCTTTTAGCCAAATATGTCACAGGGCAGAGTTAATATCATAGAGAAGGCTTTTGAGAAGCTGGATAAGACTGGTGACGGAGTCATAACCGTACAGGATCTTAAGAACGTCTACTCCGTGAAAAACCATCCCCTCTACATAAGCGGCGATTTGACTGAGGATCAAATACTGAAGTTGTTCCTCGGCAGCTTTGAAGACAGCGGCGTCATTGATGGAAAGGTAAATAGAAATAGTGCGTGAACCATAAGAAATTCATTTGACCTCCAAATCCTGCAGGTTACCAAAGAGGAGTTCATCAACTATTACTCGGGGGTGAGCGCCTCCATAGACAACGACGCCTACTTTGACCTGATGATGAGACAGTCTTATAAATTGTAAAAATTTTGCTACTAGAGCTGACACAGATCACGTCATCATTAATTTTTTGGGATGCGTGTAGAGATAACGCGAATATTATATGCTTGTGCCTTTCGTATTTTTTGTTATATAATTTCTCACAGAATTTATGAAATTTGTATTTATTTCTTTTCACAAAATACCATTTCGCTTGAGACTTTAAATTAAAATAATAAAATGCATCTTCAGACAGTTGTGATTTGATGAGCTCAAAGAGTGATCTGGGGGCAATTCCTTTAATTGTATTCTGCGTCTTAATTGAGTGATTCCCTTAACGTAATCGAGCGATATTGTAAAGTGATAACACTTCAAATAATTTGATTAGTTTCACTATTGCAGTTCAGAGTTGGTCAGTCAATGGAATTGTTTAAATATGTTGCTGAGAATTTTTATTTGATGCTGATTAACGACTTGTACGGACAACGGAGCAATCTAAACTAAAAGGTCATTTGCTTGTGAGCTTCATTTCAATGAAGAACACACAGAATTTAGCAAATGATTAAAACAATTCGTCTAAAATATTGAAAGATCGGATTTTAATATTTATACTTCCTAATTCTTTCTCGTTTTACGTAATTTTATCAGCATAGTGTTGAATTTTTTTTTTTTGGCAAAATACTACTACATTACATAAAAATACATCAAATTTACTTCATCACAGCTTTGTTTTTTTATTAAAACACATTTTATATGTATGCAATGTATTTATTGGTAACAATAAAATTAACCTCTTGAAATAGCTTGATTTTTTTAATTATTCATTATTAAACTTCCTAAATAAGAAAGTATTATTTGTATTAAAACTTATGCCTTTCTTTCTTCTTCTTTTTTCTTCCAGAAAGGAAAATAAATAAGAAATAATCAAAAAGTTCCTCTGCGTTAGTAATGTAATGACTAACTTGTTTGAATCTTGATACCTTCAACCACAGATAATATTAATATAAAATATACATATATCATATTACATATATGTATATAATTCTGTGCTTAAACTTGGGAAAAGTTAAAGCCGAATGTTTAAAAAAATTCAATGATTAATATAAAAACAAATTGAGCATAATTTCCTGATTTTTCATAAAAATAAGGTTGGCAGAGTAACTATAAAGTAAACTTTCACTTTTGCTAAAACTAATTCGTGTCGCGACCTTGCCATCGTTAGGATAATATGGTACAATTTATTTTTATAACAAATTCTTCGAATTACGGTTTATCAATATAAATACATACATATAATACCCAAAAATCCATCGGCGATAATTTAACAATTTGCAGCACAAAATATTGTTTGCTGACATTAATACATATGTAGATTTAAAAAAAAAACTCTTTTTAGCTTCTTTTTTCAAATATATTTCTTTCATACTCGTAGGTTAGCGTCCAATTTTATCCAAAAATATAATCAAACTATAAAAAGTGGGCTTATACGAATTGGGTTAGCGGGGCAGTAGTGAGAAAGAAAAGAGTTAAAATGACTGAAATAATAATACTTTATTCCTCTATTCGTTGAATCTATTTTATTTTACGTAGTTCAAAATTCAAATTTCTGTTGCCGGTAGTTTCCCTTAAAAAATTATGTTTCTGCTAACTTTTTTATGCATCAGTTTAAATTCTTATTATTCTAATTAATTGCAGTAAAAAAAAATTGCAGGTTTGTTCATGGAAAAATTTTCAATATAAAACACTATCAAGGGTATATTATAGCAAAGATTATCAACCCTACAAAGACTGGCCACTACGGCAATTATCTCCCTATCTTTTTGTGACCTTGGTAAAAGACTATGGAAGCTACGCTACAAAGGCTGTTCACTCCTGCAATATAGATCTTACTTTTTTTTGACCTTGGTACCGTTATTCCTCCCAACCCCACAATTTTGCTTAAGCATTTTGGTCGAAGAGAAAAGAAAAATTCAGAGGCGGGGCTTGGAATCTGAAGAAATTGGTACAGTGTTATAGGGTGCCAAGAATTGCAGAGGATATATGAAAATTCAACTGAAAGAACCACCCTGTCAAAGGAAAGCAAACGGATTGCTAGAGCGCCTCACCATACAATATGGCATTTGCTTCGTGCTAAACAAGAGCGCATAAAGGCCTGCGCCCATACGATCCAGCGGTCTGCGTTTATGCATCAAGCTTTAAGCTGTTGATGGATCTCGATGCCTGCCGCTGCATGGCAATTCAGAGGTTCGCCCATAAGATCCGTCATCTCACAATGCCACAAATTGTCAATAGTCACAGCACAGCCACAGCACATCCGCAGCACAGCCACAGCACAGCGCAGGAATTTTATTAAAGGAGCAATTTTGAAAATTAAAAGGATAAAAATGGATCTTACTATATTAATTAAATTTCTTTTAATAGGAATTCTGCTATTAGGTGCGTCCAATGTTTCAGGTACACTTTGCCGGGATGTAAACAGTCAGCTGTGAATGCACAACTTTGAACTTGCAAGTTTGAAAGTCCACCCTAGGTTCAAACCGGCTGATGCGTCCCGATGCATGAAAATATTGAGAAATGTTCAATATTTCCGTGCGTCGCTGCATCGCCATGCATCGCTTATGGGCGAAGCTCCATAAGAAAGCACGGATTTCAATATTTACGTGCAGCAACAGCTTAAAGCTCGATGCATGAACGCAGGGCGCTGGATCGTATGGGCGCAGGCCTTAAGTGCCTGTTCAGACGGTTCGCTTCAGCGAACGTTCGTGACGAAATTTGTGGGTGATGGCGAGGGGTTAATTCGGGTGAAGAGGAAGTGCGTCTCGATCAGAACAGGACTCACGTTCGCTTTTTTGGTCGCATGACTGTTTCAATTGCATATTGTTTCATTTAAGTGTTTCATTCTCATTTTCGTCCACCTGCCAGGAGCTAAGAGCAAATGTGCCTGAGCATTGAATGTTTAACTAGGTGTATTTGCAGAAGCAGATGTCGCCAATAAAAGGCCTATCATTGCTACAATCTCATCTTTATTCATTTCGAATGTTTTCCTTCGCGCAATTAAATCTTAACCTCAAAAATATGTTCCACTTGCCATGAAAACAACTGGACTCAAAGCGATACGCCTGAACAAACGTTCGCTTTGAGGCGCGACAAAAGGAGCGACAAAGCGAACCGTCTAAACAAGCACTAAGAAATCTATGGTGAAAAAACGTAAACAAACCTAATCTGTGTACGCAATAAAGAGGCGCTGTATGGAAGTGTTCCATTTTCGTTCCAGTTCCTCTCAAATTTTTATCCCTTTCTTTGACATGAGCTTCTTTCTTATTACTATCTACTTCTAGCAAAATTCTCAATTCTCGTTTGGGTAACGGTTCCAAGGTCATTAAAATTTTGGCGAATACGTCATGAGTGCCACATCTTATTCTGGATAGTCTTTGATCCAGACCGCTCATTTTTCTAGAAGCAGCTTTCGAAGCTCACTCAAATCAGTTAAGGAGCAGCTTCTGAACGTGAAAGGTCGCAGTACATTTTTGGGCTACTTTTTTACATTATCCAAGTTTAATTAATTTTTTAATATACGGTGAGTGGAGTGACATCATTTAAATATTGATAGTATTAGTATGGAAGTTTTATTATCGCTTCCATTTTGAGATATTTTTTAAATGACCAAATATAATACATATTCTCGGTTTATTAGATATAGCAAAGTACATGCTCACATTTATAAAATATGTAGATTAATTTTGGGGTGAATTGTGTCTTATTACGTGGAAAATGCATAACGAGACCAATATGGCAACACGGAAACATGTGTTATTGATTTTCTGAAAGCGAAATCTCAAGAAGACATCTTTTCAAGGACTTTTACAGACAACTTGCAAGCTTTCAGGAGCTGTAATGTTTGGGTAGCATCTTATCGATTAAAATTTAAGGAATGTGGAAGCAGAGATAACGAATAACTAATAATTCGTTATCTCTGGTGGAAGTATAGAACACTAAAATTAAAAAGGTTGTCAAAGACTTTTGTGTAATACAATCATATATGAAATTATTTCAACTAGTGTACATATAGATAATACAAATTTATATTGAAAAAAAATTTTTATTAAAATGTATAATGCAGAACCGCCATTTCGTAAGTTTGGGCGGGATGTACGTAATAAGGTATGTAATCCGTAAAATCAAAGATTTATTAATAATAATTAATATTGCGGTTTTGTTACGTTTGGTGAATGAATTTGTACTCTAGCGTTACAAAAAATGAAAGTGAATCAGCTGTAACTCTGAGTTATCGCGGGCGTGGCAACCTATCCGGTCGTGAGAGCTCGCTTTTATTAATCATGAAAGCTCTTTCCCACACAAACCAACGCCGATGCCGGCGCGCGTAGCGTCTATCGGGTTGCGTCGAAGGTCGAACTCACACAAAACCATGTCGTCGTGTGCGAAGAGAATTCTCTCATTCTCATTCTGTAAGAGCCCCCTCTCCTCTGTCGCTTCCCGCCAGCTTCCATAAATAAACGAAGGGAATGCACAATAATTTTTGGGTTGAGATGAAGCTTCTTGTTGTTTTAAGAAGTTCTTTGCTAGTAGATACACAGCTGATGAGATGAGATTGATTGTCTAACGCTGGAGGGGAGGCGAAATATTGGAAGTTCGATTTTATTAGGGTTCCATAGTTAAATATGTAACCGTGGTTTTTCCATTTAAGAATGAGCCGTTTTGAAAACAAAAATTATATGGAAATACATTTAAAACAACTATTGCTAGATATTTACTACTTATTTTGTATAAGGAAAATTGTCAGTCAATAAAACTGCGTAAAAGGAAAATTCCAATTCAAATCACATTTTGTTTGTACGTGGTTGTTTTTGTATATACATATATGTAAATGGGACGAAAATATTGCACTATTTTTATGAATATCTCGAAAACAATGGCAGATGGGATTTTTCATTACTTTTCACTTCTTCCCTATTACAACTTGCTTTCGAAACCGTACTCAAATTGAAAAATCTCGGAAATAATAGAATCCCTAAATAATAGATTTACTTCTTCTACTACCCTCATTTATCGCTTCACACAGTGCATACGATACTCATGAAAATAAGTATTACTTTGGAACTATTATATTATAAGGCTACTTACTTTACACTTTTTCTTCTACATGAATTTTTCGTTCTATTTGATTTATAAATGCCAAAGCACCTATGTACATCCAACCAAAGCGCTTCAGAAAAATCTTTAAAAAAATAACCCAATTTGAATACAGCAAACATTTTTGTCCCCTATAGTAGTAAAAAAATTCTAAAATTAAGAATTTTATTACCTTACTATGTACATACATATATTAGACACCAAAAACCAATATTCTGGTTTTTGGTTTTTCCGACTAATGCGGTAGTCTTACTGATTATTTTAGGTACAATCGTGAGATATCACAAATACGTGCACCATTGCGAGTGATTTTCCTAAGAGCCACCGCGTCGCGTGACTTGGGCCATGTCTCCTCGAGATAAAAATCATGAAATTATTTCAGCAGCTCTTAGTTATAAAAATAATAGCAAAGACCATATAAATATAATAAATATGTTTATATGGTCTTTGTTAATAGCTAACTATGTACATATCCTATGCAAGGTTAAATTTATATGTATTATACTAGCTTTTGTCCGCGACTTTGTCCGCGTGGAATAGTTACTTTAGGCAGCCTTTTTTTATTTTTGGGGTTGCTATGATCGTGCAACATTCTCTGAATTTTGACAACGGTATTTCTTTCAACCCCTTGTATATTTTGACACTTGCGGTCAACTTCGCTGTTTTCATCTTCCATGAAATAAATCTCTAAAAATTTTGGTTGATCATCTGCAGGCAGTAAAGAGCCAATCCTGTGATAAATTTGTCATTGGATTGTAAATGAAATTGAAAACCCAGGCATAACAACCTCATTATCTACACCAAACGACGTCATCTGAAAGCAACAATTATTTTTCCTTACGGGCCTGAGTCTCCTCTAATGTCTCCGCCGCTCTGAGAGATGCAAGATTGAGTCTGCTCCTCAGATTCTTGGCTTCTAGCAACTTTCGCAGCGCGGGCTCTGCTAGAACTGCGTGCTAGATTAGTTTTACGTTTTCGAGGCATTAACGAAAGCAAAAAATGCTGTTATCAAATTGAAATCGTTGTAGCACAAAATTTAAATATTTACACACTCGTCTGCCCTCACGTGTCTGCCCGTTCCGGTTAATGGGGCCTTAAAAAAGTCATATGACATTTTAAATCTCTGATCAAAGGAGACATATGTATGTATGAATGCGTTTACACTGTATGACTCGTCATTTTTGTTGTTTTTAAAAATTCCCATTGTTTTTAATATTCGAAAGTCAAAAAAAGTAGCCTATGACCTTCTCTATGGTCTAATCTATCACTGTACCAAATTTCATCAAAATCGGTTAAATGGTTTAGACGTGATTAGACGTGAAAGCGTAGCAGACAGACAGACAGACAAAAGGTAGCCTATGTCCTTCTCCAAGTTCTAATCTATCTTTGTACGAAATTTCATCAAAATCTTTCAGAGGTTTAGACGTAAAAGTGTAACAGACAGACAGACTTATTTTCGCATTTATAATATAATATTATATTAGTAAGGATGAGGTACTATAAACATATAAGGTATGGAGCCTAAAAGATAAAGGGCCGCGCCTTTCGTTCTAGTTTTTTAATTTAGGACGATTCACAGCAATATTAAAGTAGTTGACGTGTCATATTTTTCTAAGTTAACTAATTTATACATATGAAGTATACAAAAACTGAGAAACCTAGAAACCCTATCTCAATAAGGCTTTTAAAATCTCGTTGTGGGGTAGAATTTTAGACACAAGGAAATGAGAACCACACGCAGTTTGCGGCGGCACTGTTAAACTTCCTCTAACTCTAACCTTTGGAACCTTTGAGGGCAATGCTCCAGTTACTCCTTAACTTTTGCCACAGGGTGTAGACCTTCGTGGTGGGTGTGCAATTGATTTTTGTACAGGAGTCGAATCGATGGAGTGAAGTTAGTCTGGCCCAAACATTTAGTCCTTCGTTGTGCCTTTGCAAGTAGACTTCAAAAATGCCGAATAATTTGTTCGACACTATATCTACCGCGGCTTGCACTCTTCCCCGAAGCAGGATATTGCGGCGGGTACATCAGAGCGATTGATAAATTAATTATACAGGCAGTTTAATATAAGTGTTTTTCTTTTTGCACGTTCCCTATTGGCCCTCTTTAGACATGTCGCATAAAGATTCCGAGCTCATCAACCAGAGCAAAAGGGCTCTTGCAGATGGGAAGTACAAGGACCTGGTCGACAAACTTCGGCTTTTGTGCTTAAGTCGAGGGTCGCATGGAATCCTCGGTCTTGGAAGGTAAAGTTACTAATTAAAACGTAATTTCCCTTTTTAATATAATTTTCCTTCGACGCAGAGTTTTCCGAAGAATGGACCACGATGGAAGTAAAATGTTGAATTTGGAGTTATTTACCCAAGGATTAAAAGAGACAGGATTGGACTGCACGGATCACGAAAGTTCAGAAATTTTCAAAAAGTAACTAAGAGTATCTACATATATATGTATATAAAAATGAATGCCATACGTTAGTCAAGCAAAACCTCGAGAACGGCTCGACCGATTTGGATGATCCTTTTTTTGTTTTGGTCGTCTCAAATCAGGGGTGGTTTAAAAGGTAAGAAAAGTCGGAAAAACATAAAGGAAAAGCTCAAGAAGTAATAAATCGAAAAACAGCACAAAACCTACTTCGATTAGATTATAACACTTTGAATGCAAAAAATTTAAGTCAATTACACTTTCAATGCAAAAAATTTAAGTCAACGTTGACTGAGATGATTTTACGACGGAAGTTTTATACGGAATTTCAATTCAAAAGTAAAGTAGTTTTAGAGCAGGTGGATATAATTTGAAATTGTCTTTTCATAAGAAAGTAGTTTATTTTTGAGGTAAGATTTATTTAAAGCGAATTTAATTACATTTGGCGACGATCACTTTGATCAGCCTTTTTTTTTAGCGTTATTGGATTAGTTTTGATACACGAGGATTTCAAAGTTGTAAAGTTCTCAGTGAAAAATAAACAAGGTAATTTCGACAGATTTGGTTCGTGTACACGTGATTGTGAAAACAATTCCGTGTCGTTTTACAGTTTCCATTACAATGCCAAAGAGAGGACGAGCTGACGTAGGTCGTCGCAGTCAGTCAAATGCGCGGCGAACTACTTTACGTGCGAACTGCACTGATGACCAGCGCGCGACGGATAGTGAAAATAGTCGTTTTGGCATGTCCCAATTACGTTCGAGAGCGTCTCTTTTAGATTTCATTTCATTGGGAATATAGAACATATGGGCAAGAGATACTTTAAATCCTGGCATAGGAGTTTTAGTGTCGCATTACAAGAAGACATTCATTTTTATATATGTACATATATGCATTGGGAGTACGCAAAAATTTCTGCCGTTTTTTACTTCAAAAACTCATCATTTTCGAACATATTTCGAATTAATTAATTCTTATTTTGAATGTTATACAAAAATTTATCAGATGAACCCGCGTAGTGCAAATATTTGAAGAAAGTGGTCAAGCAAATGTCGAAGAAAATCTAGAATACATGTTTCCAGTTTTTGACTTAATGTTATCGACTTCGTTGCAAGATTAGTTCTTGTTATTTAGAAAATATATAAAAGATTTTGTGATAGTTTATTTATTTATTTATTTATTTATTTAAGAATAATAGGATACAAAATCAATTTCTATCCTATTCTAAAAAGGCGCTCTCGGGTGCCGAGCCCATATGGCGCGAGAGTGATAGTTAATGCAACCAAATTGGAAATATTTTTGACACTGATTCTGTATATAATTTTACAGAACTTGTTTAATTTTACTAAAAACTTATAGAAACAAATTATTTTACGCATATTATATGTGATTTAACTTTTTGTACTGAACTGAATATATACAGAAGCTCTTGTAGAATTACAATATGAAACTTAACGACTAGTACCTTATTTATTAAAATAGGATTACGATTCAAAAATTAATTTGATTATAAATTATTTGTAGATTTGATACTCATGGCAGAGGTTCCGTGCATCTGACTGAGTTTTTGGTTACTCTTCGGGTAAATTACTGTGAAAATAATAATACAAATATTTAGAAATGTCTAAATTTATATTTATTTCTTTTAGCCAAATATGCCACAGTGCAGAGTTAATATCATAGAGAAGGCTTTTGAGAAGCTCGATAAGAATGGTGACGGAGTCATAACCGTACAGGATCTTAAGAATGTCTACTCCGTGAAAAACCATCCCCTCTACATAAGCGGTGATTTGACTGAGGATCAAATACTGAAGTTGTTCCTCAGCACCTTTGAAGACGGCGTCGTTGATGGAAAGGTAAATAAAAATAGTGCGTGAACCATAAGAAATTCATCTGACCTCCAAATCCTGCAGGTTACCAAAGAGGACTTCATGAACTATTACTCGGGGGTGAGCGCCTCCATAGACAACGACACCTACTTTGACCTGATGATGAGACATTCTTATGAATTGTAAAAATTTTGCTACTAGAGCTGACACAGATCATGTCATCATTAATTTTTTGGGATGCGTGTAAACGCGAATATTATATGCTTCTGCCTTTCGTATTTTTTGTGAGATAATTTCTCACAGAATTTATGAAATTGGTATTTATTTTCTTTCACAAAATACCATTTTGCTTCAGACTTTAAAATAATAAAGTGCATCTTCAGAAAAATTGTAATTTGATGAGCCCAAAGAGCGATCTGGGGGCAATTTATTTAATTGTATTCTGCGTCTTAATTGAGTGATTCCCTTAACGTAATCGAGCGATATTGTAAAATGATAACACTTCAATTAATTTGATTAGTTTCACTATTGCAGTTCAGAGTTGGTCAGTCAATGAATTGTTTAAATATGTTGCTGAGAATTTTTATTTGATGCTGATTAACGACTTGTACGGACTACGGAGCAATCTAAACTAAAAGGTCATTTGGTTGTGAACTTCATTTCAATGAAGAACACACAGAATTTAGCAAATGATTAAAACAATTCGTCTAAAATATTGAAAGATCAGATTTTAATATCTATACTTCCTAATTCTTTCGCGTTTTACGTAATTTTATGAGCATACATAGTGTTGCATATTTTTTTTGGCAAAATACTACTCATACATAAAAATACATCAAATTTACTTCATCACAGCGAAGTTTACTTTGTTTTTTATTAAAGCACATTTTATATTATACAATGTATTTATTGGTAACAATAAAATTAACCTCTTGAAATGTTAGCTTGATTTTTTTAATTATTCATTATTAAACTTCCTAAATAGGAAAGTGTTATTAGTATTAACATTTTAGCCTTTCTTTCTTTTTCTTTTTTCTTCCAGAACGGAAAATAAATAAGAAATAATCAAAAAGTTCCTCTGCGTTAGTAATTTAATGACTAACTTGTTTGAATCTTGATACCTTCAACCACAGATAATATTAATATAAAATATATATCATATTATATGTATATAATTCTGTGCTTAAACTTGAGAAAAGTTAAAGCCGAATGTTTAAAAAAATTCAATGATTAATATAAAAACAATTTGAGCATAATTTCCTGATTTTTCATAAAAATAAGGTTGGCAGAGTAACTATAAAGTAAACTTTCACTTTTGCTAAAACTAATTCGTGTCGCGACCTTGCCATCGTTAGGATAATATCATAATATGGTACAATTTATTTTTATAACAAATTCTTCGAATTACGGTTTATCAATATAAATACATATAATACCCAAAAATCCATCGGCGATAATTTAACAATTTGCAACACAAAATATTGTTTGCTGACATTAATATGTAGATTTAAAAAACAAAACTCTTTTTAGCTTCTTTTTTTCAAATATATTTCTTTCATACTCGTAGGTTAGCGTCCAATTTTATCCAAAAATATAATCAAACTATAAAAAGTGGGCTTATACGAATTGGGTTAGCGGTGCAGTAGTGAGAAAGAAAAGAGTTAAAATGACTGAAATTATAATACTTTATTCTTCTATTCGTTGAATCTATTTTATTATACGTAGTTCAAAATTCAAATTTCTGTTGCCGGTAGTTCCCCTTAAAAAATTATCTTTCTGCTAACTTTTTTATGCATCAGTTTAAATTCTCATTATTCTAATTAATTGCAATAAAAAAAAATTGCAGGTTTGTTCATGGAAAAATTTTCAATATAAAACACTTTCAAGGGTATATTATAGCAAAGACTATCAACCCTACAAAGACTGGCCACTACGGCAATTATCTCCCTATCTTTTTGTGACCTTGGTACCGTTATTCCAGAATTAACCACCCTGACCTTTATTTAACATTCGCCTTCGCGGCGCATAAGAAAAATCCATGATGAAAAAACGTAAACAAACTTATACATATGTGAACCCCTGCAATGTGTGAGGGTGGCATTCGAATTTCGGCAGTTCCTATCTGAAAAGCCCGGCCGGGTCGCCAAAAATCTAAATTGCTGGAGTAGTGAACAGTCTTTGTAACGTGTGGGTTCCATAGTTTGATCCAGACCGCTCATTTTTTTAGAAGCAGCTTTCGAAGCTCACTCAAATCAGTTAAGCAGCAGCTTCTGAACGTGAAAGGTCGCAGTACAGTTTTGGGCTACTTTTTTACATTATCCAAGTTTAATTAATTTTTTAATATACGCTGAGTGGAGTGACATCATTTAAATATTGGTAGTAGGTGTTAGTACTGAAGTTTTATTACCGCTTCCATCTTGAGGTAATTTTTAAATGATCAATATAATACTTATTATTCTCGGTTTATTGGATGTAGCAAAGTATGTATATGCTTACATTTATAAAATTCGTAGATTAATTTTAGGGTAAATTGTGTCATATTACGTGAAAATGCATAAATTGGGACCAATATGGCAACATAGAAACATGTGTTATTGATTTGTCATTTTCTGAAAGCGAAATCTCAAGAAGACATCTTTTCAAGGACTTTTACAGACAACTTGCAAGCTTTCAGGAGCTGTAATGTTTGGGTAGCATCTTATCGATTAAAATTTAAGGAGTGTGGAAGTATAAAACACTAAAATTAAAAAGGTTGTCAAAGACTTTTGTGTAATACAATCATATATGTAATTATTTCAACTAGTGTACATATAGATAATACCTACAAATTCCTATTGAGAAAAAAATTTTTATTAAAATGTATAATGCAGAACTACGCAGAACCGCCATTTCGTAAGTTTGGGCGGGATTTACGTAATAAATAAGGTATGTAATCCGTAAAATCAAAGTTTTATTAATATTGCGGGTTTGTTACGTTTGGGAATGAATTTGTACTCTAGCGTTACAAAAAAGTGAAAGTGAATCAGCTGTAACTCTTTGACTAGCTAGTATGTAGTTGTAGATACACAGCTGATGAAATTGATTGTCTAATGCTGGAGGGGAGGCGAAATATTGGAAGTTCGATTTTTTTTTAGAGTTCCATAGTTAAAGATGAAACCGAGGTTTTTCGATTTAAGAATGAGCCGTTTTGAAAACAAAAATTATATCGAAATACATTTAAAACAACTATTGCTAGATATTTACTACTTCATTTTGTATAAGGGGGCGTCCATTAATTACGTGAGGCGATTTTTCGACCCCCCTCCCCCTCGGTGAGATGTCGTGAGATTTTGCTCAACCCCCTCCCCCCCCAAAATCTCACGTGAAATTTTTGAAAATGCTTTTTTTAGTCTAAACGGTAATCTGTGGCCTGATTGCGTTGGATAATTTAAAAAACATAATTTGCTTAATTATTTTTATTTAAGACTAGTGCAGACTAGTACTTAAGATTACTAAGAACGTATAGTCTACAATCACAGGGACGAATACGAAATAGAAAAAATACGTTAAAGAATATTCATTCTATTCTACTTCAGTCTACGGGGACTCATGGGTGGTCTGAAGAGTGACGCCGCAGAGTTCGCCGAGTCGCGCGTTCGCATACCGCGATAAATATTATTGTGTATTTTAACTCCCCTAATAGTAGAGAAACATGCTTTACTTAATTTAACCCAGTTTATTGCAATATTTTCGTTTCTTGCGGAAAAAAAAATTACGTGATATTTGCCGAGACCCCCCCCCCCCCCCCCCCCCCCCCCCCTCTCCCACACGTGAGATTCGGGTGAGATTCAGTCAATAAAACTGCGTAAAAGGAAAATTCCAATTCAGAGGACATTTGGTTTGTACGTGGTTGTGTTGTATGTATATATGTACAAGGGACGAAAATATTGCACTATTTTTATGAATATCTCGAAAACAATGGCAGATGGGATTTTTCATTACTTTTCCCTTCTTCCCTATTACAACTTGCTTTCGAAACCGTACTCAAATGAAAAATCTCGGAAATAATAGAATCCCTAAATAATAAATTTACTTCTTCTTACTACCCTCAATTATCGCTTCACACAGTGCATACGATACTCATGAAAATAACTATTTATAACTCTGGAACTAATTATATTATAAGGCTACTTACTTTACACTTTTTCTTCTACATGAATTTTGCGTTCTATTTGATTTATATGAATGCATTGAGTAATGCGCATTTCCGGGCGTAGGGGTATCAATGAAAAATTTGCTTTAAATTTAACTTCTTAACATTAGTCAACATTTAGTGAGTATTTTTTGAAATGTTTTTTAATTAGTGCAACTTATTCCAGATTAAAAGTTTCATAAAAATTCTATTGTTCCTTTCATATGAATATGATTTTCTAATATTTCTTGAGAATGTTTGCACTAAAGTTTTATTGAAAGATACTGCTCATGTGTGACCAGGAACAAGATTTCAAAAAAGTAAGGTAATGTGATAAAACAATGGATTCGTTGAGTTCATGTTGCGTGCTTTTCACAATTTTATGATATACCTGAATAAATCCGTTAGAGACATATTCGCGAAATTTCGTTTATTTCTTATTCTTATGGACGCTCAGACCATTAAATTACTGGAAATGACTCATGGTTGGTTGATTCAGATGTAAGAAAAAGTGAAACTGTTCTCGTCTCGAAAATTTGAAGGTAGTCGCGAATTGGCCAGCAAGTGATACATAGCCGGCGGAGATCAGTTAATCGAAAATTACCTTTTCTGGTTTGTAAGTGATCGATTTTTATCCGCTTTGTTGATTGATTAAATAAGATGTTATTAATAAATTGAAACCCATTTTAAAGTCGCCCATGAACTGGTAAAGTCTTCTCCGCTCACTGCTGTAGTAATTTTCTCTTCCCTAGTCGAGTGCCATAATCAAAGAATAATGGAAAATACTTTACAAAGAATAGGCACTCTATTTTTGAGACAAAGTTATCCCCACCACAGTCCATTTTGGGGAAAATAAAACAACAAGTTTTCCCATTAGCAAGAACGAGAATCTTTCCCTGCTTGTTCCAAGTCCGAATTCCCATTTAAATTGCTTAATAAAGAATAAGGACGGCGACAATCAAAATAGCCGCACACACAATGACCAGAGTTGCGCATATCTTAATTGAGTGCCTGCCTCACACATTGAAGGCGTACACAGATTAGGTTTGTTTACTTTTTTTCACGATTCGTTTTCTTATGCGCTCTTGTTTAGCACGAGAAGCAAATGCCATTGTATGGTGAGGCGCGCTTGCGATCAGTTTGCTTTCGTTTGACAGGGTGGTTCGTTCAGTTGAATTTTCATATTTGCTCTGGAATTCTTGGCACCCTGTAACACTGTACCGATTTCTTCAGATTCCGAGCCCCGAATCAAATTTTCTTCTCTCTTCGACCAAAACGGAGTGTATCAACCTCTAGCAAAATTGTGGGGTTGGGTGGAATAACGGCACCAAGGTCAAAAAAAGATGAGATAATTGCCGGAGTGCCTAGTCTTTGTAGGTTGATAGTCTTTGGCCATAATCTTGTTTTCAATTACAAATATTATCTAATATTTTTAAAGTAAATGTTAATGTGTGTGTACCAAGTTATTGCATAGTGGAAATTTTAATGTGTGTTCGTCTCTAAACTCGTAGAAGAAGTGTTATATGTATGTATGTGTTATACTTGTTATACCTTCAAAAACATTAAAGCCTAAGAATATGCTAAGTTTAAAACAGCATCAGTTTCAGGCCCAAAAGTTCCTGCTACCTATGTAATGCATATGTTTAATAGTTTATTATATGCTTAATGCATCGCCAGACACTTTATTATTTACTTTTCGATTGTTTCATAACGATCACGTAAAAATTAATTATTATAAATAAAATTAAAGTCCTGTCCGTCGTTATTATGCAAATCACAATTTTTATTTAGCCGAAAAATATTAAATCTCTTATTCCAAATATGATTAAATCTAAGGCTCCAAATGAAATATGTAATTAATGTTAGCTTGGAGTGAAACGATTATTTTTGTTTTGTTTTAAAATTAAGAAAAATCATTATTTTCTATTCCAGACTGAGTTTTCAGTCTAAAAAAATTCGAAACTCTTCCGTTAAATGCAATAATTGAAATGAACTACACGCTACACCATTCTGAAAACTCTCTTAATGTAAACTTGACTTTAGATTATTTTTGTTAAAGGATACTTAAAAACACTGGACTAGGTAATATACGTAAATTTTTTTAAACATCTACGATGTTTTTCGTTTTTGGTTAAACGACTTGTGTGTCATATACTATGTATATATACATACATATGTATACATACATATGGATTGAATTGTTATAATTTCGTAAATCTTTCAAGAATGATTAAAGCAAGAGCAGGAGATTCCAACGATTCAAAAGTACACATACTTACTTTTTAGACAAATAATTAGTCAAACAATGTAATTTTACAAATGTTCGAAGGCTTTATGTGTAAAAGTTCATTCATATAAAAATTGAAGACCAACACCCCTATCATGAATTCCGTCGGGATCGATCCTAACGCAGCTTAGCAAAGCTGTTTTTGGTTCAAAATTCCTTAACAAACTTTCTAAATTTTTAAGAAATTCATTTCAGTTACCTTTGGCTTCAATTAGTCTTCCTCGCGATTTGTTAAAATAATCCGATAGAAAAATCTAATCGAATTATTTTAACGTTATATGCGGACAAATTAATTGAAGTCAAAAGTTACTGAAATGAATTTATAAAGATTTTAGCAACTTTATTAAGGAATTTTTGTCCAAAATGGGCTTGGCTTTTCTAAGTTCCTTTGGGGTCGATTCCAGAGAAATTCATAAGTGTAGTGTACTAAAAAACAGTTCAATTTAAAATTATTATATTGATCAAACAAGCTATAGGAAATATAAAAAATGCTAGCGCTTTTAATCTCTTGCAACAGATCTATACGCGTGATTTGCAGGATGCCTTTCCTAATATTTGTATTGCTCTGCGAATTTACTCTACGCTTTCTACTACATCCGAAAGCTGCGATCGAAGTTTTAGCAAACTTAAACTTATTAAAAATTATCTACGATCGTCGCCAGGAACGTTTATCGAGTCTCGCAATATTAGCAATAGAAAATCGAACTGCTCATGAAATTAATTATGACAATTATTCTTCAGTTACTCCTTAACTTTTGTCACAGGGTGTATAGACCTTCGTGGTGGTTGTGCAATTGATTTTTGTACAGCCCGCAATCGATGGAATGAAGTTAGGTTGGCCAAAACATTTAGTCCTTCGTTGTGCCTTTGGAAGTAGACTTCAAAAATGCCGAAAAATTTGTTCCATACTATATCTTCCGCGGCATTCACTCTTCCCCGAAGCAGGATATTGCGATGCGGTGGGCATATCAGAGCGATTGATAAAGTAATTATACAGGCAGTTTCATATGAAATATGTATAGAAATATTAAAATAACATCATTGAAATAATTACATATATAAGTATGCACATGAAGTTTAATATTATTAAATAAATAAATGAAATGAACAAGTATATAAATAAATATAACAACAAGCTAAGTAAATGAATAAATGTAAATAAATGTAAATAAATACTTATACAAAGTTACCCTACTATAACAGATGAATTGTACACGATGGTTAGTTAAAGAGTATCACAGTTAAGCCGCGATCCCAATGTATCCGCACCGTTCCGATCCGTCCGATCCGCACCGATCCGTTGAGAAGCCTGGTTCCAATGCTTCCGAAATTTGACAATTTTGTTAGTATCAAAATGGAAAGAAATAAGCTGTTGAAATATTTTAAATTGTTTTGTGAGCTATACAAGCCATATCAAGAATATAAAAAACTAAAAAGGCAAAGAAGCATGAAGTTAGTATTCATATAATTTTTATTTTTTTTGTCATACAATTCTGGATGTCTTCGGATATCCTCGATAAATTCTTCTAAATTCATTTTTTTTACTTAACCGTCCTGCGTCCACTCGGAGCACTAAAAATTATTAAATTGTGATAATTTAAATTTTTTGTGAGGTTATACCTTCTGTAGCAATCCGAAAAAGTTGAAAGTTAACCAACTCTTCCGTACCGATCCGATCCGTACGTGCCATTGGGACCACCTTTCCGAGCGGCCATATATTTCCTAAGCAACCATCGAATTTTAACTTTGACAGCTGGTCGGATCGTCGGATCGGAACGGTGCGGATACATTGGGATCGGGGCTTTAGGCATAATTATCACCGAGAATGACTACAGCCTCTTGCTTAGTCAGTCATAGAATAGCACTCGACTAGAATAGTCCTCTAATGTAATAAAGTTAACCTTTGAAGTATGAAAGTTTTTTTAGTTAAACTCCACATGGCGCAGCCGGTAAACTAAAATCCGAAATAATCATCGTTTTGGAATAAAATTAATTAAAATAAATGAGAAGCAAGGAACAGTTGAGCCGGAATAAAATTATTGATATACGAATTTAGTGCGGATAAACATTATTAATATTACCACGTGTGAAACAAAATAGTGAAAAAAAACGCTTGGTTAAATCAAGTAATACCATCATTAAAAGTACATTGGAGTAGTGAAAAAACCTAAAAAAGAATTCACCAAACCCAGAGGCAGACCAGCAAAAAATACAAAATATATAACAAAATTTACACCAATGGATTATATAAGAAAAGTAGATCCACTTAATTTACAAACATCAAATTTGCCTGAAAGCTGGAGAATATTTTGGCAAAATTACCAAATATTCGCGACAGCGGCTGAAGTAGATAAAAAAACAGACAACGTAAAAATTGCTATGTTTTTAAATGCTATTGGGCCAGAAGCGGTCGAAGTTTTTAATTCATTTCACTTAAGTGAAGATGATAAAAAAAAGTATAAAGCAGTCACAAAAGCCTTTGAAAACTTTTGTAAGGTGAAGAAGAATGAGGTGTACGAGAGCTTCATATTTCATAATCGCAAGCAAGAAGCATATGAACCCTTTGACAACTTCCTAATGGAGATCAAAAAACTAGGGAGGAGGTGTGATTTTGCAGACCAAGAAAGCCGCATGTTGCGAGACAGGATAGTACTGGGGACACGTGACAAAGCACTACAAAAGAAGCTATTGGAGGTGGATAATCTAACCCTGGATAAGGCTGTTGCGATGGCAAGGGCAGCAGAGATCGCAAAGCACCAAATGGAAAAACTACAGCCGGATCATTCATATCATCATCATGTTAATTTGGTAAATAGAGTTCCAAACAAAAGTAATTTAAACAAAAATAATAAAATAACAAAAATTCTAAATATTGTAGGCAACAAAATAACACAAAACAGGTTAGGGATAAATCAGAAAAATCACAGAAAACGACACATAAGAATACAACACAAAATTTAATTTCGTTTAAATTCAAACTAGACACTGGGGCTGATATTAATGTACTTCCTCTTAAGAACCCTGAAATCATTAGGAAACAAAAACTTAGAAAAAGTGGAAACAAAGATACATGCATATGGGGGAGCAGTCTTAGAAACTGTTGGGAAAGCCAAATTTCATTGTGTAGTTAGAAATCAGAATAGACAGATAGAATTTCACATCATTTAAAACGGTACAACACCCATATTAGGATTAAATACATGCGTTAAATTAAATTTAATCAAAATAATTAACACTTTATCACAAAATGCAGATCAAGCTAAATTTTAAAAGAAAATGCAGATCTTTTTGAAGGGCTAGGTACATTCATAAAAAATTTCCATATAAATCTTAAAAAAAACGCTGTTCCAGTAGCAAAAACAGCCAGGAGAATTCCACTAGCAATACGAGATGTTGTCACGTTAGAGCTTGAACGACTTGAAAATATCGGTATCATAGAAAAAACTGATGGCCCATCTGAATGGATTTCTAACATTGTTATAGTCGAAAAACCAGGTAAAAAGATCCGTATTTGCTTACACCCCAAAACAGTAAACGAATCGCTTAAACCAAATAACCATCCGATTCTTTCATTTAAGGAACTTACGACAAAACTTTCAAAGAAAGCATTCTTTACAGTACTAGATTTAAAGGACGGTTACTTCCAAATAAAGTTGGATGAAGCATCAAGGGATATTTGCACTTTTAGTACACCTTTTGGATTGTACAAATACAAGAGGCTCCCATTCGGAGTCCGAATAGCACCTGAGATATTTTAAAAATATAATGAAAATAATTTTGCGGACATAGTATACATAGATGATATTTTGATAGCAGCAGAAAATGAAATCCAACATGATGAGATCTTAAAGAAGGTCATAGAAAGGGCAAGGGAATTAAACATAAAATTCAATAAAGAGAAAATACAATATAAGGTTAGGAAAGTAAAATTTTTGGGGCATATTATTTCTAAAGAGGGTATAGCGTGTGACACAGATCGCATAAAAGCAATAAAAAGCCCAAGCTCATATTGGGTTAGGCTAGAAGATGGTACCACCCTTAGGAGAAATTCAACTTTTTTACGTTCAACAATTAAATTAAATTAAATTGCACATATTATTTAAACATTAGAGTTGTAGGATTTAGTACTACTGAAGGACTCTGTGCAATTCTTGCATGTACACTTAACAGTATACAAGTAGTACTCAAAAATATTACAAAATATTTTAAAATATTACTAAATATCTCACATGCACTATTTAAACATTTTAGCTAACTAAATAAAAAAGAAAAATTTGTTTAAATTATAAAATCAAGCAAAATTTAATTTGTAAATGTTTATTTCATAAAATCCCAAAAAGGGGGAGATGAATTGTAAAGGATGGTTAGTTAAAGAGTATCACAGTTAGGCATAATTATCACCGAGAATGACTACAGCCTCTTGCTTAGTTAGTCATAGAATAGCACTCAACTAGAATAGTCCTCTAATGTAATAAAGTTAACCTTTGAAGTATGAAAGTTGTTTGCAGTTAAATTCCACATAATATAAGTGTTTTTCTTTTTGCAGATGTCCTATCGGCCCTATTTAGACATGTCGCATAAAGAATCCGAGCTTATCGAGTATTGCACAAGGGCTCTTGCAGATGGTAAGCACCATGATCTGGTCGACAAACTTCGGCTTTTGTGCTTAAGTCGAGGGGCGAATGGAATCCTCGGTCTTGGAAGGTAAAGTTACTAATTAAAACGTAATTTCCCTTTCTGATATAATTTTCCTTCGACGCAGAGTTTTCCGAAGAATGGACGGCAATGGAAGTAAAAAGTTGAATTTGGAGGAATTTACACAAGGGTTAGAAGAGGAAGGATTGGAATGCCCGGATTATGAAATTTCAGACATTTTCAAAACGTAACTAAGAGTATCAAATATGTTTTTTAATGGCAATCATTTTCGAACATATTTCGAATAAATTAATTCTTATTTTGAATGTTATACAAAAATTTATCAAATGAAGTGCGCAGTACAAATATTTGAAGAAAGTAGTCAAGGAAATGTCGAAGAAAATCTAGAATACATGTTTTCAGTTTTTAACTAAAAGTTTTTTACTGTTTCAAGTTTACAATATTACTTTTGGAAAAATGACTCACACCTTAAGGATAGTTTTTATTTACGGTGTAGAAGACTAAAAACATTTTTATTCAATACGTTATCGACTTCGTTGCAGGATTAGTTTTTGTTATTTAGAAAATATATAAAAGATTTTGTGATAGTTAATGCAACCATATTGGTAATATTTTTAACACTGATTCTGTATATAATTTTAATGTTTAATTTCACTAAAAACTTATAGAAACAAATTATTTTACACATACATATTATATGAGATTTAACTTTTTGTACTAAACTGAATATATACAGAAGCGCTTGCAGAATTACAATATGAAACTAAACGACCAGTACCTTATTTATTAAAATAGGATTACGATTTAAAAATTAATTTAGTTATAAATTATTTGCAGATTTGATCATGATGGCAGCGGTTCCGTGCATATGACTGATGTTTTGGTTGCACTTCGTGTAAATTACTCTGAAAATAATACTACAAATATCTGGAAATGACTAAATTTATATTTATTTTTTTTTAGCCGTATATGTCACCGGGCAGAGTTAGTATCACAGAGAAGGCTTTTGAGAAGCTCGATAAGAATGGTGACGGAGTCATAAGCGCACAGGATATTAAGAACGTCTACTCCGTGAAAAACCATCCCCTCTACATAACCGGCGATTTGACTAAGGATCAAATAATGAAGTTGTTCCTCGGCAGCTTTGAAGACAGCGGCGTCATTGATGGAGAGGTAAATAGAAATAGTGCGTGAACCATAAGAAATTCATTTGACCTCCAAATCCTGCAGGTTACCAAAGAGGAGTTCATGAACTATTACTCGGGGGTGAGCGCCTCCATAGACAACGACACCTACTATGACCTGATGATGAGACAGTCTTATAAATTGTAAAAATTTTGCTACTAGAGCTGACACAGATCATGTCATCATTAATTTTTTGGGATGCGTGTAAACGCGAATATTATAAGCTTCTGCCTTTCGTATTTTTTGTTATATAATTTCTCACAGAATTTATGAAATTTGTATTTATTTCTTTTCACAAAATACCATTTTGCTTGAGACTTTAAAATAATAAAAGGGATCTGCAGACAATTGTGATTTGATGAGCCCAAAGAGCGATCTGGGGGCAATTCATTTAATTGTATTCTGCGTCTTAATTGAGTAACGTAATCGAGCGATATTGTAAAATGATAACACTTCAATTAATTTGATTAGTTTCACTATTGCAGTTCAGAGTTGGTCAGTCAATGAATTGTTTAAGTATGTTGCTGAGAATTTTTATTTGATTCTGATTAACGACTTGTACGGACTACGGATCAATCTAAACTAAAAGGTCATTTGCTTGTGAACTTCATTTCAATGAAGAACACACAGAATTTAGCAAATGATTAAAACAATTCGTCTAAAATATTGAAAGATCGGATTTTAATATTTATACTTCCTAATTCTTTCGCGTTTTACGTAATTTTATCAGCATAGTGTTGAATATTTTTTTTTTTGGCAAAATACTACTACATACATAAAAATACATCAAATTTACTTCATTACAGCTTTGTTTTTTTATTAAAGCACATTTTATATTATACAATGTATTTATTGGTAACAATAAAATTAACCTCTTGAAATGTTAGCTTGATTTTTTTAATTATTCATTATTAAACTTCCTAAATAAGAAAGTATTATTTGTATTAAAACTTTAGCCTTTCTTTCTTCTTTTTTCTTCCAGAACGCAAAATAAATAAGAAATAATCAAAAAGTTCCTCTACGTTTAGTGATTTTGCATAAAAATAAGGTTGGCAGATTAACTATAAAGTAAATTTTCACTTTTGCTAAGACTAATTCGTTTCGCGATCTTGCCATCGTTTTTTAATGCAGGTTTACTGGGGGTTCACCTTAGCTGCAAATAAGATTATATGATAATTAGGATAATTTGCTACAATTTATTTTTATGTCAAATTCTTCGAATTTCATTTTATCAATATAAATACATATAATACCCAAATATCCATCGGCGATAATTTAACAATATGCAGCACAAAATATTGTTTGCTGACATTAATATGTAGATTTAAAAAAAAAACTCTTTTTAGCTTCTTTTTTTCAAATATATTTCTTTCATACTCGTAGGTTAGCGCCCAATTTTATCCAAAAATATAATCAAACTATAAAAAGTGGGCTTATACGAATTGGGTTAGCGGTGCAGTAGTGAGAAAGAAAAGAGTTAAAATGACTGAAATCATAATACTTTATTCTTTTATTCGTTGAATCTATTTTATTTTACTTGGTTCAAAATTCAAATTTCTGTTGCCGGTAGTTTCCCTTAAAAAATTATTTTTCTGCTAACTTCTGCTAAATTCTTAATATTATTCTAATTAATTGCAGGTTTGTTCATGGAAAAATTTTCAATATAAAACACCATCAAGGGTATATTATAAGTTAGTTCTTGAATAATTGTGTAAACTACTTATTTTTATTCATTTCTGAGAAATTAGGCAAGCGTGTGTTATAGCATTTTTTTAATAAGAATTAACGAATAAAATTAATTTGAGTTTTAATAACGATAAGGCAGTGAATTTTGTATGGATTATGAAACAGGTCTTGCGTTTGTGTTGGGATGGTTCTTTATTTCCTCGCATGCTTCATAGTTCCACATTTAAAACGTCTCTAAAAGTACAATGAATTATAAAATAATAAATAAATAAAAAATTATCATAAAATCTGCATGAACTAATTTAATAAATTGCGCAATGATCAAAATAAGTGTTGATTCATTAGAAGGCAAGTAGTTGATTTACATACACCCACAGGAAAATGTCAAATACAATTTGGGTATATCACGATTAAAAATAAATACCGACTCCGATACCTCCCAAGGAGGTACCTTTATCGTTTATCGACGTATGGCGTTATCTCATCAACACGAGGTTTATGGCTCAACTGATAAACAATAGTTAAACCACTGCAGAAATCAGCCGACAAAAGCCATAAATTTGTTCATTAGCAGAAATGAAGAGCTCCTTCAAAACGCCTAGTTCGTATTAACTCATACTAACAATTGGTTTGATTTAGCTTTAAAATCATGCAGAACAATAAATATGAATTTTTTAGGAAAATCGCAAACATTTTCCTTCCAACAATATTATATGATGGCAAACATCTGGCGTCAAGTGATGCAGCACGATTCAAGCAAAGACCATAAAGTATGACGTCTTGTTTTGGTGGATAAGCATAGTAACGAAAGCTATAAGTGTGCCTTAATTGTCCACAATAAATAACTAATCAAACATACATTAAAGAAATACATATACCGAATCAATCAGTACCAATTAGCAGAGAATTATCACTTAAACCGAAAAAAAATTACCATTTCTTTGTGTCTCGTGAAGAGAAAACATGTTTTCCTCCAATTATCAGCTGACTATCGATTTATAAAATTTAAATCGGGTGTTCAAGCTACTTATGTAAAATGTTTCGATTTGCTGCATAATTGGAACTGCACATTAATTGACCCTTTTTTACTCCCGAAATCTAAGTATGTTGCTTAAGTCAATTGCTTGACGACACTTCAATCAATCCTATTTGAAGTTTTCCGTGCCCATGAGATGTAATTGTACCACCAGATTACTCATTTTTACTATGGGTGCCTTTGTGGTTCAATTTCCAGAATAATCCAGACCAGACAACTCAGAATGACTGTTGAACTCGGGCAATATAATTGCGACGGGCTAACAATATCTCACCAAGGAAATAATAAAGAAATATAAACAAACTGTTTAAACGAGTCACATGGTGTTAGGTCATGAATCACTCCATAATCAGTCGAAATTTGAATATAAAAAGCTTATAAAGTTATTCTTTTGATATTAATACTTTTTGATGGGTTGGCGCACAAACCTTCTAATACTTGGAATTGGAAATCTTCTCATTATGATAAAAGTTTGCGAAATATTTGTACAATATAGAAAACATCGCCTACATGGTAAATTAACGAATAAGGTGATAAAAAGTGGTTTAAATGGTTTATACCATGATATAATGGAAAAAACTATTTTCGCTACTCTCTGAAACGTTTTCATATCTTACACAATAACTACATTATTGAATAAGAAAATAAAGCTACAGGGATTAAGATGATTTTCGCAAAAATCGCATGTTTTTCCTTTTGAATAAAGACAGAGTTGTTTTTCTCCACCTCAAAGCAGGCGCAACCAAATTATCACCCAAGAAAGTTATCATGAGATCTTATGACATATTTAGTGTAACGTTGTAAATTTATGATGATGCCTAATCTACAAATTAATTCGCGAACACCATGTGAAATTTTGTGTTTCGCTGAATATTTCTGCTAATTCAATTGAAGCATTTTGTCAACTATCACATGCAGCGAACCTGCACCAACGTTAAACATGTTGCGAAGAAATTTTGAAAAGGGGGTTGCATAAACCATAAACGATGTTATTAAATCCATGGTAAACTTCCTGCTCAAAGATGTAGCACAGAAATTATAAATTTCACGTGAAAAACGTTTGGAAGTACGTCAATATTTTGCAAATATAAAATCATCCGACTCGAGTTCTTGAACCCATAAACTGAAAAAATGTTGAAAACAACGCAAGAATAGTTCGTTCAGTGGGCACCTGAGATTTGCGAGATGGATGTTATTCCATTATGAAGTATTTTAAACATCTGACTGATAAGATAAACTCCACAAAGCTCATCATGTGGTAATATTTATCTTCAGATATTAACAATAAATATTAACACGGACGTGCGAAAATATTTATCCCAAAAATAAATATTGATACGCAAGAGCTCATAGAAAATTATTATCCGCATTTATTGTATAGCAGAGTAAAATTCTTTATGCAGGACCAATCTGGTTATTAGAGATTAAGTGTAGCATGGCGATAACAGAACTAGAGCCCGACAACGTCTTATCTGAAGAATTTCATTGTCTAACTAAAAGCTTTTTACACCCTTTTTGCAACATGAACAAAACGCAAACATGACTTGATTATGTGGGAGCATTAATCTCGACCAACAAAATGTGCTGATTGATGTTATTCACTTCACTCTGTGGGTAACATAAATAATTTAGTTTATCGTTTATTTCAAATATTATTAGATACCTTACTTGTTTCAATAAGCAAAGGATAAAGTAAAGAATACACATTTAGTATAAAGTGTTTGCTTAGTCTACGCCTTTTCGCATGTTATATTCAAAAACTTTCATTTTATAGAGTGCTTACCTCGCAACCAAAGAAGAGGAGATAATTACAAAAAGAACTGTTTTTTTGTATAAAATCTTTCCAAAAATAATATAGTGCTCATTTCTTGAAAACCATCCCAGTCTAGGGTGCTTTCATTTTCATATGAGAGTCTTTAGATATATGAGACATTACGATACATACAAAGCTGAAATTTCAATTTTATTGTACTTAGTTTAATTTTTCAGATGTTTTTAGCTCCACTGAATCATAACGCAGTACAACGTATTCTCCTACGCATTTTTTCATGCACTTTGCACCTCTATTTAAGCATCCTCAGAATTAATATTCATTGGTTGCGTCGCGAATCAATTTTTAAACTTATCAGACTCAATTGAAACGTCATTAAAGAAAGCAGATAAATCAGATAAAATCTATTTGTTACATACAAAAAAAATTCCAACGTCCCCTAAACTTATTATATTGTAGAACTAAAAATTATTTCTTAAAATGTTTTAAATTTTTCTAGTTATCTTGGCAGCAGGCTAGGCACTAATGAATCAAAGATATACTCGTATTACAAAAAAAATTTATAATTTCATTAAAAGTATGTATGTTCGTTCCAAGTTTAAAAAATGTTGATGCGTCAAGTAAAACCAAACAATTGGCTGCTCGGGCATTGTCCCATTTTAATCTCTTTATTATCTTTTGTAATCTGTAAAAAGGAAAAAAATACAATAATAAAAGTCAACAATGTCTGAAATTTTAAAAAACAATATTAAATTATTTTCTACCGGGTACCTGAGCAATTCACTCCTTTAAGTCCAAAAAGAATTCCGTCTCCTAATTTTTTTGTTCTTTTCATTTTAAAAATGTTATGCTGTCAGTTTCAATGTCGCCTTGTTTGCTTCCTTGTTTAGTTGCTCATTGTGTTGAGCGCTTCGCACATAAACTGAAGACTTGACGCATCGCGTTGTAAAAATAAATGAGACCATAAACGATTAAGAAATATTTTACAGAAAGTAAACAAAATAATCTGCTCCGACTCCTTTCATTTAAAAACCCCGCACTTTAATTAAAATTCGCACATGATCGAGTTGAGAACGAGCTTTCGACAGACAGACAGACTGGGGACAGGCGTCATCCTACAAATGGTCTATTTTTAATGTCTATTTTATTGGAAATAAAAAAACCGTTACATCTGTTATAGTACAAAGTTCAAAGTGAGAATAATCCGAAAACAAATTACATATGGTTGGAAGCTTTTCAATTCGAAAAGAGAAAATTATTTCTTGGTTGGGGTAATTAAGAGAATCTTCCTGAAATACAGTCGAGGCTAATAATTTTTCAAGGTACTATAAAATCTGTTACTATATATTTTCAAATTTATTTGTTTTTTATTTTTTACTTTCCTTTTTTGTGTCTTTCTAATTTTTAAATTAAGTTTAGTCAAGTTAGAAAAACATTTCGAACATTGTAAGATGATGATGTTCATAATGTTTAACGCTGCTCAAATAAAATTTTGAAAATTTAGCCAATATGTATTTCAAAATACTACAAGATTAAATACTTTCCTAACTATTGCGTAAAATACACTCTTTTTAAACCAAAGTAAAATATATATTCTTAATCCTCGCACCCTTTAGTCTTGAAGAAAGCATAAAATACTTAATTTTTTTTCATCTATAAGTAAAAAGTACTGGATTTTAAAAATGCCTAAAAGATTGTCGCTGTTTGTAATTTAAAATTGAAATATGTATAGAGGTGTTATAAATTGCAAAATATTTATATATGTATTAGACTTGTGGTACTTAATTTCAAATAAAAACTCCTATCAATCAATCATATCAATATTTTTACTAATTTTAATGTTGCAGATTGAAACTACACGGCACTATCCGAAGTAATGAGAGTTTTTAAAATATTGCTCAAAAATTACTTAAGCGGCCCTTTTTAGCATGTATGTTTTATATGTAGTAAAATTTTGGTCACAAATAAAGGAATTGAACGTAGGATAATTAGATTTTGTCTTTAAAAGAATAATTTTCTGCCTTCTGTAGACAATTAGTTGTTTTGTTGGTTAGCATTAGGGACATATTTTTCATATTCAAAAATACAAAACAGAAAGCTGAAATTTCGCTTGCATTAAGAGTTAAACTTGAAGATATTTTTCTCATAGGTTCAAAATTGATGATTTTTTTTTTGTAATTTGTGTGATTTATAATATACCTACATACATATGTATATAGGGATTATCTGGGCCCTCTTGGTTCAGGTTCCTGGCATCATATTTTATTGGCCACCACTGTATGGAATGGATGCACTAGCACCCCGTTAATAAGTTAATGAAGATCAGATTTTGCACATTCAGTCGTGATCATCATCTTCAGGAATATTTTTGCGTAATTGTTTAAAAAGCAAGATTAGCGTGCGTAAAAACCGCTTTAACATAAAAAAATCAGAACCGCGAAGAAAGACACGTGCTTCCGCACTTTTATGTTTGATTTTCAGTTCGATTTGGTGCGGCTATTTTTATCAGCAAATCGAAAATAAATCATATCAGAGTCGTGACAAACAGGCGATCTTGAAATCGCCTACATAATCAAGAGTTGCGGGCCTTGTGGAGCAGCGATATCGCTAAAAGCCATAATTAGAAGTAAATACCGCAGCTTGAAGCAATATGGCATAAAGAGGACCCGGTTTGGATATTTAATCATAATGTCGACAAAGTCACGCGGACTCCGCTAATTTGCGGGCGTTAGTTTGATTTAGCATTATGATTAAAGCCTACTGCGATCCGCGATCTCTGATCTTGCCTGGAGTCTGGAGATACATAGTCGACTTCTACGTGGCGATTGATCTTATGGTCATATGTTCTTGGTCAGTCTACAAAATCACTTCGGCCGGGCGGTATGTTTCCATAAGTGTCCACTTATAAAATATAAGACGGACTTTGTGAAAATGAGCGACATTTTTCAGCTCTAGCTCGTTTCGCTATGTGCTTCGCTTAAAGCTCTAGTCGGTTCGCTCCCGCGTGTCTTTTAACCAGTCGCGTTATCAATCGGCCGCGAAACAGACGTCTTCAAATCAGATTCCGATAAAGTCTGTTGCTTCGCGATATCGAAGTGAAAGTACAGAGGAAAAAGTATATAGTGAAAATAATTCTAGAGTGCAACAGGAGCAGCTAAGTGAGGAGGACCTCCGCATGAAACAAGAAGGATCTTAAGGACTACTTAGGACTTTCGGGGAGCGCTTGTGTGACCTACGGCTACGCCTTGCACCAACAAAGAAAGGATCGGCAAAAATATGACCGGGTGAGTTGAAAGATCCTGATCTTGTGTTGCAACACCCGTGCGTTTCAGTGATTTTCGTCTTCAAATTAGTTTTCTAAATCTGTACACATTCGCGGTTCGATAAGAAAGCAGCCACTGTACGAGTGATTTTTAAATTCTCTGCGAAGGTCTACTCTCTTTTTGCGAAACGCCTTTGTTATCAGACGTGAAACAATAAAGAAATTCAAAAACTTGATCTAGAATTTAGATCACGAATAGCATTTTAGAGGTAAACTAGCTGCGGAAGGACATGGGTGAAGTGCAGAAAATCTGCAAGGTTTTTCCGAATTCCCTCGACTCGGCGCACTCTCAACGGAAAACTATTCGATCGCAGATTAGACATTCTCACATCAGCTGTGAACACAGTCGCTATATTTAGCAAATGTTTGATGGCACGTCGAAGCCGCGTATGCTGTAATTCGTAAACGTAAACTTTGTCTCTTCCGTAACACATGTGCTTTTTTCAGGGGATATGTTTTGATGGTGAACTTATAGTGGCCTATTTTAAACCTAAAAAAGCTTAATTCCGTGAAAAAAAATATATGGTAGCATTAATAATTTAAATTTTTAGCGTTCACACGAATCTTTATCGAATAAATTGAATCCAACGAAAAATAAAAATGTTAAATGCAAGCATGAATTTGAAGTTTTCAAAACTTTTAAAAATGAATGCTATACGGAGATATCTCATTTATGCTCATAGAGATTAAAACATACATATTGCATCGTCATTCTTAGGAAGTAGTGGTTTTTTGTAGAAAATGAAAGCGTGTAATATCGCTTTTAAAAAGTACAATAGGCGATAATATGTATATGTATATGTATGTATATGTATGTATATGTATATTTACTGCTCGTTTGTTAAACTACAAAATGTAGATTAACTTAATAAGTTAATGCATTTTTCTATGTGCAGTAATAAATGACGCCTGAAAAATTTATGTCTTTAGAAAGATTTATTCTGAAGGCGGAGATTGATAATTTATATTTTACAAAATAGTTAGATGCGGTTTGTTAACGGAAAAATACATTTATTGCTTCTAAGTTAAGTAATAAATTATGGTTTACAGCTTTAACTTTTGTATTCTTTTTTAAACATACTATAAGGCAACTTATTAAAAAGGATAGTTAAAAATGTGACTGTGAAATTATAGCTTAAGCGGTACAAATTAGTAATTGTCTTCTCTAATCCCCTATAAATAGCAAAGCTATTTTTTTCCGTGGGTTGTATTCTCGATTTAAACGACCCTTTCGTATAAAACCTGATTTCCAAATTCTCAATGATAATTTTTAAATATGCTTTAGGATTTATTTATAATTTCACTTTATCCAACAAAAAATTCTGAAAAATCTCCGAAAAGGATTATTTTGATTCAATAAAATAATCCTCCGTTTTGATCGTCGCGGATCACTTGTGGTTAAAACTTTCGTGGCTCAGAAGCTATTCAAAACTAAAAAAATTGGACCTATTACAATATTTAATAAAAGTGAAATTTTAAGAAAAATCTCATAAACAACAGATTTTATGATTCAAGGAATCCGAAAGTTATAAATATGTTTTCATAAGCTCAGTTTTGTGTACGTAAGCATGATTTTCTTATTTGTGGTTTGATCCTCTGCACAGGCGTAGGATCGAGGTAGCAAAATATTTCATGCTTTACAGATGAAAATTCCCTAATAACTCACACTTCCGTAAATAGCAGCAATCTCTTTTCTCTTGCACTTAGTGCCAGATTTAAGAGTTAAGTAGGTGTAATTTATTTCTTAACAGAAAGGTGGCAAATTTTGCTTTCATAAGAAGCTGTTCTTTTCTCTCTGATTTATTGTTCGTCTTTAGTTCTTAATTTTTCGACAACATAACTTAAACATAAAACAAATTCTGTGCCTAAAATAAATATGTAGGTATATTGTAGTTGAAAAAAGAAATATTTGTACACTGTTTTGATTTGATCTGATCTGTAATAATTTAAGTCTATTACTAACTATAACTAGTTTGTTCCACCTTTCTAAAGTCTCAGAACGTTCCATAAAACAAAGAAGTGTCAGTTAGCAATATTTTCTCATTTTATTTTATTTTAGCTACATATGTAATACTATTCGAGTTTTGTTTTGAAAGCTCGCCAAGATCACTCAATCCTTCACGTGATTGATTCGCATATAATATATATGTACGTTTATTATAGTATTATATTTTATATACCTACAGTTAGAACTAAAGTTAAAATATGTTCATTTCACGACATGTGCTCGTAAATTAAGTTCCTTTTTAACATATATACAGCTTGTGCAAAGATTTATAAAAGTTAATATTATTTCAATTATGACAACTCTAAAATTACCATTGGCAACGCATTTAGTTATAACAATAAATTACTTCGTGGCATTTACATATGTGTACATATTTCTGGAATATATTTTAGCAATTCAAAATACTATATGTAAATGTATTTGTTATACAGAATACAGGGATGAATCATAATAAACTTGATTTGTTTTATAAAAACATTGAAAAATGAAGTAGGTATGTACAACCATTTTAACTACATCATTCACTGTAAAAGTGCAAAACGTCTGCACACATGAGGTCTATTATCTAAAGTTGAATCGCAGTGTGAAAGCAAATCACTTCATTTAATTTAGAATACATATCACCTATCAAGAGATAATTAAACATTGACAGCCTCGATGACTAATCGGAGTGATATTAAAAGCTGGAGTATAAATTAGAGATAACAGCACTCTGTGGACGGAAAACAATGAAAAAATTTATGAATTTGGGTCATATTTGTTTACACCTGCATTTTATTTTCTGAATTCCGGTGTATAGGAACGAATATCCGCGTAATTGTTAAAGGAGATTATGATAAAGTTAGATGTGAAGATACAGTCTAAGACAAGGTTAATTCAAACATGGGGCGGAAAAAGTTCATTCATCCTAAAAATTGTCTAAAAATTTATCATAAAATAACCATTGTGCTCAGCGGAAAACTCTTCAAAGTTAATTTTTAAATACTCGTATCTACATACATATGTGCATCCATTAATTGTTTATCTCTTCGTTTTATCTACTACATGTTGATTTTGTAGGATTGGAAATAAGAATAAGAGTTTTCATGAAACTGCTAAAATTAAATCTTGCTTCATTTTCTAAAAAGTTCTAAAAGACAATATAAAGATTTATAAACTTATTGTACAGTTCCGATTGATAACAATAAAAAATGACAACATGTTACAAAGTTATAATGGTAAGACTATTGTCAAAATATAATCTCAATTATTTAAAAAAAGTAAAGGTTAAGAAAATCAGTCCAAAAATGAATTTGGACTTTAAATTAAAGATTGAGTACATAAAGTTCTAGCAATTAAGCTTGGCTGATAATTATAATTCGAAGTCCAATATCTTAATAAATTGCAGCAAAGGAAAAATTATCACTTTAACCAATATAGGATTTCATTTAAAGTTTTATTAAAAATTAAAAATGACATATCGTGCAAAAAACAAAGGCAAGACTATAAGATAAGAATAAATTATAAATTAATTTTTTTTTACAAAGTATGTTTTACGGCAGTATTTATTAACATTCATAGATAATATTTTTTTAATGTCTGGCATTCACGTGCGGGAATTGCGGGCGATAAAAAAATCTCATTAGTAATTCGAATTATCTTTCTTGCGTAATAAGCATTATCGTGATGAAATTAAGAATTCATTCTTAAGATCAACCATCCGATTATAGAAGCTTATCTCTTTCGCTCTGCTAATAAATCAAAATATTGACTTTAAATTCTTATGTCATTTAAAATATTATTGTTTTTTAATAAATTATTTTCTTTGTATTTTATTTATCCGTTGGCAAATATGTACAATGTACATATATAATATTTGATGCATTTTTGCTGCTCGGCTTAATTTATCTTATAATTAAAAAACTTTCCTACATATTTACTAATTGATTGGCAAATAAAAAGGACTTACCATCAATACCATACACATATTCACCGATAAAGCCGCCTGGTGCTGAAATTAGAAATAATGAGGAAATTCTTTGAATACGCAAGTCGATTTCAAGGAGGGGTCTATTACTGTCCACTGGTCTAAAATACATATTTCGTTTTTCATGTTATTTGTAAATGTTTTGGAATTCAGTTAAGTGTGGTTGTATTTTTCTGTTTTCTAGGGGCAAAAAACTGCTGAAGTTGAAATAACGTGTTAGATGTATGTTTTTCTCGCAGGAATTTTAAGATAGCTTATTTCTAACTACAAACAAAATTTCATTACAAATTTGACTGTAAATAAATCTTTTAGAGTACAAAGAATTCTAAACTTAAAAAATTCTTTCACGTTACTATCAAATTAAGGATTCCATAACGTACAATTATTGTCGAATCGTGATATTTTTCATTCCTTTTTGAGTACGTATATGTAAGTATGACGCGAAGCCTTCGTTAGCGAGATTTTCATATGGACTAGACTCCAGGAGTTTGTTTACTAAAAAGCGGTCTCTCAATTCGTTACTTTAGTTCTCTGCGCTAACGAAATGTAATGGACTCCAGCTGTAAATGGGCAGGCATCTCAAACACTTTTAATATCACGCTCTTTTGCTTAAATTCGATGCCAATGGAGTTTAAACGATTGTCGCGAGACTTGCCCGCAGCTATATTTTGTACGTGCCGACCGTCGTTCTCGTGATCAACAGCCCTCGTGACGAACTGCAGGCTATTAATTATTTACAATTAGCTGTGACCCAATTTATTTGGTTCACTATTGAACTTGGAGATAAAGCCTATAAATTATAGAAGTTTTTTTTTTAATCTTAACTTTCTAAGTAATTGTAAGCCTAGAAGACAATAAAACTCTACTTTCAAATCCAGCGGCTTTCCTTTATTAATTATATTTCATGAAACTGCATTATTTATTAACAACGTATGTTTTATTAATTTTTCAGAAAAGAAACGTTGGGGTTAATGCCCAAAAACAATTCAGCGAACATTATAAAAGCAACAGATGCGAAACTTACAGATCACGCAACTGAAGCTCAAAATTCTAAACTAGCTAGAGGAAAACCATTTCGGCAGGTAATTGCAGCACTTATAGCAAATCTTGGGACAATCAACACCGGCTTGGTTTTTGGATTTAGTGCCGTTGCCATTCCTCAGCTTCAGGATGCAAATTCTACACTACAAATAGACGAGAGCCAAGCTTCATGGATAGGTAAAATACATATATCACTTTTTATGCATTTCATTTGTAGAATACTCGAAACCAATGTTCTCTCGTTTAAAAATTGTACCCACTAAAAAATAGTAAAAGACTCGATTTCATTTCTTGGTTAGAGCGATTTTAATGCCAACACTAACTTTTAAGTTATTCAATATTCATCTCTTGACTCATATTGCTTAGTGCTCATATCAAGGTTAGAAAAACCGAACAGTTATCCAAAAGTCTGGAATTAAAAGCTGTAATTAATAATGAGCCAAACACAGACCTAAGATATTTATGTTTCTAATTCCAGAATTAAACAATTTGAAAACAGTTTTATTCTAACACATTTATTGTAGTATCAGATTTTCAAAATAATTCGAAAAATTTTTATCCAGTGAAGGAAAATCTGGAAAACAGTTTTTAAATAAAGAAAAGTGTGTTTCAACAACTGCCACACACCATACTTTAAATAGCACCAAATTCTATAAACTTTATTATCATATTACGTTAGACACTGCAATTATTTACACTGACTCCACTGATTGTGAGAAAAATACCGCCGTTTATTTTAAACAGAATATCACTTTATTTGATCACATGTATAAGTTCGGATGTACATATATTGTAAAAAAGTTAAATAAATATTTTCTATTCATAACATGCAATGATGAAACAAATTTAAACAATTTGGTCTTAAATTTTGTTGCTCCACAAAGTTTTCACCAGTAAATCAAATCTACCTAATGGAGCAAGCCTTAAAGATATAGGCTGAGTTCACTCATGTGAAAAATTCGGAAGCAAGTTTTTCTCCTAAGAAATGTACATATATACATTTATGTATTCATTTATGTTTAGACAGTTTTTTATATTTAAGACCATATTATATAATTTATGTAAATATAAAAAAACGTCTCCACACTTATTGGTCTTAAGTTATTTTCTCTAAACCCATAGTGATTAAGATAGCGCCCAATCTCCTTTAATGATCATTCGTATAGTGATAAAGTTATACGAAAAAAAAAAATAACTGAAGACTTAAAATTCAGCTCTGCAGTACTCTAATAATGTTTTGTAGAGTTTTAATTAATACTTTATATTAAAATTCCTCATAACCACTTAATTCTTGTCGTGTCCGTCACATGAATTCATTTGCATTGTTTGAGCTTTAAATTTTCTGCTTATGTAGTAACCTCTAAGAGAATTTATAAAATAATTTGTGAGCCCGTTTTTGTGTACGTATGCCTAAAAATTTTATAAATTACTTTTCGTACACCAAACAACAGCGAAAACAAATTATCATGTCTATTTTCAGAAATTTCTTCGGTAATGCGGTTTTCTCTAATAGAATTAACCAGGCCACAACTTTTCCATATTTTGCACAAATTTAATTTGAATAATTTTATAACATTGTGGTTTCAAGATAAAAATAGCATCAATAGTTCATTTCTCCCAAAAGGAAAAAACAAATAGAAAAATACACGAAAAATGTGCTGATACAAAAAACAAATAAAATTTATTTTATATGAAAATAAAAGCCACACGCAATGAATGGCTGTTCATGCTCAGGCAGCGTGATTAAAAATCCCGACAAAATGAAAATATTCTGGCGTTGTTGTTTACAAACACGCGATTTTTGAGCTTTCATTAAACCATTTCAGACCGTAATGAAAAGAGCGGTGTATGCCGGTTTAAATTTTATTCTAAATTTAGTACTTGGCCTAGCACAAACGAAAGAGAAAGGAAAATGCGTTGCGAATATTGAGGACTTTGTAACGACTATGATTTGATGATGACGAGACGTCACCCGTATTTTTCCCATCATATGAACTCGTGAAATGCAACAATTTTTTGTTGTTATGGTAAAAAAGAGATATTTTGGAATAGTCACGATGTCATTTGTATCGGACGATTAATGCAATTAGAGTTTTTATCATGTAAACAAAACTGTCCTACCCCATAAAACGTGTCATGTAATTATGGCGTTTTTATCTTATCATCAATTTTGATTCTCAGTTGAACGTGTGTCATATCAAAATTAAAATGGGGATTTCCAGACTGCAGTAATATGCGTACGCAATCATTCGGAAAGGATTTGGAAAATATAATTATATGATATGTAGGTACCTATATGAATAGAGATAAGTGAATACGGCTATCTCATTAGCAACAAAAGAAATAAATTTAAATATTATTACATATTGTTTGCTAAATTAAAATTTATATTAATATTTACAGTTTAAATATATTTTTCTAGCAAGTGGCTCAGTAGCTTAGTTGCTAACCTAAGGCGTCTACTAATTGAATAGCACATTATTTTTCTGATCCTGTTCAAGCTTTAATAAAAATTGATTCTATCCCAATTTTTAAAGAGTTTAAAAATAAACTAGAATAAAAAATATCTGAGTGTATTGTCTATTGAGTCCACGCGCAACCGATGCCCTAATTTAAAAAGACAAGTCCTTAGAGATACAATTTTATAATATGTATTTCAAATTTTGGAAAACTAGGACGTTTTTAAATGAATCCGAAAGGGTAAGCGACTTTCTTTGTAATAAATGTCGTTTTACATTTTTACACCAATATGAATATGGATATTTATAGTATTAAAGCAAATAGCATTCAAATTATAAATCTAGACTCATATGGCTCCTTATCTTTGACGACCTTGCACCATAAATATAATACATAGCAGTGGTCGGCTTTTAAAATAAATTAATGATCAATTCCAAGAACATCGGTATGCAAAATTGTGGCGCATTGTTTTGACGCATAGAGCGTTTTATTACAATTCCACGTTTTGAAGTTCACATAGTAAATTATATCGTTAGACCTGACATTTATTTCCTATATTGCGAGCTCGTGGTTCATTGATCTCAACATGATGCCATTCTTTCTTTTTTAACAAATTGATGTGAATATTGCGCATTCGAGAAAGGTCAACGTGCAATGAGCCTAGAAATAAACAGAGTGACGCATCAACATACTAGATATTTCTGTACAATCTGTCTTTGTGAAAAGGTGTGTTGTTCTAGTTTCCGCACCACGAGTGAACAACATGGACGTGTAGATACATATAATTTCACTGAATACTTTTTACCATAATTCATTTTAGTATTGTTTGAAAGTCTCAAGATTATTAGTCTCGTAGCAGGTGAACCAGCAATGCTGCTGTTCAATATTAAATCAGCTGGAATCAAAATGATATAATGTAGTACTTTCTCCAGATGGCCGTATTTGTATTTTTTTATTGATATTGATAGATAGATGCCTACCACATGGATAGACAAAATTTTAGACATAAAGAGTCTAATAAGGTCTATACTATAGGGATCCATTATAGTCGCTAAGAATCCTTATAACTTCGTATGCTAATGCTAATGTAATCGCTAACTATTTTTTACTATAGTATTATTTATGACTACTATGTACATTGTACATACATAAATTACATATTTTGAAACAGCAATTCAAATATCAAAGGTAGACATGGCTAAATTTTTTTGAGATAAAGGCAACGTTTATCAAAATAGGACCCTGTGTTTTCTTCTTTATAATAAAGGACGCTTAAAGAAGTTACTCAGCCATTTCTTTTATTTCTAATAAATATTACGAGTACTTTACTCTTTTATCAATGATACACAAGTCACAAAGCAGCGGATTGCAAATTACGCTTACAACTAAATGAACACAATTTTCGAGTGAAAGCATTTTGATATGACAAATCAATAAACCACTTAGATAAGCTTAAAATTGACCTCAGGGAATTAACTATCTCGCATCTGTTTGAAAAAGCCATTCCAGTCATCGAAAATGTGCTAATTATTGTTATCTCCTTTTTAATGGCCGGATTATTTTGTCTAAATTTATTATATTTAGCATTTGATAAGAGAAACGCCTGCGCTTTAAGCATAACTGGAATTAATTAGAATTAGCTTAAAAATTGCATAATAGAATTAGCTTAAAAATTTCTTAAATTCTAGAAGAAAAAAAAAACCTTTTCGGAAGAACTCAAAATTGGTTCATTTATTGAAAACATTTTGCCAATTATCAAACTTCATGCTTTATTAATTTTACAGAAAGCCAATCCCAAACAGCGACAGTGCTCGTACAGATTTAAGTGAGGATATTAAAATATGTATTATTAATAATTTGTCTCTTTTTGTTGAGAAATGGCAATATCGAATTCTCAATCGAAAAGATATATCAATTTTCAATAGAAAATAGTCTAATTTTTAGAAGGTTTAAGTCAGAACGAATCTTTAGGAATTATGTCTGTAAATAAAGATTAAGCTTATTGCTTTTCATTTAAAAATTATACAAAGTTTACATATTAATTGAAAAATTTGTTTACATTACAGCTTCACTATCATCAGCTAGCACTCCAATAGGATGTATTTTAAGTGGTTACTTAATGGACTCGATTGGCCGGAGAATGAGCCTTATACTGACGGAAGTCCCATTAATAATAGGATGGATTTTAATAGCCTGTGCGAGTAATGTAAATCTGATATATGCTGGTCGGTTATTTGTTGGACTTGGCTCTGGAATGGTTGGCGCCCCCGCACGAGTTTACACTTCTGAAGTGACACAACCCCACTTAAGGGGGATGCTTAGCGCACTAGCATCCGTTAGCATAAGTTTTGGTGTCCTGTTTCAGTACACGTTTGGCTCATTTCTAACGTGGCAAGTTTTGTCAATAATATCAACGATAATTCCACTCCTGGCGTTCACCTTGATGATATTTATGCCAGAAACTCCAAATTACTTAGTAGCACAATCTAAACCGGAAGAGGCAACTAAAAGTTTAGCGAAACTTAGAGGCTCTTCTTATAATTTAGGAAAAGAAATTCAAACGCTACAGGATTTTACGCAGAAAAATAATGCAAAAAAGTAAGTAGATATAATGCATATTTATTATTTTCGAATTATTTTTAAATGTTTGTAACTGACTTAAAATCATCGGCCTAAATATAGATACTTAATCCTTTTGAATCATTTTTTAAATAACTTTTATCTAATTTATAATTTTTGTAACAGAGTAAGCTCACCGAAGGAAATCCTTCAGGCATTGATGGAACCCGCCACACTGAAACCTTTCGGAATCCTGTTTCTCTACTTCATGATGTACCAATTCAGCGGAGTGAACACGATCACCTTTTACGCTGTAGAAATTTTTGAAACTTCTGGAACTACAATGAACAAGTACACGTGCACAATCCTGCTTGGAGTAGTTCGACTTATTTTCACAATTGTCGCCTGCATATCGCTCCGAAAATGCGGCCGAAGGCCCCTAACGTTCATTTCGGGTTAGTTAAAAAAAAATTTTTTTTTTTAAATTATTTTACTAATATTTTGATTATGTTCGCAGGTATAGGGTGTGGGGTAACGATGGTAGCCCTGGGGGTGTACATGTACTACAAACACCTCTGGGACACTGCGGACCCACCTATCGAGCCAGTGGCGACGTGGATACCAGTTGCTTGCATATTTTTGTTCACAATTACCTGCACCTTAGGATTTTTGGTAGTGCCTTGGGTAATGATCGGTGAAATTTACCCGCAAAAAGTCCGGGGAGTCGTCGGAGGCCTTACAACTTGCAGTGCACACATTTTTGTATTTATAGTCGTCAAAACATATCCTTTCTTAAGCCATGCACTGTATGTACATGGTGCTTTTATGCTCTACGGTTGCATTTCACTCTTAGGTAAGTTCCTTTATTTTATTAGCATTTTCTAGAATCTAGAATCTTAAATACAATATGTTATAATAAAAAAAAAATATTTGAACACAACTTCTATAAATAATTTTAATAATTCTGTTTCCTCAGGGACGGTGTTCTTCTATCTCTGCCTGCCAGAAACCAAAGGCAAGACATTGCAAGAGATCGAGGATTACTTCTCAGGGCGCACAAAAACCCTGGGCACTAAGAAGCAACCGAAGGACACAGTGATCCCGCCGGTTATCAAAGTGGACAAAGACAAGCTGCTCCCTTGAAGAAAGAACTGCAGCTGGCTATGCGTTTAAGAGTTCAAATTGTGATATCGATTTAGGATGAAACTAATACCTCTGAAGCAATAACCTGCGAAGTTACTCAGCTCTAAAATAGAATTGACCTAATTAACGATTGTGACTTGTTCCTTTTTATATTGTTATACAGTATTAGTGAATGTTGATAGATTCAGACCACTGACTTATTTTTGTAAATATGTAAATGTAGTACTCGCTAAGGCAGACTTTTTAAGAGGAAACTTTAAAACTAGTAAAATATATTTCGTTTCGAAATGAAACATAAGATATGAAACGTTTTTTTATGACTTTGACTTTCCATAGATAAGATTGTTTTTTTAAAATTAATCTCATTTCTTTTTGCTGGTACATATTCTGTTCAGCTTGGTTTTTTGTTTGTTTTTGTTTGTATCAGCATAAGTAGTGGACCAGAAATCTATATACATACATATACATATAAAAATGAGTGCCGTGCGTTAGGTTCGCAAAAACTCGAGAACGGCTCGAGCGATTTTGATGATTCTTTTTTTGTTTTATTCGTCTCTATTCGGGGTATTTTTAAAAGGTTAGAAAATTCGGAAAAACCTGAAGGAAAAGCTAAAAAAGAAAGAAATCGAAAAACAGCACAAAACATACTTCGATTAGATTATAACTCTATGTATAAAAAAATTTTAGTCAAAGTCACTTTCAATTCAAAAAATTTATGTGAAAGTTTACTGAGATGATTTTTCCCCCGAAGTTTTATACGGAATTTCAATTAAAAGAGAAAAGTAGTTTTAGAGCAGGTGGAAAAATTGATTTTCATAAAAAATAGTGAATTATGAGATAAGATTTGGTGTAAGCGAAATTAGTTGCATTTTGCAAACAATAACTTTGATTAGCCATTGTTTTTTAGCGATACTCGATTAGTTTTGATACACGAGGATTTCAAGATTGTAAAGTTCTTAGTGAAGAATAACAAGGTAATTTCGACAGATTTGGTTCGTGTACAAGTGATTGGGAAAAAAATTCCGTGTCATTTTACAGTGCCCATTACAATGCCAAAGAGAGGATGAGCTGACGTAGGTCGTGGCAATCAGTCAGATGCGCGACGATCTACTTTACGTTCGAACTGCACTGATGACCAGCGCGCGACGGATAGTGAAAATAGTCGTTTTGGCATGTCCCAATTACGTTCGAGAGTGTCTCTTTTCGATTTCATTTCAATCGGAATACAGAACATAACAACGGGCAATTGTTACTTTTTAGATCCTGGCATAGGAGTCTTAGTGTCGATAGTAACTTTCTACATAATTCTCTAGGGGTTGCTTGCAGTTGCAGAGCATACATAGTTTCAAAAATATACGTTTAAGATTGTTCATACCGATTCCTTAAGCGAATGTTTAAACTTTTCAAAGATGCAGTTTTATTTCATCTCATTTGTTCATAATTATTCTAAGGAAAGTCCCCAAAACACATTTTTCATTATTATCTTGGATTTCTTTTTATACCTGTTAAATTCCTGTTAGAAAGTATTATTACAAAAATTTTCAAAAAATCAGGGCTAATCCCTCATCCAAAACTTTTCGTGCGGTTTTTTTCGACTTAAAGAAGCCAACCTCGGGAACATCACTGGGATTTATTACGAAAATGAGAACAAATGATTTTGCAACTTACTTACATAATTAAATCATCATCTAAATAATTCACTCAAATTGCACCCGCGCTGCCGCCCAGCCTGCGAATTCCGATAAAACGCGATTTAATGCCACGAACTTCCACCTGAGCACCAAATTAATTAACTTTATGACCGCATCCGGACCGGCGAGCATCTTGGCACTCAACACTTCTTCGCATGGAATTTTAAGAACTTTCCGCGTCGATTTTTAAAAAATTTAATAATATTATGACGGCAAACTCTTTAGTGGCTATACTTACGCAGTAATTAAGCGGAGTAAATTAATTTAAATAGATTTTCTCACTCCGAGACGATGCTGGACGCGCAGTTTCAGAAAATGTCACTTCCAACTGGCGGAATGCCGGGAAATGGCCACTGAACTTAATGTTCAGGGGGAACTGCGAGGAGGCGCCTGAGCGGGAAATTTAAATTATTTAAATCATTGTGCAGTTTCTGCGGCAATGGAAAAATATATTTTATTGTTCCCATCGGCCTGAGTTATTTTAATATTTACCGGCAGCATAGTATGCGAGAATTAAACTAATCGTGACTGCAACTGGCGGATTTTTGCTTAGCTTGATCTATAGGCTTTATGTGGCAGAAATAAGCTAAAAATTTCGACAAATTCTACTAGTTATTCTAATTGCACCCAAATCACATTTTCATCTTGAGCCGTTAAAAATTTCAATCTATCCTAGCGACATCTTGGGGAATAATTCTCATTAGAGCATTTGTCTACTCAGAGAGCCGCTGTAATAAAATTCATTGTGCGTACTTTAAACGTCGAAGCCAAGTGTCAATTGGGTTTTGAACGTGTTTAGAGATTTAATTTAGAACTTATTTTTACTATGAGTTTTGGAGGGACGCCACCAACTACGACCGCCGGAGGATTCTCCTTTGGGGCTCCAGGTAAGCCCTTGTTTTTAATCCATCAATGAATGGAAGTTTCGCTCTAAAATGAAATATTTCAGCTCAAAGTCTCACATCAACTTTCGGCTCTACCGGCGGAGGCGATGCCGGTGTAAAGCCAGCAGGTAAAAAATGAAAACGAATTTAAATATAATTGGTTTCACTGTCACGTTCAATATCCGTAGAAACTACGACTTCAAGTGTAAAGGCTTTCCAATTTGGAGCGGCTCCCCCTGGAACAACTCCCCAACCATCATTCAGCTTTGGTCCTCAGATCGCCGCTGCAAAACCCACGACAACTATTTCAGCTCCCAGTAAGTTTCTCTTTAGCTTAAGAAAACTTCTAGTTAATATAATCTGAATTAAGGCGAGGCAGAGGCCCCAAAGCCGCTCTTTGGATTACCTCCCGCAACCACGTCAATAACTTCGCAACCGCAGACTTTCAGTTCTCAGCCAACAACCATCGCAGCTGCCCCAACAAGCATTGGTAAATAAAACACTAGATTTAGTCTGACACTCAATATTAAATTTATTTAAATAAAGCTACCACTGCTCAGAAGACTCCCGTTGCTACAAATTTAACAACAACCACAAAGTAGGTTTACAGTCAGTCTCGGCGGGTGCCACAATATTGCATTTCTATTTTTCTTTAGGACAACTGAATCTACAATTCCGAGTTCAGGAAACCAAATAAATTTCGGCCAGTTGGAGGAGCACATTAATAAATGGACCCTGGAGTTGGAGGAGCAAGAAAAGGTGTTCACAAACCAAGCCACACAAATAAACGCGTGGGATAAACTTCTAATTTCAAACAACGATAAGGTAAGAAATGCGGTTTATAAGTAGCAAAGAAGCAGCTAATTATATTGAATACCTGGAAAAGTAGAAGTACGAAAAAGTTATTGAATGTCTAACATGGATAACTCTACAATTAAATACGAGGATAAATAATCTTTGAGAGAAAATTCGTCATACTACTAAAAATATTCACAAATTTGCTTTAAAAAAACAAAAAAGGGATAGAACCTTTATTTAATACCTTGAAAAGTCCAACTCCATTGTATTTTAAAAACGAAAAACAAGCTCAATATTAAAGTTTTCTGACTACTCTAATGATTTTGAAGTTGAATAGCTCTCATAATATTTTAAGATTGTGGCCTTAAACGATGCTGTTCAAAAAGTGAAAACAGAGCAGCAAACCCTTGAACAAGAGTTGGAATTCATAGCAACACAACACGCAGAGTTGGAGGAAAGCATTACGCCTTTGCAAAAGGATCTACACAACATCCCACAAGTGGATGTAGAGAGGACACAAACGTAATTAATTTAAAACATTATCCCATAATTCACATAAATTTATTTTCCTTGTAAAACAGATATTTGCTTGTTGAAAATCTCGATACTCAGCTGAAACAAATGTCGGAGGATTTAAAGGAGGTTATCGACTACTTGAATGAAGCAAACAAGGCCCAGGATAACACAGATCCTGTAAGTTAGGTGATATAAATTATTTTGACTTTATAAATATTATTTGTTTTCTAGATTGTACAAATTGGAAAAATTCTTAACGCTCATATGAGTTCTCTTCAGTGGATTGAGTCGTCTTCATCAGCTATAGGCGCTAAAATAGATGAGATTTCTAAGACGCACGAGTCGCTCAGAAGGGACTCAGAAAGATCATTTAGATTAACCTATTACGACTGAAAATTACGAACTAAAACGCCATTATCAATTCTTTTTTAAATTGTTCGTTATTGGTTAGAACAGTTTCTGCGTATTAAAAAATTTTATGTTAAAATTTTTCCAATAAATAATAAAGTGTGCAGAAATGAGTTTTTATTTAAGACTCCATTTTAACTAAAACATTATATTGAATAAACCTCCGATGGAATAAAACAAAGTGCAAAGAGCATTGAACTTTTACAATAAAAAATTTATTTTGGCAAGGAGTGGCTTTAAGTACGCAGTAAGTACTTACAATAGAAAGTTCTTATAGTTTAGAAGCATCTTAGTTATTTTACAGCTGCGTTGAGTTGTTCACATCTTACAGACTTTGAAGTGCTTAGTCTCTCTAAATTAAAAAAATATATTAAACAAATTTAAGGGCTAAACGGACCTATAACAAAAGGAAAGAATATTTTACACGTTCACACGGATCTTACGGGAGGTAAAAATAAGTTAAAAATTTATGTACAACTTAATACTTGTCACGGACTCATACTACAAACTAGAATGCCTAAACTCACGTAATCTGACTGGAATGAACATCGAGTTAAGTACAAAGTGAGAAATAATTTCGCTGCGCTAACTGAACGAACCGGTGGCCGGTATCTTCCGATGTCGAGTTCAAGGACATTATCAAACGTTTAAGTTTTGAGTCTTTTGAATAAAACAATCGTGGGTCTCAGGTGTGCTGGGCGTTTCGACCTCTTACGGGGCACTCTTTCTCTCTGCTTTGGACAGTGTTACAATAGAACATAAGTTATCAAAATAAATAACACATTTCATAATCTTTGCCTAACTTACTTCTTAAATTGCTTTAAAATTTCGGAAAATGTGACATTGCTCTCTAACTCTACTTTAATTGCAAATATGCTCCTCTCTCCTATGATTGCACATTTCACACTTCACCGTGCAACACCACACGAACCGACACTTGCACTTCTCCTCCACCTGCCGAATGCGAGTTTGGTAGCCTCTTCCGCAGCATAGCAGCCGACACCCGTCGATACCGTGGGAAGTTCGGTTGCATAATCGACCTTTTGTCCCCAAGATACTCAGGCTGCAATGAAAATTTTTAAAACATAGAAGACAGTTTATATACCGTAATTATAAAACATTTTCAAGCCAGGTTTGAGATTGTAAAGTGTACAAGTCGAAAGTGAGACCTAATATTTATTTTCAAATCAAAAATGGTTCAACTCCAATATATGAATATAACTTTATAGCAGTAGATTTATTTCCTGGCCTGAGATTAATTCATAAACCTACTTTATTTGAAAATAATTGGGTATTTTAATAGTCTTTTAATCTTCAGGGAGAGCATAAGGTAGCGCTGACCTTGAGTTTCTGAAGGGGGTTTTTTTTTTCTTAATTAAAATCTTATATTATTTTCCAATTTCGCGAATACAATCATAATCATAAGTCCCTAGGAATAAACCAACTGTGCAACCTAACTCGGACTATTTCTTAAAATGGATTATGATTCTGAACAATAGCTCTTAAAAGTTTTAAAGAATATCAAAATATCAAACGTATAAACGCTATAATCATATTCACTTTAAAAAATTTGAATCTTAATTAAAATTTTGTATAAGGTACGTGAATATGACCGTGACTTTTAATAACCCTCTTATAAATTAAGAAATCACTATACAAAAATTACATTTATCTTATAAAATAATAAGAAAGTTATGACACAGGTTCGAATCATTTACCTCTTTTGAGCAGATATCTCTGCTAACCGGCCGGACATGTATATTTTACTTTCCCCTGAATTTCCGCTTTCGAATTAGTTCGCTATACTTTTAGGCCTCACTGTTTGCACACTTTGCAGTTGATATCAATGAAGCATGACCCGACGTTTCATATTTCGAATTTATCGGTTGAACAACTTTGAGCACGCAAAGTAATGTGATATTACAGTGTTAAACTATACATAACCACTTAAATTGAAACAGTAAAACTTAATAAAATGCTCTCTATTTAATTTTAAAAAATACTCAAAATATGCACATTAGTGTTACTGATGCAACTCAAAAAAAAATTATCCAAAAACATGAACAGTTTTTAATCTTTATCAATTGATTTCTCATTGGGTTGCACTAAACGACAAACTATTCAACGGACTGATTTGATTGTCGGATAAATAAAAAGTTTTTAAATATGATTGATTGATTACCAAAATATTTTGAAATCGCTTGTTTAAAGTTATAGTCATATATGTAGTAAGGAAAATGTTTGTTTACAAATTTTGCTTATATCAAAAAAATTTGGTCTTTCGCAGTTGACACCAAAGTCAATATTTTTTTAGAAAGTTTAAAAGTGATTGGGTTTTTTTATTTGTACATATACAATACAATTATACATTCAAAAATGCCAAAAACGAATGAAAACATCCTGTCATAATCATCCACCTCTTTTCAAAGCAAAGTTCTTGCCGAGCTAAGTTGAATCGCTGAATCAATCTACTTTATTATCATGATACGACTAAACTACATATTAAAATCTAGACGACTAATGTGAAGGAACTCCTTAGATTAAGTAATTGATATTGAATACTTTTATTCCTTTTGTATCTTAACAACTGGTTATCAATTTGTACCAATTATTCAAGAACATTGTCCTTAATTAATAAATTGAATGCAAAGAGTCACAGTGTGTATCCAATTCCAATAAATCGCGGGATAAAAGAAAAAAATTAAAAAAAAATATGGGTATATATGAGACACACAATATGACCTGAATATGATTCTGAAAGGCAATTAATTAAAAAGGAAATTCCCAACTTACTCATTATTTCGTTCGCAGTAGTCAGGCGAGTCTTCCAGGTACACAAGGTCGGATTTAATTAGTTTCTTGTGGTCTGGGTCTCTTCTCCTCAATTTGGACGGCTTTCCATCCCGCTCGACTAGCTGCAAATTGCTAGTGAGTATTCAAAAAAGAATAATATGGTGAAAATTAAAGTTACCTTAACATGCGAGGCGCCGTCATAAAGTGATCCTAGGGCTTCGCTGACCAATCTCATCGGGGGTAATCGTCTCCAACACACCCGCAACGAGCAAGATCCGGACATTCCGTGGCATTTGCAGATTCGCTGCATCCGCGATCGGAGCGCCCTCCTGCCCGCCTCGTTATTGTGCAGATTCATCAGACCCGCGGCGGTCGCGTTCGTCTCCTGGGAGTCGGTGAATCGTCGCGAAAACATCACCCCGTAGTTGACGTCCTACAGCAAAAATTTTACCTTAGTAACTGGTGACAAAGTAGCCAAAGTAGTTTCATTTTAGAAAAAGTACCTCTGAGCATCCCCCCCACTGCCACTTCCGCTGCTTCCTCCGAATGCTGTTGTCGCAAGAGCACTCCGTCAGCTCCCCCCGCGAGCAGGCCCTCGTTATCGACCAGGCTAGAGCGGCTGAATTTATGGCATGAATGTACGCAGTTTCACGACTTTCTAGGAATGAAATTGTTCTTAAACATATTTTGAGGTCGATGTAAAGGCATTACTTATGCTCATTATATTTCCATAAATGGATGGAGTATTCAGCGGGGTTGTGCAGTTCCAACGGTTGTGTCTGAATTGATGCTGGCACTCGTCCTTCGCGAGTCGGGCTCCTTGCGAAATGGCCTGCAAGAAAATGGTTTGAGTAAAAAGAGGCATTCGTCCAATCCTTTTAGCTTACAGTTAGTATCCTTTGACTCCGCAGACAAATACGTTTCTGTTCGTTTGTTAGGTCTTTGAAGCCCTGGCAGATTTCGGAGTGACTCTGCAAGCTGCTACTAACGTCCAGCAAACCTGTTGATTGTGCCGTGTACGTGCCCAGCTGCCTGAAATAAAATTTTCAATATAAATTGAGCTTCCTTTATAATTTAATTTTTCTAAAAATTCAATAATATCCAGAAGGAGTTTACAATATAAACTAATATAGTTAATTTCTTGTAATAGTATTTAATTTTAACAAAAGAGGTATACCTACTGTAAAACATGGCTATTAACTTAATATCATCTACCAATCTAATCATCTTGATTGACGATGCTATCAATTTAGAATTAGTTGAAGTTATCAGTAAATTAAATGAGCCGTTCAATGCAAGAATCGATTAAGTCCACTTTTTAAAAATCTTAAATTTAAGTGTCAAAGCACTTGGTATAGTTATAACTTTTTATATTTATAATAATTTTCCTGAATAATAATGATTAACACCATTAAATCACAAAAGTTTTTTGGCCACTGAATAAGAAATAATTTGTTTCAGAGGCCATTTTGATTAACTCCGTACCGTACCCTAATGTAAATCGTTGCTATCATGCAACACAATTTGCGCTGAATGATAACGGTAAATTTAGATCGTATTTGGGTTTGAATTATTATAAACAATTATTTCAATTTGTCAGTGGTTTTACACTGGTGGTGGTTTTAACTTTATTACTTTTTTCAGTTGCCAAATCGATTAACTCTACCAGTCACATTACAAATTGTAACATTATTGACGATTTTTTTTGGCTATTCTTTCTTATTAATTTTATATACCGTTAGATGAAAGCTATACCCGTATTTATGCATTCTACAGTATATATTTGAATTTACATTATAAAGGAAATTTAAAAAAACAATGTACATACATACATACATTGTTTCATGGCATTTCTCAACTTTTTGTTTTATGGAGTTAATCGATTTGTGCACTGAACGGCTCAAATGTCTCCCCTTCTAATACCTAGGATGCTTACTAACTGACTTAAATAATACAAAACCAATCAATTTGATGCTGAAACATCTATGTCGGTCTACATACAGTGCAACGGGAGTTCAAACTGCAATTAGCACTGAACTCTTTCAATAAAAGTGAAGTGTTAAAGAGTTGGATAAGAATATGGAATTCCCGATGTGAACTATTTAATTTTTCCAGATGATTTCCTGCATTGGAAGGTTTAATAACCATTTCTAATTAGTTCATCCATATTTAAATGCCCAGCTAAGTGTAGCATCGAGGATTTAATATGTATTGTCCAGGATAAAATCTCCGTATATAATTTTTCTCCCAAGTACTTGAGTACCTGAGAAAAAAATTATACTTTATTAGAAGTTTGTAAGTTTTCAAGTATTTGAGAGTATTTAGCTTTTCAATAAGCTGAACTTTGAATGTCTTCTAAAAGTTTGCTTATATTATTTTAAATATGTATATTGTAGAAATTTCTTCGCAAAATTTATTTTGTACTTTGTTTGTGCAATTGTTTTTACATTATTTCGCCTTAGTCGGCGCTGGTTAACATTTTGCCCGATCTCCGATTTTTCTATATGTAGCTTATGCTCTTTTAAAATACGTAGGTTATTTAAGAAAATTTGTCCAATGTCCTCATATTGTTTCATTGTGAAAATGAATGCTATAGTACTCACATCCGCGAACGCTTTAAAAAATAACATTTTGTAGAGAATCTTTACTGTTTAAAATTTAAATCATCCTCGAGATAAGTCTTCGTCAACCTGTAAAAATGTTAATAAAGATTAGAAAAAACGCGCGGGAGGACGATACAAAAAATGATTCTAGCATCTTTTAAATAGATATCTCTTAAGATAAGACAAATGGAACCGGCGATTAGAAAAGCTATAAAAGTAGGCCCACCTTTTACAAGCGATAATAAAATCAAAACCGCTTGTGCAATCTGAGATACTGAACTAAGAGTAATAGTTGTTAGAAGGAAGAAACTTGCTCAGAGTGAGTTCGATTTCAATAAGCTCATCAAATTAAACCGATAAGCGTCCACCCCAGCCTGATCCACTTCTTTTCAAATGTAAACAATTTCTAAGAAGATATCACATTCCATCTTAGTCTAAGAAGTGAATCCGGCTCCAAAATGTTTATAATTAAAGCGTTTGGCTATCGGGAACGCGGACGAAATTGGAGATATAATAAAAAGTTGCATATTAAAAGTCTTGCGAGTAAACAGGGCGACAGGGCCATTGAGTCCCGGAGATAGAATTGCCGTAATGTGGTCGAATATTACCAATGTTGTTTACTTACAGGATTTTATGGCTTAATATCTACGTGAAGCGACACATATGAGGTGTTCAAATCTCCTCAAATATTAATGGAATATTTGAATACATGCGCGCGAGGGCAGACGACAGTTCTTCAAATATTATCTTGTCGGCGCATAAAAGGTAAGTGCTTTTTCTCATAGATTCGTTGGGATGCGTTTTCATAATATACCCCATTCACGAGGAAAACTGAGTATCCACTAAAACGCCTCGTAGTTTTATGAAATGGTTTTGGAGCGGAGTGCATGCGTCTTTACGGAAAGTTCAATTTCTTGGGAGTGTAATTTCGCCTTATCAGCTCCAATCAAAAATTGAATCCATTATCTGTGGCGTCAGCCTAGGGCTGGCTGCACCGAAAAAATTCACCCGCTTTTATGGATCAGGTCACGGATCTAAGATGTAATAATAACTTCTGGGGGAGTGGCGGGGAGCGAAGGCTGCTCCTCGGCAACAAAGCAAGAAACGCGCCAAGAAACCACTCAACAGTCGCTGCTCCAGTCGGACTGTAAATAACCGCCGCGGTTGTTTGCATTTCTGTCTGCATTCGATGCTGGTAAATGGTCGCTTGTTTCGAGTATCTGACCATTAAAACTTTATTTTCTTTGCGTTGTTTATTGGGCTATTTTTGGCGCAAATTTGCTCTTTGATATTAATTAATTGGAAACTCCGGCTTGCGCAACACCGACGCTTCATTAGGTGTGCCTCCTTTTACAACATCAAATTGTCTTCACACTGTTCCGATGGTTTGCTTATTGCTCGAAAAACATTTCTACCTCTATAAAATTTTACGGTTTGGGACACGTTTGCCCCGTTTGGCATTTTAAGGACGGAAGCCCTTCAAATACATTAAACATGAACCAATTTCTCGAACACTTCCGTTGAGGAAAATTTTTTAAACCTACTTAACCTAATGAAGGTCATATACATTTTTATGTATCTACAGCAAATAAACGAATAAATATTTCCGAGGTTTTTCGCCAACCACTAAACAGATTTGGTTGAAACTTTCAGTAAATGATTGTTGTTAATTGCAGAACTTGTTTTAGATATATGGAAAAAGATATTTTAAAGAAAAATAACAAGCTTATAATTTGGACTGTGAAATATTCAACTTCATATAATTTTAACATAAATAAATAACTGTACAGAAAGAAAGTCAATTTTACATACAAATAAAATGAAATAAATAAAAATGTTCTATAAACCATGCAAGAACCGAATGAAAATATTTAATTGAGAAAACTTTGCCTCTAGCTGTGCCAATAATTGATTATTATTTTTATTTTGCACATGAATTTTGTTTAGCCTTAGTGTTCCATAATATCTCAAACTATGAAATGCGAAATTATATTAAGAATACTAAAAATTTCGCACTCTTTAAGGCCACAATGCAATATACTACCTACTTAATTTATTTTTCTAATTAAAAATTAGATCTGAACGTCATCACTTCTATATGAGGTACGCAACAAAACAACGAAATATGTACATACATGTGTGGCGTATTTATATAAATAATTTCTATGGTTTCACTCAAATAGCGAAAATCGAAGTTTAGATTTCGACAAATTTTTATCTTTTCAGTTACAATAGAAAATATAACCAGAAAGGGAAAATCTCTAAGAACCCAGTTGTTAAATGGAGTTTAAACTATGATTTGATTTTTGAGATTCAATTTAACAACTTTAGGTTTATTTGATTATCAACGAATTTCAAAGCAATCAGATCAAGAGGGCAAAATTTAACAGAATTTGGCAACACAAAATAAACACATAATGGGCAGCTAATAGGCAAAGTAACGAAATTCCAGAACCATAAATTAATTACTTCCATTTCAAAAAAATAATTGCTGAAAGGAGAAACGATCGATTTTGCCATCTCTAAAAATGTGTAGGAGAGTCCCCCTATATATATGTACATATGTTATGAAAAAAGAAATGGGAAATCCACATTTCAAGTTTAATTTCATGAAAAGGCGTACTCCTGGTTTTCTTCCTTCCTACTTGGTACAGATACTTTTCTAAAATCGGGATCCCATATTAAAACGAAACTTGAAATGAATCCTTTTCGAAACAATAGAAATTGTAAACAATATCGAGTGGAATTTTAAAACGCTCGAAAGGGAGCGAACGTGAAAGTGCCTTGGGGCCACAAAAGCACTCCTTGATGGATTTCAAGTAAATTTACTTTTCTACTTTAAGGGCCTAATTGTCTATAGCGCAAGGAGAGAACACACGATTCGAGCTGAGACCGTCATGTTGCTTAGAAACAATGAGGTAGCCCGCGGCATAATTCAGGAAATCCAACAATCCCTGCCACCATCTTCCACAGAGCGTTTTGATTGTGCCCCAGAGAGTTTTACTCCATTTTTATTCTTGGCCTGGTCCGACCCATCTTCCCGGTTACACGGAGCCAAATTATGTGGATATGGCAGCGACCGAGGAGAGCGTATACGCAAATCTGTTTTATAAGATTTATTGAAAACCATTACGTTTTTCTGATTGGCTGAAACTTGAAACTTAAAAGAGGGTAAATGGATTCTAATACCGCACGGCCTGGTAATTTAAGGCTGCACTGAAGCATCTTTTGTTCAAAATCTGCTAATTAGTATTTACATGGAGGTATTGTATGACCCTATATAAAAGCGCACATAAATGGGGCTTGGCTGAGTTGTTTCACGAAGAATACGGATATGACGAGCCCTTTGAATCTTGTACATGCAGTAGGGCAACAAAAACATCATAAATTGTAAAAAAGCAAAACATGTGGGGTACTGGAGGTACTTTCATGCTCAAGAAGGTAATAGAGACATGCACAAAGGGGGCACATTGCGTCAGACAAACGGGAGGCGGTTAGCTTTCAAAGGGCGCACACACGGGAGCACAACTTTTGAGGATGATCCTGCTCGCCGTGACTCTCTGGTAGCACTTCTAGTTCTGCATTTTTAAGATTTCAATTATGAAAAAAACAAGAGCAAGACTTGTTGAATGAATATGTTACCGCTCATAGTCATTTCAGCAAAAAACTCTTTTGCCTAGTTGTTTTATTAACTTGAGAATTCAAAAATTCAAAAGCTCAAGGATCCACGCTAAGTTGTTCCTTAAATAAGTCATTAAAAGTATAATAATGGGCGCAACAATTACACGATGATGAGCCCGCGCACCACGGCCCTCGGGCTCTGCTCCTCCTCCAGAGGGTAGTACCCGAGGGCCCCACAATATTGGATCCCTTCGAATCCTAGGCGCACAGACTGAATCTGAATCTCTTTATCAACGAATTTATAACTATACACCGAATAACACTCCTCTCGAGAATCCTTTTCCTTTCCCTATTTTAATTGCTGCGCCATTTGATACCCGCGATGGCTTTCAGGGGTTTATCCCGTGCTCCTTTCACAAACTCCATGAAATTTTCCCTTTCTTTTTAAGAGCATCTATTTTGCGACTAATTCAAATTTAGAGAATTTCTCGAGATTGGAAGCGGGACTGCTGAGAGCTGGACGACCATTTCGGCGCATCTATAAAAGGGTTCATGGTGGAGAGGAAGAGGTCACGAAATAAAATTTCCACCTCATGCTTCCACATGGCCAGTTGAAATAAACAAATTCGACTTTAATTGCTCCATTTGCTCTGAATGTATATGCAGTGCTAATCGCAGCTAAAGTCACTTTTATGCTATTACAGTCTGATTAGTCTAATACCTCCAGTGTATAATTATTAACAAGTTAGCACCACCTGCCGTAAGTTTATTAGTGCAAATTGGCCGTAAAACCACTTCTTTTAATAGGGATGGACCTTTCTTTAGAGACTGTTGGGACATTGGGGTTACTTTGTTAATTAAGGTTTGTTAAGATTTCGAAATACATATTTGCAATTAATACGTTGGATAAACGAAAATGGAGGATAATTCAATATAGTCTACAAACATTCTCAAACTACCTAATTGACAAATTCCCGACGATTTTTGTTCCGATTGTGTTTCACAAACCGGCTAAACTTGCAAATACCAAACTAAACTTAATTAGTGTACCTAAATAATCTATAATTAAACAACAAATACCGATAAAATATCGCACTACTATAGTAAACACATTAAAATTGATACGTAAATAAGAACTAATAGGGAGGATGGTTGCCAATTTTTGACGCTACCACGCCATCACTACATTGCCATAGTACCTACTTTATTTTGCTTATTGAGTTTAGTATTTTAAATATGTAATAATAATAAACAAATTCAAAATTTTGTGTTTTTGGTTGAAGTTGTTTTCTTTAGTTTTTCTTTTTGTTTTATTCTTCAAAAACATGGTGAATTCCCAATTTGCTGCCTTTTTCTATTATAGAAAAAACTAAATCCGAAATCAAAAAAAAACCTATATTGTTAAAGCTATCACAGACTTTTAAAGGTTCTTCGGTAATAAGCTCAATAGAGTTATCTACTAAACAACATGAGCAAAGTCCTTGACTCTTCGTTGTCATTATCATGCATAACTAATCGGAATTAGCACTCCACGTTCAGCAGAGCTGTTGCGACGAAATCTCCCCGAGGAACCCTTCAGTTGGAACAGTCTTCGATTGGAGAAGATTAGCCATGTCTTCAATCATTCAATAGAATTTATCAAGATCACAGCGTGGTTAGGAGCAGCAGATTCGCACGTATGCAGCGCCGTACAGTCTGCGAATTAAAATGTCGCCGCGTAATTGCTCTTCCTGCAAGGACACATTTGCAGAACAACTCTGCTTGAGCCGCTTTGTGCAATGCAGCAACCAGGACCTTTCGCCAGTCCAGCGAAGCCCTTAAAGGACACTGAATAATGAGTCTACCCGAGGAGTAAACAAATATTTTACAGGGGACATATAAATTGCCCTATGAATCCAAGTTATTAGCGCAATGAATTCGGACCTAATCCGACAGTAAGCGAATTCCGTAACAAGAGGTAAAGATGTTCTTTACGACTGCACTTCCAGAATTGGCCAAACAAGTGGAATTTATGACATGCGACATGTTTGGTTTTGGTTTGCGATCAAGGAAATGGGTTCGTTGCATTCGAAAAATTTCCCGCATTACCAATCCCACTGTTTATAAGTCTGTAAGTCGGTTTCAATGCCGAAAAAGTACACAAATAGCATATTAACCCACAGCAGCGATAAAAAGCGAATCATTTTTACAACTCGCATAGTCAGAGCGAAGGGCGCGGTGGGAACCCTGTCGATAAGGCGATTACAAATGCCACATTTGCTCGAGACACGCCAGGTTGGCATGGACATCAGAAAAGCCGCTCAAGACAATAAATGTTGATGATAGTTTCAAAAGAAAACAGAAACTTCTAAGCGGCTCGCCGGCAGTCGGCAAAAGGAAAAAAGGCCCAGGTACAATCCCTTCAAATAAAACCGAAAACACATCCGCGACGAAAGGTATACTTTAAGAATACCACGCATCTTAAAAATTGTGTTGTCCCTTCGGAACCTGTGTAATTATCATGGGCCATGTCCGATTTGGGCCGTCAGGAAACATGTTTTTGATGAATGAAAGGTTGCTGATCCGAAGGTTCGTTCATTTGTGGTAATGAACAATCATTTCAAATGTCCTTCATATTTAGAAATAAAATTAGGGTGTTTTGGTTAATAATTCATGAAGAAAGGAGGAATCTACGATTTAAACTAAATATGTACCTACTTTATGAATTTGAACACGCAAATTTGAAATTAACCCTCAATTCAGCAAATGAGTTTTAAAATATAAAAAAGTTTTCGCTTTTACAATAATGTTCTTTACAAATTAAAAATTAAATTAGAAAACAAAAGCTAAATTTTGTTGCCTACTAAACATAGCTCGAGCAGGCGATTGGAATCACTTTAAAAAAGAATCCATTGAAAAAATCTTTTAAAATCTCGATTCTTTTGGTATACCTAATTATTTCATCCAATTAATGCGTGCTTGTCATGTTGGATTATTGTTTATTTTTAGGAGCCTTATAAAATTTAATAAACATTTTCGGGTCGAAAGAGTCGAAATGGCAAAGAATGTACATATTACTTAAATCTTATTTGTAAAAACTTGGTTGGTTGTTAGTTGTTAATACCTAAACCAACAAATTCCGAGCTTCATTTGTACTTCTAAGTATGTTTGCATGTATGATAAGAATATATGTATGCACACTTGTGCAAAAAGTGGGGCAATTTGTACTTCGAACTCGGCGAAATAGTTCCAAGTCAATAAACAATAATCGAGAACAATTTAGAAGCTAAGGCAGCAGTGGTGGAGATTGATGCGAATAAATATAATGCGACTGATTACATGCCTAAATAGTTCGAAGTCGTAAAAAACTAACCCACCGGTTGATGATTGAATGGAATTAATTTTTCGCAAATCAAAAGGCGAACGAAAAACATTCGCTTCGGCTTGTCGGCTTGAGATTACACCCTGATTGTTAGGCCCCAGTTAGACATAAATCTTTGACAACAGCAGAGACACTGAAATGAGGACGACGACGGCCCATATAAGGAGCCCATAGCCACGCATCATTTCCCTTTTATGTTCAATTATTCCCTTGTATCTAATTTTGTAGAAAAACAAACGTTTTCGAGACTTTCCATTAGCTAATGAGACGCAGAGAGGGCAGGGGAGCACCCGTGCAGCCGAGGCCAAATGTTTTCGTCTGAACGCACTTTATGAAAACATCGAATCCTAGGTATGTACCTATTTGATTGGTTATTATGTGTACAAACAGAAGAAAACTTCCTTCGCTTTGATGTCGAACGGCGCAGTTGCCTCACTACTTAAACTCCTCCTTGGACTTTTCGACATTTGTTTACTTATCATTACACAAAACCCCACCGCAGCTCGTTAAGTTAACGCTTGGATTGCTCCTTATCCTGCTGCAGCCTCATTTATTTGCCGAAAGAATTACGTACCCGCACGAAAATATGCTCTTAATGCGCAAAAAACTTCGATTTGGCATCTCCGAGGTCATCGGAGTCTGCCTGGACCATTTTTGTTACTTTCTTATTTCACGCATCACTGCCATGCCGAGACACAGACAACGCTGCGGAACTTTTTGATCGCAGTTTATCCCACACCCCGGGAATTTTTGTACAAAGCAAGCAACTCAGCGCACTAAAATGTGTAAAAATGTAAATGCTCGCAAGAACCTTTTCAATTGATCTTCGAGACAGAACATGAAGTAGACGAAAATGGTCATTTGTTTCATACCATTATGATTATCATAAAATTACATACTAATATTAGTATATTGAAGCTGTTTAAAATGAACTTCACTCCACAGTTGAGCAAAGTTCTGGTATTTTGAAAATGAGAAAGGTTACTCTGCAATCTTAACTTAGGGAAAAAAAAGTTTAGAACTGTTCAAGGTCTATAATCTATACCAGCCCATCTCCTTATACTGAACTTCATGTACCTCTATAGAGAAGTTCATAAATATAATCTATAATTAATACAAAACATACGTTTTACCCATTTACTAATACCTACAAATATACATATGTATAGGTAGGTAATTATAAGAAAAAAATTAATACTAGAAATATGGCGTTTTGAATCTGGCAGACAGGATTTTTTTTTAGTTAAATAAATTTGTACATTATGAAAATGGTAACGCAACTGTTTTAGAAGTTAAAGATTCAAATGAAAGCATGGATAAATATTATCATTTTATTTTTACATACTATACCCACATATCTGCTCCAAATAGTTTAATCTAAATTAAGTTTCGCTACAACTTGGTTGGGGAAATGCAGGACATTTTCCTATACAACGCGATACTTTTACAACGCGCTTTAGGAAATGTGAAAATTTACCTATATGAGTGCAACATTAGTTTATGCTTATTTTTTAGGTAATATTAAACTCAACGACTCAGAGTAAGCCCCAGTCTACTCTCCATAAATCTGTAAAATTGGATATCTGCCTATCAAGAAGTTTACATGTAAAGATTTGGAAAGCAAAACTCAACAATCTCTAATAACTGATTTTTTAAAACCTTAGTCTACCAAAAGTGCAATCGAACTTGTAGATGAATCAAGCTTAGATTTTGAAATAAGGCCAAACATTATGGACAAACTACAAATTATAGTATGAGTGACGATAAGAAATAAATTTGTAACATTATGTTTCAATTTTAATTTCAATTTTGGTTTCAAGTCATGATCTGTTTAGTTTTTATATGATATTGTATTTTATTTAATACATATGTACCTATATAATTATTTAATAAAAAAAGTAATCAAAACGCTACACCATAAAGGACAATTTTTTCTTTTTAGAACCAAATCCCATTTTTGTATTAGTTAGTATCTCCCAAACAACGCGATTTCCCACAACGAAATAATTTCAAGGAATGTATCTACCGCATTGTATGTAAGTACATACATACTTGTAGTTAAATCAATCCCTGGTAATAGCAGAATCAAAGATTAAAAATGCTTAATCAATATTCAACGAGTGTAAATATTTAGTTAGTAATAGCCTGATTTTAATCATTATTTTTATTTATGACTAGTAAATATTTATTATGAATATCAAAATCTTTCCGGTTTTAACTACATATATCAACATTATAATTTGAATAATTAATCAACGTTATCGAATACTGTTGATGTAGTTTACAATAAAGATTCAGTGCTGTTAATTTCATCCTATATCTGTACCTACATTAGGTTTAGATTGCGCAAACGGGCTACTTCGCACGAAATTGATGAAATCCATAAATAAGACCTCATAATTTGTCGAAATTATACACGGTCTGACAGAAAGCTGATACGGATTCGAAGCGAAAATAACCGCCCAGCTATGAATATAAAAATAATTTGATTCACATACTAAGTGGGCCCAGCACAACATCAGACAGATATTTTCGGATCTAGCGTGAAATTGTTCCAGTCGTTCGAAATCACTTTAATTTATGAATGGAAACTCAAATAAGTGCCCGGACTTCAAAGCGAGCCCCTCATAAATTTTCATCCGCGAGGCCGATTCGAATCCTTCAGTAGCTGCCAATGGGTCTGTTCTGCTCGATATCGAGTTACGATATCTTTAACTTTAACTTTATGCGATTTTATGGCCTGCCACAACTGGCTATTTTTACCAAACAATGGACCACAAAGGACTGACTGCTCAGCGGAAAGGCACCGAGCACATTTCTGATTTAATAATCTTGGCCATTTTTTTTACCGAAGTGAGTTAATATTCAATAGCGAACCTATCATTAGTGTAAAAATCCCTCGTGGGCTGCACACCTGTTTCCTGATTTAATCTCGATAAGAATTTTAAGGGATTCCTGCTATCGAACGATCTTAATTAAAAATTCATAATCTCTATTATCTTCAGAAAGTTTTTGATGAGAGAGTTTGACGATCCTCTTAAAAGGTCATCGAGCAAGTCGTAAAATTTTGAGATAGCTAAGTTACGACTAATTTCGATGGCACGAACTATAAATCAGCTATCACAGTTTTCTATGTGTTTGATGGTATTTCGAATCAAACAAGCGTCGGTTAAATTATTTCAGTCACTGCAGCTTCCCATCTTATCTATCGAAAGTAAACCGACATGTTTATTACTTTATTTTAGCCATTGCCTTTTATTAGATGTGTCTGAACATTTATTCTGCAGGAAAATAGCTAAGTGCACCTGTTCATTTTCTTAATTTGTTCCATGTGAAGGAAGAAGAAAAAATCATTAGTTGCGATTTATGACTATTTCGACGTTATTAGGTACCTACTCTTTTATTAGTTACGCCTTTCTAAAATGTAAAAAAACTACATCGATTGTTAAAATGTTGTACATAATCTCGCATTGATGGTACTTAGATAGAAGTGAATATGTAATATTTGTGGAGATGGTAAAGAATAATCCTATGGGTGCAATAAACGATTAATTTGATTGGATTAATCGAATATTTTCTGTTTTGATTAATCGGCGATTAGTCGATTATTTTGAGAAATATTATTCTTTCTTTAAAAAAATGAAACGTAATTAAATATGAGTAATCAATTAATTTCAAACTTTTGCCATTCCTATAGTAATACCTACATAAAATATATTTATTTAGTCCACTAGTCTAAAATAATCTTTTTTAGATTAAATTCAATAAATCGTTATTCCAATATTATATAGGGAGAGAGAAAACTTCGAAAGCTATAATTTGAAATATATAAATAGTTCTCGATATAAAGAGGGCATTTAAAAAGTGCAACACTTTTAATTGAATTAATTGATTATAATATGTACTTTCTTTGGCTATAAAATTAAATCTGTTGTTAATATTGAGGTAGTGCATAGAGAAAGTTTATTCGTCATCTTCTCCACAAGATCGAGGAGCAATCTACAATGAGCGTCTAAAATTATTTTCTCACTTTGGAAGATCGACGCAAATACCTTGACGAAACGTTCCTATTTAAAATTGTTAACAGTTATTTAATTTGCCCCTATTTACTCGATGAAGTTAATTTTCATTACCTTTTCTTTGGGATCGTCACACACAATAAATCTCCCATTGTTACAATTCAAAATGTTCACAAAGTTTAATAATGTCGATTTGTATTGGTTTACGCCTTTTGTCGTTAAACGTGCTATTAAAACAGGCATCGAATGACTCCGGTCATTGCAAGCTCTTTGTATTTTCTCTGCCTTACCCTGCCCGCAAAACTTTCTAAGAAGTAATAGGTAGTTTTTAATTCTTAGTAAAATATATTATTGTCGCGTTAAGTTTTATCTTGAATTCTCTCTTCTATAATAAAAATAATAAAAACTTTCCATTTGGTGTACTTGAAAACAAGAAACTATATAGTCTACTTAAGTCGCCTTTATTAATTCGATTCTTTCATTTCGGACGTGTTGAACGAAAAACATTTTACAACAATTTTCTAGCAGTTTTTTTGTTTAAATTTCATTTTTTTTTTTCATAACCTTATCAGGAGTTCATTATGTAATTGTGCGTCGGATGGAATTGGTCCGAAGTCGACAACACGCACACAAGTCACACAGTCACAGAAGCATTTTTCTAAAAATTATGGATTCCGACTCTAGGGACCTCAAAACGTGTAGACTGTACAGATACGTATATTAAAATTTTCAATTCGAAAAATCGGACCCAGTACAAAAACTTCATAATGACAAGTCAGAAACTAGAAAACAAAATTAAATAAAAATTTCGCATTTAGTAATCGATTTATTTTTTATTTAATTTATTTGACATAATTTCTGATCATGGTTAAAACTTTTAAGGTTTTCCACAGTACAGAACCTTCAGTGCGAGAGTCCTACTCGCACTTGACAAGTTTTGTATTCAAGGAGAAACCTTTTAATAGGCGTAGTGTTAATTTCGCTTTCGAACGTTTGTGATATACCCGCTGACGTGAAATTCCACGCCCTATATTACCTGAGCCTGTTATTTTTGGCTGAAAAGTGATTGGAAACAAAAATCGTCAGCCGTGTTCTTAGGTGAAGTGTTGTGTTGGCAGTTAAAAGACCCTCGGAGCATTTCACGTAAACTGTATACACGAAAGCGGCTATAAATAGAGTAGGCAGTGCCGATCAAATCAATCAATTCGTCCAAATTACTCGCCACCAGAAGCCGGTGTCTTGCCGTAATTCCAGCACACATTCGAGCAATCCGAGAGCCGAACAGTGGCGAACTAACTCTTGAATGACTTCAAAGCCATTGATCAAAAGAGCAAAGCAAATAAGCACCTGTTGGATCCGTCTAAAAGCAAACGATATTTTATTTACACGGAGCCCCATGATTTTGTCATCGCGAGGCAACCAGGAAGTGTATTCATCGCGTTCGGCCTCCGGTTATTTGCGCCGCCGAGGGCCAGTTCCCGGTCCCGGTCCCGGTCCCAGTCCCAGACCTCAGACCTGTCCTCCACCCGAGGATTCACCCTTTCGTTGATGCCATTTGAAATTTGGTCGTTCGCCGCGGGCTCGCTAGATTGCGCCCCGCCGCGGAATGTAAGTGCTCGAGCACCCGAAGAAGATATTCGCGTTATCTTCCCCGGCTGTCTTAATAAGCACACGTGTGTCTCCTCCCCCGGTTTTTATTTAATTATTTCATTTGACGGGGGACGGCCCTGCAATAAAGACGATCATTATTTATTTGCTGCCCCCCAACAGGAGTGGTTTGGTTGTTTTGTGCGGTGTGCAGGCGGCGCTGTACCATCTGCATGAATGGCCTCTGAATGTGTTTCCTCCGCACGGCCCCCGCCCTCGACCCGCACCGTTGGTGCTGAGTTTCCCAATTCGACGTCGACTAGGGGTTAACTTCCTTCTTTATTTTCATAGATTACCCACAAAAAAAATATGTTTCCAAACAAATTACGCAATTGCGAGTCAACGTGGATTAATGATTAATGACCTTCGGTGCATTTCATTTTCTTTTGGCTCTTTTCAATGTTTGCGGTGCACCACCCTATTATGGATGGATAATTAATACCATATCTGACGAATTCACTACTTCCAGTCCTACCCTATTATGCACACGATGCACACTATAGTTGCGATTTCGTATACAACATGAAACTAGTATTACATCCTTGATTTGGCTAATTACATTATATATTTACTCTAGATTATTGTAACAATGTGATCAGGAATCGGTCGCCCTTCTCATCAAAATTCAGAAATACTCAATTCAAAATCATCAGGATGTAACATGAGCTCCGATAGCCCAGCGGCCGAGCATTAGAGCGTAAATCCGAAACTCAGATGCTTGACTCTTGGATCTCTATACATTTATATAATAAAAATAAGACCTTACTTTGTGATAAAGACGGTTTTACCTTTTCTGCAAAAATTCAAATATCTCGTTCAGTGGCTCTCGATTTCTTGGCTTACCTACTATGTATACAAATTAAAATTTTAAATTTGAGACAAAGAAAATACCCCACAACGCCTAACACATATAATACCCATGTATATGAAAATTTTGTATTAGTACAATATATACTTACGTTACGTATATATTAAAATCAACTTTCCACATTTTAAAAATTCTTTAGCTAGCTCCGAATTGTCATAAAGAAACTTATACTTTCGGCTAGCTCTCGATTATGTCCTAGTAGCTGTCTAGCCAAGAACTATGAAAAATCGGGCATTAGGTATATGAAATTTAAAATTTTAATTATTTTCAATTGTTCGAAAAAAATTCTGTTCGCAAGTTTTGTAGCGACAGCTAACGTGCACAAAATTTGTCTATAGTTAATGGAGAAACACAACTGTAAAGGGCTCATTTGCGACGTCACCCTTCAAAAATGTCTGATTTTCTTTACAACCCAGAACCCAGTAGTTGAGTTGTTGGTGTCCACCCAGTCACCACCGTAAAAAAAAAGCAAATCAACACACTTAGAATTAGAAACCGTTCCTGATATATTTGCACAAGCACGATGTTAATTACAATCGCAAATAACAGATGTGCATGGAAGTACACATAGCCTTACAGCAATCTAATTTAATTATAATTACATTCTCATAAAAATAGTCGACTAACGTAAACTTCTCCCTAAATTTAATGCACACTACTAAATTAACTTGCTTCTCTAGCTACTTATTTTGACCCCTGGAATATTATTTTTTCCTATTTGTAATTTTTACACTCCAAAAGTGTTCGTTATAAATTTGAGATCTATGGCATTTGTATTCAACTTTTATACATTTTTCGTATTTATCTCTTCACCTTAAATAAAATTAATAATTTATATTAAAACGCATATGTAATTAGGATGTTGTTTTAAAATTTTCGGGATATACCGTGGCACAAAATTTCCATAAAACCATATACAGTACATATTTGCTTTTTGAAAGTGCGTTCTGATTAGTGAAGTGAAGGATTCTCACTTCCTCAATCCCTTTCAAAATATGCTTCTTGAAAGGGAAACCAATCATCACTATCCTTTACTTATTTATTAATCATTTCTCCATTTTTACTTTTTAAGAGCGGATGCAGAAAAATGAATCCTGCCAAGATGGGACAGATGCACAGGGCAGAGAATGGTTCGCACAAATCAAGCTAAGACTGGTAATAATCCTAATTATTTTTACTTCATCAAATACCTCCAATCACTTCACAAAAACCAAATATATTACTTGATCAGGCGAAGACCTTGTCTTGTGGCAACGCTTTATGTGCGAATTTCTACTCCCGAATTCAAAAAGAGCGACGGGAGCGGACATAAGGGTTATCCCCTTTTATGTATTATAAGTCGCATTGTTGGCTTTGACAGGTAAACATGGGAATTATGAAGAAATATGAGCGTTTTGCTTTGCTTGGGGCAGCAAAAAAAAAATGTTTTCATCGAAAACAAATTCCTGAGGGCAGGAACGAATGAGCACAAAATTTCGTCCTGTTCAATAGCCAGGGAACAATAGTTGACGAGATCTTGGTACCCCAATACAAAGGCGTAAATACCAAAATTTTATGTCTAGATGGGAACGTAAAAGTCTCGTAAAACATATACACATTTATTCTGGCCAAACTTTAATTTCCAGCGCGTTCTATAATAAAATTCAGGGGAATTACAATTACGCTCATTGATAGCTTTTATGATTCCGCTTTATGTGTTTTAGTAGCAGTAGCAGAAGCAGTGGCATTGCGCCCTTTCGGTACTGTGCACTAAAAGGGATTTTATTAGTGACGGTTAATGGAGTTCAGCTCAGGAAAACGCATTTTGTCAGTTTAATGTTGTTTTGAAACCCTCTGAGCCACGGTGGGGTCAATACGATTTTATTGAATTGTCATATGCCTGCATAACGTCATTTCAACCGCTTTACGTCTCTTAATAAAAATGTAATTTTGGGGCGACGCGGAAAACCAATTAAACGAATCGCATTTTCAGTTTCCTATGGGATTAGGTATACATACCTAAAATGCACATTCAACACTTTATAGTAACTACCCTGATTCTATATAGTAATTTTTCCTTCATTGTCAACTTTTACTGCTTAAATGGTTACAAAAATACGGTCTTTTTTACTTTTACACTTTAGTAATGTTCACACTGTAGAATGTAGATATAAATATTCTAACAATTCTACCAAATAAGAAATTTTTTCAACTTTCGAAAGTCGTTGAGTTTTAGGTTTTCGTATGTAGGTATAGAATATGGAAAAAAAATGGAATTGTCAAATTGTAATATACATCTTTTACAAAATCGCAATGAACATAAAAATTAACTGAAAGAATGAATGCAGCTGGAATGAAGAATTACCCTACTTTGGTAAAAAGAAAAAAATAGTAGTATCAAACCACTAACTAGCGCTGATATTTTTCTGATTTTGAACTGATATTTTCGGTTTATTTTTTAGTATATATGTAGTTGGTGCGAAAGAAATAAGTGTTAAATACTTGCAGATCTGTCACTTTTTTATTCTTTATAATATGCTGATTAATATAAGTTTATAGAACAAAACAAAATAGTACACGATACATAAAATTTAGATAGTATACACTTTACATTTCTAGAAAACCTTGTTTCGATGATACATGTATCTCTAAACTGATTAAGGGCAAATTCAATATTTTCTGAATGTAGGTACATACATATATTTTTTCATGTTATTTTGCTTTTATTCCTACCTAATATTATTTTACTTTGTCTTGTCTCTCTACTAGTCTGTTAAGTTAATTTTTGGCATTTATTCGAGTTATCAACTTATAGACTGAGTTAATTAACGTAATTGGTTTTGGCTGGAATTGCGAATTAGCACCCTGAGTGCAACCATCCGCACTTTAAGACATCGAAGAATCCGACTCATCCATTTGGACCATTAATCAGGCCGCAGTCCAAGCTCCACTGCATTTTCGGTGAAATTTGCTTTGAGTAGCCGTATCCATTACAAGGGCCTAATGTTTCGAAAAATTGTGAAGCAACTAGATGAGCTTCTAATTCTAATATGGCTCTGGCTCTGGGGCTCATATGGGCGCACAGCTGCCCGCTAATTGGATATGTTAAGAGCGGTCAATAAAACTTCTGGGGCTTAAAAACGTCAAAAGGCTGTAATATGTGGGAGGCTTTGAAGTTTTCTCAAATTTCACGCGCTGGCTGGCCTCTGTGCTGCTGCAGCACTTCTACCCTGGGAGCGTTCGAAAACGGAAGTGGAAGGTGAAACTAGATTACAATAGGATAACTCGCAATACCGCAGCAAATTCTAACGCTACAGCGCTAAGGTGATTCTTTTCAATTCCGCAAAGTGGCAAAACAAGATTTACGGCTGCGAAATAGAAATAAAAATCTATCCAAGCCAACAATGGATGGAAAACGGCCGCACGTAAATTTATTTCACGGCAACAGGGTTTAATGACCATGACAAATTCTGGCGTTTCCCCATCGTTACCTTTCGACAAAAGCCACATGAAGCGCGCGGTCCTCGCTAATCCAATGCCAAAATTGATTCGAATCAGCTCCTAATTCCGCAGTGTGTTAAGTAGGACAGGTTCGAGCAGGTTTAAACAGTGTAATCCGCATATCATCGTGATTTTCGTAATCAGAGGGAAACATATTAACTGGCTTCGGATTGGTCTGCTAAAAAGGAACAAAAAAGACTTGTTAAAAGTGTTTTGTTCAAACTGATTGGAACGACTTTCTTTGAAGTGTGACTGACTTCATTAAACTCATTTGCCTATTTGGAAACAGATTTATGTACCCTGCATACGATATAAGCATAGAGATACATATGTACTTTGTAAATACATATATTCACTGGAAAGCCATTAGCCTAAATGAACAGTACTAATTTTATAATGGATAATCAACCCAAGTGCATGCGCCTTGCTTTGGTTCGATGCAAGTAACTTTATAAAACAAAACAGACCAATTGTCTTTATAACAAACAACGATCAATCATGAACTTTTTTAAAGCATTATAGAGATAAACAACTCTGATATGTTTATTTATTATTCCCTATTTCTTTCCAGAAGTTTCTTCAGAGCATGAGAAAATTTGAATTTACAACCACTGATGCATTGCTATTTCATTTATTTACAACTTTTGCTTACAAACAAGTCACTTAAAGTGCTTATTTTAGACCCAAATGAGTTCAAATTACATAGTTTTTTCTTCGAAACACATAAGAAATTTAAGTTTTATTATAATTAATAAAATTCATTTTGTACCTAAATATTCGTTTCTCAAACTAATGAATGTGATAATATTGATACAAGATTTTCTAAAATAATTAAATTGCAGAATTGGAATTTTAGAATAGAAACCGGAAAAAATCGGACTGAATTATGGTTTCCTTTTTGCCCAGCCAGTGTAAAAATTCGTAATATCGATTTTTGAAATTCTCACGTTTAGCTCTGTATAGTCAAGCCAAAAGCAGTCCCGAGTACGTTGATCGTGGCAAAATGAATTAAATTATTCTAAGGAAGGAATGATGAAACGCAGATTCAAAGCAATAGCAATGTATATACATTTTTAAAATTATTTTGAATTTCGTAAAAACTACACAATCTAGACAACATAAAATTCCTCCTCCATCTCCGGATGATTTTTTGGTATCAAAACCTCTAAAACAATTGAGTCAATAATTTTTTTAGAAAATATCAAGTTCTTGAAAATCTGTGATAGATGAAAGGAATATGTACTATACCTATATAAATTTTATATAAGTTCATCAATGTATTTTTTAGTTGTTGGTGCAATAACCAAAGAAATTGGATATTTTGCTAGAAGTAGATAGTAATCAATAAATCATGTGTAAAACAGGAATTGCATGGATAAGAACTTCCGAGGTCGTAGTAGAATGTCATATGCCCCACGGTTTAGAGGTCTATTATATATCTTTTGAGTTACACGTACTTTCATTTATAATTACCTTACATATGTACGTACTAGAAATATTTCTTACTACAGCAAAATATACGGGTCATTATAAAGATATATTTTTGTGCCAAATTTCAACTTTCTACGATAAACAGTCCCTGAGCAAAACAAGGGGTTTTCCAGACGGACTTATGATAGATTGCGCATGACACAAGGGTTCACAAGACCCTAAGCAAGAATAAGTAATAAATATACCTACAAATTTCAAGGTCTATCAGAGCCCATAATTCTTAAAATATTTTTTAATCTGGAAGGGTCCCTATAAAGAGGCTCTATGTCAAATGGGCCCAAGTTTGTTAATATCGGTTTACACATGTGTCGACAGAGAGGCGAGCAGCTGATTGCGGAAGCCAAGTCGCCGCAGACCCTGCGATTTCTTCTTAACCCTTTCGATAAGAAATCCAAAGGCCTTTCGTTCGACTCAAGTGCGGCCTGTTCTGGATTGTTTGGTCTCGTCTCCTCGCCTATTGCTCCGGTTACAGGGCGCTATCGCGGCGAGAGTTAAATGCCCAAATAATGGTGAGTTGTCGTTTTGCTGCAAACCAGTCGTGGATTAATACAAAAATATAATTTAAACCTTTGATTGAGCTGGTCTGTCCCGAAACGGCGCAGGTAATTAAAATGTTTGTTTTTCGATTTCAGGCTTAACGACATGCATGTGTGTGGCACGGAGCCCCAACTGTTGAAAGTATGGCCGCAAGATGTTAATGGGACGAGCAAAACGAAGACGATGAGGAGGCCTCTTAATGGGCCGCATTACCGACAAATTATACTCGGGGGCTCCGGTTGAATTTTTCACTTGATTAAGAAACTACCGAAGCTATGCCACAGCAATGAAAATGACTCTTGTGCATACGACGGATAATAAAAATTGGATAAGCCGCTTCTCGCGAGTCAGGCATGCGGTGATGATTGGTTGGGACCTCTTCGCCCGGTGCTCGCGGTGGACAAAAATGATGAAAAAAAGTCGCGAAGGAATGAAAGTAGTTATCGATGTCAATGTCAAATGTCCATCGCCCAGCCTGCACCCGGGGAAGGGGCGGAGCACGCGGTGTCCCGGGTGCAGGGAGTGTGTATCTAGATTCTAGATGTAACATATCCGCGTTACAGCCGATTAGGGGAAACTATATAAGTAATTACCACTGTGCGCTGTGCAAACAAATCTGGAAATTGGAATAATTTATTCCGTATAGCAGTTGTAATGCCTCGTTTCTTGGCTTAAGCCCCATTAACATAAAAAGGGCTCGCTAGACGCTGGTGCTGTGGTGTGCTCCGTGCAGGTCCCCGCACACATACATATGGGCCGCCGGCGACAAAAAGGATGAGTGGGAACTTTTGTCGCTCACTATTCAGACTTGATATAAACTGTAATGCTATTTGCTAATGTAAACCAAACATGAGGATTAAAGGGCGCACACAGAGAGCCGTATAAAGCTAATGAAAGTAATTCAATAAAGCCAACCCGTGTGGTGTTTATATGCGGAGGGACGGAGAAGGGAGCCTGAAAAAGAGGAAAATAAATTGTCGTAAACAGAGGCTGACCCTTCTGCTACGTGCATATGCATAATATGTATGCCAATACGTCTGAGGCTCTTAAGTCGTTCATAAAATTTTTATGAAAATGTGGTTATTTATTACCTTTGCTGCCCCGAAATCCATCAAAATTGGTCCCCAAGCGCCGCGACGCAGCTATTTCGACTTACGATTGCTCATATAAACGCACATGGGGTGAATGACTCATGCTCAAAAGTGCCCTAGACCTATAATTTTTTTAGCGATGCTAGAATAACTAAACCTCCCCTGTGTTCATCCCTCTAAAGACGACTACAAAATAAGTATTCAAAGAATGCATTCAGTTTACAAATTTTATTGATATGACATCGTCACTCAAAATAATCTATTCTTGGGCTTCTCATTTTATTATTTCTTGATGACTTGACCATGAAATTAAGCTCCAAAGTATCTTATATGAAGAAGACTACAACATTTTTCGATAAATTTATATTCTCAATCAGACAAGTATCGTATGCATTGTTACAGCAGCCTCAATTCTGTGACTTTATGAGAAGTTAACTACATAGTTTAAAATTAAATAGTAATTGGGTGTAATCTTTGAGAACGAGTTTTAACGCGGAAATTAATAACATCTGTAAACGATTTTAAACTAGCAAGATACGTTCAGTAGAAAAAAAAACTAGAAAGAAAATATATACTCACAGTCCTTTGAACAAATTTAAAGTAGGTATCAATAAAGTAAAAAATAAATAACTATACCTACACCCCTTCTTTTTTATTCATGCGAAACACAGTTCAATTAACTTTTACATATTGTAAATGTATAACCCAGTGAGTTGTCTTGTTAACAAATTCCTACTTTCATTTATTTATTTTTCGCTTAACATTCGCTGTTAAATTTTTCCATTTTAAATCGAAAAATCTGGAACTTTCACATCTCTAAAGTACCTATGAAAGACGCCATCAGTCGTCCTAATTCAGTTAAGTCAATGAACAATGTTCGGGGCTTCGCTCTTGTTCCACATGCAAATTAGGTTAAGTGTCCTAGGCCTTCTGCATCATGGAGGTAGTGGTGCAATTGAGGCAAACTGCAACAAAAAAAGTCATTCAATTGGGAGAGACGGCTACATGAATTTTCCGTAATATAAATAAATTCATGAAGAATTGGTTAAAGCATAGTTTGCCTCTGCAGAAAATTTCTGAAAAATTGCGAAAACTTTTATGGGAGAGCGAACTCCTCGAAACAACACTCAACAAGTTGTGAATAGCTAGGGCCATTGAATGCATTTTTCGCTTTATTTCTATTCTATTTATAGTTGTTAGAGCTGCGTATATTCCTAGAAGTTATTTGCTTAACTTGGAAATAATACCCCACTTGGAGTCCTCGAGAGGAAGTGCTTTAAGTAGAAGAATAATTTGTTTTTTAATGTACATTAAATCAATGAAATTCAATTCAATTTATAAGTCTACAATCATTTCGAATAGTTTTATTTTTAAATTTATTTATATTAATGAATTATTAAGTTGTTAATGAACTTCTTTCTAGATTTCCAGTCTTTTCCGTTAATTCCAAATATATGTACATATAACTTCAAAACGGAAATCCCCTATAAACGATAATGGTTTATTGGTATTCTAAGGAAAACAGAATTCGAGATCTTGCTAATTTAGAACAAAATGACCAAAAAATAAAAGGATAGCGAGATACTAAATAGACAGTTTACCAAACCTTTTAAAAACAACAGTTTTTTTTGTTAAAATAAAGGTCCGATATATAGCCGGTCATGTGATGCTCGCTTAAAATGAAATTAAATAAATTGTTTTCAAAATACGCTGCAGTCCATTACATTAGCCCCAATTAGTGCCAAACCTTCCGTACAATTTTGGATTTTCCAGATTTCGAGGATTCAAATAAGCACCATGGACCCGCTCGTTCATGGGTTTATTAATGGAGTCCGCGAACGCACCCGTGCTACGAAATTTACACGCTCAACAGAAAGTTCAGATATAATTTTGAGGGCTCATATCTTGGGGTATTTAACTCCGTTCCTCCAGAATTGGGAGCCGAACAGTTCGGAGGAGTTTTGTGGTTGCTGACAGATGTTCACTGCCCCCGCAGACGATTCCACGCAATTTGACGGCGGGCACAGCGCAGGGATGCTGGAGTAATTAAATTTTAAAGACTTGGGCTAAGTATCCAAACGGAAATTGTATAAACGACGAAAGGTGAACAACATCTGCGTTTTATAGGTTTGTGTACTTCTCGCAATAAACATCGGCCCCGAATGCATCGTGGTGCCGGCGACGAACGAACTGCCCCGCCACCAAGTGCGCGCCGGGACTAATTTTGGTAATTAACTCTTTATAAATTCTAAGTCGCGGATAAAATTAGTTCAGTTTGAGGAAAGTTAAAGCTGGTGCACTCTCAAAGGAACGCGCCGGTGTCACATTCTCTGATTGCTCCGCGCCCGACCAGCGGTCCTGCCAGAATGTCGGCATTTCAAAGCATACGAAAATAGCCCCAGAAGGCGCTCGGAGATTTGAATTGAAGCAGAAAGCCGAGATAAGTGAAAACATGTATAAACATATTTCTTTGATATCACTGCTCTGCGAAATTTCATTTTTTGTAAGTTTGTTCTCGTTCTCCCTGGAATTTTCGTTAGTTGGCTCCAAGTGCGGCCACTTTGAAATTCTTCCTGCAGACCATGACATACGAATGTAAACACGTCCCTTTTCAAACGATTACAAATCCCAACTATTTTGAGACCCTGGTCTCATGGTATCTATCCATTACTAATTAATGTCATCACGAAATTATAAAGCACCTATGCGGACTTACAACAATTTATCAAAAATCTACATATGTATGTAAGTATAGAGAAATGCTGATAAGTCTATATATAAAAATGAATTTTGTCAAGTTTTAAAAGTCGGAAATTTCAAAATTTTGTTTCTAATTTTGAAAATTTAAAGTGAAGTACCGTTTTTGGATATATTTTTTTAAATAAAATCTCGTACTATGACCGAATTATTACACAAATATGCCAAATTTCAAAAATTGTTTTGTCAGTTTAAAGTACTAGAACCAATATTTGCGTTGTGAAGATTCGAATCTTGTGTTTGACAATATTAGTTTTAAAATCGCATTGCGTTTCTAAATATCGCTATTTTAATTTTATTGTATAAAATGTGAATTTAATTTTAATGTAAATATGATTAATTTTTAAACAAAATTTCCGCCAAGTTTTCTTCCTAATTTTATACGCACACATTTGTTGTTGTTTTGATGAAATTCGTCTTGATTTCGTTTTTCATAATAACGCCCAAATTTCAAATAGACGAACCTGAATTGCAAAAATCGATGTATATGAAGAAAAGTTTACGATAACAGAAAGAAAACCTTACAGACAACAGCCGTCGCGCCCTGCAACATTTTGAAGTAAGTGCATTCGTAATTTTTCCTTTGGAACATATGGAACTAAATATAAAAATAAAGATAATTTCAAATCTACGCAAAGTAATTTATTCAATTTTATCAAAATCGCTTTATCGCTTTGCACACAGAAAATGAAATGACCAAAACTTTTATATCCTCGACACGTGAGTGCATTTCGCAATTGAGAGGATTTTTTTTACTGTAATGACCTGACGATCAAAAATAATGTTTCTTTGCAGTTAATGTTCGCTCTCGAATCAAAAAAAAAATTAAGAACGAAACAATTAATTCGAATTGAGTTATCTGCTCTCGACCTATTCGAATCATTCGCAAATTAAAGAAACGTAATTTCATTCGCTGTCTGAAAATGCGAAAAAGTTTCTTTTTAAGTTTCCAAACCGCAGTTTTTCTGAACCGAATACCTTAAAACCCGGTTGGGTAAAATAAAACCGTCCATAGACATCCGGAGTGAGTATGGCTAGATTCAAGGAAAATGCCCTGCATAAGCGCCTAGGTGCTAGCAGTTAGCCTTAGCCGCCGATTGCAAGAGTACAGAAAAATGTCGCAAAAATCCGAGACAGGATTCTTTTCCATTCAGAGGCACTTGAGGAACGCAATTTTTTTTTACTCCACCCAGAGTGCGCGAAGGAAGAACTGCAGCAAAGAGCCCATAACTACGTAGAATGCCCTCAAAAAATGGGTTCGCACAATGGACATATGAAAAACTTGTTGTGCCTCCCGGATCAGGAGCTCCGCTTTCTGTGGAAAAACAAAGCACATCTTAAGAATCCAGCTCGTCTAGGAAGCATTTAGCGGCAAAGCCGTTCTTTTCATCTGAGATAATTATTTCAGTTCTTTTGTGGCCGAGCAGCGACTAATTAAAGGTAATTTAAAAATTGCCTCAGTTGCTAGATTCGTTAGATGAAGTTCTTGGCCAAGAATCAAAGGCGAGCAAACGAATCAGACCATTACACGACGAATGATTGCTACCGCTAGCATGAACAGGAATCAAGACAGACATTATGTAAATTTATTTAAAAATAATACTCTTATAATCTCTGATCTTACCGATAGTGCAAGATTAAGACATCAGAGGCAAATTTATGAGAAAATTTCATATATATACAACTGAAGAGCACACTTTTGAAGAACAAGGTCAATAATTTATTTAATTATTGTAAATTAAACATCATGTCAAAGATTTTAAATAAATAAAGGGTGCATTCTTAAGTAAAATCGACTAGACTGGTTTTGACAAGAAATAAACATAAACATTTTGATTTTGCTTGTGGTATAATACCTAATATAAACTAATCACTAATTTCGATTTGATTGTGCGAAATTCAATCAGATCTAATGTGCCGATATAAGTTCGGTTTAGGCAACAAATACGATGGTGAAAACTAAGAATTCCTCTCAAATTGTATAGAAAAAGAAAGAACTGAAAATTTGACACCCTCGAGAAATATGTATAAGAGTTATCTTGAAGATAAAGAAATTATCGAAGTACGAACATTTTACTCTCTTGTGATTCTCTCATAAATTGTTCAAAGCCGAAATGTTAAGGATATCAGCGTTCTCGTTATTTATAGGAAAGAAAAGGGACTCTCATAGTAGCGTTTATATATTTCCTCGTGAATTGCATTATAATTTTATTGTTTACTTAATAAAGCGTTAGAACTCATATCATTCCCACATTGTAAGTAAAATACGTTTATCTTTAACGATTCTGAGATTTTTATAGGTAATATTCTTTTATACTTAATAGCTTCCTGTAGAAGGAAGCCATATTGATGGGACATAGTTTAAAAAATAATAAATATATGGTACATAGGTACTACATCTATCTTATCTTATTTATTAGAAGCATTGTAATAAAAAAGAAAAGTTTTATTTCAGCGAATCACATTTGTTTTAGCCTGCGAAATATTACACACATTTTAAATGGATGTAAACGTCGATGCTGTTGAAAGGATTTTCGTAGAAGGAAACATGTTGGTAAACAAATCAAATCAAGTCTTGCATTGTAAATGTTGCTACAGGTGTTTCTCCGAATGTAAACAACGTCAGTTACTGGTTAAATTTGTGAACACTTAGCAAATTTTGAGAAAACACCACCTTTGGTAAGATAGTGATGAAAAATCAATGTCTTCCTGATGAGTTAAAACAGATGAGCCAAAGCAGGATTTCGACATAAATTGTCTGTTTGAATCGAAACTAGTTGCTGAAAGCATTTTGTTTATTAAACTGAGTCAGCCATTTTAAAATATGTAGTTTATTTAGTTTGTTATTTAAAGCGTCAGTCAATTGTTTTAGATCAGCATATACTGCTGTTCGCAAAAACCATAAAAATTCAACAATACACGATGCAAACCTGAGCGTTCATAATTGATTAAATATACTACTTTTACTTGAATTATCGGAAGTCAATTCTTGAAATTTCTATAGATAACGCGACTCACTTTATACTTTTAAAAATTTTTCGCAATATACCATAGATAATATCATAAAGAAAGAATATATTTTATCTTCAAGAATTTTAAGCACGATTTCTTTATTAACGTAATGGCACCGAATACCGTCCACTTAAGGATTCACTACTTTCATTTTCTGATACTAAATTAACAATAGCAAAAATACAAATTTTTCTAGCGGTTTCAATATGAGAAAACGATACTCAATCGTAATAAACTATCCTCGTTCGTCTATTTCATTGTTAAAATATTTAAAATTAATTTTTAACACAACACTAGCCATCATTGAGCTAGGACCCTAATTCCGACCACCATTTCGCACTGATCCTAATATCGACCACTTGTGCCCCCTAATACCGACCGGACAAATTTTACTGAAATAAAATATGAAAAGATACGTTTTGTTATCTTATTACAATAAATATTTAATAACATTTAATAACATTTATTAAAATACAGTGCTGCCGGAAATTTTAGGACCAAACGTTGATTTTGAGCATATATTCTATTCCCAAGCCCATCACTTTTTGACAAGGAGAAGAGGGATGGTGACAACGGGAGCATATATAATCTTTGTCTGCCCTTAAATATGTATTTCATAAATTTTTTTTAAATTCATGTACTATTTTTAATACAAATGACCAAAATGGTATGCAACTGTGTTGAAAATTATGTGACCAATTTTCTTTTATCTTTCTTTAAATTAGAAATAGTAGGTACAGTTTTTCTCACGATAAAAATTAGAACTTTTTTGTAGAATAGTTTACAGTTCAAATGTTTGTGATGAAAAATTGTCGCTTATGATTCTGAAGTTCAGAATATGTTTATACACTCCGCGACACATGATTATAGGCAGTCTCAAATACTCAAGTATTTTAAGTAATGACAAATTCTAAGAAATTGCATATCCCTCATTACATAAAACAAATAACTGCTAATTACTTTGTGGGATTTTCCCGTGCATCCGATGCATTATTGTTTTTTATGATTTTTTACCTCAAAATTGCTATAAAAACCGGCGACACTTGAAATCCGTCGGGTCGGAATTAGGAGCATATTATATTGTCCGCATACCTCAATACCGACCGGCGGGCGGTCGACATTAAGATACACTCTAAATTTTGTTGCTCCTAATTCCGACCACAATATTTTTCAATTTTTCTAACGGAAAATAACTACAAAAACAGTAATTTTACTTAAAAATATATAAATTGGAAGTAATTATTAATATCATAATAAATGAGCTCGACTATTAATAAAACTCCCATTTTGAAAATGTCGATTTTTAGAATTTCGTCGATCCACTCAAGCAAGATCTAGCTTCCGACTAGATTAATAATTTTTTCTACAAAATAATGAATAAATTAACTAATTTTCTTTTTTTACTAACGACAAGTCTAGTAATTTATTTATATATTTTACCTGGAAAAAATGCATTTTTATTTAATTTCAACATGGATATTCGCAAAATAGCCAAGTGGTCGGAATTAGGAGCATATTATATTAGCCGCATACCTCAATACCGACCGGCGGTCGATATTAGGATACTCTATAAATTTTGTTGCTCCTAATTCCGACCACAATATATTTCTATTTTTCTAACTGAAAATAACTACAAAAGCAATAATTTTTTATTTAATCATATTACTTAAGAATATATAAAATGGAAGTAATTATTAATATCCTAGTAAATGAGCGCGTTTATTAATAAAACTTAAATTTTGAAAATATCGATTTTTAGAATTTCGTCGATCCACTCAAGCAAAATCTAGCTTCCGACTACATTAATAATTTTTTCTACAAAATTATGAATAAATTAAATATTTTTTTTTTATTAACTACTAGTATAGTAATGTATTTATATGTTTTGCTTGGAAAAAATGCATTTTTATTTAATTTCCACATGGATATTCGCCAAATAGCCAAGTGGTCGGAATTAGGAGGGCGGTCGATAATAGGTGCCGTTACGTTATGTAAAGATTTAGCCTGATTTTAAGGGCATACTATGTGTGAACATAAGTTGTTGTGTTTTCTATTTTATTTTAATGCTTACAAGTAGATATAAGTTTAACTATGTATATATGTACTACGGAAGAAAATCAATAAAATTATTATATTCAATCTTTTTATAAAAATAGAATAGTTATCTAAAAAGCTCAAATTATTATTATCAAATCGGTTTTTGGTATGTAAGCTTTATTTCCTTGACTCACAAAGGTATTACTTAGTACTCCTAAACTGAATATTATTTTGTTGTGTGGCTTCCTTTTTCGAAACTAAGCAGTAGGTTCTCCGGCATTTTTCAAGGTAGTTCTGGTTCTGTTTCTCGGTTGCATTGCAGCATAGTTTCATCTTCTTCACTTATCACCCGTAACACAGCCGTTGTGGCCTTTTATTTAATCTTTCTTTTAGCATTTGTTCCACATATCCTGCCAATTTTAGCCTTTTTATTTCGGTAAAGTTTGCTCTATTCTTTCTTACTCTATAAGGAATAGGTAGGCACTGTTCTGACAATTTGATTCATTATCAGCGATTTGTTCAGCAATGATTTTAATCGAATTTAGATAAATCTTTTTTCGAATCAAATTTTTCCAAAGCTGTGTCTTACAGTTGAACGTACTTTTCATCCAAAATTCGCTTGATGTGCAACTTATGTAAGTAAGAATACAATTTAGCTAAAATTTCTCAGTCAAAACCGAACTTATGGTGTGGTTGTAACTATTATATTATACTTACTATTATAGTATTTTGTAATGATAACATACCAGACTCATTGAATTTCGATCTAAAGTTCTCAATGCGCTTGAGAGATCTTTTAGGATGAAACAGACAAATTCAAGACTCCGATTTTTTTTTCATTTTAAATTTCTTGTTAATCGGTTCTATTTTTTACAACATAACAAAACGAACATGTTTTTACTATTTAATTCGTTTACCATCTCGTTTTTGAGTTAAGTGAATCAAATATGAGTTAATAAGCCTAAGTGATAGAAATTCTATTGTTGGATTGTTTTCCGATGTCCGATTGTAATGTAAAAAATCTAATTGCTTAACCAAATTATTATTTAATGTTACAGAGTTAATTAAGCACATTTTATATATTTGTACAACAATTTGATTTGTATCAGTCTGAAAATACAAGCGACAATAGGTCCTTCATTTTTCGTCAGAATTATGCGAGTTTTATTCAATGAGAAGTTCTAGTAGACGAAGGTTTCCTTCCAATATTTTTTAAGATCCATCTAGCCCAATATTTTGCCTATGGTGATCGAATTTTCCTTTTTACTATTAGGTTGATGCGGCTGTCTCGGTCATCACAAGACCCACTTAGGCCATTTTTGACCCACTGTTAATACTACCACAATCCTAGTGTCCGTCCGTTTTTCTTGTGGTCCGATTTTAGCTTTTTACTTCGTTATTCTTTGTAGACTAATTTTTGCAGTTTGGACCTCCTTCAAATTTTAAATTTTGTGTCGTAAACCCGTTAATGAAAATGCGTTCAATTTTTAAATATAAAAAGTACGAAGACTTCTAATTTCTCTAAAAATTGTCGTGCATCTAAAGATAATTTTATTTTACTATAGTTTCTTTAATTTCCAATACAAAAGACGACTTCCTGGTCTTGTGGCTAGACAAAGTTCTTGGTGAGATCGGAGAAATCTAATAAAAGAACGCGACGAAGTAGAGGCACTGGCCTAGATCTACATAATTCATAAGTCGCCGCCCCGCCGAGTGATCTTGAAAGTGGTTCAATTCACCGAGGTGATGGACTTTCTGGCAGCTGAGGCCCGAGGCCGTGACACGCTGTTTATGAGGTGCCCCTGCGGGCTCAAAAACAACAAACGAACCCGTCACGTTTATTTACTACCGCCGCGAGAGCTAGCCGCGGCCGCCAGAGGGCAGTGCAAATTAGCCCGCGCGCGCCGCGCCGGTTCCTGGCGCGGGGAGCACCCGACTTTTGCGAGTTCGCGCGAATGTTGAAATTGATTTTTAAGGACTTACCACCAATTGGCCGCGGCCGAATCCGCGAGGAGCAGCACCAAGAGGCCAGCCAAGACGGCAGCCGAAGAAACGTGTTTTACATGGAGCAGGCAGCCGGTTAGACCCACGTTCGTTTGAGGAGGCATTGCAAGAACCATTTTTCCTTTCCCTAGCGCTAAGCTGGATTTGATAGAGTCGATTTGTTTCTTTCGCGTCGCAACTGCGGAAAAGCAACACTTCACGCACATAACATTCGAATAATTCGGAATTGGTTAATTTTGGTGCGCCGCCGCGGCAACAGCAGCAGCAGCAGCAGCAGCAGTTACGATCAATCGATCAATTGATCGGTCTTTGGGGCTCCTTCGCTGTCTCAAATCGTGGGGGAAATTAGCGCTTGCCCTGTTTCACCCTTAGAACTGGATCGATCCGCAGAACGCCATCCGGAATCGCATTTTATCGCCTCAGAACATGCAGTTTATTCACCTCGCGAACTTGGTTTCTTTTGTCAATCATTTATTTATTGGACCAATCAATTGATTAGCAGCAATTCACATCAATCAAATTAACCGCCGGGCGCTGCTGAAGATCCGCGCGCACGCAACTGACGGCCGGTGGCGACGCGACGTTCGACGACGGACAGTCGGGAGACGTTGCAGCCGAACTGCACTCAAGTAAACAACAAATCACAAAAAAAACAAACAACAAAAAGACTCCTTTGCGTGGCCCCCGCCGCAGGTGATGCACAGAAAACAATTCGCGGTCGCCACAATTTCACCAGGGCACTTCTTCACCTCGGTCGCCTTAATTAGTGCGATCCCCAGCGCAAAAGTGTCTTAGAAAACTATTCGAATCGCTTCACTTCACTTCTTTTGTTTATATTCTGCTTGTGGGCAAAAGAAAAACGTGAAAAGAACACCTTCTCCAGAGGACGAGACGAGACCAGCGAGAGCATCCGCCCCGCAACAATGGAAGAATTCAACTAAACAAAACACGATTGAAATTGAACAACACACAACCGGTTGCGGGATTCCCGTGACGCGATGAAGAGATGCCCGCGCGCGGAGAGCCCAACGACGGCTCCTCCAGGGCGCAAATGTCAAATTTTAGGACCTCAGACGGGTGCCGTCCCGCTGCGGAGGAGGGAGCATCGCGCGAAAGACGGGACCAGAGCCACCGAGCGAGGTGCAAGAATTATATTTTGGAGGAAATTCCCAACTGCAGCTAACCGCGATGAAGCACCCCACAGCGGCGTTTATCGCCAACAATTCGCGTATAAGAAGAGTATAACACAGAAGTGCATTTTGAGGGGTGCGTGAGGGGACGTCTTCCTGCTCCCTGGTTCGCCGGAGATTCGAAATGATTAGAATGACGTCCCTTTCTAACTCGCTGACTCTGCAGCAACGATCCTTGTCTAACACTCAGTCCCAGAGAGGAGCTGAACTTCTCCTGCGCTCTCTCGGTTTCCGTAAGTCTCCACTCAGTGGCTTCGCGCGAAAGCGCTGCACACTGCGGTTGCCGGTTGCCGGTTGCATTGTAACGGGGATATCCCGTGAGTTTGAAGGAGCGGAGCCAGGTGAGGTGCGTGGTGTTGCCGGTGCAACGGAGGAACACCTGAGTCAAATTAAACAGTCCAAAAATTCCAAGTAATATGACGCCCCCAAGATGATGTAAATTCGAGCCCACTTTTTATTAAATAACCCATCGATTTTGTGGAAACATTTTTATATGCTCATTTTTTGACGATGTTTGATGACACCCAATGCCGTATATCTTAAAACTATTTATTTATTTACAAACTAGCTTCCTAATGATAGTTCTCCTCTGATGCTTTATTTAAACCAAAATATTTTTACCTTTCCAAGTAACTAAAGAACATTATTTATGCAAATTTGAGAATCCCGACTTCCAATTTCTGTATTGGTTTGAACATTCGCGTACGCTATGATAATAAATTTAAAATCAGCTACCCTCAAAACCCTTTTATATGTAGATAACCTACCTATAATTAAAGCCTGTGTTACAATGTGGTCGCTGACGCTGTCGCCGTCGCTGTCGCTAAAGGTGTCAAAAGTTAAAATGTATGCATTTCATTGAACCAAAATAAAATGTGATGCTGAGTAGGTCGCTGTCGCGAGTCGCGTCGCGGGAAGTTGGGAACATTTCAACTTCTGGGTGCGCGTCAAGTGACATTTTAGTGCAATTTTAGTGATTTGAACGACTTGAAGTGTATAAGTGATTTTAAAACGATATGATAGGTTAAAAAAACGTATTATTTGAATTTTGCTGGTATAACTAAATGTTTTTCAAGGATAATTTAAATACGTTTTCTTTTCGTTTTTGCTAAATAACAGTACGAAATCGTCAACAAATGGATAATAAACAGAACATCATTCACATTATTCATTCTGGCGATTTATTTCCTGATTTTACTTCGAATTTTATTAAAAATTTGCAAAAAGAAATCCTAAATGAGCAACACCACTGTAACAGAGTATGCAACCATCATTGCGACAAATTTGACAGGGCGACTAGCTCCGCGTCAGCGACAGCGTCAGCGACCACATTGTAACACAGGCTTAACACAGTATTCTACGTCACTGTTTCCCTCTCACACGAAAGGGTTAGAAAACCCTTATATAGGTACCATATACCACTGGTAGAAAACTAGTTAAGGTATACTAAACTCATTTCGTGAAACGCCCCGAAAATGTAGTATAGGTGAGCAATAGAGCTGAATTTGAGTAAGTTCTGATTATTATTATTATGTATTGTTAATTTATTCAGAAGAATAGAATAAAACTGAAATTTAAATGAGTTTGAATTAAATGAGGAAAGCTAATTTTTGTGTACTTTGGTTTTTTGTTTCAAATACATATGTATGTCTATATTCTAGTCTAGTTATTAACACAGCATTTTCTAGGAATTTATCTGCCGCGTTAAAAGAGTTTTACCTGTATATCGCTTAAAGTATGGTGTTAAACATTTCTAATGCAAATTTTGATCATAATTGATTAGAGCAGCGGGATTTATATATATATGTATGTATCAGAATATGGCCGTTTACACATGCCCAGATACCGGAAAACCTCTTAAGGAGGATTGGTTTTTGAATTATCAAGGAGACTGGGTGTAGGGAACTGACCTTATCATTAGCTGCGTTTTTTTCACCGGGGTTTGTGACCAGATCAGCGGTTTTACATGTAAGTCACTAAATCCTGTCCCTGACCAGGGTTTCGGTCACACACCCAGATGATTAGTTCCAAATATTCTACCAGAGGCGCTGTTCCCATATACGCTCGTAAGGTATCTCTCATCAACGACAACCGCGCCACCTGTGAGTCCCGCCAAGGAAAACTTCTATTGCAAATGAATAAAAATGCAAGGTTTTGTCTTTCTCACTATCACTATCGCAAAGAGGGACGCAGCACCGACGTCCACTCACTCGTTTTTTTGCGTTCCACTCACTCGTTTTTTTGCGTTTGTTTCCATTGACTGAGCACATGGCTTGCATTAGAAGTTTTGGCGGAAAAACCTGTAGGTGGCGCTAGTGGAGATACGTTACTAGCGTATTTCGTATTTAAAATGTTGACTAAGCCGGGTTTTTAACCTGAGTCGTTTTTTTCATTTGACGCTAATCTGGTCACAAACCCCGGTGAAAAAAACGCAGCTAATGTCTATGGTTCTGTAAAAATAGCTTAAAAATTCGCGGACAACACTACCAACCTCTGCTGCATGGTGAAAGAAGAGAAATACAATCTTTTTCCAAAATGTCACAACCTCCTTGCACTTGCACTCCATCAAATCGAGACTTGTCGCATGACAAATTCGTTAAAAGAGCTGACCTTTTTGGTGCCGTAAGAGGAAACACGTACACATTTTGTGGCGTTTGATTTGCGCTTGTGAAGTTAACCGTACACGGAGAAAAATTTCTAAGAAAAATTCCCTTACTGTTTCATAATTTGGATGCATTTTACTCTGGCGCAGGAAAAATTTCCGTGCTGTCTTAAGGCCGGAACAGATAGTTCCGCCTCCTTTCGTTCGTTCGCTTCCGTCCGTTTTGTCTTCTTCTTTCGTTTTCGTTCGCTTTTTTGTCATGTCCACATAGCAACCTTTCGGTTTTTGGATTTTGACATTTGTTATTCATTGTTTACATTTTAATAGCAATGGAAGTATTGAGTGAGCAACAGCGAATTCGATTGATTCGCTTTTATATTAAAAAAATTAAATTATTGTGGGTGTTGCGGAAACGCAGAAGTGTTGCTAAGAGGAGATCAAATACATTTGCTGAAAGTGAGGTTATGCCCGTCCGTCCGTCCGCCTAAAAGTCGGAAGTTTGTCAAAGTTTTTCCCCTCCGTCCGTTTTCATTCGTCTCCGTCCGCCCGAATGTGGACACTTGCATGCGCAGTATATGGAACCAAAAAACTGAACAAACGGACGGAAGCGAACGAACGAAAGGAGGCGGAACTATCTGTTCCGGCCTTTAGAATTTTTATCCGGAAACCCATGAAAAATTCTAAGACAGCACGGGAATTTTTCCTGTGCCAGAGTAAAATGCATCCAAATTATGAAACAGTAAGGGAATTTTTCTTAGAAATTTTTCTCCGTGTACATTGTTTGACTTTTCGCATATGCAGCTAAAATTTCGGTTGCAGCAAGCGCATTTCCGGTCGGACACGCATCCGACCTAGGCCACATCTGAAATCGACATTTCAACCTTTCATTTGAGATGAACAAAACTACCTATTATTGGCCAAGATGCATGTAATGTAGTTCACGTTTGTCAAATTGTTTTAATTATAATTATAAATAAATAACGCAATAGGCACAACACAACAATTATGTGTAAGAAATAGGTAATAGTATGCGAGTTGCGATAGTTAATTAATAATTGGAGAAACCAAAACATAAACTTTTGAAATTGCTTTGTTTTTTACAAGAAATGAATTTTCAAGTTTATTACAATCGAATTACAGTAATGGTTTTATTACAAACCACATTATGAAAATATGAAACTTTGATATATTGATAAAAACTTGAGGTATTTGAAATCACTTTGATTTTTGGAAAAGTTGGCACATACTAAATAAAATAAATTAAATTAAACTTTGGGTATGTATTTAAAATTGAAAATACAAGTGTACGTTCAATAATATATACATATTGAGCGATGATAAATTATGGAAAGCAATTTGGAAATGAATAGCTTATATGTATTGAATGCGCGAATGCTATCCAATTGAAAAACGAAATGAATAGTGGGCACTATATCGTGAGGAATTACTAAATCAGAATTGGTAGGTATGCGTATTTCTAATATTTGCAGCCAACATGGATTCATGTTTTATTTTAAGTTAATACAAAAATTTATTGATAGCAAAAATGCTTTTAGATTACCGAAATCCGAGAACTGGCGAACTATTTACTCAACTGTCCATTCAATTACAAATGAAATTTATATATAATTTGTACATAGATAGGATTAATTTAACTACAATGTTTCTTCTTTAACCAAATTTAAACTTTCAATAATCAAAATTAAATGTTATCAGGTATTAAATGTAGATTATCACCTTTGTTTTTATACCCTTCTCATATATTTCTAACGCAGCTGGATCTCGAAATTATTAAGGAAAACAATGATTATAACAGCAGTAATAAGAATTAATTGGATACTTCTAGATACGAAGAGACCACCTTCAAAATCAGGAATATTTTGGAAAATTCGGAGAGGTGGCAACCACAGGCCAAACGAATGATTCACATGGAAACGGAGCGCGGCGCCAGCGGCAAATGAAGTGGCGTGCGAGCGAGCCGCACGAGTGGAGAGTTGGAGTACCGTTCGCTCGTTCGGTCGCCGCCGTGCGGGGGAAAGGGACAGCAGCTGAGCACTCTCGGTGCCAGCTATTTTAGCTAATTAACATGCGCGGAGGAGGGCTCGTCGCGACCGAAAGGCGTGACGAATTCGTGAGTCGGTCCGTCGCATGCGTCGGCTCACCTTGGCTCCAGAGGGTTCACGCTGCGATTGGTGAAGTCGTGACTCCGCAGCCGCTGCTGGCGTGACACGGCACGCGCGGCAGTGGACCTCCGCTCGCTCGGTTGGTTTCAATGCGACAGCTTTAATTGTCCAAGGGATCCGAGAAGAGGACCTCATTAATGTTTAATTAATTTGTTTATCGCCTCCTAAACTCCGATATAGCGCCCTGTTCTTTTTTTTCTTTCAAAATTCGTAGGTAACGTTCTCTCCGCTCTGTGCCGTCCTCACAAACTAATTCGGGTTTGTTAACCCTTTGCACCACAGGCCACTAAAAGAGGGGGTGTCTATTTCATAAGCTAATTAGATCGGTGTAAACAACGTCCTGATTTCTGATTCTGCCAAATTGGTAAACTTTTACCAGCGTTCCTAGACAATTTCGAATATCAGCTTAGTTAGGTAGGTACTCACTCGAGCTTGTTTACAGTTTCGCATTTTGGCGCACTTTCGTCCCCCGGGGGTTTCTGGAGCTTTCACGTTACTTGGGTTTTATGTTACAGTGTGGTTACAGTTTACCTGTTTTGAATGAAACCTTTGTTTTTCTCATTTCAGTTAACACAGCAAATAAATTGGGCGCAACAAATGGACTTCTACCATTTGTTTGTAGCATATTTTTTAGTGTAGTGAAAAGTATTTAAGAATTTATATAGAATTTTGAAAACATTACTTTACTATGGAAAACGAAAATTAACCAAAATGTTTAAATGACGGGTAGGTGACTGTAAAAAGCCTTAGTTTCGGAAATCTGAAAGATTAATAAATAGGATACAATTACAAACAAATACCGATGATTATCAAGTTTAATTTTATTAATATGTATTTTTAAAAGTACTAAGTCTACTTTTTGAACAATTTGCAAAAAACTATAGTACATATGTACATAAATATGTATAGTTAAAAAAGTGGAATGGCTTATGATATCATATACTATCATGTTCAAAAGCAACGGCTCCTCATACATTGATTTTTGCAAAAGTTAACACAATGAAAGAAAGAAATCCTAGTATTTAAAAGATGGGGCTTATATGTACATATATGTATGTATACTTGTAAAAACTATTATAGCATATTCTTCTACAATTATTACGTAGTTTTCTTGAAATTGTTCAGCTAGGTACAATGCATGTTCAAAACAAAAGAATGTCAATCTCCAAAAGATAATGCTGCCTATTTTAATTTATTTTTTCTAAAAAATGCTCCCAATGATCTGATAGTCTCTTTATATGCACACAAATTATATCTTGCGCTATTATGAAAATATTGTATCTATATAAATATACTGAATGTACATATAAGTCTGTGCAGAAATTTTGTTTTTAAAGAAGTGCAAGAAAATTTCGCAATCTATTATACCAATTTTGAATTTTACTATTAGAGCTCAATTGTTACGTTCGTGATAATATAAAACAAAAGAAATTATAGTCATTCAAAAAAAAACTGTAGGATGTATTAAAATAGTAAATTATTTTTTTTTTTAAATTCCATTTCCATGGCATCAAGGGATTTTTAAAGAAGTATTCCTTGCAAGAACGCAAGATTTAACTTATTTACTTAACTGAAAATATCCTAGTGTAATATTTTGCTTTTAGTATTTACGATATTTTTCCATTCAGGGATAGATCAGGGTGCTCCAGGTTGTTCAAATATTATATTCTTTTTTAAATATAAAATTTACAAATTCCAAGAATCACAAATTAATGAATGCGTGTTTGGAAGTGATACAATAAAAAACGGATGGTTCAAATACTACCAGGCCAGTCACAACAATAAAAAACATAAATTACGGAAAACAAGATTTGATGGAGAAATTAGTTGTGAAATTTTTGGTTTCATTTTATTCAATAATTATATACCTTCACTAAGTTGTTACTTGTTCTTTTGGATACCTAATTTCAATTCCCTTTTTGTGGCCAATAGGAGTTTTAATTTAAAACTGATAAAATTATATTAAAATGATTTTTGTATATGCTTCAACGAGTAAAGCATTGCATTGCATTTGTAGTTAGTTGACAATTCTTGTGAGCGGCTTCGTTTTTTTATATATTTTTTAAGACTGCCCCGACTATGCCAATTGAATAAACGTCATCAATTTCACCAAAAGGTACAAATCACAGGGCCCTTAAATGCTTGAGGAAGGCTTCTTCCCGACGGGAAAAACGCGAAAAAAACCGAATAACTCAACTGATATTTTTAATGTTCTTTCCATGCTTGCAGTATTTTCTAAATGCAAGTCACATTTCTTAATACGTTAAATTCACATGTGATCAAACAATTTGCCCGAAATTGCAAGTGTTTATTTTTTAGTATTTTTCGTCAATTACAATAATATTTCTACGTAGTTGAGAAAGATAATAAAAATTTTCTTTCTTACAGTTAATTGTCAGCATTTTAGGCAGAAATTGTACTTGTACTACCTTTTATTTCTAATTCCCAAAAATCTTTCAATGTAAATAATTTAAATTTATTTCGAATTCTTCAATATCCTAAGAATTAAAGTTGTAAGACTTTTCTCTTCAAAATATGAAATATCCGTATAATCTTTTTGGGGCAAAATAAAAGAGCGAGATTAATTTACAACCATTTTATTTATTATTAGACTTTTAACCTCCATGAAATAAACCCTGCATAGCTTCCTGTAGTGCCCTTTGACAAGCAATCACTGATCGATATCCTCCCGCCCGCTCAACAGGGTACTCGGACCTATTTATAAAATATAAATTCAATTGCAAAACCGCACATTCCAACAAACAAAAGCGTACCTTATGTGATCGATGAATCTCTTAGTTTCTAGCTCCGTTGCCGTGGGAACAACGGGACCGTCGTTCCATACTTTTGGGAGGGTATGGACGTACAAAGGACCTTCTTCTATCTTAGGCACCGGTAGGAATCCCTGTTGCTCGGAGGTTGCAAATTTTATGCCTGTGGAGAACTGCGAAACCTATAAAATTAAAGTGTATTTCACTAACTCAAAGCAGAAAATTAAAATATGCACCTTAACAGCCGGCAGTGTTTTAGCTTCTTCTCG